>CM032775.1:12060541-12781670 GCA_019155195.1 Avicennia marina
ATTAAGCTTGTGGGTGATTAGTGCGGTTGGACAGTTGGCAACATAAGTAGCTATCATTCAATTGGCAGGGAAGAGTTCAATGGAGTATGTAGAATCGAACGGCCATATGGTTTGTTGGTCCACAATTTGTGCTATGGCTAGCCCTACATTCAAAGGAAGGTGTATCTTTTTCCATTTTTGATCTCATGGATTTTATATCAAGGTTTAAGTGCGTTGCTGTTTGATTTACTTTTCCTGTTTGTTGATTTCTCTGTGTTTAACTTGGCCAAATTGCAAAATTAATTAATCATTTAGCAAATACTAGAAGCAAAATTACTTATATATCACATGCAACATGATAGTTCTATTTCTAGGGCTTGATGAATTAAGTCTAACTGAAAACTGACAATTTGAGTTTAGCTTGTAGAATAAATGCTTATAAGATATTTGAAAATAATTTGAGAAAAGTTAATTTATTTTAAAAGAGATTATAAACTCAAAATATTTCATTAAAAAAATTATCGAACATTTTTGAAGACTTCATATGCTCCCACACATCATATAAGATGTTTTAATAAGTTCATAAATTAGCCCAAACACCTTCTTAATTGGAAGTTATATTTTATCCTATTGGTAAATTTAAACTTAAGCTTTATTTGATCTATGCTAATCTAAGCAAGATTAGTTTTGTATTTATTTATCTGTTTATAAGGTCGTAGCTTATAGCTGAGCTTCAAATATAACAATCAATGAATGGTGTTTTCATAACAAGTTTCTCTTTGAAGTTCAAGTAGTTTAATTGCCTTCAAACCTAAGTTTTAAAGCTATTTCCAATTCTTTTTTAGCTTGTGCCATGTTCATTTAAAACATCTATAATAAGCCTATTAATTCATTTGGCCTCATCTTATCCACATCTCAAGGCTCCTCAATGGCTGTTACCATTGTAGAAAAATGTTCTTAAAGAGAACACAAAGTTTCTCAAACTAACTATGCTTTTGAGTTTCTTTTCCCAAGTTGGTATGATTGGTTAGCTATTTCTCAAAATTTTCCATTGAAGATGACAAATGTCTCATCCTCGCCAATCTATAGTTCTCAAATTGTGAAATATTTGAAGTTTTGAAATTTGGATACTACTTGTACCTTCATTGATATTCTAAAGGATACCCCACGCCTCCAATGTGATTTTGTGAGAAGAATCCATTTAAATTGCTCCCAATCAATTCTAGAGAAAATGGCATTGATTGCTTTTAGAATTCCTAGGGCTTAAACGAAGTGTTACAATCACAAGTCAAAAGTTGTAGCATCACTATGCACAAGCACAGAAGGCAAAATAAGTACAAGAACACCCAATGTGTTTACATAGTTTAGAAACCACCTCTTAAATCTATAAGACACTTGCCTAGACCAAGCAATCTACTAATCAAATAAACAACGGTGCATCATATCATAAACATGGCCTTTATCTCCCTAACAGTTCATCTAAATTAAGTCCAAACTTAATTTCAACTAATTGGTGCACTTTAATACTCTACCCTTGTTAATTGACAAGTCAAACTCTCTTTTAACCCCAATATCATCATTTACTTGAAGTATTTAACTCACAAAGTTTTATGAAACCTCAAGACAAACGTATCATGTGTGTAAGTGGGTGTCTTTTCTGTTAAGCTCACCAAACTCTCATGGAAAGCACACCTAAACCCTTTATTAACTCTACACTATTTATGTCTGTTTTTCCATCCACAAAATCCATGTGAATAAGTTGAAAAATATCTCCAAATATTTAGATGAAATCCTTGTCCAAATTCTATCCCATTAGTACTTTGATGTTGCAATTCCATGTCACAATTGTATATTCCAGCGGGATTTCTTTCCATATCATGTTGATCCATTCTTATTTTTAAGGCTTGCATATATTTCCATGTATATTGATGATTTACTCCGATTTGGTTTGCTTTTCCATTCTTTATTGTCATAAAATCCATTGAATATGTCAAATCTTTGATTTGCCTTGTCCGACTATAGTGATATTGTAACACCAGCATTGTCTTTCTTTTACAATACGATGCATATCTTCTAACTTTAGCAACATATCATTTCATGATATGGGAAGAATCCACATGAATTTCCAATTGATCTTTAGTCAATTTTTAGCTAGTTTGGAATGATCTTTTCCTCATTTTGGACTCCTACAGTGATGGAAATTGATAAAGTCCAATCTTTCTAAATTTTACAAGATTAAATCAATATTTTTATTTTTCTTTTTCTTTTTTGTGTCATGTAAGTACTAACTCACCAAAAAAGCTAACAAAAATATTATTGAATTTATTTTTTTTGTGTCTAAACTATTGATATTTTTCCAATTCTATCATACCAAGGATACTTAAATTTGTCAATGAAAATTTGTAGAGCTATGTAGTGATTAATCATGTACAATATTTGGTGACTATTAAAATAATATTTAGCAAGGAATAAATCTAAATAAAAATCTAATCAATAAACTAAAAAAAATATGAAAAATTGAAAGCAATCCTAGCAAATTAAGTTAGGAAGGAGTCTCGAGTGATCAATCTCAAAAAGCTACACTTTCCATAAATAGTATGAAAAAAGAGATTAATGAACTAAACAAATTGCGAAAAATTAAGCAAAATTTCAGGAAATAAAAGTTAAAAAGGAGCCTTAGATAATTTGGAGCTATCTTCTACTACCTTCCATGCTTGCACAACAAAGATAGAATCCAACTCAACAAAGATTAAATGCAATTTAATTTCAAATGATAGTAGCATGAGGAAGTTAACAATGTAGCAACAAAACATATTCCCTCCTAATCAAGCTCACGCCTACACGACAACATACATGCCTCCCCCACACTTTTTTTAATACCGTAATTTGCACGTTTCCACACTCCAATCCTCCCACACATATATGCACATAGTCATCATCATTTTTGGACAATTAATCCCCCAAAACCTCAAAATAGTCATTCAAAAATAGCTTACAATAAACATCATTTAGTCATTGTCCAAGTAATGCAATATATTTCTCAAGCACATCATGTCTATACAATTCATATTTCTCAACCAACAATTCTAAATGTATTTTGCAAACAATTCCAAGCTCAAATTATCATATTCACGTCATACTAGCTTTGGAATTTAAGAAAAAATTAAACCAACAAGGTCAATCAATAATCCTACTAACAAGGCACCACATTTCAACATAAAATACACAGAAAAGCCTTCAAATTCCTAATGCAAAATGTTAAGCAACAAAAAGCAAAAAAATTAGGGTTAGAAGACTTTCCTTGAAATTTCTCCTAAATTAATCAATGATAGTGAAGATTGAAACACAAGAATCACGATTTCACTAAGAAATCAGCTTTAATCAGTGAAGAAGATAGGGAAGAAGGAATTTTGGGATCTACGCATGAAACAATCAATCTAAAGTCATTGATATAATTTTTCACACAGTCACAATCAATTGTAGTCCTTCAGTAAACCCCAGGTGATGTCAATCAGGAGGGGTCGGATCAATCTCTACTATGCTCATGTCAAATAAAACAGGTCAGATCCTTTGCAATTGCAATTGCGCTAAGGCACGATCAATCGTAGGTACCCTAATTGGACTAACCCTCTGAAATTATGATCATGTGAGCTGCAATCGATCCGATATGGTCCAATGCCAATATTAACCCCCTAGATTGATATCTGCTTATTTTTAGCTTAAATTTTGAGTAGTTGTAGTCGTAGCAGTTATTGTTATTGTTATACTATTTTTATTTTTTTAAGTGTCCTAGGAAATTCAAATCAACCTATTCTAAATCTAAAATTGCCCAAATTATATCTGCTAATCTTTATCGAAAGCAAGAAAATGTAAGGTTGCCTCCTAACTAGTGCTCGATTCTTCATCTCTCACTCAACGTAGTTAGACTCAATTTATGATGTCTGACACATAGAGCTTTTTAGCTCTTTGGTCCTTTTCTCCATAACAATGCTTGAGCCTTTACCTATTGACATAGAATTTATTAGTATCTTTTGAGACCAACTCAATAATGCCGAATGGGAATACTCGAGAAATTGTAAAAGGACCAAGTCACCTAGACTTCAACTTACCAAGGAAGAATTTAAAACATGAATCATACAAGAGAAGTTGTTGACTGGGTTTGACTTCATGCTTTAATATGTGCCTATCATGCCTAATTTTGGTTTTATATTTGTAGATCAATGATTTTCAAAGGCTTCATTTCTAAATTCCTTAAGTTCATTTAATTACAATAGCTTATGTTCCCCAACCTCTTTAAAGTCCATGTTTAGATTTTTCATTACCCTTTGAGCTTTGTTCTCTAATTCTATGGGCAAATGACATGGCTTAACATACACTAATAAAAACGGGCACATTCTAATTGGAGTCTTATAAACTATCCTATATGGCCATAGTGTTGAATTTCATTAGGATTTGTATAAAAATCAAAATTTAAGGCCTGAAAACATCATACAAACACAGTGAAAATAAATGAAACAAATCCTATCTATTTTTCTTGCAAGACACACGAGATATTGCATAAACAAGTAAAGGTATAGTTTTTACCTTTTAGGATGTTTCCAATGAAATTGTGTGCAATACTTAAACTGTAGCTCTCAAACCTTAACCTCTAATTAGTCTACACAAATGGAATGAAAAATGAGCTCCTTCCACACTTTGAAAAACTCCTTCTACACAAACGGAATGAAAAACTCTTTGGCTAGAAGGAATTTTTGGTAAGAAAAGAGTGGGAGAGGTGGCTAGGGTGTCTCTCTTTTCTTGCATGCAGAGGTGCACAAATTTTCAAGTCTGAGTTGTGTCTTGAACTCTTCAACCAGTCCTTTAAATAATTAGAGCTCTAAACTTTGAGACATGAGCTCCATGGGCCCTTCCACATGGTCATTCTAATTAAAAACTAGCCTACGAACTTTTATTATTAATCTTGTTAATAAAATCAACTCATATGTCCCTTAATTATTAAGATCTAATAATAACTAAGGCCCAATTATACTTAATTAATCCACAGTAATTAAATTAAATTTTCGTTGTACTTTTAATTAATTATCTCATCATCAACAAACACCATGGTAATTTATTTAATCCAATCCAATTGCAACTAATAAATTATTCCACGAGTGTTCTCAAGCCTTTTTTACAACCCACCAATTTAACACTTATCATGCATTCCAACCTTTGTGCTTGATTTTATAGGTTTATTCTTAATTAGTAATAAGCATAGTTCGAAAGATATAAGTAACCTCTAGCATACGACCCATATTGTAGTCTAGTTAAGATGAGGTGAAGTGGATCACAATAAGCCTTTCCGAGCATGAATACCATGTTGTATATATCTTTTGTTTTACTTCGCCCTAACCAAGTGAGAGTAATAGATTTAATCAAACTTACATATTCAATCATATAACCAATTGGTGTTGATGCTTCTATTGAAAACTCCTTTCTAATCACACACTACCTTGACTAAAGTCTTCCGTCTCATGGAACAATAACTACATAGGGCAAACGCCTTATCACATCCAAGGGGACAAATCCATTACTGAATGCACATACGCCTCTTTACTCAACCAAGCAATGACACATTAAACTTATAACCCTATCCCATATCAAGATAGATATTAGACCTTAATACCCTAATGACAAAGTTAACCATCACGTGCATAAGAAAAACTGTCATCTTAGGTCCCAGGTCCATATGCACTTAATGCAATCATGAAACAAGACATTGACAACTAAGAGTGAACTCTATATATCTGCTTCGTTCTACAAGTTATTGTCTAAATGCTCATTCTTTAACAACACATCTACACACATGTATTCTCGATATCTCTTACTAAATGGCATAATACTCATAGTACAAATACAAGATGTGTATGTCGTACTAATTCTCCAATACCCTTTAGAGTGTCTATAACTCAGTGACTGATTTTAATAATTGAGTACTAAGGCATCGTTTTGTCTATATTAATAACTCTTTTTGAATAAGGCTTTTTTACTTAATCATATAAACACATGCAATATTTTATACCGATTCAGAAATACCTGCCAGAATAACTCGCCAAGATACTGATATAAAAAATTAATATTTTATTAATAATTGTGAAAAAATATATGTACAACTATGGTGTCCTCGAATATCCCTCAATATCTATTAGTGTTAAAGAGCATATCACTAATAATTTCCCACTTGTATTCTAATGCCAATAATGCTAATACCAATCGCTATGGTATCTAATTACCATTTTTCTTAAGATAACAATCCAGTTGCACTTGAGTCATTAGCTTGGTTAAGAGATCAACAACATCATCAGTTGAAGCTATTTTTTGCATGGCTACATCACCCTTTCTAATGATTTCTATAATAATGTGGTAACGCCTCCCTTCCATACTCTTTCTCTCATCATCAGTTTTTGGGTACATAGATTTTGAGAGATGGAAGCCGTGCCTAAATGGTAAAATCCTCTCTTGGAGCCCTTCATGCTAAACCTCTTCGTTATCTTTTGTATGTATAAGGCTTGGGAAAGACATAACAATCTCTTCTTTTCGCTCTATCTCTAGTTAGCGCTTGGCAACTGTAACGTATTCTGTTCCATTGGCTACAACACTGTTAGTGAACAATGAAACAACTTCCGTGACGGCCATCCTGCCCCTTGTTTCAGCTCAACTTCAGATCGTTAGTCCCATGGTGAGGACGGAGGCACACGCGAACTTCGTGTTCTTCGGGTCCTTCTCTCAGTTTCGGCACCAATATCTCCAGCCCTGTTCCTAATCCATCGTAATACGCCTCTATTTTGGCGTCTTCAGGGATTCGCGTTGAGAGTGGGATTTCTCTGACAAATTCTCCCGGCGGGCAATGCTCCGAGGATGGATCCAAGAGCTTGAAAGTCCTGTTCTGCCTCTTGATGAATGGCGCGCGAGACGTGCTTATACATGATACCTTGATGATCCCGTGCGTGAGAGTGTTCCTCCAGGAGACTTTGACCCTCTGAAGATCCACAAATGGCAGGCTGATTACGATCAGATATCCCTGTTCATCCTCGTAGATCGTCTTGGCAGCTGTAACAGGGCCGTAAGCATTCCTCAGCACCCCGCTAAATTTGTTCAACCAATGTGGCTCGTTGGGGTGAACTTCCAAGTCAGGGACTCGATCAGGGGCGTTCACAGCCAAACAACAATCTTCGTCGTTCCCCTGTGAGAAAAAGTCTTTCTTCCTCTTGTTGCTAACAGGAGACAGATCCATGGCATCCCCATTGCTGTGATTGGCCAGCTGAGTCGACAGATTTAGCACAGATCCGTTCAGTGACTTCTTCGAGTGAGAATTTGAATTGCCCTTCACCGAAGGAGGCGGCCTTTCCAGTTCAAACTCGGTGTTTGGCAGATTTCTCCACGAGCTGTAATCACTGGCCTCAGCTGGAATGGTGAAGTTCAGGTCTCTCCCAGTCAGTTCTGCCCATCTCTTTCTATCATCTTCATCGAGTCCCATGAGATTGGGGGACCCAACGACCTCAATGCCGTGAACACATTGAGGATTTGAAAGCCCCCTGTATTGCTTCCGCTGCATCCTGTGAGACCGAACAAAGCCTTTATCAATGCTGAAAGGGAAGGGGCGCTCACCCTGACGAGAATGCCCATTCATATAACTCCGGAGCTGCATCTTACCTAGAGCGTTCTCGGGCCTTTCCTTGAAAACCCACATGTACATATTCTCCATATCATGCTGAACCATGAAAGTATCAAGCTGAAGATCAGACTTATCAAAACCAGAAACTCCATTACCATCGCGTACTATCTTCGCCTTTGATTTCTCATTCAGTACTGGCTTAAAGTAAAAGCTGAAGAAGAACCACGCGCCCCAGATGCTATCAACCCTTTTGGCACACTTCCTCCCAACCTTGGGGGCGCTAAGGTAACTCTCGGTCTCATATATTTGAGTTCCGAGCCCGACATCAAGAATATCACAATGATCAGGGTTCCATGACTGCAGAGGGGGGCTTCGCTCAGCTGAAAGGGGTAAGTTGATATCAGGCGGGCGGGTCAAAACAACTTGGCGATTCATCTCAAGGTCTAATTCGTCGTGTGAGGACGAGGCACTAGAATCCATGGACAAGATGGTTGAAGGGTGATGATTTTCCATTGATAAAGTAGTCAGAAGAGTATCTCCCATGTCAATAAATATCCCTTTTTATGAATGTAAGTTTAGGCGTCGGGCCGGCTAATTTCGCCCTACTAACCATTTTGACAAAAAAACGATGCTTATAAACACCTCCATCATGTCAATCCCAGCAGCAAATTCCCACCTCCATCAAAACCCTAAACTTATTCATTTCTATGATACTTCTCCCAATACATATGTGAGCTCGAGACTAGTCCACAAGTTAAAGCATAATCAAAGTCATACACCCAATTTTTTCTCCAAAATATTGAAACAGGGAAACAGGAACAAGAAGCTGGAGAAAGACACCAAGGAAAACCAAGCGAATGAGATCTTAACCCTAACACAAAATTAAGAGAAACAAGAAAAAAGGTCAGGTGAAGAACACATCCAATCCTATCCCAATAATCTTGTTGGACCACCAAACACAGTTGGGACACATTGAATCAGAGCCATCAAATCCTTATGCGGAATTCTGAAAGAAGCATAGACCAAAGCTGCACCTTCCTCTCTCTTATATTTGACAAATATATAAAATAAATATCGAATCTTTCTAACTGAGGCTCAATCAGTATCTATTACACATGTATAGATATATATTACCAATCTATAAAGCCAAGGCCCAAGAAGAGGACCAAATCAGAAGGGATCTTGGAAGAATACCTTTTGGGATAAGCTTCCATAACCAAGAATCCACGGCACTCGGAAGAATCAACCACCCTCACAATCCTCATCTTCTTCTTTCCTCCCAATAATCGCCTAATCTGCCACCCTTCAACAAAAGACTCAATCTTCTTCTTACTGCAACTACCCCAAGCCCCCAACTCCAACCCCTGAAGAAATTTTGTCAAGGCTATACATAAGTAGGTTTTTCAATTCTAAGGGCTTTCTGCAGGAACTTCTCACAAGAGGGAATAACAGAAATCACAGAGGCAAAAATGCGCATTTTGGGGTGGCCCAAGGTTGAGGGTGCTTTCAGAGAAAGCAGAGAAATGTTGGTGCAGGAGAGAGATGGCTATGTATAGAGGTGAAGTGGGGGCGTGTGTGAGGTAAACGCCTGCCCCAAATAATGCCGGGCCGAAGGGCGACGGTGCCGCTTGGACTTCGTTGACATAGCTGTCCTTCATCTCTTGCCTGCTTAATATATTAATCGGGTTGCATTATATATCAATCAACTTGTTAACAAATCAACTCGAATTTTAATTAGACTACTGTTGTGGATCAATCACACAGTAAACACAAGAAAAATAGAGAGGACAAGAATTTAATAAGGTTTGACAATGACTTGCATCCATGGTGAGATTTTTGTTATTAATTTGTATTAAATTATTAGAATTATAGTCCTACGCTATTTAAATATATAACCCATTCTGTTTAATTTTACAATATTATCTTTCCACTGTGTCATAAGGGCAATGCAAGTTGTAGAGGTAAGGGGCAGTAGAGCCCAACCCATTTACTAGCTATATAATGACTGTCATATAACAGTTAAAATTTTTTTTTGAGTTTAATTAACTTTAAATTCAAACTTTGAATATTTTTTTAGTTAGATCTTATTATTTAACTTAAATTTGAGTTGAAATTTAAATTTTAAAAAAATTAAATTAAATCAAATTCGAGTAATTATAGAATTTATATTAACACATGGACACAACTTGTTAACAGCCTGTACAAGTAACAAACATTATTTGCCAAGAATAAAAGCAATGAGACTATCACTTAAATTAATAAAATCAGAGTACAAAACCTCTTTATTGTAAACTTGTAACTTCACTATTTTATTAAATCTGAAAAATATCATTTGGCAAGGGGCTTTTGGAAGGGGCTTAGAGCCACAATATTGTAAACATAATATCATGACACAACAATCAGTTTATTCTTCTAAGTTTAGTCCATCTCAATATCAATAATTATTCATAAGACTACTCTTTATATTAGTAACTATAGGGACACTCAATATGTGTAGATAATTATACAAATAAACTATCAATACTATTTAAACATAAATTCGATATAATTTATAGAATAATAGAATAAATTAAAAAGAAATAAATAGACTGAATAAAATTTGTGTGAATAGAGAGAGAAAATTATAATAACTAAAGTTGAGGGAATAGAATGAAATAAATTAAATTTAAGAAGAAGAATGTAAAAAGAAAATGTATTAAAGAGTAAGGACATTATAATAATTTAACATTGTATAACTAAAAAGAGGTTTATATTCTTTATATAGTTTATATAGATATATAATGTAGCAAAAAGAAGTAATGATATATTAGTGATTATATTTAAGTGTCTTTAGTATTTTTTATTAAAAATAATGTCATAAAGTTAATCATTAAGGATGATATTGTAAATTCACAATGCGTGATCGGATTGGACTTGAATTTTTAATAACTAGTAAAATTTGTACATTCTATACATGTGTTGATTTATTTATAAATTATAATATCACTGTATTTTAATTAATAAATATACACTTATTTAATATTAAAAGCCTAAAGAATATTCAAAATAATAAAAATAAAAATGTAAGAAATTTGAAAAAAAATATAAAATTTGAGATAAAATACAAATAAAAAAGTTTTAAAAATTAACAATTAAAAATTTAAATTATGTAATTTTATATTTTACAAAAATATTTAAAATAAAAAATGATAAAGATAAAAAATTTGAAAAATGATAAAACTTGATAGAACATATAAATAAAAATTTCATGTTGGATGAAAAGGAAGAAAAACATGATAAAAAAAATAAAAGTATTAGATATGAGGGTATTTGTAAAACTATGAATCTTTATTAGAATAATAATAGAGTATATCTCTGTCTATCTATATGTATGTGTGTGTGTGTGTATAATGAAGAGTCGGACTACTGTTTAATAATTTCAAAATTCGGCTAAATTGATGAAAAGACTATTTAGGGATGAAACTTAATTTGTGGCTAATTTCGAGCTTTAATGGTGTGTATTTTCCTTTTTTTTTTTTTTTGTGTGTGTGTGTGTGCATTTTCCTATCCATTCATTCATTTAAATCTGGCTATGACAATGGATGCCCCTTGGTGGGTTTCTTTTAGCAATGGCCTGTTAAGTTCTACAAATTGTGGTCTCTACTCAACGTTAGTCAATTTGTGTGGTTTTACCTTACGATGATTATGTTTGGAATTAAACTTTCAATTCCAAAATCTACTCGCAAATTGTACACTATTAAATATGTCATTCAACAATAATATTTTTATTTACATTCAAATTTAAAATTTTTCTCTGTGTGTGTATATAATTAACTAATTATTTTTCAATTATTACACATACTCACAATCTAATTAATACTTACATATATCACATATACACTCACATTTATTTTTATTTATACCCTGTAACGTAACTATTATCCCTATAAATTATCACATCATTCAATCACTATTATATATTTTATACATGTATTTAAATAAATAATACTATTCATCCTATTAAAACATTACTTTCTAACAAACTATTCATCTCAACACAACACTTATGAAATATCATATCCAACACAAACCCTTCTCCCCCAACCATAGCCTATATTTATTGGGCAATTTTACAAAAAATAGAAAAATCCACACAAATTTGGAACAGAAGCAAAGAGAAAAATATTTACACATATTATCTGGATACTGGAAATAAGATGCGTGCAAGCATTTGCTTCTCATGATGTCCGATTCTGAAATAGATAAATGGTAATGTCACACACATTTTACTCTATCTTTTTGCAAATTTGATTTTATCCAATTTGTTTCTCTTAGTCCACTCCATCTTCATGTTTTCACCAACATACGACAACCGACATTTGTTCATATAATTGCAATCCAATACAAAATAATAGATGCAGAAGTCTAGAAAACAAGAAAGAGGGGAGTTTCATAGGCTTTGTTTGATTTTAAATTTTGATGCGTGATTTTAGGTATTTTTGTCTTGAAAATTATATGAAAATAAGAGAGAGAAAGAGATAAAAAAAATAGATAATAATTAAGTATATATTTTTAAAGGATACATAATTGTAAAACAAACAAAGTCAAAATTTTCATTTTCTGACATATTTAATAAATTAATTATTTCTTAATTATTAACCCTATTTACAATTAAATAAATACATATATACATGCATACATAACTCGCATTTATATATATTTGTGTGTGTATTTATACATTTCAAACATATATATTACAACATCGTTCAATTATCATTACATATTATATATATCAAAAAAATTACTCAAATTCAAACAATTTTCGGTTTTTAGTCTCATTAAAATTTTACTACCAAACATAGTGTTAATACCCTTCAAAATCTCCTTTTCTATGTCTGTCAAGTTAAAATAAGGAATAAAAGGGAAGAAAATTTATGCCATTGTCATCAAGTTAAAATAGATCAACTGGCTCTTGACTAATTTATTCAATAAAATTTGGGCTAGAATTAGGTACCCAAAATGTCCATAATTTGAAAGAATTCCACGATCGACGCTGTAGATAGGTTATCATCAGGAGATGACGTTTTCACGGCAAAAGCAAAGATTAATTGAACGCGTGTCCATTGTACAATGATCCAAAATCCAACTGACTTTCATAATGGAGGTCAGATTGTAGTGTTGAATAATCTTCACGAACTTTTATGTAGTGGATTTCGGATTTGGCAGTTGAATCATTATGCACACAAACAAATTCTTCCTGAACGACTCGGCAGTAGTTTACCCACGTATTTTGGACAAACAAAGTCAAACAGAGATGACACAAATAAAGCAGCAAAATTTTGGACAGTCATTCCACGCCACCATTCATTGGCATATACTCAAACTAGGGGGTGTACTTTTGTGTCACGTTTGAGCAGATATGACTCAAATGGATGAATATTATAAATTTAAAAAAAAATCAAATTTAATTGAGCTGGCTTAAATGTTTGCACTCCATGGCAATTAGGGGCGGCCTGCGAACAGCCTTCCTTCTTAAATAGTCACTTTTTTTAAGAATTAGATTGAGATTGTAATAAGATAGTACGTGACTATGCATGCAGCCACGTTATCAAATTGTCTTTTCTTGATGGTCTTTTAAAAATTGAACTGGACTCGATAATATCATGTTTATTGATATTTAATGAGTGTGCACAATTTTCTTCCACTGACAAATTATTCAAACGCAGCACATCTATTAGTTGCTTCTGGGCAATTGCTACACCCACCACTCAGACAGCTCTCACGACACGACAAGCAAAGCCATGTTATCAACTTGTCTTGTCCTGATAGACACTTTTAAAAATTGAACTAGACTCAATAATATCGGGCTTATATATGTGTGGGTGAAAAACCTAGGTGTAGGACTCAAATGACATATCTGTCCATGTAAAATAAGTAACGAGCCCGACTTGCCCATTTAATTTAGTTACTCAAATCTCCACACTAATTGAACTCGAGTTGTTGATTAACTTGTTTATGTCAAATCTGAGTATAAATGAGCTTCAAGTCTTGGGTTTCTCATTGCACATATTTCATTATTTCTAATGAAAGATAAAAAATCATTTCAAATTTCATTGCCAAACCACAAACACAAATCATTTGTATGTACTTACATTCATTTCCAAACAGTACTTCAACACATCCTAGACCGTATTCGAAATGGATGAACTACGATTACGTTTCTCACCTGCAATAATATCGATGGAAAAGTAAGCAGCGTTGTTCAACTAGTCCACCACTCAATTCTCTGTTTTCAATGTAAAGGTAATAATTTGGGGGTTTTGAGTCCCCTCTTCCTGGCTGAAGTGGCCTCTTTCTTACCTGTAGACTACTCTACCCACAGATAAGACCCTTCAAGATTTTCTTCTTTGAAAGTTGGATTGGCCCCTTTTTTATCTTCTTCTTTTTCTAGTGGCCTTTTGATGCTTATTCATTGGTGAATACTTCACAAAATTAAAGAGAGATGGAGACAACGCACTTGATAAGTGTGTTCGTGCTTAACCCTCAAATGTGGATCATTCAAGGCCTCTTTGTCGAACAAGATACTCAATATTTTTAACACAACAGCTCTGTTGGTTTTTAAATTTTGAGACTTTAAAAAATATGTTTAATTATTTTATTTTTTAAATTTTATTGATTTTTCTCTCTTATTTTTACATATTTTTTTAAACAAAACATTTGAAAACATACTTTCAAATTTAAAAATAAACATAGTCTAAATATTTAGTTTTTATCTGTACATGGAATTTGTCGGCATGAACTTCAAGAAACCTCCCAAAACTTATTTAATTTGGTTTAATAATAACAGTAATCAGGGTTGTTGTTTTGCCTTTACTCTGGCACGTGCAAGAATGCTCCCATGGTAGCCAAAATGGGTAATTCTTGTTAGGGTGGTTGCTCTCTCTTTTTGCCATAAAGATTTAAATTTGTTCTACCTAACTTAGGATGCTTTTATTTTTTTATATTTAACAAAAGAAAAGTGGGAATCACATTAAACTTAGGTACAAACAAATTTAATTGGTGAGTTCTTTGAAGGCTGCTTCAGTTTATTACACTCATCCAGAATGATGAGATCTTTAATAGTTGCAGTCTTGTTTGGATTAACACCAAATTCTATCTAATGATTTTCACTCTGTTGATAATTTCGATGATAATAAAGACATAATCTATGAATGTATGATTAATCAGTGTGTGGTTTCTGGGAATGGGATCAGAGGCCAAATACTAATTTATTCTTCAATCTAATTACTTTCAAGTAAAAGTGCCTGTGTTTGGTGTTAACAAACCGGGTTGTTCTCAACGAGTTTAATTAAGTTTGAAAGTGTTTTTGCATCTTTCAAGTTTGAACTTGATTTTTAAAAATCTTTTTGAGTTCAAGCTCACTATTTAAATCAACTTTGATCTCGATTTTAACATCTACAAAAATCAGTTGAATCAAATTTGAATAGTCATCGAATTGGACTATCTACTTGAATTCAATCCATTAACAATCACTGTAGTACAAAGGCACAACCCAATCTAGAATTATTATTAATTTCTTGAATAAATGGTCGCCGGATATCACTCGTTCTTTAGATTCAAGTATTAATAAATCAAATTACTTTATTAGAATTTGATTAAATTCAAAATTATTTTGAACCTAATCAAGTTCAAGTTCAAGTTCACACTCTAGATATTCTTTTTTAAGTTCAATTTTGCAACTTAACTTAAACTCAAATTCGAGCTTGGATTTTAGAAAATTGAATTGAGTCAATTTTTAATGATTATTAAACTCAAATTACTGTTCAAATCCAAGTTGTCGACAGCCCTTTGTGTCTTCTTCGTCGGCTGATCACTGGAAGGGGAAACAAAACACAGAGATACATTGGACTTAATTTTATTGGGCTTAATGTCGATACAGTGGCAGTAGATTTCGAATGAGCTATGTTTACGGCCCACTAGTGTACGGGACTTACTGTTTTTCATGGGCCATATAGTGAAAAGCCGGCAGGCCCAATCAGGAAGTTAATTTAATTTACAATGCAGTTCTTTTAAATTTTATGTAAATTATACGTAAAAATTCATAATGGATTTTTGAGTTAATGCTTTTGATCAGACAATATGGTGATTTGATGTCCAATTGAAGATTCTCAGATTGGGAATTTCATTTTAAGACACAACATGTTATAATTATTATTACCTGGTGGAATATTTGGGGTGAAGTGGACCATAACATGACAGAAATCTCATCGTGCCTGCTTGATAGTTTATTGGTCCATTTATCAGATGGGAAATCCTCTCTCATGAAAAAAAATATATATAATATATATATATATATATATTTGATTTTTTGTCCCAAAAATTCTCTCTCTTACTTTGCTCTTATATTTCTATCTATAAAGAATAAATACACGTTTATGCAATTGCCACGTAAGATAAAATCATACACGTGGCAAATTTATATTAATGGGACATGAATACCTAGAGCAAAACGGACAGAAAATTTCAAGAAATAATGGAACTACCCTTGTGTGCTTTTAAGAAAATTCTCTTTGTTGTTACGCCTACATATGCTTTTATTTCATTGTTATATGCAGATATTATGTTTCAATTTTGCAGATATGAAACAAGAGTATAACGCCCAACTTCAATTCAATATTATACTCACAATATAATATAAAATTATGACATTAATATGTCCAAAAATATTTCAAAGAATTTCTCCAAAATATATTTCTCCCAAACATTTGGGCTATGTTTTAATGTTAATTTCACATAATTTTTATTCTCCCTCAAATTTACTTCCAAATCAAGTTTTGATATATTGTACTCACCCATGAAATAAACAAGCGGGTTTTGGATGCAAATTTACCTTCATTTTTATTTTATCGAAATTTATACTTTTAAATTTATTATATAATAAAATAATTATTTTTATATATTTTTTTTTCTCTTATTCATGCATTATTCTTAAATTTTTGTAACACAAATTGATAAGTTGCAAGTCACGTAGTGACGGTGACAAAGGCCAAGTCGCCATCCACTTGTTTAATAATATTCGTTCCATCCATTCTTCATATGCAGGTATTCATGTTGGTGGGGTCATTAATGTGACATCGAGTCCATCACACTATTGCATCAATGCTTCTTTAGATTAGCTTTGTCAATTATATATGCCATACCCAATTTCTATTTATTTTTAATAAAATTAATTTGGACTTTGACCAAATTAACCCTCTCACGTATATTATCCGTAAAAAATTTGCTGTATGTTTGCAGGTAAATTTTGATGGGTTTGGAACCCAATAAAATTTTGACAAAACAAACATCCCACAATATTAAATTTTTATTTAAATTTAAATTTAAATTTTTTTATCTTACCTATATATACAAATATTTAAATTTAATTATTATACTTATTTATAATCAAATTAATACGCATGTGTAAACAAACTTATATTTATATATACATATATACTCAAACAATTCAATGTAGAATTGCATCGTGTAGTGATCATCACGCGCTCACACACACACACACACACAGACGCACAGACAGAAACATATTTTAGATAAATACTCAAATTCAAACAAATTCAACTTTTTACCCTCATAAAAATTTGAGGTGCTAAACATAATTTTAATTCCTAACAAAATTGGTATTACTTTTATACCCTAGTAAAATAAAGAAACAAACTCATCCTTGACACTTCTTGATTTCTTTGGAATTGAGAAAATGAAAATGAATCAATCTCTCTGTTTTGTGGGCTTTTTCTGTTTTTTTGTTTTTTTTTTTTGTTTTGGTTTCATTTTGCTTTTTAATAGAGAATAAATAATGTAAAAAAAATAAGGTAGTCATTTTATTTTGACACGCATTTCTTACTCAGCTCTTTTCGGCCCAACCCTTAGAAGACACAGACTCAAAATACTCACATAACCTCATAATGAACAACTTCACCTCCAGCCATTCAACCGCACCGCTGCCGTCTGCGGTGGCGCGTACCAGTGGCTCCGACATGTCGCCCCTCACCGCCGTCCTCTGCCTCGTCGCGCTCATCATAATACCAATGATATCCTACACCTTCTTCGTGGCAATGAAATGCCCTCGAAACCCCTTCCACCGGAGCCCCGCCGCTCCCGCGGCAGTGGTCACCTGCAAGCCGGAAAAAATGGAGCTAGTCTGCGGCGTTAAATACATAAAAGCGGCGGAGAACTGCAGGAAGGAGGCGTCGGGAACCAGCGATCAGTGTCCCGTGTGCCTGTCGGTGTTCGCCGAAGGGGACGAGATACGGCAGCTCAGCGGGTGCAGGCACGCGTTCCACGCCGCGTGCATCGACATGTGGCTGTACTCTCATTCGAACTGCCCCGTCTGCCGCGCCGCCGTGCCGGTTAAGCGGTCGAAACGGGCTGTGGTCGACGGGGACGATGACTTCCAGCAGGGCCTGCCTGATGCGGGTAGCTTGGTTTGATTTTTATCATAAAATTAATTAAAATTAATTTTCTTATAATTTTTATTTATTTGTATATGCCTAGAAAAAGGTTTGATTGGTCGCAGAAGTCCATCGTCTGTCATTATTTGTGTGGCAACGATTGTGGACACGATCAATAATCCGTGGGCTAGCTATTTGAGTTCTTAATTAATGACTCTGCTTTAAGTATTAATAATGCTATTTAAGCTCTGATTTATTGATGCTGTAATGAGTTGTAGGGTGTCCTCTTTGTTGTTATCAAGTTTGGTGGATAACACTCTTGTTGTCTTGATGAATTGGTGGATGACACTTGTACCAATGGGAATTTGAGTTTGCTATCAACACGCTTCTCTTTATACCAATGTAGGAAGGGAAAGTTGGAAGCCCTTCTCGTCCGGTTATGCCAAATGAATGAAATGATAGTTTACCATATTTATTGTTGAATCACTAATTTTCAAAAAGGTTATTCAAAAATTATGAAATCATTAATGAGGGGGGCGATGATGTTATGGTGGATTCCACATTGGTCCCATTTCTTTTGTGAAGAGACTTGACTTGTGGTTTGTAAAATAAAAATTAATCATGAATTTCATAATTTAAGTGGTCTAATGCATTACCTTTAACAAGAAAATCATAAAGTTGACTAAAGTTTTGAATCAATCATTGTAGTGGAGATGGTGAGAGGGGGCTCTAATGTGGTTAAGTTCTAGTGGATACTGGATATGGTGCAGATGCATTAGCTTCTTTGTTGCAGCTTATTTGAGGATACACGTTTACTAAAAAAATTTTGTTCTGATGGTTTAGTTACTTTTGCAAGCATCTCCCTGTTCACAGTTCTATCTTACAGTATTTCTCTCAGTGTTGTCATTATCATTCTGGTTCTGATACATATGAATTCCGTTTGAAGGATATCCAAAGGGAAGCTAGCTAAGGCTTTTATTGTCTAAGGTCGTGCTCAATTTTGGCGATAGGATCAAGGCCCATTGAAATTATATTAAGCAATATTCACTTTGCAAGATGGGAGTAAGGCATACTCGAATTATTTTATCATACTTTGTTATATGTGGTTATTTATATGTTATTTTAGTTAATTTATGGTAGATATGTTTTTATCATGGGTTTATATCCATCATAAATAACATGTAATTAGATTTGATAATATAATTTATCCAAATTAAACATTTAAAGTGAATATGCCCTTAAGACATTTACTTTGACTGATAAGGTAAGATTGAATGTTAGCTAATTTAATTACATGTTCATTTTGATTGATTAAAGCTGATTAAATAGGGGTTCACTATAAAATTACAATATTATAAGATAAATAATTCTACATGAGAGTCATGATTAAATAATCAAGATATTGGGAATTACTTATACATCATTTAAATTATTATTTTAACCTTATATTATTAATTTAATTATTTTCATACTAAAGTTATAATAGAAAAATAAATGTAATCACTTCAAATAATCGATCTTACTAAACATAATAGGCGATAATTAATTAATCTATGCAAATTATTTTATCACTCAAAATAACCATTTGAATTATAATCCTATCAAACTAAGTAAACAAGCCCTTAAAGAAGTATTCTATCATTGTTGTTTTATAGGATTAAGAGAATATTCAATCTAGCTTATAAACTCTTTAAAGCATTTTACAAGATGTTAGAAAACTTATAAATTATTTAAAAGTATTTGATAAAATTTTTGGTTAATTAGCTTATAAGCTATTAAAATGAGATTTTTAGAACTTATAAATTTTTTAAAAATAAATTGGCCCTCTCTATCTTATTTAAAACATCTTATAAGATACTTCATTTTATATATTAAAAATGACATGAATACAAAATGAGGTGTTTAGAACTTATAAGTCCCTTAAAAATAAATTAGCCCCCTCCATTTTATTTAGAACATTTTTGATATTAAAAATGACATGAATATATTTAGTTTCATCATATTAATGATATTTGGTTTATGTTTATCAATATTACACTAAAAAAAATTATAAACATTTATAATTATAAATTTCAATGCAGTCTTTTAAGATGAACTTATTATTATTTTTTATCTAAATACTTTTCTAGCTTATTTTTAAAATAAGATTTGAGTTTATAAACTCTAAAAATATATTATAAATACATAATTTTATAAACTTTTACAAATAAACTTAGCCAAACACCTTCTAATTATCAATTATTTTAGTTATTTTATACCAAATTTATCTTTCATCAAGAATTTTTAACCATCAAATAGTTAGATCTGGTAAAGTAATTTATCCAATTTCTTAATCATGTAAACTAAACATGGTCTAACGAAACCAATGATTGTAGATCATGGATTGAATAACATTAAAAAATCTGGAATGTTGTGAGACAAAGTGAACGTATTATATGGTCACAAATGTTCCTCGCGTCGGCCTATGGTGGAATTCTCATGGTGTTTGCAGATTTTATGTTATTCAACACATGGCTCAATATATAAAATACTTCTTAGAAGATGTTCGGTGAGCTCATAAGCTGTATAAAATATTTATGCAGCTCATAAGTTTAAAAAATAAGATATTTAAAAATTTTAAATTCTTTAAAAAATAAATTAGGATTTTTAACTTATTTTCAATCATCTTATTATATCTTAAAAATTTTATAAATATCTTTTAAATTACATTTTATTAATGATATTTAGTTCATTTTTATTATTATTGTAATAAAAAAGATATAATAAATTAATATTATAAATTTTAACAAAAATCTTATAAGATGGTTTTATTATTTATATCAAAACATTTTACAAGCTTAAAAATAAAATATATGAATTATAAATTTCAAAAACATTTTAAGAGATACATGTTCTTATAAGCTACTAAAAATAAACTAAGTCAAACTGACGCAATTCAAGGATCCGTCGAATTTTATTTTAATATTTATTATTTTTATTTTTTATTTATTAATGAGCTTTATTAATAAGTTGGGCTATATGAGTTTTTTATGTTAGGATTTGATAGGATTTAGTATAAATAGTAATTTTATTCAATTAAAACATACAAAGATTTTGGATATTATAAATTTGATAGTTATGAAACTACTCAATTTTCTTTAGATTTGAGAATGCTGAAATCGATTCAACAGGAGTGATCTTTGTGTAAATCATAACGTATCAATTAATTTCACCATATTGATTGTGGCTGTCCTATTATGTCGATTATCAGTTTTTTGGCTCATTTTGATTTCAATACGTTAAGTTGGATACTTTAATGCACGATTCACGTTCTTGGAATCCAATTTGGGTTCAGTTAAATTTGTATTCTTCCGCTGTATCCCCTCTGATCATATCAGTTGGTATCAGAGTAAGATAGTATCGAATTCTAATTCAATACGTTTTCCTATTGAGAAAAAAAAAAAGAATTAAAAAAAAATTGAAAAAAATAAAAAAAGGAAAGAAAATAGACGGCAGACATAGCCGTCCGCCGCCGCTCTGAAACTACCAAAATCGTCGCTGATTCGGGTGAGCACTGCTCGGAATCTCCACCGTCAAAGTCATCGCATGAAGCCCAGTCCATCGCCATCGCCGATTGAAGCCTAAGACGCCAGATTTTAGGAGAATTTCAGCCAAGGGCTGTCGCTTGCCGTTGCGCTCTAATTCCTCGTCGGTTGCTGCAGATTTCGCAAAGCCACCATGGAATTGAAGCCATGTGACCGCCAACAAGCGTTTCCCCCCATTGTCGTGCCCAAACTCTCACTACTGTCGCTGAACTCCAACTGCTACTACCACCTACAAAAATCGGGTTTCTCTAAACAAAAAAAAAAAAACATTTGGGCCGAGGATTCAAATTTGGCTAAAGGCTTGATTTTAGGCCAGAATTTCCTTAGGCCTAGGGTAATTAATTTTGGGCCACGTTAGAAAAACAAAAAAAGGACTTAGGCCAGGTCGTGACAATTGGGCCGAATTGGACTGAGACTTTTTTCTGCCAGATAAGGCCTTGATTGTGAAAAAAAAGGGAGAGAGTAAAAAAAAAAAAAAAAGAGTGAAAAAATATATAAAAAAATAAAGAGAGGAAATTTATCTATATTTATTTCTATAGGATGTTGGATAATTATGCATATTACAAGAAGCGAGTGTTTAATGAAATTTAAACATTGTCTAGAGCTGTATATAAACTGCAAAATTGTCTTATTAGGTACAATCATACCTTGAGATACAAAAAGACAAGAAATAGATATACATTGTCAGGGCACCATCATAGCAAAGATTATAGATCGAATGAGGATGAGTACGACGAGACGTTCAATGTATCGGATTCTTATATTGAAAGTCAATCTTGGTTGTATTTTACTTACTTTCAGCGTGGACATAACATGAGTAAATGTCGAAAAGAGGAAGTTGATGCTCGTATTGACATTAACAAAGTTATGAGAGATAAGAAAAGTTCACCCGTAGATATGCTATTTTTGACTGAAGTGAAGATTGCAAATGATATGCAATTGGATGAAATACAACATGAGACTAGTAACAATTCTAGCACCCACTTGGAGATTGAGGAGGAGGAAATTACGAAAGAAGAAATAACAGAAGTTGTAATAGAAATTAAGGAAGATAAGATTGAGAAGGAAGAATCCATATAGTGGAAGTGGAGGTTGATGACGAACACAGAAATGTAGAACTAGTAAAAGATTGAGAAATTGAGCTTCTACAGAATCATGTATATCTTGACCCGTTTAACTATCTAGTAGATGCTCTATCCAATTATGCTAACAGGAGTTGAATTTTTTTTTATCTGCAAAGACTATATATGCATATCTAGATAAGTCGTCAGTGCTTCTTCAAATTTTTTTATATAGTTCCCTTCTATGTTGGACTCGTGGGAAGATGAAGTTGAAATTTCAATGAGATGATGAAGAGTTAAGGAACTTTTAGAAATTCGTGTTTGATCCAAGAGGACACAAGTTCGAATTAAGGACAATTTACCCTTAAGAGTAGGGATATGACGCGATCTAGGGATCCGTCAATTTTTATTTTAACATTTATTATTTTTATTTTTATTTATTAATGAGCTTTATTAATAAGTTGGGTCAGAGATGATGCACAAGTTGGGCTTTATTAATTTTGTTTGCATGACACGATCTAGGGATCCAGGGCTTTATTATTTTAGGTTAGAGTTTGATAGAATTTAGTATAAATAATATTTTTATTCAGTTGCAACACATAGAGATTTTGGATATTATGAATTTGAGAGTTGTGAAACTACTTAATTGTTTCTGAATTTGAGTATGCTCAAATTAATTCAATAGGGGTGATCTTTATGTGAATTATGACGTATCAATCGATTTCGGCATATCGATTGTGGTAGTCTTATTACACCGATTATCAGTTTTTTTGTTCATTTTAATTTTAATACGCTGGATCAGGTACCTTGATGTACATTCATGCTCTTAAAATCTAATTTGAGTTTAGTTAAATTTGTATTCTTCCGCTGCCCCCCTCTGATCACGTCACAAACACCCTCTTAATCCCACTAGAACTTGAGATTTTGCAATGTGAATCCAACCCTTTTCCTATGACAAAGTAGATTCTATGTAAAACAAAATGGTGGCTTCCATGGTTTCTGCCATAGATTTGGTCCTTTGGATAGCCCCGCCTCTAGTTGGGAACTACTATTTTGTATTTATAATCAATGAATGTTAGCATCATTTAGAAATAGCAACACTACATAAATAATCATATTTAGTAATAAGAAATTTTGTTACTATATGTACAAGTATTGTCACAGTAACATGTTAGTGATGATTTTTAAAATTATCACTATATTGTGATTATAAGTATTGACACTAAAAGTTTAGTGACAACACATTAAATTGTCACAAAACCATATTTTTTGTGATGACTAAGGTTGTTGCTATTACAAAGCTTTTAGTGAAGCAAAATTGTTGTATGGGATAGACAACAATTTTTTGTCACTAGAATGTGATATTTTAGTAACAATAAATTTTTATCACTAGAACGTGATGTTTCAATGACATCAAATTTTTTCACTAGAACCAGATGCCTAGTAACACCAATTTTTTTGCCACTAGAATATGATATTTTTAGTAACACCAAATTTTTTTTATCTCTAGAACATCAATTTTTTTGTTAATAGAGTATGATGTTTTGGTGACACCAATTTTTTGTCACTAAAGCATGATGTTTTAGTCAAAATAAAAATATATTGTCACTAAAACACAATGTTTTAGTGACATATATTTCCAATGCTTTAGTTGCATATGAGTTTCATGACTAAAATTCCATGTTTAAGTTGCATATAAATTTTGTTGCTATCTTTTTATAATTACTATCATTAAATCATTTTATTTTAGTGACATGACATTTTTTTATCATTGAAACTTGATTACTATCATAATTTTACTATCATGAAAAAGTTTTAATTTGCAAGAATAACTATTTTTTTTATCAATATATTTTTGCAGTTTTGTTATAAATTTATCAAACCTATTATTTCAAGTGACTTTTATTTAATCTAGTAAGTAAAATAAAAATCAAAATGGGCTTCATTACCACGAACATCTTTCATAAAAATATAAGTTGAATTGGGATGTAATTAATTATAAAACTAAAACCAACCGGGTACTAATGTCGTTCAAAGTAGTCAAATTTAAAAAGAATGGTAACATAACACCAGTAGCATGATGTAGTTCATTAATAGTGCATTAGCCTTCACAAATCGTTATCGCTTGAACCAGCACACAATGAAAAACTAATAAATTATATATAGTCTACCCCAAGTATCAATAATTTAACATACATAAATTATCTAAATAGTGCATGAACAAATAATCCATTCAAAATAACTTTTTTTCATTTTCCTCATTTTAGTTGACTATTAATCCTAACAAATCAAGAATCAACAATGATAATATCTAAACAACTACTTTGCTTTATTAGCATTAAGCAGTTAGTATTGTATTCAAAGGATAAACTATCGAAAACAAATTGAATGTCATTTTTATATTAATTAATAGTAATAATTATGAAACAAAGAATAAAACATAACTTTACATATACAACAAGAATTAAGGAAATCAGCTTTCTACCATTTAAATAAATAGCTAAATCAAAACATAGACTTGTAGGGAAAAACAGTGCACAGTAGACAGAAATAGAAAGTTTGCCATAACATGAAAATAAAAGTTATCATTTATAAAAATCACGCATATGATGATTGCTTGTTATGTTTGCATTTTAAATTAATAACCTATATCTTGATAGTTTTAACCACAAGACAACATTTGTCATAAATCACTTCATAGTACAATCATTATATAAAGCAAGAGACATAACTAAATCATAAATATAAAATACTCTCACAGTGGATGGAACTTGACTAACTTAAACCAAATTTTGAAGGATGGCAAAGAGGCTGAGTTTTGAGAATGTCTTGTACCTCATATTGTAGTTGACCCTCTTAATTGTTTTCTTGAGATCCTAATAACTCCAAATAGAAGTTCATGAGGTTCTTCTCCAGTCTCAAGATCGCACTATCGTATAAATTTAACTTATTATAAGTGTGAAAATATCAATGTGCTAGATTTTTTAAAGCAGATAAAGTCACTTACATCTTCATAGCAATATTGGGCAATAAATTTTGTCCCGTAATTATGGCCCGTTACTAACTTTTTTTGATTTTCTTTTCGCCATTAACTTTCTACATAAGTAAAAAAATATTATTTTATACAAACATATGAAATCAATAGAAGTGTTACTGAATAAATAAAAATTTCCAACACTTCATAGCTAAAAAGAGAAGAGCCAAGGCATGATAATGAAATTAAGATATTAAAGATGAAATATACATGCATGAAATTTTGAAGAATAAAAAAATAAAGAACTTACCCTAACGAGCATTCACGTCGTTCTAAAATCGCAGCTACTCACAAAATTGAAATGGGAACTAGTGAAGTTACAATTACCATAATACCCCAAACAAACAAGAACAATGTCATCAATATAGATATAAAAAAAAAAAAAAAAAAAGTAGCCATTTATTGAAGTCAATTATTCTTTACTTGGAAACAATCGCTCTCAAAGTAGCTAATTGGTATTTCCCAGGTTTTGCTGCTCACTCCATTTGGAAGTTCAGTGCGTGCATTCCCATCATCCTTTCTTGTAGAACCATTAATATATTCTATAGTAAATAGTGAGGCAAGTGTGAGGTGCACTGAACGTATTGCACATACAGCTTTCACCTGTGAAAATGACATCATTATTTGATTTGACGACAAATAAAATCAAAAAACAGTAGTGCAGCTGAGCTAAGAAAAAAAATAATTTCATATATGACACTAGTATATTATCTAATGTTCAATCCGGTGATGAGCTGTCGAGAGTTAGTACCGATGTTGCTTTAGAGCCATAAACGTGATTAAAAGTGCTAAATAAATTCTTAACAGATCAGATAAATCATCTTTAATAGTTAGATATATAATATTGAATATTTAACAATCAATTTCTTTAAAAATTTCAGAAATTGTGTGATGAGTGAATGAATCTGCAAAACTGATTTCCAAAATTTGTAGAAGGAACATCAAAAATAAATAAGCACCATGCGCATGGCAAACATCGATGTTCTTTCACAAAGGATAACCAAACAAGCATTGCTGCCACCCCTCACATACTTTTCTAATAAAGCATCTCTCTCTCTCTCTCTCTCATTTTCTATAAAGTAAAAATAGGATGACGGGAATAATAATTTTCTTGGGCAATATATATTTGCAAAACTTTACGATTACAGGTGTTTTATATCCATAAAGTACACATATATAATAAATATCGATATTTAAAAAAATCAATTCGGATAACGTAACTCGGAACCATTAAAATGCATGCTCCACAAACAAACGCAAAAAGTTAAGGTTCAGGCTTGATATTTTTTTACTAAAAATAAATACTAAAATATATTTATTATTATTATTTATTTCTTTTCAATCTTTAAATATATTTTTGCTGTTTTTGTCTGTCACTTTTTCACTATCCTTTCTTTGGATTATTTTTATCATCTCTATTTTTGCTTTCAACATTTTTATCTATAAAATTATAAATATTTTTTTAATATTAACTAGTTATTTATTAATGAAGGAGGTGCAGAGCAATGTTTTTATATTTTCAAAAAGTATAATGACTAAAATAGCCTCTATCCTTTAAATACTTTTTTCACTTTTACCCCCAAACTTTAACTTTATATTTTGATTTTGATTTTAATTTATTTTTCTAAAATTTAGTTCTTTTTATCTTATTTGATATTACATAAATTTTTATCTTTGAAAAACATTACCAATTTATTACATAATTATTCGGATGGACTAATAATAACTACTAAATATATAATCACAAGATCGACCAGAGAGTTGGAGTGGGCCTCAGCCCAACCAGTAATCAGAGCCCAAAAGAGTTCCAATAGGTTTGGGACCAACGAAGCAATCGCCCTTAAGAGGCTTCAGCGGTCACGCCTTGTCTTTGTCCGTACTATATTATTATTTTAATAAAAAATTTTAATTGTACAAATTAAATTTATACAATTACTTTTATACTATATACTTTTATTCATTTTATCATTTTTTTCTCTTTTTGTAAAACTTAAAATTTATATTTATGTATTCTCCCAAATTCCATCATTTTTAAATTCTTTTGATATTTCATCATTTTTTATTTTAAATATTCTTTATACTTTTTAATATTAAATAATTTTATTTTTATTAACTAAAATATTATAATTTATAAATAAATTCACACACGGATGCATACAGAGTGTACAAATTTTATAAGTCACTGTTATGCTATTACCTATTACAATTTTCCATACAAACATTACATCAACGCTGCCCTATTTCAAGAAAAAAGTAACCCTAGGATCTTTTATCTAGCAAAATGCTTATCTCAAACCATTATTGTAGTTGCCACCACACTCTCAATAATACCCTATTTTAAATTATTTACGTTTTTGGTATTTCTAATTTACACATAATACACACACACACATAACAAATTTTTACATACTCCTGACATTTATTTCTTTCATCCAATTTTAAATTTAAAATATTTCTCTCTTATATATATAATCAAATCAACATTTAAACTTACATAAAATCAAACCAATACCTATATCTATACACGTATACACTTACATTTATATATATATATCTATATATTTAAATACTAAAAAATAATTATTATTTTTACATATTATCATATCGTTCAATTATTATTATATATTTTATATAGATATTTAAATAAATTAAAAAATTTTAAAATATCAAAATCTTATAACTAAGTATATTAATTATTATTACACAACCAACCAAAACCACACTTCCAAATATAACCAAGGAACAAAACTAGGAACAAAAAATTTCATCAAGTATAATCGGCCTCAGCTTGAAACCCTAAAAAGCGATAAAACAAAACTAGAGAGAGTGAAACCAAATCAGTATACTTGGCTTTGTCTCTGAATGACTGTGTCTGCGCAATATATACATATACACACACACACAAGCATAAAGCCTCCTGCTTTACCTTTGCTCCTATATCCTGGCTTTATTGCTCTCTCTCTCTCTCTCTCTCTCTCTCTGTGTGGTAACCCTCCAGTTGATTTGATTCTCCCCTACACCTTCATAAACCACATAACCTTTTACAAAACAGAGAGAAATTCAAGATCAACAGCCATGGTTTTCTCTTCCGTTCCACCTTATCTTGATCCATCCAACTGGCAGCAGGTTAGGGATTTTTTGCCCCCCCTTTCAGATGCTATCACATGTTAATCCCTTGGCTAGCTACGTTAATTCTTTGCCAATAAAGCAAAAGAAGTTCTAAAGATAAATATTCTCTCCCAACCTCCCTCTTTTGTGGCTGATCCTCTCTCAAATCGATTCTTTATTTTTCTTCACGTCTTTGTTGCATCTCTTTAATTTCTTTGAATATACAAATCATATACACCAGCTTTCATTTTCTTGCCTTTATTTTTTGTGGTTTTTTTGCAGCATCAAATCGTCGGAAGCAGCGGTCTAAACCCTTTACTCGCGCCGACGCAGCCCGCGCCTCCACCTCCTCCTCCGCCCCCGTCCCATGGCGGATCCCTTCGCCCTGGCTCGATGTCGGAGCGCGCTCGCCTGGCCAACGTACCCATGCCCGAAACGGCTCTCAAGTGCCCTCGCTGCGAATCGACGAACACGAAGTTCTGCTATTTCAACAACTACAGCCTTACACAGCCGCGCCACTTCTGCAAGACGTGCAGAAGGTATTGGACCAGAGGCGGAGCGCTGAGGAACGTTCCCGTCGGCGGCGGGTGCAGAAGAAACAAGCGGAGTAAGTCCGCCAGCTCGAAGTCCCCGGCCAGCGGCGAGCGGCAGACCGCCGCGGCCAGCTCCACGTCTAGCGCTGTCTCGACCAACGGCGGCGCTGATAACCTATTAGGCCTCACGCCGCAGCTTCCTTCTCTGCGGTTCATGTCTCCATTAGGCGGTCAGTTCAGCGATAATTACACCGGTGACATGGTCTTGAATTACGGTGGAATTTCAGCTCCCTCGGTGGGGGCGAGTGAGATGAACTTTCACGGGTCGAGCAGTTTACTCGGTGGCGGCGGCGGCATTGAGGCCTGGCGGTTGCAGCAATTCCCGTTCCTGGGTGGGTTAGATCCATCACCTCCAGGGATTTACCCATTCCACGGCGGCGAATCGGGGTTAGTGGGCGGTGAGACGGGTCATCTGCAGGTGAGGCCTAAACTCTCGAGCTCGCTGCTGCTGAATCAGCTGGCGTCGGTGAAGATGGAAGAAAACCCTGAGCTGAATCAGTCAACAATGGCGCCTGCGGGAAATGAGCAGTGGAATGGAAGCGCAGCTTGGACGGAACTTTCCGGTTTCAGCTCTTCTTCCACGGGCAATCCCTTGCGCTAATTTTCAGAGGATTTCATTAGTGAAAACTTCGTCCCTCAGTCTCTGGATATGATCGGCTGAAAACCCTAGAATTTGTAGGTGTATTCTCTTTTTCATAAAATCTTGGTTTGTAGCCTAAAGACATGCGTATTCTGAACTGATCAGTGTGTGATTTCTTGAAGTTTTTTGCTGAGTAGAAATGAAGGGATCTAATGTTTGTCAAAATCTAATGTTTGTCAAAATGTTTGAAAGGTAATTTCAGGACTATATATATAAATGAGATAAATTTGTATTTTTTTAATGTTTTAATAAATTTAATTACTCCATGCATATATCAAGATCTGGTTCATAGTTTGGGGGTGAAAAAGAATGTAAATGGGCAAATTTTTGTTTGATTGGAATACTAATCATGTATATATGTATGTGAGTGTATCCATGTTAATAAATAGAAACTGTGATCTTTGAATCCGACTTAATTTCTTCCTGGAGAAATATAATTCTTGAGCTTAATTAGCTCAATGCATTATAACTTAAGGGCATTGGCATCTTTTGAGAGGCAAGTGTTTGATCAAACAATCATGTTCTTGCATGTGTATATATCAAGCATTTGAAGGTTGTCACTCCATTTTCTCGACTCCTAGGATTGGGATGACTTCTTGAGACAGCTAAAAAGTCATCACAAATTGACATAGTTTTGAGACGACTTCGAGATGGCATTTATTCCATCCTAAATCTATTTCAAAGTCGTCTCAAGCTATGCAGACTTATTCATATTGAGAAGCCGTTCCAAAATAGGATGGTTCATTGGAAGTTGTCCTCATTTGGGATGATTTGGGGAAGTTGACTCAGATTAGTTGGGATTCCAAAAGCCATTCTAATTGCTGTCCCAAGTCAAAAAAATTTCTTATAGATCTGTGCTCATGTGGTACCTACAACAACCATAATACAGTGGAAAGAATGTTTGCTATAGGTTTGTGTATATAAAATGTATGCATGAGGCCTTTATTTTGAAAGTGTGTTTGGTGTCAAAGAAATGAAATGCCAGAAGCTTACATAGTACCACTGAAATAGAACTTAATTTGTCTATTTAATATATTGCAAGGCCAATTCATATCATTGGACATATCATACATATAATACTAAAGATTTTTATTATTTATTTGAGCAGGCCTTTCCTTTTTATCCGAAAAGGCAAAAAGAAAAGAAAAAGAAAATAATGTTTTGCATTTGGCATCAGCCAATCTTTGTCCTAAGCAGTTTATGATGGCTTAAAGATCATATCCTCGGTCTCATATAACCTCTATGTCCCCTCTATTACGTGATTTTTACTGATACATGGTGGACATGAATATGTGAAACTGTCATTTTATACAAAATAATATACATGATGGTTACATATAAATGGAATAAAAGACAGATGCTATGTTTATGCATGTTTTTATTTTTAAGTGTGTATTTTTAAATGTATTTTTTAAAAAAAATTGTGTAAAAGTAAGATAAATATTAAGAGAGAAAATTTAAAAAATATAATATTTAAAGTTTGTGGTTTTTGGATGAAAAAACAAAAACAAACATAGCCTAAAGGATTTGACGTGGTTTGGCAAATTGTTAAAACTTTTTCCCAAAATATTTGGTCACACATCTCCTATGCACTTCACATGTCATATATAAATAATTATTTAATAATAGTGTAACCACTGGTCACATTAAAAAGAAATTCCTGCTTGCTCAAGGCTCCATATAATGCTTTGGTAGCCAATAATTACCTATAGATTTCATGTACGTACCTTTCAACTAGCAAAGACTCCAAACCCATTCACTTTTGACCGATTTCTGAAACGATTCAGAAAATCTACATTGACGTTCGTTGCATTCATTTCCCCGAGAGAACTTCCCCCTCAGATCATAGATTTCCATGCAGATATGATTTCACAATAATATAAATATGGTCGCCAATAGTATCACTTTGTTTGTTTCACGTATTTTAATATTCCAATATGTTATCATATTTATTGCAATCAAACATTCATTTCAATCTAAATTCAAAAATTTCTCCTTACATACATAATTAATTATTTTTTAATTATTATAATTAATCAATAACTACACACGCTTTTACATTTATGTATATTTATTTTTAAAAAACTAATCAATACTTCTATATAATAACATATTATTTAATTATTTTTATATTATATAATATTTAAATAAATTAAAAATTTTAAAATATCTAAATTTTACATCTAAATATATTCTATATACAACTCCAAGCAAACGTAAAACTCCTAAACTCCTAGTGGCTCACAAAACTCCTGTTCCAAACATAAGCTATGGTGTGAGTGCTGCTTTTGAATTTTTAATCCAGGGAGGCAGAGAAGGGACAAGATTCTCAAAAGACACAATTTCATGATCATGCGCACTCAATTTCATACAAGAATCATCGTCATTCGCTCCTTCCAATTCCAAAACGTACCCGAAAAATCAAAAGCATTCAAATCCCAGAAACCCAAAAGAAAAAGTTTCTTAATTAGAAGACAGACACAGAGAGAGAGTAAGATTTATCGAATATTGTGGACAAGAATCATGTAAAGACTGCTCAGCATGATGAGGGCGACTGAAGAAAGACGAACTCAACAAATCGAACGACCCACCCGGGTTTTTTTTTTTTTTTCCAATTTTCATGCACACATTGCACGCGTTTTGATCCTTGTGAAGCCCTTGATTTCACTGATTTTGATTTTACTTTTTCAAATGTTGCAATTAAGGGTGTAAGCCAGCTACTCGACTTAAGTTTAAGTAAATTCAACAATATTTTAAAGTTTAATGAAGCTCGAATTTGAATTAATTTTTTTCACATTTAATTTCATTGCTTTAACTTAAATACTTAGTTGTCTTTGAATTTTACAAAATTAAGATGAGTAATTATTGAGCTCAAGCTATTACTCAAACTCGACTCATTAATACCACCTATTGACAAGAAAAACAGATCGAAAAATGTAAAAAATATATATATTTTAGAAAAAATTGCATTCTTGTTAATGAAAGTGATGATTGATAAGTGATAATTAACACGGGGGTTTGTCAACAAATATTCGGTCTATTTTTTCTCTGCTCCATTTTTCCACCAATACATGGTGACGGTATATTTAATTTATGCCGTTGTCTTGTGTGAATAAATAATATACAAGGCAATGGCAATTATATATGAGTGGGAACAAAAGAACGAAGAAAAAACAACAGAGCATTTCGCGGGGTTTTTTAGTTAGTTTTTTTTTTCTCTTTCTACGAGTTTTTATTTGCTCATGCTTTTTATGGAAAAAAAAAAAAAGAAGAAGAAACGTGTTCTAGTTCTTTGATGCGAATCAAAAGATGCCATCTGCAGCAAAAAGAAATTTTATCCCCACGAGTTTCTATTCAATTTCTTGAGGATGTGTTTATTAATTTCCGTGCTCTAGGGTTTGGAATTTTCTGCCGTCAACCTGTGTCTGTTTATGGCGAATTGCATTGTCCGAATTCTATTTCTTCAGATCACTCAACGATGCACTTCAACATATAATCCAATGTACAACAGAGAGTTACCGCTGGAGAAAGTTACGAAAAGCTTTGAAAATGTAAATATTTAATCTCTGTAATTTTTGAACAAGTGAAGTGTCCGTTGTTGCTCTTTGACGAGTCAACATATTGTGCTTTAATTCCTTCACTCCTTGGAGGGGTATACCCCAATATTAAAATAGGACACCCCAATATTAAAATAGGACAATTAATTATCCCTTTAAAAGAATTTAGACCAATTAAAGTTTCTCTTAGGCCATGCAGTAGAAAGAATTCTATGACAGGGATTTTAGATACTCATTTTTGCACACATATATTAAACAAAAACGAAATTTATGGGTACATCACATTTGGCAGCACAATATACCTTTTTGATAATGAACAAGATAAAAAATAAAATAAAGTGGCTCGTATTAATTACTTTCTTCGATATGATTCTTTCCTCTCACATCCCAAATAATTTGCCTTGCGTATACGAAATTGAGATATTCAAATTTGAATTCCAATATATTCTTCTTTGTCGGAACAAAATTTCCTGAAGAACTGCGTGTTTCCAATTATTGTACTTCTAAGTAATTATTAATGATTATATTAGATTATAGTAATTGCATATCCTTTTCATTTATTGATGACGACGAGCTATGTATAGAATTTCCAACTCAACAAAGCGTGAAATCTATCATGCTAGTTACTTCACAAATAATCTAATAATTAGTAGTTACAATTAAGAGAATTCCAATTTTGAAGAAACAAATTTAGCGAACTTTATCTACTTAATATATGCTTTTTTGATTCATAATACATGGAGACAATATTCCCTAAAAATATTGGGTTAGATTAAGTATTTTATATGGCTTAATTAATGTCATGTTCAAATGCTCATCATAAAGAATAAAAGTCCATGATAAATATTTCTATCAGACAATTACGATAACATAATCTTTTAAACCCTTATTATTTCATATAAGTTCACAATGAATAGTGTATTATTACTAATCTCACATGAATAAAGGATTGAAGCGCAGAAGTCTTTGATATCCCTTCCATTTATGAAATTGGTCACTGGCCAATAGGCTTTTCTCTCACATCTTTCTTCATTCATGGTTCGATAATATATTGTCAACCATTTATGTAAAGGTTGTTTGAGCTTTTCCTTAGAATATGGCGTGTGTTACTTCAATACTGTATTGGCTGGTACTCAAACATTGGCTTGAGACAGTTTCTCTTCATGGTCTTATGGGAGGATTTTATACCTAGGAGATGCTTTAATTGCATTTATACATGAAAATTCGCAATCATCAAAAGATTTGCCCCAAAAAAACGAATCAATGCATAATTCCTGCCTTCTAATCATATTAGCACATTATAAATTAATCTAATATTAATTAATGTGATTTAGCACTTCTGGAGAAGGGATATTACACACACACCCGCAGAGGTTTGCAATCAAGTAGTGAGGTGATGATCAGTAGAAAGTGCATGGAATTCTAATTTTGAAGACAAGGAATCTCTGGTGGTATTTCACTTTTGTAAGAACCAAAGCTGCTACTTACCAACAACAACGAATAAAGTCACTATTCTCAACTCCCAACCCATCAAACCCCTTCAAATACATACATACATACATACATACATACATACACACACACATACATCTTTTTCTCCTTAATTAAATATTAATTTAAAACAATATAGTCACATGCATATATTCAAAGATAATGATGTAGATTTGATTATTTGTCGGTTAGTTGTCCAGATTACGAAGTGATCCCAAGATTGTCGATATACAATCCATCAATCAGGATATGTCACACACATGCAGATAATATATTCTTTGATTAACACGTCAAAGTACACAATAATATAATCACTTGTGCTAATTAGTTGACAATTAATTAACTAGTGACGTGTTTGGCTCGGAAATTCAAGCCAGATCTTGGCATCTCTAATTACTCATCAATTCATACCCACCCCCAACTTGGATAAATATACGTACCCAGAATGCTGAAGGCATGCAGCTTTTACAACAATAACGTTGTGTGTGAATGAATTAATATATACTAGTATGGTTGCAAATTTTTTTTATAAATTGTAATTTTACTGTATTTTAAATCATGAATATGCAAATACTTAGAATTAAAGGTTTAATAATATTTTAAATAAAAAATAGATAATGATCAAAAGGAATTTGAAAAGAGATAAAATTTGACAGGGAATAAATATAAAAATAAGAAGTTAGAAAGAAATTAAGAAATAAAATGACAAAAATATGAAAGAATTTAAAATAAGGACAATTGCGTAATTTCATATTTTGTACTTAAATAGTCTTATTTCAATAATAATGCAATAATATGGATATAGCATAAAAAAGGTAATGATATATTAGTAATTGCACTGGTGTATATTTAGTTTTTTTTAATTGAAAGTAATTGTGTAAATTTACTTATCAATAATGGTATTATAAATTTACAATCTGTAATTAAATTAGGTCAAGACTCGTAATAATATAGTGTGTGTACATATATATGTGTGTGTGTGTGTGTGTGTGTGTGTGTGTACTTATTGGGGGAATTGAGGGTTGAGATTCCAAGAAGATCATTTTATTTGTCCTCGCCCCATGTTGCCCCTCAATCACATGACATGCATCCCTCAGAATCCGATTCCTCCAAGGTAAAATTTCACTGTCCCACCATGCCCTCACTATCACAAAATTATTATCCCATAATTAATTAATAATGCATGCACCTAGTTCTATGTGTTCATTTATTTTACCAACTAGATAACTATGATCTCCATAAAAGCTGCGCTTAAATTAATTAATTAGTGGTGATGATACGCGCCTATATCTTATGACATTCACGTCTATAGTTATTCATGATTTGATTAATAAAACCTTATTATTAGAGTAATAACTTATTATGCTTAACATATCAATGCCACATGATCTCTTCTTTTCTTTACATGGTGTTTGGATGAGTTTGTAACTTTTCTTAGATGTTTGGTAATTTTTACGATAAAAGAACTTATAAACTTAAAAAAGGAAAAAAAAAAGATGTTAGGATCTGATAAATTTTTTATAAATAAGTTGGCTATTCTTAAGTTATTTTCAAATATCTCATAAATTACACTATTTTATATATTAAAAATGATATAAATATCTTTAAATTGCATCCTGTAGATGAAATTTAGTTTATTTTTATCATATTACATAAAAAAAAATTATAATCAATTACAATTATAAATTTTAACAAATCTTGTCAAATGATCTTATGAATTCTATCCAAACACTTTATTAACATATTTTTAAAATAAGATACATAATCTTATAAACTCCAAAAACACATAAGCTGTTAGAAACACGCTTAGACAAACACCCTTTTAATTAAGTTAATGTTTTTATGTCATTGATACGTGGTTCATAATTTTTTTTTTTTAAAAGGACAAGATGAAAGTATTACATAACAAGATGATGAAAAAGTAGGTACAGCTAGGAGTGTGATTATGAAAAGGGTAAAAGACGATTTTGTAAAGGATAGGAGCAAGATGGACCAGATTAATCAATTCCATGCACCATATATTCAATTACAACATCCTTTCGAAGGAATATTCTCCCTTGTGTCTTATTTTTAGTCCATTTTTGGTATTCTTTTTCGATGTATGATGGTGGTATTCAATCAACAAAGCCAAAAGCCATGTTGAAAGACGAGATTGAAGAAGCATCCTATGTTTGTCCTGCGGCTGCTTTATTTTATGCTTCACCAGCAGACCAATTATAGCCTACTACGCGCTGCCGTTTTTTGATAATTTGATTCAACGTCTGAGGTTATGTGTAGAACACTCGGAAATAAAAAGCGCGCGCGCGCGCTTTCAAGCAATTCACACAGCCGACTGAATGAAAGCGCATAATCAAAATATTAATTCATGTTCAAAGACCTTGTTCACTTTAATGGATAAGACGAAGGTTCAAAATAATTATTTTGATGGATTGCTTTATCACGTATTGGATAGGATTATTTATCATACAAATTACTCATGTTATATCAAACTTTTAATTAATTAATATTTTCATCGTTTAAAATGAAAATAGTTTGGGCCTATGTAAAATTATCAACCCACCTTAATCATTTAAAGGAAACATCCCCAAAGCCTTGTTCACATAGTGAAATTAAATTTGATAAATTATTTTATCAAGTCTAATCCAAATTTTTTTTTTTTATAAAACATGCCCAATGACCTTATTTACTCGGTGAGATTAAACTTAATAAATTATTTTATTAAATCTAATTTAATAATTTTTTTTATCATCATGAGGCCCATGATGACATATGGGCTCATGTAGGGTCTGGAATAAAATCATTTAGGCCACTGTACAACAATTCAGTCCATGAAGCCATATATAAGATAATCCAAACTGCTTGCCCATTTGATAATTTGTGAAAATATCTATTTTGTAATTAAATTATCATTACAAATTCAAGTCTTTGAAATTAATAAATATAATATTTTAGTTGTTGTGTCGGAACTCTTTACTGTTGTTATACGAATCCTTTTTTATAACATTTAAAATTAAATATAATTTTGAGACGTTAACAAGTGCAGAAAATAATTAACTGTAATCTACAATGATTTATTTTTGTCAGGTGAATATCCAATTAAATTGCGTAGTTAATATTACAACATTTATTTGTCTAAAGGAAGAGTAAGCAATAAATAAAACAATACAGAGAGTATTTGAAAAAAAATAAAATAAAAATAGTCATATTAAACCATCAAACTTACTAAACATATCATTAAATTATTTTATTTTTTACTTCATATTAATGAACTTAATATTAAATTATGTTTAAATTAATTCACATTTTAAAAACCTCGATCGGATGAAACAAAGTAAACAAAGCCTAAAGACTTGATAAAGGACAGCGTTTGCTAATATTTGGGTCGACTTGATAAAGTGGTCACCCACACAACACCCACAAACACGATTATTATACTATTAATTTATAGCTGGAGATGTGACCTTATGTTGGCGCGTTGTCGCGTTTTTGATAAAGAAAAACCACTTGTTTATCAGTAGTGGATTTGGATTTTATTTTAAGGTGGTCGTGGTGAGATATTTACCATGCATGCATGCAAGCATTATCTGCATGATTCCATGCATGCACCATTGCGCCACCACGCACTTAATTAGCTTGGTAGATTATTTTGATACTAGAGATTAATTAAGCTTTTTTAAACAATATTCTTCGTATTAAAAATATATGTGTTAAAGAACTAAATAATTAGAATAAATCACAGCTGTTTAATTTTTATTCCTACATGTACGTGGGTTTGGAATTTATGAAAGGAGTTGGATCGAGTTGGGTAATTATCAGTCTTTAATTGAGTTTTTTTAAAAAAATTTTTTGTTATTGCACTTGAACTTAATTATTTTGAGGTTTGACTTTGATTTTTAGCACGTAAAAAGTAAAACGGAAAAATTTAAATTGAGGGAAAAGGTTGAGCGAAAAAAAAAAAAATGAATTGAAATTAAAGGATATTAGAAGAGCAAAGGAGAAATACTTGATATGCATGTGTATAATTATATAAATGAATGAATAATATTTTAAAATATTTATAAAATAATAAATAAAGAAAGGAACTTAAGATCAAGGGAAAAAACAGAATAAATTAAACTGAGAGAAAAATTGGAAGAGGAAATATAATGAATTAAAATTTAAAATATATTTGGAGTTTATAAGTTTGTACATTTTATTTTTAAAATAAAGTAATACAGTGTTTTGGATAGAAATAATAAGATGTCTTATAAGATTTTGTTGAAATTTATAATTATAATTTTGTGTAATAATGATAAAAATAAAATAAATATCATTGATATAATGTAATTAAAAATATTTATGCCATTTTTAGTATATATATACTAAAGTATATTATAAGATATTTGAAAATAAATTAAAAAAAGTGAACCTATTTTTAAGAATTTTATAAGTTTCAAATATCTTCTTTTGTGAACTTATAAATTCTTTCATTAAAAAATTTATAAAATATTTTTGATGGGTTTATAAGCTCGTAAACATTTTATAAGATATTTTGAAAAGTTTATAAATTCATACAAACACCCTCTTAGTATAATCAGTCAAGTTTGAGACTTCAAGGAGCAATTCAAATTTAATAACTATTTGAATTCTGTTTAATTCAAATTTGTACAAGTCAAACGCAAGCTCAAATTGGAGTTGAATAGTGAAATTAAGCTTGAATTTTTTTTTTAAATTCAAATTTAAGTTTGATAAGATATAAAATATTTTAAAGTATAATCAAATTTAAGTTCAGTAGTTTGATTTATTAGGAAACTCAATAAGAAAAGATTTTACTCAGACGATATCTAACCAAAAAGAAAAATAATAAAAATTACCATGATTAGTTTGGTACATAAAACATATACGTGTCACTTAAAAATATGCAGCATTAAATAGTTGTAATTTCAAATTTCGGGTTTTCCTACATTAATTATCAACTTGTAAGAAGAATAAACATGTTTTACTTTGGATAACCATCCAATCATTTAACATCTTAGGTAACAGTAATTTGTAGTCATTAAGCCGTCAATTAAGTAGGTCACAATTATTCAACTCGATTAAATGTATGTAAATTAGGGATGAGTATGAGTTTTTAAATAGAGTCCGCGAATTTATAAATTGAACTTGAGTTTAAAAGGCCACACTCAGTTATAATTTATGTTCATTATTACTAGGCATTATTTTTTTGAAATTTTATAAACATAAGTCTTTAATGGAAGTTATTTGACATCATAAAAAGCTAACATTTAGTAAATTTAATGTTGAACTACGAACTTTTAATTTTGAAACTAGAAAAGTTAGTCCATATTGACCCTAAAAGAGAAAATGACTCCTTTAGGCAAAATAAATAAAATGTTATACAACCACCCCCCCCCCCCCCCCCCCGCCATGTATATCCATACTCCTATTTTAATTTTTCATTCCATTATTTTCACAACACGCTTTTTTGACAATAAATAAGACTAGATTTTAAACAATTTTTGGATTAAACACACCGATTCATCATGCGAACTTTTATTTTATATATTGTAAGTGTGAGCTAACTCAAAATTAATCAAATTGTAAGAATATGTGAGCCAAACGAGAGAAGGAAAATACAAGTTGAACTTAAACTAATAGCCAACAAACCCAATTATATTTAACCTTGAACGAGTTTAAACTTGATCGATTCAAAATGTTCAAATGACAGCCCTAGCAATCATGCGTTAAAAATTGTAATGCACATTCGAAGTTAACACTTAACAAGGGTATGATTGAATGGATATCAGAACAATGGAGGTTTTAAACTTCTAAAACACGATAACAGGAAAAAAATCGCTAAATCTCCTAAGCAGGACTTTCATGGAAAATCCAAATTTCACGTCTCTGTTGGGCTTCGCCGCTTCAGCACTAACCAATGTGGGCTGGAGAATGTTGTCTTAATTCTCCGACCCCAACAAATGATAATAACCATCGAGCACTGCCCTGAAAATATGCTCCCATGGCTGTACTTACAGTAATCTCGTACTCCTGTCTCAGAAGAGATTCGCCTGTCGACCGACTTTCAATGGCAGCCCGAAGTTCTGGTACACCCTGATCTCCCCTTCCAGGCTCGCCGTCACAATCACCAGGCCCCACGCCCTGGCCTGGACGGTATGAACTCCATGCCCACCGCCGTTGTCAAACCGAGAGGACGACCAAGACCCCGACGCGGACATGGAAGCCGACTCCCCACAACGAATCGACGAAGAGGACGAGTCGAACGAGCTGCTGACGCCGATTCCAGGATCCAGGCGAGCAGACTGGGCTAAGTCCTCGTCCGCAGAGCTCATCTCTCTCTCCAGGGCGATATTTTTCCTGGGAAGAGGGGGCAGGGGCCTCCTCCCACTGGCGCCAGCCACGCTGTCCTGATCGTGGGCCTGAGAAGTGCCGCTGGAGACGGGATTCGAGGTTACTGGGGAAGTCAAGCGTTTCGAATGCCTCTTGGAGCGTATTTCCACGATTGGCGGCTCGCCCTTCAGGCTGCCAGGCCATGCGATGGCGACCGACACGTCCTTACAGTGGAAGTGCTCGTGAGCCTGGACGCTGACTCTGCCTTTTCTCTTCGCATTCCCGCCGCAAGGAGGCTTGGATTCTTCCACCTTCCATATGTAGACCTGGGAATCCTCGCTGGCGCTGATGATGTGTCTCCCGTCGGGGCTGAAAGAGGCAGAAATCTGGCTGCTGGTGTTCCGGAATCCTGATGACATTGATGGTATATATACGTAGGCCATGTTCAGTCAGGTGATTGGGATTGAACAATTCATTTATCCAGACTAATTAATTGTTTACTTTAATTGATAAAGATGCATGATAAAATATGAGTTTAATACTAAATTACAATAGATAAATAATTTACCCCAGTTGACATGATAAAACAATTTCAATTAGTTGGCCACTTGACATTTCATTTTAAATGTCCGTCGATATGATTATTATTAATATTTCTATGACATTTAAAATTAAATATAATTTTGTGATGATAATAAGTGTAGAAAAGAATAAATATAATTTACAATAATTAATTTGTAAAGAGGTGTAAGTAATAAATAAAAAATATATTGTTTTTTAAAAAAATTTTAAAGTAAAAGTATTTAGAAAAACGAAAATAATCACGTTAAACAATACAACTTAGTTAAAACATCATTGTATGATTAATTTATCCTCGACCTTAATCTTATGAAGTCAAGTGAATATGTCCTTGATTACAGCTGCATACTTTCTGACAGGTCATGTCAGGGGATAAGACACATACCTCTGTATTTTTGGGTGAGTTCTGAGCCATTATAGATTCGTAGTCGAGAATCGGTGGAAGTGATGAGCACCTCCGAGGGATTGGCAGGGGAAAACTGTGGACCGACAGATTCAGTTAGTCGGAGTTTTTGCTGCGGGGAAGGAGGCCAAACATGGGAGTTGTCGAATCGTGTACCTGGAAACCGGTGATCTTTTTGGCCTGATGAACCTGAGATTGAAATCCAGGGAGCTTTTTGGCTTGAGACTTCATCTTCATCTGGATATTGTTCTGATGTTCCAACTTGCAGTCTAGGATACAGAACACACTCAACATATAAGGTATCTCTAGTGTTAAAAGTATGATCAAAAAACCTTGGATTCAGCAGTCTTTCTTACCATCAATACTGTAAATCCGACAGGCCCCTTGATGAGAACCAATGATGGCACCCTTCAAGGATGGAAGACACAGAATCAGTGCTATGTTCTGTTACTTGTTAGACCAAAGAAGCAATCAATCAAGGTCATTGTGTTTTCTTTGACATTGTGGTTTTGTACTTCATTAGACACTGCATAAACCACTAAAAGGCATTCAACAAAGGTCTAATGGCTACCTGGCCATCAGGCGTGTAGCTGGCGGCTGTGACCATTTCATGAAGATCCGTCCAGTCAACAACCTGACGGTCAGGTATGTTCCAAATCCGAACCTTTGCATCAAGCGAACCGCTGATGAAGTAATTGTCATCTACCGGATTGAACTGTATGCAAGTCACTGCCCATATCGTAGACTCGTTCGTTAATTAGGTGTAAGCCATGATCAATGTGGATAAACGTGACTTATCATACAGCTTCTTAGGGGACTTAGTGATTGAGAAGGTGCAGCATAGTTAGGCATCTCACCATAGTCATTGTGTGCAAACATCTTCAGACAGCTCTTCGTTTCCAAATCCCACATCCTAACTGTCTTATCCATTGAAGATGACAGCAACAGCTGCAAGGGATTATAAACTATGCAAGTCTCTATTTTGTGTGGTAATCAAATCAAATACGCTGACAGGAACAAAAATTGCCATAAGCTGACCTGAGATTTCGACCACGATATATCCAAGATATCCTCTTGGTGACCCGTAAAGGTGCACACTGGTTTTTCTGACAGAGCAAAGACTACCTCTGGCACATTCACATAATCCGGGATTGAGTTCCCCTTTTTCCTACTGCATTTACCCTTTTTCCTCCTCTCAGAAGGCCTAGGCGTTATTTCTGCAAGCGGAGGGCGGTCCGAAACAACAGCAGCCGTCGGATGAACAGGCGTGCCACCGGATGTACTCGTGTCATCGCCTGGCCTCGCTGTCATGACTTCACATTCCTGCACTTCCCAAACATGGATCACCTTGTCCTCCCCTGCACTCGCCAGGAACCGCGCATCCGAGCTGAACTTGATGGTCCATATCGAACCTTCGTGGGCTTGAATGTCTTGTGACATGTGCAACGCCGTGAACTCCTTGTAGGACTTACCGTGCTGGCGGGCTTTCACCCATTGGGACGTCGCCTTGGCGCACTTCTGATCCTCCGGTGGGGTGTGCTCGTGCTCTTTGTTTAGGCCGCTCATTGAAGTCGCCACTCCCTTGATGTTCTTCAGTATTGCTGCCCCCTTTCTCTTGCTGTTCCTGAAGCTCTTGCTCAAGTACGAGCCGTTGTGGATCTTCCTGTCGCCGTGATGAGTGCCTACTGCCACGTTCTGCCGGCGCATCAGCTCCTTCACGACGGGTGAGTATCCAACAGACTTCTCAAATTCCTCCATTGTCAGCTGCTTCCCTGTCTGAACATCGCTGAGCTTATTCCACATCCCCCGTTCATTGTATTCCTTGACAATGAACTCCTTTCCGGTGTCCAGATTCTTGATCAGGAAGAACGAACCAAAAGCCCCGTCTGATACTAGGGATTGCAGCACATCGTTGCTCGGATTTGACGATCTCTTGTTTGATACTTCTGGGAATATTCTGATGGAATTCGGGTACGGACAGACGCCTGTGCTGGGCGCCATTAGCCCCGACGAGGTTCGGGTGAGCCTTTGTTTGGATATCGGACCGATTAGTTCTTCTTTCCGCTGTTTGGTTTTGGCTGAAAAGCCGTCTATGTCGCTATCTGATCTCGACCTGACGAGCACTATCGCCGCCGATGGTTGTGAATGCGAATGAGAAGGAGAATCGGGAGAAGGAGAAGGAGACGGAGACGGAGAAGGAGAAGGTTGATTGTCTCTCTTTGATTCTTGTGCCGGAGAAGGGTCGGCCTCTGCTGTCCGAACTTCGCCGTTGTCGGGTTCTGAGACGGCTCCAACAATCTTGGCGCTGGCCAGCCTGAGCATGTCCTTGCTGCTGGCCAGGCCCATGTCTTGCAGGAGGCGGCGGCGGCGCTCCCTGACGTCCCCCGGCTCCGCCATCCACATGTCGTAGCCGGCGAATGGGGACGGATGTTCTGCTTCGGGAGAGCGGAAGTTTTTAACCGAGGCGGAAGAGACGGCGGAGACGAACGACATGCGGCTGTCCTCGAAGTCCTCGTCTTCTTCCGATTCGGAGGAGGCCGAATCCGGCGAAGCGACGGAGGAGATCCGCGGGCAGGACTCGAAGAAGCGGTCGTCGTCGTCGTCGTCGCCCAGGCCGTCCCAGTCCATGGTTAACGTCCGTCTCATCGTTGCACATTGCATGTGTGATCGGAACGAGGGAATTATGAATTGAAACGGAGCGGGAATCAACGTGGGCGTGATTTGCTTGTCGGAGTTGAAGAATTCTGGTGAATTTTGGAGCGGGAGAATGAGGCGTGGAAGGGCGGAAAACAAGGGACATGGAAATGAGGCGTCCGATTCGCCTTTGACAGATGGTGGAAAGATTGAAACGGTCAATAATGGTCGCAACTCGCAACCCTTTCCTGTCTTCACGTCTGCAGTAATAATAATAAGTATAATTATAATAATTATAATGATAATAACGACATGCCTCAACTGAGGGGGGCTGTGATTCAATAACTCGCAGTACTGTATCTAATAATATTACAATTTTAATATTTTACTATTTTTTATATTTTATAATATAAAATTATGATATTTGTCACCAAGTATATGTTGAAATAGACCTTGTATGGACGTGAGTTAACAAAAAGTTAAGTATAATAATTTAATAATAATGTAAAGCAGAGACCTAGATAAAAAGTTATTTTGATAGGTTGTATATTTGAAAGGGTTGAATTTTGTTGGGAAGAAAATGTTGCGAAGTTTTCACTTGTCATGCAAACATAGTCTTAGGATTTGTCTGGATACGAATTATGGTGAGACGAAAACAGGTGTGTAAATTTGAAAAATAACGTAAAAATAAGAGAGATGATATGATAAAAAAATTTATTTTATGGTATATTATGTTTAGATTGGGAAGAGAGTTGTAGAAAATAAGCATACAAACATAGCCTTGCTTTTTAAAATAACAATGCATAGTTTGACTATGAATTTTAAATTTATTTTGTTGATAAAGTGGGAATGGCGTGCAATTTGTGCGTTATGTTAATCCGTATTATAATTCATAGATACATGTTATCCTATGTAGAAAATTGGTTTCATAGGTACGTGTTATCCTATGTAGGAAATTGTTTTTCCATGGTGTAAATTGATTTTGAACGATTTCTTAAACCGTTTCATTAAAAAAATCTTTGACTGGGTTTCCTTTTTTTAAAACAAAGAAACGGTGAGTTGTTGAAAAAGATTTTTTGTTTTAATTTGAAATAATGAAAGTCTTATAAAAATTGACTATACTGCGATGTCGTTTTTTGTGTGCGTTTTATAAATTTATTATCCTTGGCAGTGATTAAATACATATTTCACGAATCATGGGATGGGAAAATTAACCTTCTATAGCACATTTGATAAATCACGATTAAATTTAGTTTTATTTCATTGAATTTTTTTGGAAAAAACCATGCAACCTAGTAATTAATGCTATGACAAATTACAAAAGATCTATTATGGAATTAGCCATCCAGCATGAGATTATATTTATTTACGGTGGAATTAGTGCATAAAAAAAAATGGATTAAGAAAATCTGCTTCTGTGACTCGATTCATAATGGCATGCAATATCAATACAAAATAATATATAATATTATGAATGCCTACAAAAATTAAAATTTTGGTTGCAAAAAATATAATGCTAAATTAATCTCAATTCTTTACCCATTCTCCTTCCACTCTCCTACCTCAATTTTCATTTATTTTATTTACTTTCAACAACTTTATTTTATTTTATTCAAATTTTTATCATTTTATAAATTTTATTTCATTTATATGCACACACATTGAGTTTTTTCAATTTTAGTTTATTATATTTTTGAATCTTCTCTCTTAATTCTAACATATTCTAATTTTTTTATTATATATTTTTTTATCTCTTTATGAGTGATATAAAATATTATTTATTCAATTATATCTTGACGCATCAACTAGGCCTTTAATCTTTAATAGCCAGTAAGACTTTCTATCTAGGTGTGTGTGTGTGTGTGTGTGTGTGTGTGTTTAATTCTTCCACGTTCGTAATAATATTCAATTGTAAATAGGCTTATTTACACCTTCATAATATTTTTATTATTTATAACAAATTTTGAATATGTTATGATAGTGCAAATTAATTATATTGAACAAATTAATTTTTTTGAAGTTTAAAAACAACTTTCTTGACAATTATTAGTTATAATTAAAAATTATTCTTATTATTGTATCAAAGCATATTCATTTATCAATTAAATTAATTTGACGTTACGTATAAATTATTAGATAAAGGTGCTGTTACCGTTGTGGGCGAACCTACTTCGGATAAAAACGTATTAATAGCTTATAAAGAAATAATATTTATTCATCAATCACTTTTAGTTATAATATCGATACATATTAAAAATCACCAACGCTTCGAATATTATTTCTCTAAATATAGTTAGCCAGTTAATGCGATAATGTAAAAATATGAATAATTTTCAATTTATTATATTTACCATAGTTTTATTAAATTCATTTTTATTTTATAGTCAACAATAATTGTACAAAAATAGGTGGGATTATTCACAATATTGAGGTATGTTTTAAATCCACTTTCTCCTAGAAGGTTTTGCGAACTTATCTTTGATGATTTGGTTTTATTTATTTATTCATCATCGTCTTCGTCATCGTCATAATCATTTTGCTACTGCGTGCATATGCCTTAACAGGTTTTTTTTTATATAAATAACTCAAAAAAAAAAACATTTATAAAAATACTCCAAGTATAAAATAGTTTGTAAAAATAGCCCATTTCTGTAATTTCGTATCACAAAATAGAGTCCGCCCATTTGCGCGATACAAGATCACGGAAATGAATAAATAATTATTTTTATGTTTAAATTAATAAATAATTTAAATAATTTAATTTTATATTTGTTATCTTTTTAAATAATTGAGTATTTATTATTATATATAGAGAATAAATTAAAAAATTAATAGTAACAATTTAAGAAAATTTAATTTTTATTTTGAAATTAAAATTAATACAAAAAATAGAATTAACTACCATAAAATTATAAGAAAATTGCACGTGTGAATAACTATGGTTTAATGCTATTATCTATTTTTAAACAAATTATATAAGTTTTAATTACAATTATATATACATTACTAATTTATAATTAATTATATATGAATAGTAGGTAATAATATTAAATGTCACAAATATGTGCAAGTAATGAATAATAAAACATGATAATTTGAAAATTGTTTAAATAAATATTTATCCAAATAACTTCTAATAAAATGTTAATATAGAGTAAAATAGAATTCTATCTAAATGCTCTATGTCCCCCAGTGTCACATTTAGGAGCGTGTCAATTTCTACGAGGTCTAGAGGTAGAATCATCATTCTCGTATTGTGACGTGTCATCATGTTACGACGCAGTGGTCGAATGTATCGTCCTGCTGCACCTCCCCAAACAACTGGTAGCTACTCCATGGAACATGTGATGTATGAAAAGTACGTCTATAATTCTCTAAAGCCCCAAAATACTGCATAGATGGATCTGGTGAATAGTAAAGAGCTTGCATCACATGCACTAAAGATGGACTGTGTATGGCTGAATCAGATACAACAAGTATGTAAACATTGTCATGTTGCTGTGGTGCAGCAGGCATGTAAGAAACCTGTGCTGTACCGTAAGTAGAAATGGATTGGCCTGCATCAAAGTTCGAAGAGGCTGTAGTATGAGATACAGAACAATGTCCACTGTGCTGCTCCACCCTAGGCCTGCTCATAGACGGACGTATCTCTACAGACGCCTCGTGTGTCGTAAGGGTGACATCCACCTCAGTATAGGCATGCAATCTCCTGGCCTACCTCGCACATTTATGTGACAGAATCCGCCTACAATGACGGACATCGCCATCAATAAAAAACTACTCCAACGCATAAACCTAAAAATGGATAAATGTTTCAATACACATTAAATTTTTATTATCCTATACATAGAAGTAGATAATAAATATTATTTGTGATTACGTACCACATAATCAGTCCATGACCCATCTCCGAGTTGAAATCCAGACTCTACAAAGGCTGTTGATGGAGTAATCGTGTGGCCAGTGATCCGATGATATCAATTAATATATCCACTTGCTACTTGGGACACATCGCTGTGGTGTCTCTGTCTACGTACAATAACTTCTAAACTCTGTTAATAACCCACATATGCTTGATGATATACCACCCAATTTCTAGCCGAATCCTCTCCACGACGGTCAATGGTGTGTAAGCGATCCTTGTCGAGTCGTGAAGTAGGTGGAATGTCCTACACCATCATAAACTATCGTGAAATTCGCTTTGGCCAGTGCATCTCCACAATGTCATAGAGGATAAGTGGACCCGAGTATGTCCACATATGATGCCCAGATCTCGCTGACAATGCAGTATACTACTCAAGAGCATATGATCGCCAATTAAACTACACATTGGTCACAACAAACATCTTATCATGCTTATTTCAATTAAACATTGTACTAATAATATAAAATAATGTATGCTATAATAATAAACCTGTATGCCTCAGAATCTAAAATCTTTTTAAAAATTCGTACGTTATAGCTACCGGTCTCAGTCATCTGTCTTCATACACAAGACCATCTGTATATTTATGAAGAAAAAGCAAAGGGAAAAGAAACACATTATACATTTTTAGAGCGAATAATTAAAAAATTAATAAAAGTATGTCAGGATTATACGTAGCACCATACGGTGCTCCCAGAAGTGTTTCATCATCAGGTAGAGTAAGTGGACCTAGGTTAAAATTGTGGCCTACAATCACGGCGCAAGTCTTGGTATTCGAGACCATGCCCATATCCGTATCATTGGTAATATAATTATCATTGCAATCTAATTCATACTTGTAATCAAAATTCTATTATGTGAATATAAGGTGTGCAAAACATACATGTAAAAAAGGCAATGGGCCTGAAATGGATAAATGCCCTCTCTGGCAAGCAATACAAAGGTTCTTGTATAGACATGCCAAAACTGTACTACCCCAACTATATCTATGCGCATTACCAAAGTCAATAATTAAGTCAAGGTAGAACAGCCTAATTCAGTTGTTGGAAGAGTCAGGGAACAAACTGCCATCTAATAGTAATAAAATAAAGTCACGAGTCGACTGCTATATATCTAACTGTGTACTATCTGCATAAAATGGGTGCAACACCATATACTGTGCGATTTGTGCAAGAAGAAGGCTATAACCTTTAAAATTCTGATCTCTCGATGCCCAACCTAATACCCCTATGCAAATCTACATCCACTGTGTACGTGTCTACTGAGCGAGGCTCTGTGCCACTGATTGGGTTGCTCTCTATCGGTAGATGCCATGTCTGTGTCACGTCCTCTAACGTAATGGTGGCCTCTCCGGGCACAAAATGAAATGTATTCGTCTCTCGATGCTATCTTTCAACTAACGACGTGATCAAGTGGTGATCTAACTGCAACGCATCACATCTGTTTACATCGTACAAGCCGATGCAGTGAAGTATATGAAGTACTCTAGGGTTCACGTCTTCAAAACGTAGCCAGTAGCTATTAGGTACCTGCGGGGTAAGGCATCTATTGAGGGTGCCAGCCTAAACGTCTTCCGAGTAGTGATTCTCCTATAGACAACGCAACACTGAGCTGTTAATTAGACCAGGGTGAGTGGAGGTATCTGCTGACATCCTATAAAGTGATTAAATCGACTGCTTGTGCATGCAAACAAAAATATAGACATATTGAGACATTTATATTAAATAAAAGTTAAATAAGTATTTGATCAATTGCATTACAGAATTAAGTTACATACCTATACATTTTCAACTAAGCATACATATTTTAGTTAACAGCATATTAAATATGTGGCATCGCTATTGACTACCTAGATTCTCCTACGCGAACTTTCTACATTTGCACGTCTAATAGCCTGCCTCGTAGGTACTTGCCCACGATCTATCTCATTTGTAATGCAAGTCATTTAGTCCCGCCCTCTGCACCCCACTCCTCGACATTCTGCATTATACACTAATTGAAATAGTGCAGAATCCGAATAGTCTTCAGACCACACTGCTCTAAATTCACCATAGTAGGTCTCCATCTACATATTAATTGAGTAATGGGCATTGACAAGCTCCAAGTTTATATGATATCGACAGCACTCATGGATAGCATGAGAGCACGGAATCCCACTCGAAGTCCATTTGCCAGAACTGCACTCATATCGTGTGAGATAAACAACATAATTAGTCCCATGACGTCCACCACGGTACACGGTTCGAACATCAGCGAAAAGCACAGGCTTGTCAATCAATTGAGATGTGTGCCTAATAGACTCCCTCTCTGCATCTTGGTCTTTGTTTGCAGGCCATATTGGCTAATCATAAGCCTTTGCCTTCATGTTCGTCGCCTTTTTCATTTTGCTTGCATTTAACCTTCCACAGAACTGATGTACTCTTTACCACTTTATATTCACGCTGTGCAACACCGAATGAGTATTCTTTACTGGCCGAAATTACATGATTTTTATCGTTGAAGTTTATACTCGTGAGCAATTATCCACTATCCTCTTTATAAAATTTGCCCCACGTAGTTGAAGGAATATCTTGAGAATCTTAATCGTAGTCATCAGGAATAGTTTGTAAAAACTCAGTGGTTGCCATAAACCTAAATCTACTTACATATAAGGTTGAGTTAATGTGCTAACGTACCCTTGGTTAATTCATTCCTCTGTCGGTTCTATTATACTCACATATACAAGTCTCTTGTCATCATCCTGCTCTGTGTCATTATCTGATGGTATATCTGTGGTACCCTAATCTTCTCCAAAACTATTGTTATATGCTCATGACACATCACCATGCAGTTCTGTCTTTAGGTCATCCTCCTCATTCAATGTATTATCTAATTGCAGAGCCACATGTGAAGGTCCCTTATCATAACTATGCTCTCTCAGACTTTCGTGAACCTCCATCTGTGTCAAACCTTCCGTGATTTGCGGTAGCTTGCTTAATTGCTCATTTGTGGCGCATAGACGAAAAGCATGATCTGCTTAAGGATGTAGGATATCATAGAACTCTAAGTATAGCTCTAAAAAATGGAATCCATTAATAGGGTTTAGGAAGAAATGTAGATTGTCGTTGGGGTTCAGGTTAATTACAATGGCTCGATCATGTCCATATCTATGGCTTAACACAAATGGCATGTAAACTCTCAATTCAAATCTATTACTATTAACACCACTTAATCTGTATAATCTTGTGAAAAGTTGCATTAAGTTTGTGTCATGAGAGATGGTATTTAAAGCGCATGACTCGCGGTCTTATCTAACAGAATTTACATCTCACAAAATAGTGCCACCCCAAAATATCACGATTTGTACAGAATCTCAACCAATCAACATATCTTTATAAAAATAAATCACAAAGAAAAAATATTATCAACTCCATGTATTATCCAATTATGTATTTCAACTAATAAATTATTTTCTGTATACTTCTAATTATACTCCATATCAAACATCATACTTATTAAATAGTAAAGCAGTTTACTAAAATTTTAATTAATTCAAACATACATATCAAACAACAAAATATCAAAAAAAAATTAATTACGACAACCAACTAAATTATTAAATTAATTCATAAATATTTTCTCACTAAAGTATCATAATCACATATTTAAACTGCATAAATATCATAATATTTCTAAATATATCAAAAAGTATACACACATAATCGCCAAATATATTTAGATATTTTATAACAAAATATGTGTACATACCTTAAATAACCAAACTCTGCCTGACTTTAAAAAGCAAACGCTATCTTAAATCTTAACTCCGACCAATTGTTGTCTGTCCACATTTAAACCATATAAATGTATTACACTCTAACATATAATATATTATATGTAAATAGATATTTAAAATAAACTCTAATTATTTGTTATATATTTAATTAAATATATATTAAAATTATAAAAATAAATTACAAAGTCTGTATAATTTTTATAAAGTATACACATATCAATGTGTCAAATATAAAACAAATTGTTAATCATATTGTTAAACTATTAAATTGTTAAATTAATTCAAATACATTTCTTCACAAAAATAACATACTCAAAATCAATATATACGAATATCATAACATTTACAAAAATATTAAAAATATAAACATATAATAAAAATTTTGAAACTATATTATATAAAAAAAATTTAATACATACTATAGAATATATTACATAATTTTTAAAGTTGTAAACCAAACATGGCTTTACATAAAATTTGAAAACGTAAAGTTAATTTCAAACTAAATATTTTCATGCTCCCTAATTTTAAAATTTAAATTAATAGCACATCAAATACAATTTTAAACAGCAAATTTAATCAATTAAGTAATAATTTATTTTGACTAAATATAATTTTAAATTATTAAATAATTGAATTAATTTTTAATTTAATTACAAATTAGTGTATAAGAAAAATTGTCAAATAATATCTAAACATTTATATACTAAACACAGCTCTAAACATATAATTTAAGAATATAAATAAAATTATGCGTCTTAACTATAAAATTAATTTATAAATTTATGAAAATAAAAAAAAGAAAAAGATTAAGTAAATGAAAGAAACAAACCGATCAATTATTACTGCAAATTGAAGAATGTTATTGTTGTTGTCGTGCTCCAAAACTACAAATTTATCAAATTAAATACAATATTAAATATATAATTTTCATACACAAATAAAATTATGTAATTTAATCACGAAAAATTAAATTATAAATTTACAAAAATAAAAAAAGAGATTAAATGAATGAAAGAAACATACCGATTAATTCTTCTGTAAATTGAAGAGTAATGATTAGTTATTGAAAAAAAATCGATTATTACGGGGAGAAAGATTTCTAGAGTAATAAGAAGAATTTTGGAAGAAGTTAATCAGATAAATTAACAGAAAGATGAAAAAAATCGACTGAAGTGAGGACGAAAAGAAACCAGATGCAAAGGAAAGGGACAGAAAAGGTGAAGAAGAAAGGCTGGAGAAGATGAATAAATAGTGAAATAAGAGAGAAGAATACAAATAAATGGGTTGGTCAAAGTGTCGGGCCGGTGGCGATTCTGTGAACTCGAATCGCGGAATTGATTTTTTTAAATGAAAAAAGCTAATTCCGTGATTCTGAATCATGGAATTACCTTGATTCGAATGATTTTCGTGATTTAGAATCAAGAAATTCAATTTTTAATTTTTTTTAAAATTCTATAATTTAGAATCACAGAATTCAAATTTTAATATTTTTTTTATGTTCTGTCTTTTTTATTTAAAAAATACTAATTTCGTGATATACAATCACATAATTGGATTAATTTTACTAACCCCTCCCCAATTGAGTTATTTTAACAAATATCTTTTTTTTTTTGGTTATTCTAGCAAAAAACTCCCTTAACAGGTGTGCCACTCAAAGAATTCCCACTTTTTTTTTTATTTTCTTTGACAAAATACTTTTTCTTTACCAAAATGTAAAATCTGATTAAAACTTTAGTTTTAAGTATTTTATTTAATAAAATATATAGAATCAAATTTTTAGAAATTGATTTCAACACCAGATTGGATTTTTAAAATTAAATATTATATATGTACATTATATTACTAATGAAATAATATATATGTTTGTTTTATATTTTTATTTATAATTTTATTCAGTTAATAAATATTTTTATTTTTATTTTAATTGATGTTTTGTTATATGTTTATATGGTTAACAAAAATATATCAATAGAACGTCCAATTATATTAACACATAAATTTACTTTGGATCTAAAGTTAAAACGTAACGTTATTTTTACGTGTACACATTTCATGAATATTGTTATGGTGAAAACTTAACGAGCTTTTTATTTTTTATTTTTTTTAATAATTTTATGTTTATGGCATTGAGCATATTTTTCCACAAAGTAACATGGAGATCTCTGCAATTAGCTCTTTTTTTCCCCTTAGTTATCAATGTCTGATAAAATGATTTGTGTGTGTGTGTGTGTGTGTGTGTGTGTTTTTTTTTTTTTTAACTAAAATTTTGAAATTTTGATATGCAAATAAAAGTACGATATTCATTTACAGAGTGGAAGCAAAGAATAAATAGGAGTGTGGAAACAAAGCTAATCATTCATTGGTAAAGTCATCAGGCTAACGAGAAGAACGCTATTTGCTTCTTTTTAGTGTAAGTTGGGCCTTTGGCCCAATAGTGTCGCATTGGGCCCAACTGCCCAACATACCTCCACTGTTTGATAAGTCAGGCCGTTAGGCCTTGGTTGGATTTTTTGTTCGCTGTGTGTGTTCCCATGTCTCGTCTGCATCATAATCAGAAGAGGTTTTTTGGTTGTTTTTAATGGTATTTTGCTAGATTTTTTAGTGCAATAAGTTTCACTTCCCAGATTTACAATAATAATAAATTTAAAAATACAATTCAATAATGAAATTATCAATATAAACGTGACTATATTTAGCATTATTAGATCTGGAAAAGTGGATTCAGAATCCATAATTTATTGGCTTATCTATGCTGTATTATTAAGATTTTGAGACTATATCTAAACTATTATGATTAGTATATTCTATGTTATTTAAATGTGCGAGGTTTATAGTAGCTAACATTTGATTTTCAATATTAAATCATCAAATTTTTCTGTTTTTTTTTTTGGATGTTTTTTTTCTCTTTTTAATCATTTTTAAATCCTTTACTTGTTGAATAAAAAATTGACTCTTTCTTATTTTATACTCTCACCTTTAATTTCTTTTATCTCTCGCCTTTTATAAAAATTTTAAATATAATTTCAGTTTATAAATAACTTTATTTTTATTATTGAAATTTTTAAAAATATAATATTTCATTACAATAAATGATTTTAGTTAATTTTTACTAAACATATACAAACATACATAAAGTGTCCAGTTTTTACTAATAATAAATAGCATGCGTTATGCCATATTTGTTGGAGTTGATTATATATGTAACATGTAAATTATTAAAAATTAATTAAATTATGCGTTTTTTTAACCACGAAATTGATATTGTGTGGTTTAAATTAATTGTATTAGGTTTATTGTGTGCAAATAAAATAAGATGTTTATCTTTTTTTTTGGTTTTGAGAAATAACAATGTTCCTAATTGGAGGGGACAGAATGCATATTTCATAAATTGAGGGGCAGAGTGAAACAAGAATACAGTAGAAGGGGCAAAGGGAAAGTGTTCCCCCAGTGCGCAGTATGCCAATGCACGAGTCAATCGGAAATGAAACAACATTGGAGGAGCATTTAAAGGTACGTTTCGCTTCCTTATAATTTGCATCTCAGTTTGTTGCCTCATTTTTGAGCACGAAGAAGAAGGTGATGAAATCCTCTCGAATTTTCACTTTGTTTGCTGATTAACTTTGGGTTGTACGTAGAAAATCTGTTGGCGCTGTTTTCTCATCGATCAGCGTTTTCGTTTTGATTCTCAATTGACATTTGATTATTCTTGTTATCTCTGTGATATCGGATGTATGTAGATATGCACACACCTGCGATATTGGTTTGTGCTTGTTTTTGCATGTGAAAAATCTTTGCTTAGATGATAATATGCGTTGGCCGATCCTCGACATTGAGCTTTCGATAATGTTACTCGGGAGAATTTGTCATTTTTATACTGCTCCATCTTTTTGATTTTTTCCCTTGCCAGTTTCGTCTTTGGGTGCATTCTTTTTGAAATCGGATTATCATGACATCTTTAGTAGAAGGATTGGATTAGACAGTTCATCATTTGGTATATCCGATTCGGACTGATTTATACCGAGAAAATATCACAGTTAACCTGAAGACTTTATTCTTTGTTCTTAGCTATTCCTTGCGACATTTGGCCCCCATTCATAAGGAAGTGAGTAGGTGTGAAACTTAAGGATGAGATTGATGCAAACCTTGAACTAGAGATATTTGATGACTCGTCTATCCTGGTGAAAGAGCTCTGTATCAATTCATAGTTTGAATCAAATAGATCTGGAAAGCTTCATTTAATGTGGGAACTACCGGGTGTGAGTTTATCAAAACAAGAGTTTGGCTGCTTGAACATGATATTTAGAAAGAGAATTATGGAGTAGAGATGGCAATTCATTTGGTATATATATGTATTGTGAAAAAAATTTAACGCCTCTAGGCAGAGCCTGGGCTGGCAGAAACAAACACAATTTAATTGCTTATATATATATATATATGTATGTATATGTATATTCAGACTATATTTCTTTGGCGAGTTTCTATGAAGAATTGAATGTGGCCACATGTTAATTGCTGGGGCTGGTATATAACTTTCTGCCATAGAAAAATCAGATTCCTATGACACAACATAACAAATACAACAATCACTAATTTATATTTTGATTGCTTTTTATTAAAAATCTTAATGGCGCTTATATGCTGTTTCCAGGTCAAGTAAATGGCAGACACCGAAGATATTCAACCTCTTGTATGTGACAATGGAACAGGAATGGTCAAGGTAATGTTTGTTTCAAGAAAGTTCACAATTCCTCTCTATTGTGCCTATTCTTTGGTTTAGATTCTTGGTTTATCCTCACCGGCTATAGTGTTTGGTTCTGTCCTTTAAACCAAATGCTCATATTGATGACTCGCTGATGATGTCTTAGGCTGGATTTGCTGGAGACGATGCTCCCAGGGCTGTGTTCCCTAGCATTATTGGTCGCCCACGCCACACTGGTGTCATGGTTGGCATGGGGCAGAAAGATGCATATGTCGGGGATGAGGCCCAGTCAAAGCGTGGAATTCTATCTCTGAAGTACCCCATTGAGCATGGTATTGTCAATAATTGGGATGACATGGAGAAGATTTGGCATCATACATTCTACAATGAACTCCGTGTTGCCCCAGAGGAGCACCCAATACTTCTCACAGAAGCGCCTCTCAACCCAAAAGCCAATCGAGAAAAAATGACACAGATTATGTTTGAGACCTTCAATTCCCCGGCAATGTATGTTGCTATCCAGGCTGTTCTATCCCTGTATGCCAGTGGTCGCACAACTGGTAAGTTAGGCTCTTTTATTGTCTTGGCTGGCATAGGATTGAAAATGCTTGAAGAATGTCGAAGCTATGCTAACTTCTTAGAAAGTGTGACTTGCGTAACATCAGAGCATTGTTGCTGATGAATAAATTTAACTTCTTTTAGAAAGTGGGAACCATAGGTGCTCATTTTGAATTAATGTAGTCCTCGTAGCTAGTTGTACACTTGGAGAATTTTCAGTTCTCAAGGTTTTATTATTGTTCGGATACTGGCAAAAGTCATGAGTTATTATCTTGATTGGAGACTACTTCTTTGCAATTAAGAATTGGACGTTGTTACCAATGTCAAATTCTAAAATTAGATAGTTGAGTTATTTAGTAAATATGGGAAGCTACTGATTGTAACAGTTCTTCAATTACTTGTATTGAGATATTTAGTACTTGTGCGATAATCAATTTTATAACGACTGTCAACCATATTTAGAATTTTTTACTGAGTATTTGTTTCATGCTAACATAGAAATAACTTTATCTCTGGATATTTACGGGTGACTTGCGCCAGTGAAGTTGGGTGGTGTTGCCAAAATACTTGTAGTCATGGGATTTCTTGGTTATCCTGTGCCGTCATGCAGGTATTGTGTTGGACTCTGGGGATGGTGTCAGCCACACCGTGCCCATTTACGAAGGCTATTCTCTTCCCCATGCTATTCTTCGTCTTGACCTAGCTGGTCGTGACCTCACAGACCATTTGGCAAAGATCCTCACAGAGCGTGGGTACACTTTCGTTACCTCTGCTGAGAAGGAAATTGTGAGGGACATGAAAGAGAAGTTGGCATACATTGCTCTTGATTTTGAGCAGGAAATGGAGATGGCAAAGACAAGCTCCGCCGTCGAAAAGAACTTTGAGTTGCCTGATGGGCAAGTCATTACCATTGGAAATGAGCGTTTCCGATGCCCTGAAGTCCTCTTCCAGCCCTCAATGATTGGAATGGAAGCTGCTGGTATCCATGAGACAACATACAACTCCATAATGAAATGTGACGTAGACATCAGAAAGGACTTGTATGGTAACGTCGTGCTCAGCGGTGGGTCCACCATGTTCCCCGGCATCGCGGACAGAATGAGCAAGGAAATCACTGCATTGGCTCCTAGCAGCATGAAGATTAAGGTCGTTGCTCCACCTGAAAGGAAGTACAGCGTCTGGATTGGGGGATCCATCTTAGCTTCCCTCAGTACCTTCCAGCAGGTATGTGTTTGTGTTGATTGAATTTTTTTATTTTTTTTTCCGTCTTGTGTCGACTTTCCAAACATATCCCTTGATATGAGGTGTGGCATTTTGTTACATTGTCTGCAGATGTGGATAGCAAAGGCAGAGTACGATGAATCTGGCCCGTCGATAGTGCACAGGAAATGCTTCTAATCTGAAGCATTTATAGCTGTCCTGATGCTTGCTCCGGCCTGGGAAGAAACTGCTGCTTGCATTCTCGTTGGTCGTTCCTCCTTTCATTCACCATTGAATATCACCAGCTGCTGGTCTTTTGGTTGTTAAATCTTGAGATTTTTCCAATCCGTGTTGGTTTCATTTTTTGTCTAAGTTTGCCAGTATAATGGTTTTCGCCTAGCTGCACTTCATAATTTTGTTTATTTTATTAATCAATAAGCCGTTTGTCTTGTCTTGAATTTCCCTCTAGTGGAGTTGTTTTCAGATGATTCTTTCTTCCTTCATTTTTTTAATTTTATTAAGCTTGAAGAAATTGGACCAACTTGAATATTCGTTCAATAGAATAAATTAAAATCAATCACTGGCTCTGCAATTTTTTTTTTAATTTTTATAATTAATATCGATGACTAACTTGAGCATAATAATTTTTTTGAGTGTTAATTGCGTGATTGAGGGCCGTGAGTAAATGCAAAGTAGCATAATAGCCGCTTTGACTTCTGCTCCATTTTCTTGAATGTTCACAATATTCCCTTAAATGGATTAGAAGTGGATGCAAATGCATATTTGATGAGTAAATGTGTTCACACGATGAAGCGGCTATAAAGCAAAGTAGTATAGATGATAGATGACTGCGCATTTAATACCCACGCATAGTCGTATAAATAAATAAACAATACACAGTAATTTTAAAAAAGAATAAATTAAAATTAGAAAAAATATAAAAAATAATTTGTAACTCAGTGTTTGTGTATTTATTTAAAATAATAATATTTTAAATACAAATTTTATATTATTCGTAAAATTTTGTAAAAGATAAAAAAGAAAATTCATATATATATATATATATATAGTCAAAGGTTTCCAAATGCAGTGTTGACGTTTTTTTTTTGTACGCTTAGGTTACAGTTGTGTAATTAACTCATCCAGCATCGATCTTAAATTCTGGTCCGTGCTGGCAATCGTATATTTGCTGGTGGCGACTCAGGTTTAATCAAAAATTTTAAAGTCTACAACTCCTCTTTTGCAATAGACTTTGAAATATACTCGAGTATTACATTTAATACTTCACAAAAAAATATAACAAAATAAAAAATAAATAAAAAAAAAAGGTGTTAATGTCTTATATTTGCTTTTACAGCAGAAGATATTTTTAATTTCCAAACAAAAAGAGATATATGTAATTAATGCTGAATTAATTGTTTTATAATATTAAGTGCGAACAACACTTTCAAAAATTTCAACATTTTTTGGGAATCCTTTGCACGGATGGGCAATGATTTAGAGGATGCAATCTGTGGATTTCCATACTTGAAGGCAAATTTGTTACATACATACAATATTTTCAAAATGTAACCGGTAATTAGATTAAACATTTTAGTAAGTTATTAGGATATTGAGTCGATTAGTTCAACTAATCCCAAAGAATCGGTTGACTTATTTCATAAATATATATATATATATATATATATGTATGTTTGTGTGTGTGTGTGTGTGTGTGTGTGTACACAACAATATATGTATAAATTATTTACTATTATATATGTAATATTCTCACAAATCAAAGTCAAACCTTTAAATAAAAGTTTTGAAGCAGTAATTTTTTAAATGGAATTATTGTTTGTTGTTAATTTATGCAAAGTATCGTATAGGTGTATTTATTATTCGATGCAAATTTAAAATTTTAAACACTACGATTTGGAATAAATTTAATAATTCATAATAAACTCTACAAAAACTTGTTTTTTTTTTGTTAATTGTTCGTAATGTATTGCAACAATCATCTTTTACTCTTATTGTCTTCACTTCTATTCCCGTGGGTCACCTTAGTGGTTGAATGCCCTTTATTTCCATGATAAAGGGTTGGTCATAGGTTCAAACTTTAAGTATGGGTGTGTGGTTGGTCAAAAAAAAGTCTATAAAATTATTGTCTCTGTTTCTTTTAATTTTTTGTTTTATAAATAAAAACCACGCGAATAGATCCAAAGCAATTTTTATCGATTTTGAAAAGTTCATACTGGTTTTTCTTTACAAATGGTTTTCTATTTTTGTTTCAAGTTGAATCAATTGATCTCGGATTTAAAATAGTCCACCCCTATTTTTGGGGAAAGAAATTATGTTTTTATTTCTTTTTTTCAACTATGCCTGCATATGGTGGACCTGAAAATTTCAACCAGAGAAAAGCAAAACAACACTTCTAGCCTGCATTCAATTTGCAAACCAGACTTCGGTTTGAAACCTTAAAATTTAATTTAATACATGTCACGAGATGTAAGAGATACCAAAACCACGAGCAATTGTCCCAATATTTAAAACATTTGAATGTACCTTTTCACTGGTTTGTCCACGCATCATCATCCTTTTTCCTTTTACCTTTTGGGTAAACAATATTGATAATTGATTATGAACCTACCCTAGTTTGCCTGTGCATCATCAATCATCATCCTCATGGGAAGCAAAATTTATGTTAGGAACCTAATTTTTAATTTCAAATCATTTTCTCGTACTTCACATTATTAAATATACAATTTAATAAAATATTCATCTAAATTTAAATTTAAATTTTTATTTCTTATATATAACTAATTTATTATTTTTCCATCATTACAACGATTGACAGTCAAATTAATATCTGTATGTGTTACACATAAACTCACTTCTTTTTTTTTATTTATTTATATCCTTAAATATAACTATTATCTCTATATACTATTCCATCGTCTAATCATAATTATATATTTTATACATATATTCAAACAAATTATATTATTCATCTCTTCGAAACATTCTTTTTAAATATAATATTTATCTTAACATAACTCCTACTAAATATTATTTCTAACTAAAACCCCTCTCCCAGATATAGCCTTAGGTATGTCGTTGTTTTCTTTGCATTATTTGGCTATTTTGCTCTTTAGTTATTTTAACTAGACCAATAGAACTTAGTCTGCATTTTGCAATTCAGATACTAGAATTACGTTGGCTACGTTCGTTTTCATTTTTCAATCCCAAAAATATATACTATAATTATTATATTTTTTAAATTTTATTAATATCTCTCTCTTACTTATACGCACTTTTACAAATATATATATATAAAAATACATAAAAAAATCAAAACAAACATAACTGTACATCTTTTATTTTTTTTCTCATGTAAATGTTAATTTTTATAAAAACTTATCAAAATAGTAACAATAGTAGTAATAATAATAATAATAACAACAACAATAAGAAGGAAAATTGGACGCTCTATACGTGTGAATTTATTTATAAATTATAAATTTATAATATTTAAAATGGTAAAGATACAATTATTTAAAATTAAAGGTGTAAAGGTATTTAAAATAAAAAAATAAAGAATGATAAAAAAAGAATTTGAGAAGAAAAGAAAATTGAGAGAGAATGCATATAAAAATAAGAAGTTAAAAAGAAATGAAGAAAGAAAACGACAGTCAAAGTAAAGAAAACGATAGTCAAAATAAAAAAATTAAAATAAGAATAGTTACATACTTTTACATTGCGTAATCAAAAAGTCTTATTTCAATAATATTATAGTATAGATATAATATATAAAAGAAGTAATGTAATATTAGCAATTACATTTAAATGCATTTGATCTCTTTAATAAAAAGTAATGGTATAAATTCATTAATTAAAGATAATATGTTGCAGATTTATAATATACAACTAAATTAGACACAATATCCGGATTGATAGACAAATAATCAAAGAAATATAACTGCCAAGAATCATTACAAGTTTAAACGATGGTGTCTCAAGCAGACACCCTTAAACATGGAACTCTAATCAGGTTGAGTTGCTGGAGTTCTGTATTCCAGCAATCAAAATCCAAACACAGAGCATCAGACACCAAAATGAAAAAGAACCAAAGAATCAGACCAGTTGGCCTTTTTATTGAAATTCATCAGTTCCTGAATATCAGCACTTCTTGGAGGACAAGAATGTCTGCCTCAAGTAGCACCAGAATGTACAAAACTCTCAAGGAATATCACATTCACAGAAGGAAAGATCTTGGGGCTATTATAGTCATTTACAACCCCGCCATCACCCGGTGCTCCACTCCATCTATTACACTCAGTTTTCTAACATATGCTCGAAATCCTATGATGTCAACTAGTCCTTTTATTATGCCATGCAAGTATAGATAACCTCAGAACGCAGGCATGAGAAACAAAACTTGCTTCAATCTTCCTGTGAAGTTTATGTGTATTTTACGTATTTGTATATCTGACCCTAATGCTGGTTACACCGATGAACGCCATATCCTTCCTTCAAAGGATATGATGATAATCGAGACATCATCATGGTACTTGCGCCGGTCCCCTTGTGGGATATCAAGCAATTCATGGAAATCCATACCTACAAACAATGCAAATTTGCGATGTTAGACTCACGCAGATTTCTCATGCATGTAATAATATGTGCATGCTGTGGTTTTCTATGTTCATACCAGCTTTCTTGGCAGCACGAAACAGGACTTCTTCGACAAGATGCTGAGCTGGATCTCCCTCAGGAAACATAGACATGAACACTTCGACCTCTGAAACTGCCTCTTGGTTGGTGAAGTATTGGTAGAGGCCATCAGAAGACAGGATCAAGAATTTGTCTGTGGGATCTAATCTGTGGTGGCAAAGAGATGGCAAACACGTGATGTAGGGTGAGGTCCCAACATAGTCGACTCTGAACATCTTCAGCAGTGCATTGTTCCGTTTGGGCTACAAAACAAGAAACAGCATATTAAAATGTCAATCATCAATTCAAGAAGCGAAAGTTCAACATGAATTGCAGCCTAGAGTACTAAGTACATGTTGAGTAACAATTTTGTCATCCACAAGCATGTTTTTTGCATTGATCAAGAAAATGAGCGGTCCTTTATGCATGTCTACAACAATTATACAATTATTATGCCTAAAGTAAGTGCATCAGCAGAGTCAAGACACCGGTTTATTAACACAAACACGAGTGCTGTAATGGAGCTTGAAGAGGAGCGTGCCCTCTTCTGAGAAACAGGCTTTACCTGTTTGAGATAGCCAGCTCCGAATGCCCGGGTGACCCTCAGGGAACCTTTCACCCTATAATTGACAACTGCACAAGCATCATCTGGATGTGCATTTCTGATCTTTCTAACTTCCTGAGACAATCAACAAACACAACATTTTAGTACATGAACATTGAACATAGGAGCCACAACGCAATATTAGATCTTAACAGCATATGTTACCTGCTTAACAGATGTACTGTGATCCATTGTGAGCTGACAAGAACTCAAATGATGCACGTGCTCGTACTCGAAGCCAAAGAGCGATTCCTCATAATCCTTCCTAATCTTCGCAATGTGAGAATCATCCCCGGCCTTCTGAGCCAAAACCGCCCTACTGTCTCCAACATTCATTAAATAAACATCATCACCCTTCATCACCATCACCAGAACACAAGACCCCATCAAAGCCAACTCCGGATTCTCCGTTAACATCAGATCGGTGATCTCCAAATACGACGCCTCGGTCTTCCTCAACGCCTCGGATAAGGCCTTCAAAACTCCCAAGTGATTCACAGTCATATTATGATTGCCTGCAATCCCATCAGGTTCCAAATTGCTCAACCTCTCCCTTAACTTCTTGTCAAGCTCCACCCTCTGAGTACTATCCAAACTTTTCGACATAAACGACAAGCTATTAACCGTGTTTTCGCAAGATTCACCCTTATCACACCATAGCAACCCCTTAAGCTCCTTGTAGACATTGGAATAGAGATTATTCAACAGGAAATCAGTAGCATCAGGGCCATTAAATCCATCATAAATCCCAACAAATACCCATCCATGTTCCTCAGATATCACAACATGCACTCTGTCCTCACCAGCTTTCCCCTGTGCCCACTGTACATTTTGACTACCAAATGATTCATTCCCTACATCATCATTCTCACCAATTAGGCTCAAATCACTACTCAAAGTATGGCTAGTAATTGTGCTGCTGTTCCCACTGTTACTCACACTCACCACAGTGTTAGTATTCTCATTCTCATTACTCCTCAATTCTTTAGAAAAACCCCAAAAGGACTTTGACATCACCTTTTTCAGATTCTTAGACAAAGCCCATTTCTTGGACTTCGGATTGTACCTCTTTACTTGATCGGAGTGATGCTCCAAAGGCCCAGATATGAAGCTCCGTTCAATCGGGCCGGACAAGAATCCACGCTCGATCGGGCCGGATCCCGGGCCGGGATTCCTCAAAATCGGGCCGGATTTAACTGTGGAAATTGAATACCGGGGAATCGGTTGGAGGGGAATTGAGGAGAAAAAATTTGAGCTCTCGAAAGCCGAGGCCTTGTCCAGCAAAGCAGAGCTGTTGTAAGCAAAGGGGTCGGTGGAGAGAGGCGTGTAGGCGTTGGCGGAGATGGAAGCGCCCGAGATGGTCCCGAACGGCGTCGTTTGTGGGATGGCGGAAGAGTCCTCCAGAGGATGCGTTCTGTGAAGCGGGTCGGGTCGGATGTAGCAGAAAGAGTGACCCAAACCCTCGTCGAGAGGGTCCGAGAAACACACCCCTGCGACGTCGTTTCTTCGCCGGGAAATCTCCCCGGCTTCTCCGGCGAAACACAGATTCAGCTTTCCTATTTTATTTCCCATGTTTATTCCTCAACAAACCTTGAAAACAAAATTCAATCTTACCTCTCTAGAAAGAAACGGGGAGATTAACAGGGTTGTATATAAAAGAGTTGAAAGCTCATGCCCAGGAGATGAAGAAGAGAGAGAGCAGTAGAGATTAGGAGAAGATAAACGTAGACGAGAAGACAGAGAGAGAGAGAGAGAGAGTTGACTTTGGAGTCGTGAAATGGAGACGGAAGTCGTGATTAAAAATTTAAGTTTGCTTAACAATCGAGATGCTTTGGGTGTTGGTGGGCTGAGGGCGTTGACCATGTGAATGAATAAGAAACCAGTAGTTCGGGTCCATACACGTCTATATACATATATATATATATATATATGCGTGTATTTATGCATAGAGTCATAGACAGTTTTCTATTTCCTTGTGCGCGTGAAGAATGGGTATTCTGAGCACAGAACAGCCAAAGGGAAATGGAAAGTCAAAAGCCTCCACTTGTTTGTGATGCTGTGATTTGGAATTGCACCAGTGAAATGCTGACTCCGATGGCATTATGTCCAAACACGGTGCTGCACCGCGTATGTTCTTATTAAGGATATGTTTGGAGAGGGGTTTTAGAGAAAGATGATACTTGGACGTGAATTTTGTCGAGACAAACAGTATGTTTAACTGTGAAATGTTGATTTATTTGAATATATATACATGTATGTGTAAAATATATAATAATAATTAGATCATGTAATAATATATAAGGATAATAATTAAATTTTAAAGTATAAATATATATATATATATATATATAAATATGCATGTTTGTATGTTTGTATGTGTATTAATTTAAATATAAATAGATGTAACTATTAAATAATAATTAATTAGTTATAGATATAAATAATAAAAATTTTAAATTTAAATTTAAATAAAAATTTTGTTAAAGTGATATATATCTTTCTTTTTGAACAACTTTTTTTGAGTCAAAGAACGCCCTTTCTTTCTGTTACCCACTTGGTTTGACATGAGAAGATATTCCCTTTAATCTAAGAGCACAATGATGTCCATTCTCGCAACATTTTTTAGTTATGTTTCTATCCTTCTTTGATTCAACTCAACCACGCATAATAACACTAAATGAAAATGACACATCCAAATTGGTCTTGTGTTTCCACTCGCGTGAAAATCCAATTTGTATTTACATTCTGAAAATCTTCTTCTTTTTTTTATAAAATATTTTTTAATTGGTTGGATATTAATATTTTGCCCATGGCTTTATCCCAACCCCGTCGCTCATCCCTTTTAATATTTGGAAAATGTCCACTTTTTAGTTCTTTTTATTTTTATTAATTTCAAGAGATATAGATGTAATAAATTCCATCTTATCCCAAGTATATATAAGTTAAAATCCACGTTAGTATAGCCGATGTAATAAAGAGCGACGACCATGACTTGTAAGGGGAAAGATCTTAATAACCAAAAATAAAACATGCAGAATACATACGCCTTATATTTACAACTATTTGACTTTTGTGCAGGAAGCTTCTTCCATTTAATTATTGCAATTCATTTTTAAATTTTCGTGCGTGGGTTCTTCGAATTTCGTTTCTTTTTGTATCTCTCATTTAATGCGGAAATTTTGTAATTAGCTTTTGACCCAATTATATGCATATGTGGTATGTAGATATTCAGCGAGTTGTCATTTTATCTACCCTTAATTGCCCTTTTGACTTTTGAAAAAGTTTGCCAAATTGCAGGCGAAACTAGAGTTGGCTACGCTAAAGTCTAAACAGCGACTCAACAGCTGTGGCTGACATTTATTGATAGAGTAGTTACCAATATATGCTCTAATTTCAAGTAGCACTTATTTCTAGGGTGAAGTAATTGCATAAATTGATGTTTAATCATGGCCGCAAAATAATTAGTGACCAGGGCAATGTTTAAACAGATACCTCAACTCTCTCACCATCCCATCAAATTACGCAATCAAAGTATAATATTAAACAAAAATATTATTTATATTTAATTAATTTTTAATTCGTATATATATATAGAGAGAGAGAACATGCACACTTACACACACACTCTCCCTCACACACACACATTTATACTCTTAAACTAATCACATTTTTTATGCACTATCATAGCATTAAATCATTATTAAATACTTTATACACATATTCAAATAAATAAAAAAGTTTAAAATATCAAAATTTTACCGCTAAACATATAATGTATAACATAAAATCCCAACAACTCCAACAAAATCCTTCTCCAAAACATAACCTTGTAATTTTGGTAGCACTTTAAATTTATATAACATAAAATTAAAAATGTTTATTTAATTTACTTTGTATAACAATTATTAATGTTTGAATAAACTTGCATTTGTGATGATTGACTTTGAGTTTAATAGATTTAACAGATAATGTTTAGAGTCTAACTACTTAATATGATTTGTTGGCTGGATAAAAAAGTATAAATTCATGAAATAACTTGAAGATTTGAAAATCTGATGCAGATATGGTGAATAGAAACTTAGTTGACTTGAACACTTAATAGATATGCATTGAAAAGTTGTGCTTATCCCCAGTTTACATTATATTATTTTGATTATTGCTGCAACAATATTAGGAGTCTCAAAATTGAGTGACATTGTAGGGTTAATGGTTATCCACGAGTGTTTTGATGACTTTGAGGACTTTCATATTTCAACTATGAATAGGAAGTCATCCTCAGATGTGTAAAATAGCTTAAGAAGACTCTAATTACTAGCTGTGAGGGTGTTAATTTTCTTGAATGATATTTTTATACTTGTGAGACTTTGAATGAGTGAACAACCTGATTATAACACAAACTAGCAACGTGTATGAAAATTAAGTTTAAGGGTAATTAAGTTAAGCCCAAAACATGAGTGTTTTGGTGGCTAACTTGTTAATCATCTTGAAAAAAAGTGTATAATTTGTGTGAAAGATGCAGGGTTTGTTGACCTTATATTTCACTATATTTTGATTGTAATAGTGAAGATATCTTAATATAGAGCTTTCAGATTTGAGAGTAGAGTTTCGAACTGCGTTAAAAAATATTGTTATTATTTTTGCTGGTATGTGTGGGTGCTTGTGTTTGTGCAACTGAAAGACCGTTTAAATTAAGTCTTTTTGTTACAACACCGCTGTAATTTTTAGGAAGGACCCTTAAAAGGGTATTATAGTTAAATATGCTCTCTTTTGGCATACGTAAGACACACATATGTTTTAAATCATTTTATCAAAATACTTGTACATATGTTACACTAAATGTGTTCCAATATGAACGCTTAAAAGTCATGTTAATAAAAAATATTATGTAGGATTGAAGGCCGTATCTTTTAAATTATTTCAAATAAGAAAAAAGTCTTCAGAAGCATACAGTTTTTAATTTATAAGAATCAATCTCTTGATAAAAAAATTATAAAACACTAAGGAAGAAGGGTGCGTGTTATAGTTCTTGCAAATATGAAATGGGCAATTTTCTTAATGAGACAGAAGAAAAATGCAGTTGCGTGTTAATAGAAGAGGCCATGGCGTTTTCCAATCACGCGTCGTGTCAAATTGTTGAATTTTCAAATTTGGAATGTCGACTACAAATTGTTTATATTGGTCAATTTACAAATTAATATTCAACCTAGGTGACCTTTGATTAAGGGAGTAATTGTGATAATTTTTAATTTTACTTTAATTATAATTTGTAGAGAAAGTTAGAAATGGAAATATAATAAAAAAAATTCCAAAACGCGTGTAAACCACAATTATGATTGAAAAAAAGGTTAAATTTTAATTATTTTAAAAAATCCCCACAACTAATTTCTATGAAAAAATTATTTTTTATTCTTATTGTGGATATTTATTTTAAGGATATCTTTTAACGAAATTTGATTTACTTATCAAAAATCCAAAAGATGTTAGGGACACTCCTAAAGGAGCTTCTAAAATTATAATTTTAAATTATTTGTTTTTAGATATTAAGCAACAGGTTTTTCAACACTCCATAAAACAATTATTAGAACCAAATATTAAAAATAAATAAAATTGTTTGTTTTTTTATTATTATTATTATTTTGTAAATATTTGCAAACAGTCTCTCGCATGCTGGGTCCATTCTTTGAAATCATCCTACGTAACCATAAAGTCAACTTGGCCCATTAAAATGCCCCTAGCCCACACATCTTTGTGCTTTGTTTTAAATATTGGCTGCCATTGCCAATAATTTTAAAAGATAAATAAATAAATAAATCATTTGAAGGAAAAAAATAAAAAAATACTTAAAAGTCCATAATGAATCTAACTTCAAAAAAAAAAAAATCAAAAAGAAGAAAAAAATGAAAAAACATCCTCGAAGAAACATACATAAACTAGTCACATAATTCACATGTAACTATCTTTTTCGGTAAAAGTTGGGAATGAGGAATGATTGGCAGTTAAATAGCCAAAAAGGAGCAAAAAATGTGGAAAAAAGTATCTATTAAGTAAAAACCAATAAAAAGGGTAACTGAAAAATTCTTAATAAAGATAGAGAAAGGAATAAATAAATAAAGTCCACTCTTGTCTCTCTTAAAATAGAGAACTAAATTTAGGGCCTCCTCATAAAGATACATCTCCTCTTGTGAAACTCTCCACACGCCCTTCTTGTTAAAAAATTTATTTTATATTTTGTTCTTTTCCGGAAAATATATATATGATGTTAGTTTCTCTTTTTGAATATTAAATTTTTGATCTTGATCCTATTTAGTCTCCCTTCCCGAGCACAAAACAGAGAGTGATAGTTTTCTTGATAATTAAACTCCGCCCATCAATATTCTTGTTGATTTCAAACAAAAATGAAAACTCTCAGTTGATTTGTGAAAGCGAATATGTGGAGGTGGCAATAAGAATCAGGGCATGGTTTTATGGTTAACGAGTCTGTTTATCAAGCATAAGAAATGGGCAAGAGCTTGCATCACCATGATCTCATGTTTCTTCACACAACCATAGCCCAGGATGGATGTCTGGAGTACTTCACCATTTTCATCACAATGCTCGGCATAAAGTCAAGAAAAGACTCCCTCACGAGGCATGGGAGGGGAAAACACTCCACTGGTATGTTAATTGTCTGTCTGTTTCAATCATAATCCTAGTACGTTCTCTATTCTTTCTTATTCCCTTAAAAATATATGCATCACGTCTTGCCATGCACAGCAATTTTCCATGTTCTGTGCTTCTGAATTTGAAGATGTAAACTTCTTTTATAGACTAATAGTGATGACAGTGTCAAGAAAACTTGCTAATGTCATCAGGTTGCGACAAGGCCCAAGGAGCCGTGTCCATCGCCTAAAAGCTCCATGAAATCTCCAATAAAGGCCTTAATTGCAGAAGAGATGTCTACAAGGAGGGTCCGCCATCGCAGAAGTTCTTCTTGCCCCGTAAAGACACAGCTGGGTAGGCCTGTCCCCATTCGTCATCTAGGATCTTTAGACGTCGAGCCACTTGCTGAGACTAGTTTAAACGGCGAGGGCCTAGGGTGTCATGATGGGTGCACTCTGTTGCTTTATTGGACCCTCTCCTTCCAAGGGTTGGTGAAGACTCATGCAAGTTGTGTGCTGCAATGCTCAACATGAATTACTTGAAGCAAAGTGAGTTCGATAAGGTGGGGCGACAGCCGGTTAGAGATCACACTCTTCTTCGGGACAGGTCAATATATGCCATACAGCCAAGTAAAGGTGCTTTCCTTCAAGAGTCAAAGCTGTTTATGGATGCCTTGGATTTACTTAACATGAGAAAAGAGGTGTTCTTGAGAATTTTATGAGATCCAAGTTCTTCATTAGCTCATCAGATGCATTCCAGGAGGATGTCTAATTAGAGGTCCGGATTGACCAAGTCTGTGTCATTTCGTGCGCCTGGTTTATCCGCCAGACAAACTTTTAAGCATGACAATTCCACAACCAAACATGGAAATGAATCTTGTATAAAAAGGGAAGAAGTGTTGCAACACTTGGATGAAGTGAGGGAAGATAACAGCTTGCTGAGAAAACTTCATGACAACAAAGCTGCCCTCAATCGGTTCAAGAATCTTAGGGAGAAACTGAAAGCGTAAGCCGGGATGAGAAAAAAGGGAAGGATCGGATTGTTAAGGATGCAGTGCACCATTGAATTCCGTATGGCCAAAATGTCTCCAAGATCTATGTGAGGATGATGAAATGAACTCACAATTCAAGGCAGACCAGTTAGGCAAGTGTAGTCCTAGTGGTTGGGGGGCTTGTAAACTTGGTTCTGGTATTGGCAAGAGCCCACAACGCTTCAAAAGGCCATCCTTGTTTAATGAATCATTTGACAGATATAATCGGCTACTTGGGTTCAGTCTAAATAGGGATGCGAAACATGGCGTATCTGAGAGATTAGCGTCAGGAACAGCAGATACAGCCTCATCTATTCCAAGGTGTCCTGCCCTCTTGGGAAGGATTCTGTCACTTCCCAATCTCAGATCTCACTCTTCCATGCAGATGGAAGATAGTGATAATAATTCTTTGCATTCAACCGACATGACTGCTGCAGGAAACCTAAGTGTTGGAAGTACTGATCCAACACTTCTTAATTCAGCCGATGATGAGGCCTGTGAGGGCAATCTTACAATGATTTGAATGTTGAACCTGTGCTCAGCTCTGAACGTCAGCCATCAGAGCCAAATCAGCTTTCTCAAAATGACTATCAGAAGGATGAAATATGTCAAAGCCTTGCAGTGTCTGTATCAGAAGGTAAGACACAGGATCTCATCTCTCATGACTAATTTTCCTTCTTGAATCAAAATCTTCACAAGATGAAGCAAAGGGTTTGTCAATGTAAAGTCTATTCTTCTTGATGACAGATTCAAAGCAGGAAAACACACTTGAGACTGATACCACAGAAAGTACGGTCAAGAAATTCTACGATGACCTTCACGTAGATGCCAAGAATGAAGCTGAATTCAACTACGTAAGAGACATGCTAAAGCTATCCGGCTTCATCAGGGACGAGATTCTAGGGAAATGGCATTCGGCAGAGCAGACCGTCAACCCAATGGTGTTTGAGGAAGTGGAAGGCTGCTTGGTTGCCCAGCCTGATTGTTCTGGAAATGAAGGTGGTGGAAGCTGTGATCACCTTCTTTTGTTTGATTTAATTAATGAAGTCCTGTTAGGTATCTATGAGAGATCAGTTTGCTACTGGCCAATGTTGCTAACTAGGCACTCTCATATACATCAAATGCCTAAGGGACACCATGTCCTTGACGAGGTTTGGGCAGAAATAAGCTGGTTGCTAAGCTGGAGGGCTGAGCTTGATCAAGTTATTTATGATCCTGTGAGCCAGGATTTGGCGAAACGCGGCGGTTGGATGAATCTCCAGTTTGATGCAGAGTGTGTGGGGCTTGCGGTGGAGGATCTGATATTTGATGATCTGCTTCAAGAGATCTCTTCCAGCTGAGTTTTTGCTTGGGACATTTTCACCTAAGTTGCAGTTGTTGTCTTGTTCTTATCATGGCGTTAGTTTTAGGTAGTGAAACACATGTATAGTAATTGATTTTCCAGTTAAGGGAAGAGACGAGTGATTGATACTGTACAGATTGAAGTAATACAATCACTTGAGGTGAAGATGAAAAAAATGAAATTTCAATGTTCTATTTTTTATTTTCTTCTCATCCTCTTGATCGAGAGTAAATTTTTGAAGTTGGGATGCGGAAAGCCTGAGTTCCTTGCATGCAAATAGATTTTTATTTTAATTATCGTTGTTTTTTTTTCAGGTGATCAATGAGTTGCAGTTGCAAGAACTTTGAGTTATTTTTGGAGTGCAAATATTTAACTTGCCACATTTATTATGTTTTGCATATTTGAAAAGGGATTCAATCCCTATTACCAGTGAAGCTTTTATTTAAAACTAGTAAAAGGTGCATTTGCGTAAATTTATTTATGAATTATAATGTTATTATATTTTAAATAATAAAATGTTATTCAAATTATATATATAGAGGATATTTAAAACAAACATGTAAAAGGATTTGAAAGGAAAAAAAAAAAAACTTTGAGAGACAAACAAATAAAAATAATAGGTTAAATGAAAAATGAAAAAATGATAGAACAATAAAAAATAAAATTAATGATAATTGTGTAATTTTATAATATTCAATCAATAACTAATATTATATGATAATGTGAAACTAAAAAGTCTTACTTTTATCATGATATAAGTATAATATATCATTAAAGATAATTATTGCGCCATCTCCTAAAGTTAAGGATAACTATACACAAAACTTTCTCATGTATGGAACATTATTGAAACCTCCCCTCAAGTATATCTTTGATTAACAATTAAACTTAACTGTAGGAGAAGTCTCACTAATGTTTCAGGTCAGTATATGGGTGGACTTTTGTAGGTTTCCAAATGTTAGAGGATTTTGTATAACTAGTCCCAACTTTAAAGGGGAATGCTATAATTATCATATATTATGATTTAAAGCTTACTCTACCATGAAATTCCCAAAACTTGATTCCGGCCTTATTTTGATGGAATGTAAATAATAAAAATTTTGTTGGATATAAAAATTATGTTTAATTGTACAATTATGATAGTGGTACAATTTTGGATTTGTTTAAATTTGAATATTTATCTATGTATGATACATAAAGTGTTGATTGAATAATATGATAGTATATAATATTGTTAGGATATAAATATACATAAATGTGAGTGTGCATATGTGTATATAGGTATTATTTTGATCATAAATAACTGTAATCATATAATTTTAAATATTTTTCTGTATGTACAAGAGAAAAAAAAACTAATATTTTATATTATTGTATGTTTTTTTTGTTAAAAACCCATCAAAATTATTGATGCAACTCAAGATTAATTTTGTGGATTAATCTAAAATCATTCATAAAATATAAATAAAAGAAAATAAAGAAAAACAATTTAATTTAGTTTGGCTAACTTTTGCCTATGCCCACAAGATAGATATGCATGTTTTATTTGTGTGAGGTAGATACACATACAAGAAAATATGAGGAAGATCTCCATTGATGTTGCTATAGGGAGCAAATGTTGAGTTCTTTTTTTATTCACTTTCTATTGATTTTGAGGCATGCTTTGTTGGCCATTTTCAAGTGATTGCCGCCCAACTTAAGGTTGTTACTACCCTAATTATACTTATGTCTATTAAGCTAGTAGTTACCCTAATTATATTTAGATTTGTCAAGTTATGTGGTAGCTGCCTTAACTATATTTAAGTCTGTCTAAGTTATGTGGTAGTTTCTCACTTCAACAGGTGCATTACTCCTTATCCTTTTCATGCATTTTATATATTTGATATTTTGGTTTGCATCATTACTCCTCCCCCAATTTGAAGTCAAGTTAAGATAAGGACCAATTTAATTCCAAAGAAATTAGTCTTACTTCAGATCAAGCAATAAGATGAATTAGGTGTTAATTTCAAAGTTCGATAAATACTAAGCTTGAGTGCTATAAGCAAATATCGTGATAACAAATTGAAGGACAGCTACAAGCAACATTGAACACATCAGCAGAATGGCCATGATGCATCATCCTGTGAGAAGTAAATAATTCAATCAATCCAGCAAGTTAGTCATGAATACTTACTCACCTGTAGTAAGTAAATAAATTGAATAATTCAAAAGCTCGATCAAGAAGACCTACAAATTTGTAATAAGTAAATAATTTACATAATTCAACAAGTTAATTATGAAAATCTATTGACTTATAATGAGTGAATAATTCACATAGTTTAATAAGTTAGTCGTGAAGACCTACTGACCTTTAATAGGTAATCCAAATAATTCAACAGGTCATAAAAACTTACCTACTCACTTGTATTAAGTAAATAATTCACGTGATTCAACAAGTCAGTCATAAAGACTTATCAACCTATAAGAAGTAATTTAGCTTGCTTAAGTATTAATCTGGAGTTTCCTTTAAGTTGTAATGAACTAGCTTGGCTCAACATGACATTCAATTTTCCTAAGTAGTGGCCAAACCAAAATTCTTTATATAGCCTAAAATTTTAGTCAATAATGGCTAAACTACATAAATGTTACTGTTTCATATGGCCAAAGATTTTACCAAGTAATGGCTACACCAAGCAAACATTACTTTTTTATAGGACCTAAGATTTTACTAAGTCATGGCTAGTGAGAATGATCATTTTCCTATTTCAAGTAGCCAGGCTAATCAATAGCTCGTCGGGCATTTCTTCTCCCTTACCTATTTTAGGGCAATTCATTAGTTTAATTGGGCAATTCATATCTCTTTGGATTTTAATGCAATTTTCAATTTGGTTTGGGTGATGAATGATAACTAAGAATAATTTTAAGCAACATGTAGCTCTGTTAGGGCAATGAACGACCCCTTGTTATTTTGAATAGTTTTCAGCTCGTTCAAGACACAATTCGATCATTTGGGGAGTGGAGGTTTGATAACAAGTGCTTCACTATATTTTCAACTTTTCTTTCTTCTTTCTATATTTTGGGAAGTTAAGGCGTAAGAGCACATTTTTCCCTTTTTTGCTTTTTTTCCTTCCTCCTTGGCATATTTTGGGAATTAGAGGTATAGGAGCTCATGCTTCACTATATATTTGCTTGAGAAAAGTTTTAAGAGAGAGTGCAAATAAAAATAGTAAGTTGAAAAAAGTAAAAAAATAATAATAAGAGAATAGAAAAAAAAATTAAGATAAAACAATCTTATTAACTAAATAACACAATATAAATGCATGTGCTATTTTACTAAAGACTTATTGACGGAAAATACACTACAATTACCCTTCTACCCATTCCTTCCTCCTTGGTATGTTCTTAACAATATGCAGCTTAGTGATCGAGTGTCATGTGATCTACAAACAAGCAACATGTAGCTTAGTTATTTGGGTGTCTTGTGACCTTTGTCATAGATAAACAACTTATAGCCCAGTACTCGGGTGTTTTGTGACTGTTGACACTTTTTGAACAATGTGAAACTCGAGTGTCTTGTGACCTTTGGAACATAAGAGCAACTCTTAGTTCAATACTCACGTGTCTTGTGTTCCTTGGCACTTTTCTGAATAATATGTAGTTTGATAATCGAGTATCTTGTGACCTTTAATACAATTTTGAACAATATATGGCTCGACAAATCAATGCAAGGTCTAGTTCAAGTTGGTTTGGCAAGATTCAACACATCCCAATGGAATCAAATATATGTTCAAAATACAAGGTCAATTCTCAAATCGACAGCTCAATAAATCAATGCAACTCAAGCTCTAGCTCGAGTCAGCGTGGCAACACCCAGCACATCCCATGGTTTGGCTCATCGCATGCACTTGGAACTAAACACTTATACTTATTTGATTTTTAGTTGAACTATAGCATGAACTTTGAAATTTGGAGCATGCTTTTTCATCTCTCTTTTTACTTCTTCCGTGTGTCTTCCATGTTCCAAGCAAGAACACAACCTGTTTGCCTAAATCACACAGACGGAACCGAATGACATAACTCAAGATTAATTTTGTAGATTAATCTAGAATAGCTCATGAAATATATATATATATATATATATATAAGATAAAAAAGAAACAAATATTAATGTGGTTTGGCCAAATGACACCTATGTCCACGAGATAGATATTGTATACTTTACTTATCACCATATGACTACCCAACCTAAGATGGTTGCTGTCTTAATGATAATTAAACCTGTCAAATTATTTAGTAGTCATTCTAACTATACTTAAGTTTGTCAAGTTATGTGATAGCAGCTCTAGTTATACTTAAATATGTCAGTAGCCAACTTAACTATGTTTAAATCTGTCAAATTATATGGTAAGCACCAGCTCAATAGGTGCATTACTCCTTGTCCTTTTTGGTTTTATATATGTTTTATATTTTTAATATTTTGTTCAGCATCAATTATGTTTCCAAACACCGCGAATGTGATTCTGACTGCAATAATTCGCAAGAGGGCATGAAAATTATTATCTAGTCGACTTTCAAGGTCCGAGTGCTGGGGCCCATTATCGATACCTAACAGATTCTTGATGCTTTGATTAATTCTGAGGCTCCGTTTGGAACAATTTTTGAGAAATAAAACTTGGCATATGTTTTTCAGTTGGAATGTTCAGGCTATGTTTGTTTTCAAATTCAACACTATTCTTTGTCAATTAAAAATCTTACAAATTAAATATTTTATCATACAAATTTATTTAAATTTAAATTCAAAATTTTTATTTTATTTAAATTCAAATTCCAAATTTTTTCTCTTTCCTCTTTTATAATTAACTAATAATTTTTTCAATTATTATACCTACTAATAATCAAATCAACACCTATCTTTATAAGTTTTTCTACTCACATTTATTTTTATTGCTTTATAAACCTATATACTATCACATATTCAATTATTATTAAATATTATATATATATATATATATAATTTTTTGATCCACGCAAATTTTACAAATCAAATATAATTTTCATCTCCACTCAAATCACCCAAAATTTTCTCCTCCATCCTAATTAGGTAACAAAAAGTAACAAAGAAAAAGAGATAAGATTATTTTGTTCAATAATATGTTTGAAGGAAGAGATGTTGGAGGTAGAAAAGGAATGCAAATGTGCATCCAAACATAGCTTATTATTAGAGTATATATATACTAGTAAAAATAGCACACTCATAAACAAATTTATATATAAATTCTAAAGTTATTACATTTTAAATAGTAGATACAAAACTATTAGAAAATAATAAAAATTTTAAATACAAAAGAAAGATCAAAAGATTTGAAAACAGAGAAAATGTAAGAAAAAGTACAAATAAAAATAACAATATAAAAAATGAAGAACAATGGATGAAAATATAAACTAATTTACATAAAAAAATTATATAATTTCGCATTATGCAATAAAAAAACTTATTTTTTAAATAATATAGTAGAAATATAGGTTAAAAGTATAAAAGTTACAATATAAAAATGATAAAATTAGACAATGAAATACAAATAAAAGTAATTAGTTAGTAGAAAAAGAGAATAGGAACGATAAGAAAAGAAAAGAATTTAAAATAAAGAGTGTTTTTGCAATGATATGTTGTACAACAAAAAAAAAATTATTGAAATGATAATATAATATAAATATATGTATGCATATATGTATGTATAAATGGGATTATGTACACAAGCGCACACATATATATATATATATATATATATATAATCGTCTATTTTTAAATAAAAATAATAAAATTTTTAATATTCGTATATGTAAATTATTTTTAAAATATTGTGGTCAGAGAATAACCAACAACAGAAGAGGATTTTATTCCATCTATATTCTCTTCCCTTTACCCATTTCCATTTATGCCACACCCTTTTTCGACTGAAAAAGAAAGAAAGTTAAAAAATGAAAATGATATGACACAACTATGATTTTGTGCGTGTGAAAGTATGAATGTATGAAATGTAACTATAACTTCAGTGAAAAGATATGGAAAACATCATTGCACACACACACACACACATATATATGTGGAAAACATGTTTACCGATAAGAACTTGCCTGTACTTAAACAACATACAATCTGAAGATTAACAAGATTAGGAGCAGCCAAACAGCCAGTTGCAAAAATGTGAAAATCACAAATCCTATGTCGTACTGTTTGCATGAGAAATTTTCATTATTATATATGTAGAGTCATGTTGTTAATATAATGAAACTAATATTATTTAAAATTCAAAGCAGGGTAAAAATAAAAAATAAAAGTGAGATGGAAAGAAAAAATTACGAAAAATTTGGAAAAGAAACATAAGGTGATAAAAAATAAGTTAAAAGAGACAAAACCAATAAAATGATTGAATAGATTAGAAAAGAGAGATAATTTTGTAATTTAATTTTGCGCATTTTATAGTAGTTACGTACTCTAGGGCCAAATCCTTTTATATATATGTATGTATGTATGTATATAGTGTGTGTGTGTGTGTGTATGCTCCATAGAGTACCATAGAATTAACATAAAACCCCAATTTCAGATTAATCAGTATTGGTTAAACCAAATCCAATGAAATTTTTACCGCATATTCTGGATCATCCATTTAAAATTAATTTCAGTTAAGTCTTCCCTTCCCCAAAATAATGAATTTTTAGTCTCTATCAATAGTTTGAGGGACCAATTTCCCTTTCCTGTTTCAACTTAAAAGTTAAAGAACAGTGACCTTTCTGGACTTGCTTCAGGCATTTATTTCAGTTGTTCAAATTGGAACAACTTGTTTGCCTTTCTATGGCTTCATTTTCTCAAATTCCTTCTTCTCCAGCTTACCAAAGAAATTATATGATAACTTATATGCTGTTGTATATCTCCATGAATCTAGAAACTTTTGCTTGAATTGTATTTTGGTCAATTGTTGACTAAAATTAACTCTAAAATAGAATTATTTCTCCTATTTTTTATTTAATCAAACAATATATCTTATTCAAACTTCAAAAGTTCTCCAGAAATCCATCCATCAACTCTCATTAATTGCTAGCTGGTTTAGATGATCCCCAAGCTCCAAAGTAAGGAAAGGACGAAGTACTTTTAACTCATAATTTGTATCCATATACAGATTTGTCAGGCAACCTTACAAAACATACGAGTATGAGTCCAAGGAGTCATCACACATATACTTCCATGAAATCATCCGTCCCCCTTTTTATTTTTCTCAAATTTGAACGTAATAACTCTTTAGTAGAAAATATGGACTTTCAAATTGATAGAATGGTATTTTGCACTGTAATCGTATTTCCATTATTGCACTTTTGAATTGATGGAATAGTATTTGTAAATTTTTTCCCTACTTCACATTTACTTATACATAATTTTCAAAAGGAAATTGAAAACACACGCTTAAAAATAAAAACAAATATAGCAAAGAATAGTCGATGAGACTATGCACCCAGTATATTTGCACCAAGTACCTTAAATCATAACATATATTGATATCTTAACGCCCGTGTTATGTATAAATTAATTACATCTAAATATCATGGCCTGTGTCGTAATTTAAATTAATCCTATGGACGCATAGTCACATGGACTGCTAACAACGTTACTGTGCAAAGTTGAAGAAGAGGAGAAGGAACAACTTTTTGTACTTGAGGTGGGGGGAGAATAATAAAAAAGGTTGAAAATAATGCAATTGTTTGCCACATTGAAAGGGATTCTCCATGCACAGCAAACGGAGGAGACTAATTTATGCCCCACTTCAAAGTCAGTGACATGAGAAAAGTTGCTAACTGGCAGTACTTTTCATTTCTCTTGGGCATTCTTTTCCATTTTCTCAGTCCTTCCATGAAGGATAGGTCGCCTTCAAATGGTTCAAAGGACACGTTTTTTGTTTTTGATTTGTAGGTCTTCATGAATGATGTGAACTATTTGAGACTCGTGAGTTGAATTCTTAAGACTAAAGGTTGACGCAACAAATAACTAATGATGAATTTTAGAAGAGAAATTTGAATCCTCTTCTCCAAGTGAAATAATAATATGCTTAAAGATCACGAGTATTGCATGAGTTAGTGTGCAAGTTGAGATGACGAGTGGGTTTTCTTTTGTGTCCCAATTTGGGGGTCACATTTGGACACGGCGGCGGCACGCTCCCACGCATACTGAGAGTGTTCAAGTCTGATCCTATTTTACTTTTGAAATATGTAAGAGAGGCTGCTAAATTTATTTTAAATAATCTATAAGATCATACACTTTATAAAATATTTTTAAAATTTATAAATTTATACATTTTATTTTTAAAATAAGTTAATAAAGTATTTGAATATAAACATCATATAAAATTTTATAGAAATTTATAATTATAATTTTTTAGTATAATAATAATAATAATAATAATAATAATAAATTAAATATTATTAATATAATGTAATTCAAGATATTTTTACTAATTTTATTTATTTATTATGTATAAAGAAATAACTTATAAAATGTTTTAAAATAACTTGAGTAAGAATAACTTATTTTTAAGGAACTTATATGCTTCAAATATCTTATTTTAAAAGTTTATAAATTTTTTTAATAAAAAAAATTACCTAACTTTTTTAAAGAGCTTACAAAACTTTTAAACATCTTATATCTTATAATGTTTTAAGGAACTTGTAAGATCACCCAAATATCCTTTAGTGGAAGCATAGTATTATTACTTGTGTTTGAAGAGATGGGAATATTTTTATAACAAATTGCTAATAAAATTATATAAAGTGACATAATTGTTTTTGGCTTATGTTAAAAAATGTGCTGTGCGGGCATCATTTGTAAATCAACCGGGACCATAGAACATGGGGGACACCTAACACGAGGAGATGCTTTCGTGATTCTAAAGTCTAAACTTTCAATTTCAATGGACAAGGATTTGCACAGTCTTGATCCGCCACTGATCTATTATAAAGTTATGTTTGGATGTATGCGTTTGTAGGGAGATAAGTAAAAAATTTAAAACAAAAATTGATTTATAAATTTAGAAAAATAAAGTAGAGAAAGAAAATATGTTATTTCGACAAATATGGTATTTAAAATATATGCTTTTGGTGAAATGAAAATTTTGAGGAGAAGCCTATAGAATGAAAATTTGAAAAGAAATTTCCAAACAAAGTGAACTTTTTCTATTATAAGGACAGGGCCTTTGATACTTATACTCTTTATAGACAAACATACATGCCTACCCACCTTCATACATATCTTAAAGTGATTTCACCCACCTATTTTCTCACTAAATTTGTCAAGTATGGATGCTCTCTCCTGATCCATCAATCTCTCTCTCTCTCTCTCTCTCTCTCTAAAGGAAGAAAAGAGAGAGTGTTACATATATGGGAAATATAATTTCTGATTTTAATTTACTAGCTAATGAAGATAAAAAATCATTTTTTTGGATACATAGAATAGATTCTCAATCTTATCAATGTCATGGGGACATACTCTCGATATTAGTAAAATGGATATGTTCTATGTGTATGTTAATTATTTATAAACTAGTGATTAAAAGCATATCCGATGGGTGTGCATAATTAATAAAAGATTAATTTTAAATATAATTTTTTTTGTCTTTTACAAAATAAGAAAAAAGAAATTTAAAACAATAAATAGAATAATTTAAATTTGAGAGAGGAAATTGAATAAACAAATAAGTTAAATTGAGAGAATAGAAATGAAATAAGTCAAAGTTGAGAGAAAATCTACAAGAAAATATATGAAGAAGTAAGGGTATTATTTTAACATATAGTAATGTGTAACCAAGTGTGGCTTTTGTTATTAATATATAGTATAGCATGGAATATAGATAGATAAGAAAAATAACAAAATTAAAAGAAATTGAAAAGAGAAAAAAAAAGTGAGAGAAAATACAAACAAAAGCAATTTGTTAAAAGAAGAGCAAAAAGGATAGAAAAGACAAATAGAATTTAAAATAAGAGTAATTATGCGATTGCATAATGTGCAACAAAAAAATCTCTTATTGACACAATTATACTACAGAGATTATAAAATTATCTTATTTTAAATAATAAAAACAATTTTTTAATATTAAAAGTATGAAATATATTTAAAATAAAAGATAAAGAAAGACTACAAGAATGCAGAAACTTTTAAGAGAAAATCTAAATAAAAACAAGTTAAAAGAAAGAAAATATATAAAATAGGTAACTTTTAAGAAAGTATAATGCATTATTTTTACGTTGTGCAATGAAAAAGACTTGCATGTTTGGTAACATGGTATAAATACAATATATTCTTGTGGTATCCACATCTTTATATACATATAGATGATGTAACAATATCTTCAAATATAAAATTATCCATTATAGAATAAGAAAAAAAATAAGTTAGAAAGAATATTAAAATAAATAAATCATAATTGATTAAAAGAATGAAATAAATTATTTAATATTCACTACTAAATTACAGGGACAAAAATTCAACATGAATACCCCCCCCCCCCCCCCAAGGAGAATTGTAAGTAGCAAATAAGATTTCTGTCAACTCCCACCACTTATTTTTAATTACATCACTACGATAAAGCACTGAACAACTTTTAATAAATTATAAACTGATTTCAAAAAAATTACTGAATTATTATTTATCCCTGTTTATGCTTATGCACTGTTATAGCGTATTTATTAGCAAAATATTATGTAAAATATGTATAGTTTATATACATGTATTGTATATTAACACGTTCTCTGCATAATTTGATAACTTATATAACGTTGAAAATTTTAAAATTAAATAAAACATTCAGTATTTAATTTATAAATAGCTAAAATTTCTTTAAATTATGTTTTATGACAACAACAAATTAAATTAAATTGTTCGTTTACATAAAATTGAAATTTGAGCTAATGGTTCAAAAAATTAATATGATTACTTATATTAAACTTAGTTAAATTTGCTTAAGCATTGACCAATTGCACACTTAGTGTTTGTCTTATTACCATGTGTCTATAAATGTATATTATTATATTATTGACGAACAAAATGAAAACACATAGCTACGTTTGGTTCTTATTGTGGTGGGTTAAAATTTTTTTAGTGATTTGAGTTGGTAGAAATATCATATTTGGCATTAAATTGTAAAAAAGAAGAAAATTTAGATTATATGTGTGTGTGTGTGTGTGTGTGATATATATATATATATATATTTAATTTGTAGTAATGATTGGATGAGGTGGTTATATATAAATATATAAAGTATAAATATATTGATATGAGTGTGAAAATAATAGAAATATATGTTAATTTAGCTGTAAATAGGTATAATAATTTAAAAATAGTTACTTAGTTATAAAAAATTTAAAAAAATTTGAATTTGTAATTTTAATAAAATTTGTAAAATAAAATATTTGATTTGTAATATTATTGAGGATAAATTATTTAAAATAAAACCAAACATAGCCATATTTTTGTCATTCAACTTTTGATCATTATTTTTATTTTATTTTATGCGATTAAAAAAAAAAAAGACAACTGAAACAAAGGTACTATTTGGATGTATGATTTAAAAATACCATCCCAATCAGCATAGTGCGGACCAGAATAAGACGGTGTTTGTCCCCTCCAGAGCTTTGGTCTTATTTTGGACTCTCGATTTTTCCACATTGCTGATAACAAAGGATTTGGTGACGATTAAAAAAATATTGGCAAATGATTTGTTCTGTTTATAATTTTTTTCCAACATGAATCAAAAGACAGACAACGTGTCACGGGGTCCGATCCGTCTCTTGAACACCGGTATCTAAAAGAGGGGGTTAGCCCGTTCAGAGTCGCACAAGACCGTCTCCAAGGTTGATGTTGGCAGGGGTTTCACATTCTCCCCCACTTAAAACCCACGCACGACCTTGTGCGTGCGCAGTAATCCCCCAAGGCATTTGCCCCTCTCAAGCACAATGCATGCGCCGACCCCCTTCTCCGAGTCGCTACGCATAGGATTACACTTGCGCCTGACCCATTCTCCAAGTCAAGAGCAAGGGGTCCCCCTTTGGGCACCAACGCATTGGTTAGGCTCTGATACCAAAATGTCACAGGGTCCGATCCGTCTCCTGAACACCGGTATCCAAAAGAGGGGGTTAGCCCGTTCAGAGTCGCGCAAGACCGTCCCCAAGGTTGATGTTGGCAGGGGTTTCCAAAATGTCACGGGGTCCGATCCGTCTCCTGAACACCGGTATCCAAAAGAGGGGGTTAGCCCGTTCAGAGTCGCGCAAGACCGTCCCCAAGGTTGATGTTGGCAGGGGTTTCACATTCTCCCCCACTCAAAACCCACGCACGACCTCGTGCGTGCGCAGTAATCCCCCAAGGCATTTGCCCCTCTCAAGCACAATGCATGCGCCGACCCCCTTCTCCGAGTCGCTACGCATGGGATTACACTTGCGCCTGACCCATTCTCCAAGTCAAGAGCAAGGGGTCCCCCTTGGGCACCAACGCATTGGTTAGGCTCTGATACCAAAATGTCACGGGGTCCGATCCGTCTCCTGAACACCGGTATCCAAAAGAGGGGGTTAGCCCGTTTAGAGTCGCGCAAGACCGTCCCCAAGGTTGATGTTGGCAGGGGTTTCCAAAATGTCACGGGGTCCGATCTGTCTCCTGAACACCGGTATTCAAAAGAAGGGGTTAGCCCGTTCAGAGTCGCGCAAGACCGTCCCCAAGGTTGATGTTGCAGGGTTTTCCAAAATGTCACGGGGTCCGATCCGTCTCCTGAACACCGGTATCCAAAAGAGGGGGTTAGCCCGTTCAGAGTCGCGCAAGACCGTCCCCAAGGTTGATGTTGGCAGGGGTTTCACATTCTCCCCCACTCAAAACCCACGCACGACCTCGTGCGTGCGCAGTAATCTCCAAAGGCATTTGCCCTTCTCAAGCACAATGCATGCGTCGACCCCCTTCTCCGAGTCGCTACGCATGGGATTACACTTGCACCTGATCCATTCTCCAAGTCAAGAGCAAGGGGTCCCCTTTGGACACCAACGCATTGGTTAGGCTCTGATACCAAAATATTACGGGGTCCGATCAGTCTCCTGAATAACGATATCCAAAAGAGAGGATTAGTCCGTTCAAAGTCGTGCAAGACCATCCCAAAGTTAATGTTGACAGGGTTTCACACAACGTCAGATACGTGGATGGGGATACGGGTTGACAGACTTGGGCCCACTGACTAGGGCCACCTGCTTCACCAGATCCCGCCACGCGTACGGTCGATTTCCACCACCCTCAACCCCTCGCACCGCTATAAATGAGGGCCACCTCTACTTCTCGCAAATCGTTCAAGGGTGCGAATTATCTTCAATCTTTAATATCCTCTTCCAGTTTCGTGCGAAGTTCTCCTTCAGAAATCAAGAAGAATGTCTTGCTGCGGAGGAAACTGTGGCTGTGGCGCTGGCTGCAAGTGTGGCAACGGCTGCGGAGGGTAATTCCTCCAATTCCTTCTCTCTCTCCCCTTGGCTAAATTATTGCAGTCGTTCGCTTTTCTGAGTTTTGTTTTCTCCCTTTCTGTTTCGAATAAACAATTTTTGAAGTATATTTTATTTTACTTCTTTCAGATTAATTGTATAGGCGTTCGCTTTTTATGTTAATTTTTTATTTCACGCACGTTTGGCCTGGGTCAGTTATTTCGTGATGAGATGTTGTGAATTAGATCATGAAAAAAAACTGCTAGAAGAAATGATCTGTTTCCAAATTGAAATAATATACAATGATTTGTGCAGGTGCAACATGTACCCGGATTTGGGCTACTCGGAGGCCACCGCCCCCGCTGAAGCCCTTGTCCTCGGCGTCGCCCCCCTGAAATTCTATGAGGGAGCAGAGTCTGTTGAGGGTGCTGCCGAGAACGGCTGCAAGTGCGGAGCCAACTGCACCTGCAATCCATGCAATTGCAAATGAATTGCATCTGGTACTGTGTTAACTGGGATATGAAGCAGAGATGAAAAATTAGTGTTGCTTTAACTTTGTGTGTCGTGGGTGTGTCTTCTGAAGGGTGGAAATTGTGAGACATCATCTCTACATGATGATGGTCAAAATTAATTTCTGCCCTCTTGCAATAAGAGCGGCCATAGCTGAAGTGGTTGCTTGGTTTTCTGTATAAAAGAAAATTGGGAGCAAGGCCTCTGTCGATGATGGGGGTCCTTGTCTTGATTGTGTAAGAGGGAAGTTGAATTGGGCTAAATTAATGGTACGTCCTTTGTTCGACGTGTTGCTCTATTTGTTTTTCTTATCTTCATTGATTCCGCGTCAATATCTTTTGATTTTTGGGAGTACAAGAACAGCAGAAAGATAAGTAACGGATGATGTGATGTGATGTGATGTGATGTGATGTGTTTGTTCCTTGTTCATTATATTGGATTGGATACAACTGTGGTGACAATAATTGTGGACTGGAGATGGATGTTAAATGAGATGGGATGCGTTGTGATGTGTGCAGATATTTTTGACTTTTTCACTTACTTTGGATTTTCACTAATTCACTCTAATAATTGTGCTGAATTGGTGGAAAAGACATCAAAACTTGTATTCAATCTTGTGCGTATCTGAAAATTGAAAATTCCTTGTATTCAGAGCATCGCTAGGTTTCAGTCAGCATTTGTTTTTGATGTATTAGTTACAACTCAAACGTGTTTTAAATCACCTCAATCTTATAGAAACGTTAATGTCCGTAGTCTCCTCATTGAAGGCCGCCGCATTAAGCTTCCATCCTTACAAGCAAATGGATTTTGTCATATTCAAAATTATATGTTTATTATATATGCATGTTAAAACATGTTACCCATATATTTCATATTATAACTTATTAATTACCAAAAATTACACATTGTATATGTATACATAACTTTTTTTTATTAATGATAAGTAATTATAAATCTACTACATTTTAAAAATATTAAAATGAATATAAGTTATGAAAATTAAAATTATGATGACAAAACAAAGATCTATTATATTTTTATAAATTTCAATAATAAAAAAATATATTATCAAAAATTAAAATCACATCGGAGACAAAAAATAAGGAAATAACCAAAATATAAGTAAAAAATTCAAAACAGAAAATATAAAAAAGAAGTGGAGGGTCATAGACGTAAAGGAGGGCAATTCAATAATTTAACTTTGAGAACTAAATGTAGTTAATATCCATTCTCTGCCCTTAACATAGTCTTAACTAAAAAATGCTATAGTTATACGGAATAAACAATCAAATGCAGCATTATAATGTTTTGATTGATATAAAACATCCAAATTGAACTTTGCTTCTGCCATCCAAGTGTTACATCAATATTGTGTCATTATCAATGAATAGAATGTCAAGTATGCATATCGGTATATTTTGATGACTAGTCATCCATCCCCTTTTCTTAATCTGACCCATCACAATTTTGTAAAGGGCGATGGCACGTTCAGTTCGTGACCATCATTTTACTAAACTAAAGTATATAATAAAAATGAAAACAAACAAGGAGTATTTCGTTTTTCCCTCTCTTAAATATATTCAATTCATTTTCTGTGAATGCATATTCTAAATACGGGACAAGTAGATCACATTTTATCATTAATTAACATAGACAGCAAAACATAGATTATACGAAACAGAAGTCATCTCGCTAGGCTATGTTTGGTTTAAAGATTTTGGGGAGAAAAAGAAAGGAAAATTGCTATAAAAAAATAATTTTAGTTGTTTAGTTAATGTAAAAAATGCTTTGGAAAGAAAAGAAGAAAAAGTAATAATGAAATAAATCCATTTTCCTCAAAACATGTGAGGAAAATAAGAAAAAAAAAGTTGTTTTAGCTCTCTCTTTCACTTTTATTATTTATTTATATATCTTCATATTGTTTCTCTTAAATGATAAAAAAAATTCTAAAGTTGAATTTTTTTTCTTTTTTATTTTTTTAATATTCTCATTTTCTCAAGGAATTTTGAATTTCTTAGAACCAAACACAGTGTAGATAAATAAACAACAAACAGAGACAGGGACACATCCGACCCGAATTTCATTATACAAACGCTACCATGTTCGGTTTAAGGATTTTAGAAGGGAAAAAGAAAAAAAATACTAGAGAAAGTAATTTTAGTTGTTTGATTGATAAGGAAAAAAATGTTGAAGAAAAATATAGTTAGAGTAAAGAAAAATTATTTTAACCAGTTCTTCTTTTCGAAGACTTTCATTATTTCTATTTTTTTATTTATCATCAAATTATTTCTCTTCAATAATCAAAAGAAATTATAAAATTCAAGTTATTATCTTATTTTTTTTATTTTTAATTAGATTCTTTTCCTCACGAAAATTATTCGGCGAACAACTCATGAGATTTTAAAATGAATTCACCTTCCTCTTGCTGCATTTACATAGAAGGGCATAAAATCATGCGCTTAAATTCAGTAATGGATATACGGTATGATTAAATGGTTTTAAAATGAGAAACAGACGGCAAAAGCGTACATACACTTGTGGAGCAGTTGACCGAAGACCTTCATAAAAATCCATGGCCGGATTCGCTTGCTAGCGCCAAATTTGAGGTACGCAAGCACTTCGATTCGCGTAATTGAATTGAAATTTCAAGATCAAGTTTGCGGTTGAGAAGGCGCATTCGAATAATGTTGGATGAAAGGGAATGAAAAAGGTGATTGTGAGTGTGCCTGAAAGATTTTCTTCTTTGCAACTGGAATAACCAAACACATCTTCCATGGTTGATTCATGATTGAAATTTCTTCCTTCCTTATTTCAAGGTAAGAAGTACCAATCATTATAACCCGTGGTTCTCTCCTCAATCCACAACGACCAAATTAGGCTTAAGCAGCGCTGTAAAATCTCATCGGAACTGGCAACTGGGCGGTTACCCCTCGGAAGTCTGGGTTGGACTTTGGAGTTTGGATATCATAATCTCAATAAATTGGGGAAACTTGCGATTGAACAGCCAAACCAAGCTAACCAATGCACATGCAAATCAAATTGTTCAAATTGACAAATAAGTAGACATTTAAATCATATTTTTTATTCTTCTTCATTAGTGTCGTATGTATGGATTAAAGTATTGGTATTACTTATGATACAAACTCCAACTTAATGCTAATATGATAGATCAATTTCTTACGAAAATTTTGAAATGTTGGTATCATGTCTTAACGGATTATGTTACAGGATCTACTAGATTTGTTAGGTTGATTTTACCGAATTTATCCCTTTCTAAATTATGTTGATATGCTAATTTGTACTGATTTGATACAATTGATTAGATTAAATATGTTTAACCTATTTTGTCTGTAAAGATATGCAAAATCTTTTAGTTGACTATATTTTTATTTATTTATATCCAATCTAATCCGACCACTGAAGGGAGGATTTGCAAACAATTTGAAGATTATTTCAATTGGAAAATATTGTTAATCTTCCAAAAATTGAGGAATGAAGGGAATCTCGACTATATTGTAACAAATGTCCTAATATGGAAAGTAACATATTTCAATGGAGCTTATTGCTAAATTCAAGACTCCAAGGATGGATGACTTTTAGACAGCCAAGAGTGTGGAAAATACGATGGTTGCAAAGAGAGATCAAACACCTTGGAAAGAACTCTTCAGTTTGTTTAAGGAACTCATGTTCGAGTGACCATTCTACAAGAGTTTGAAGTGTTTTTCATTATCTACATCTTTAATAAAGAAGAAATCAAAAAGATCAAATGATTTGTTGAATTTCCATTCATCCATTGAATCAACAATACTGTCAAGTGAATAAACCATCATCAAGAGAAGAAGACTCATCGATCAACGCTAGTAATTGAAGTTAAACGGGAGTTTTGACAAAAAAGAGGTAAGGGAAATTGCTGTCAAGTCCTTTCCTTTTGAATGGTCAAACTATCCCTATAGGAAGGTTATGATGGGAACTTTCGTCAAATAATTAGACAAAAAGATACGGACTACTTTGGAAGAAGGAAGGACACGACCTATTTATAAAATTGAAAACCAAGTTGTTTGAAAATATACCAAGTTATGGAGCCCAAGCAAAGAGAGAGCAGCACTTGGAAATTCTTAAGTCACAAAGGCAATTTTTACAAGTATTGACGAAAAATAATTCAAACTTGTTATAACATATGATATAGTAGAAGAAGTAAGGGAAATTTTGCAAAATGTGCACGAGGAACGAGTTCGATACTCATGTCTAAATTACAAATTTTGGCATATCAATTTAAAAATCTCTAGATAAATGATGAGAGATAGTAGTATCACTCAATATAATGTTAAAAGATATTGACAATCAAGCATACCAATAGGAAAAGAAATATTTGAAAAAATGCGATGGGTAAGATGCAAAGGTCACTACTAGAACACTTTCTTGAAGGTTGCTCGCGGCCATTGAAGTGGCAAAAGATGTTGAAATATTGCGATTGGATGAACTAATGGGATCATTACAGGCTTAAGAAATGAACTTCACATAAGTGAAAAAAAAGTAAAGGTATAATGCTGCAATTGACTACCACCAACCAAAACCATAACATGGATGCCAATGAATATGATTATTTTGAGGATGAAATAACAGATCAAGCCAAAAGATTCACTTAAGTATTGAGGATAGATAAGAAATGTTCTGACATATTCAGTAACAGAAAATACCAAAAAGAGGCATTTAGAAGGAACCAGAGGAAACCACAAAAACTTGAAGTGCTATAGGTTGAACAATCGAACTATTCAAATTGACAAATAAATAAACTTTTGAATTAGAATTTTTCTTCGTCTTAATTTAATTTTTGGTTTTTTAATGTAGTCTACTCTCAATTTTTTTCTCTTCATACAAAAAAATTCATAAATTAAATGAATTGTCATTTAAAATGTTAAATAGTTTTTGACTTTAATTCATGTTCAATACACATGATCTTATCAAAATTCTACTAATTTTGATTAAATCTTTTAATAAGATATCGTTTTGCTACATATTTTCTTGTTTTTATTTGTTAGATTGGTATTTACTGTTTTTGTTTTTATGGTATTTTTATTTAATCAGTAAAATATATTCAACCATTAATATAAAAAATATTTAAAATTAAATTCAAGTACTATTGTAATATTTATTATTTTATTGTATTAATTCATATTTATAAGTTTGACCAACTCGATGAACCACTAACCCCGACTTTTAGATCAATATAATATGTTCTAAAATAATTCCCCCTCTAACCAATTTCCCGGGCATAATATGTGGTGCTAAATAGACTCATTCCCTCCAAAATTATAACTAATTTTACTTAATTCAATCCTTAATCACTTTCCATGTAAAGTCAATTAGATCCAGGAAATTTAACATCACCTAATAATCCCATCTCAAGTCTGTTGCATCTTGGTAATTTATTATCTAACCAATAATCCCATCCTACGGCGTACATCAACCCAGAGAGAGATTCGGGTGATCTCATGCATTGCCGCGAAATTACCTAAACGCCCTTCGAAATCCGATGGGGTTACGATCGATTCATCACAACGCCATTAAATCTCGAGCGTCGATTAACCTCTCGACGGCGCGTATTGACCCGGGAAAGGTCAGGCCCGGCGTAGTGTTTGGCGTTCGACCTGTGGGCTAACGGGAGAAATGTGCCGTTTGAGGTTCAAACTTTTGTCCCTAACGGTCACGCGCAACCGTCAAGCGCCGTCACGGCAGTCCTTCTATTCCCCAGACATATATTAACGGCGCCGTCACTGACACCCTCCGTAAGTATTCGTTACATACAAAATATATATAATTATTTACTCCTTTTCCCTTTCTACATTCAACGGGCGAAGTTTTTCGCAGCTCGGAATTTTCTCTCTCTAAATTCGGAGGGATTTCAGTTTTCTTAGGGCTCAGTAATTCCATGAGCTCGCTTTCCAATTCGTAAGGTTTCTAGGTAATTTTGTTTCAAGTTCGTTGAATTTCGATTTCTTTAAATTTATGTATGTCCTTATTTACTTGTTATTTGATGCTATTCGATCAATTTAACCGTTTTTTTTTTGTCTATTTAACAATCTCTGTTTAACAGGAGATTTACTGAGGTTTTGATTTTTCGTGCGATACGGGTATAAGGAATTTTGCCTTGTGATTTAGGCTTTTTTTGTTCATTGTTTTTCGGTTTTTGAGATCTGGACTCAGCTTAGTTTAGTTTATTGCTGAAGTTTATTTGGTCAATTAGATTTAGAGTTTTTCTTATGTGCATGGTGTAGTTGTTTCTGTTAATTTGCTGGATTGTTGAATTTTGAATTTAGAAAGTTTGGGAATTTGGAGGCCTGATGAACTGGAATAATTAATGGAAGAGGTGCAATCTGATGACAAGGATTTTGCTGCTGCTTCAAGCTCTTCTGTATCAGAGAATAGTAGCACCGTTGCGCTAAAGTCACCGGGGATAAGTAGTCCTTCTAGTACTTCTCCAGCTCATAGGTATTGATTTCACTAATTGTTCTGCTGTACATGTGTTTAAGTATGTGAATGTGTGCTTCGGAATGAAAATATGTTATGTGTCCTCCCAACTGGGATTTCATTGTGACCTGTAGGTGTTTTATCATTCTTATTTTGGATGCATAGTCTTGTATGATCACAAGGTTTCTTTTCTTTTGCCCCAAATTAAGATATTGATGTTTTTGATGATGTTTGTCTTGGGTTGTTTTTATGGGTTATGGTTAGTTAATAATCATCCGGTTTACTACTTAGGGCATGGGTGGGATTTTATTTTCAAAATTATAGCTGCAATAGATATTTTACAAATTTGCACATCGCATATGTCACAAAGGTAGGGTCTTTTGCATTAAACTCAAGGAATTTCATGTTATTCTTGTTAATTATCAATTTGAATGTCGTTTATATAATGTCGTATACTTGATATGTCTTTGCCAGGGAATATCTTAAGGAAATATAGAATAACTTAACATCCATTGTTAGCTAGGGATCACTCATTGCTTCCCAAAGATGTCATCTCAAATATCTTTCATTGAGTGAAATTTTACAGGTTAATACTTACATTTTAAAGCTATAAAATGTATGTTGAGCTAAAACAGCCTGGTTCCTAATGCATTTTGCCCATTCATTTGCATGAAGCACAAGACTGACTTTCATATTCACTAGCACATATTTTGTGCTTTGAAAATTGTTTCAGAAAACTTAAGACCGTAGGTTGATGGTCTAAAATTAATGCTATTATTTTGGTTTTACAGACGAACTACAGGCCCAATTAGAAGAGCAAAAGGAGGTTGGACTCCAGAGGAGGTAAAATACTTTCTAAGCAGATGCTTGTTTTTGGTGCTGGGACTATGAATTTTGTTCTGGTTCTTGACCTTAGCGTTGCATGTTTTCATGCTTGCACATAAAAGGAATTCTGGAGTTCGATAATGCAATCATTTTGTTTCCAGCCATTTCAATTCTGCCGCGCAAGATTCAATTTGTATATAACTAATGAATGTGACTTGACTTTGGTTCAGGATGATACATTAAAAAAGGCTGTTGCAACTTTCAGAGGAAAGTCTTGGAAGAAAATAGGTATGCTTTGCTTAAAATTCATTTCTTCTTATATATGATTATCTTTGAAATTGTCTATTCTAATTGCAATTTGAATTGATTTAAGGGGTATTTTATTTGAGCGGCATCCTTAAGCATTTCAGTGCTATGAGTGGAATGAAATATGTTTTTTTTTAAAATTTTTTTAAAAACTCACACATACACAACCCACTCACACAACTGCACCCAAGAGGTTTTGTATCCAAAACGTCATCTATGAGAAATTGCACTCTAAATCATTGGGGCGTCCCCTGGGGGACAATTGAAAATGAATTATGGTTAATAACTGCGATTATCTTACTCAAGAGTCTGATTACATCCATTAATATTGTCTCTTTATTCTGATATGCCCTGCACTAACGTTGACATTGATGTAGCCGAGTTCTTTTCGGATAGATCAGAAGTGCAGTGCTTGCATAGATGGCAAAAGGTTTTAAATCCAGAACTTGTTAAAGGTCCCTGGACTCAAGAGGTCGGCAACTATATTTCCTCTATGATCTATTGGTCTTTATTCAATTGTTGTGATGTTCTAGCATGGCCAATGCAGGTTTTTGACTCTAAAATTTCACTGTTTTCTTGCAGGAAGATGAGAAAATCATAGAACTAGTAGCCAAATATGGACCTACTAAATGGTCTGTCATAGCAAAGTCATTGCCAGGGCGAATAGGGAAACAATGTCGTGAGAGGTGATATCACATTTGATACCTAATGACTAATATATTAGTAGTAAGTTATGCAAGTAAATGTGGGACAGACTGATTTACCGTTTCCCCCCAGTCTTTTGTTTTTGATATGTACATTTCCTATGAATACAAGAACAAATGTGATTCATATGTGTTCTAGCATAAATATGTTAACCACTCTCCCAGAGGAGCACTATGTCCAAATAGAACAAATTTACTTTGAAACTTGTACATTTCACATTGATGGTTGAGTATTCTGCCTGCTTTTGTGTTATGATTTTTATGTAGATGTAAGTAGGCTATGTGAAATTATTCATAAATAAAAGTTGTTGATATCTTGCAAAATTAGTGCCCACTAACTTCTTTTCTTTATTATTAGTGGGCTTTCTGTGTACCTGAGTTTACACGTGATTGCAATGCTCGAGGAACCAATTTTTCCTTCATAATGACAATTTATAGAGCAGTGGGGTTATTTCTTTGAAACTTTCAGGTGGCACAATCATTTGAATCCACATATCAAGAAGGATGCTTGGACTTTGGAGGAGGAGCTTACTCTACTTAATGCACATCGGGTTCATGGGAATAAATGGGCTGAATTAGCTAAGCTTCTACCTGGAAGGTATCATTCTTCTGCAAATGTGAAAACCCCAAAAACCATTATGAAATAGAGTTGGTGGGGGGGGGGGGGGGATAGGGGGGTTGAGAGGTTACCTAAAATCTCAAATTTTGATGGTGGAAGTGCACAATTTTACTTTTGGCCTGGTTACCTCTACCAGCCAAGTTTACAAAGCCTTTTTTCATGACACGTGCTTAATACGGAAAAGAAAATGTTAAATATATTTATTCTTACCCTTTGACATATATATATATATATATGTATATATATGTTATGGGGTGATAATTGGAACAAAAATAAAAAGGAAAAAGTTTTGTTTTGGGGTAGTGGTGATGGCAAGGGAGCACTATACTTGTGTAAATGATATTTTGTGACAAAAAAGCCTTTTTGTTCATCATGCATGTTTAATACAGGAAGGAAAATCTTAAATATATTTATGTTATGGGGCGGTGTTGGAACAGAAATAAAAAGGGAAAAAGTTTTGTTTTGGGGTAGTGGCGAAGGCAAGGGAGCTCCGTACATGTGTAAACAATATTTCTTGATTAATAAGATATCTATTTGAAACGAGATTTTGAATGAGAAAACTCTAACTATTTGGTAAGCCTGTAGATGCATATTATAAGTTCAAATTGGTGGGCTATGCATGTTCTATTTTCTTGCCTATTATATCATCCCAAGGTATATGTTATGCTTGTCATGTCTGCCTAATTGAATTAGGTTGCATGTTCCTATGTGATTGCCTAAAAAGTGTTTATTCCACAGATATTATAATTGTCTTTACTTGCTTCAGGACTGATAATGCCATCAAGAATCACTGGAATAGTTCTCTGAAGAAGAAGTTAGATTTTTATTTGGCTACAGGGAACCTTCCTCCAGTTGCTAAAAATGTTCCCCTAAATGGTGCTGGGGACATCAATAGTCCTGCTTCAATGGGAGAAGCACTTTTTGTTTCAAATGAAGAACCAAAATCAGTCGTCTTAGCTTCATGTGAAACTACTGATTCATGTAAAGGTAAAGATGAGAAGGATAAGCCTGAGGTAGTGACCAAAGGTCTTGGTATTGCTGCATATCAGCAGAGTGAGTCCACCATTCCTGAGTACACCAAGCACGAGGCAGTGCAATCAGAATCCGAGACTATCCATCCAAACATAGACTCTGAGTTTGAGAGAAGTGAAATATGTGGCGAAGTTGATCAATTTCGTATAATTGGAGCATCGTTGCATTATGATACTCCAGTACATGGGACACTCTGTTATGAGCCACCTATGGTAGACAATTATGACCAGCTAGATTCAAATGTGGCAAATATTTCCTTGATGCAGTCTAAACCAGACAGTCCTGCAACTTCACCCACACCTTTCTTTACTCCACCGAGTCTAAAAGGTGAAAGCTTTTCTGCGCAAACTCCTGAATCTATACTAAGAATTGCTGCAAGAAGCTTTCCGAATACTCCTTCCATACTAAGAAAGAGGAAGCCAGAAATGCAACTGAAGGAAGCACTTCCATCCAGTGGTGAGCTTAATCCCACAAACAGTTCTGAAAATACTGGGTTTCGCAACAATAGTTTACGTAAAGATCTTTGTTGGGATGATGATGACGGATTAAGCTGCAACAAGGCGATTAATTCATCTCCGCCATATAGGTTGAGATTCAAAAGGACTTCATTTATTAAATCTGTTGAGAAGCAGCTTGACTTCGCTGTCAACACAGAGCAAGAGTATTGTAATAATAAAACAATATCTAGGGTCTCTGAGGTCAAGGAAACCCCTCCTGCAGTGAAGTTTGTCTACACACGTCAAAGACGGCGGTAACTTGCATGTGCGTCCTTATTATGTGTACATACACTTGTGCATGCAGTGCAGGAAATAATTGTATCGACTTTTGTTAGTTTTTTTCTCTTGTTTAATCAAGTGATCTAGTTCTAGATTGCTGTCTTTCCGTCAGGGTTCCATATTGTTGCAAAAAATATTTTTCACTTTGAATGTTATCTTAATACATATTCGACATAGTATGGTTTGTTGTCATCAAGATTCATAGCTCTCGGCGCATGATTGATGGGACTTTACTTGATGACTCTGCTTACTTTCTTGCACTCGTAGGCCCTGTATTATTATCATTGCCGAACCCATCTTTGGGAGAAGTTCCTTCACTTTCTGTCGTTTCTTTGACACTGCTTCTGCAGCCGCTTGTTTTACTGTAATAAGTGATGGTAATAATTCTGACGCGAGATTCACGTCGCTTTTTACGATATTGTTTTTCACTATGCTTGGTCGTGAAATTTGAATTTGACCTTTTTGTTAATCAGTTAACACGAGCTTCTGCAGGTACAAAATTTAAATGGAAATGGAGGATTATAGCACACTGAAAACTGTCGCGGACGAGGCTTTCTTTTAAGGTATTCCCGACCTTGTGGTGTCACATGGTAGAGAAGCTTCAGGCCCAGGGGGTTTGTGTTATTAAATACTGCAATTCTCAGTTTTGCCTTCCCCGAATAATTTTATTTTAGTTGTAACTGAACTGTACATGATTTTTATAATGGAGGCATTTCTCTTTTGATGGAATAAATACCATTTCCCTGTGCTTCCATCGGTATTGTTGAAATCAACACACTGCGCATCAGAGATTCCAGCATTTGCCAGTGTCATAATTCAGACATAGCTATTCACTTATTCGTTTCTCATCCACTGTTCATGGGTATCGCTCCTTTATAATGTTCAGAGATTACAATCACCCAATAGCTGTTAAATGGATTCCCTTGTTCTCCTCATGTCTAAGGAGAATGCCTTTTGACTTTTCCATTAAGCAACCAACCTTCGCACATCAGTTTATCCTTCTCAGAAATAACTTCCGGTTTTTTGCTAGTAGGCCTGTTATTCCAACATGTTTTGAATGACGAAAATATAGCTTTGGGAAGAAGGCTCTACCAGACCAGATTATTTATAGATTTTGCATAACCTCGTTTTTATCCCAATTATATTATTGGTTGAGAAATGAGAATTGATTCATTATGCATGTTTCACGAACCATAAATGATTTATTTATCACCAAATTTTCAGATACTCCGAGCGTTGGGGCCATCCATAGTCTTTCCTTGCATCAGCACATTCTCAAGGAGAAAGAAACAAGCTTCCATGTTTCATTAAGATAAATGTCACACACACACACATGGTGCCTGCACACGATACATCCACGAAATGCTGACGATAGGCAGAATGGATAACTTTATACACGAGATGTATATGATAGAACTGAACTTCCTTACAGATGAGTATAAATTGGATTGCGGGCCATAAAACCACTGTCCACCGGGAAGATTCAACTGCAAAAAGTACCACTACCTTGGTTGAAGCGCATTGGCATTGAATAAATTAAGCAAAATTAATTTAAAATTAAAGTATATAAAATTTTGAATAAAATAAGAGAGCGAAAAAAGAAGCGAATTGAAAGAGTATAAAATTATGTTTAAAAGACACTGACATATTGTTAAAATTATATAATAATAAAACAAAAGCATTATAACAATATATAGCGTATATCAGTTTCGCTTTCTACGTAAATCCACACACACACATGATCAATAAAACAAGATTCCATTCATTAAACACAACTCTCCCTCTCTCTCTCTCACACACACACACACACTTCTCCATGACTTTTACAAAATCCATAAAATAGACGCACTGATTTTAACCACAAAAATTGAAAAATTAGAAAACACCCTATATAAATGGAGACTGACAATTGACAAGTTATATATGCATTATTATTTCATATTGAAAGGCAGTTGATCATATCACAATTTTTCAGAGGGGCTGGGGAGTAGGAAAAAAAAGGGTTATGCAACAACCAGACAGCAGGCCAACCTTTATGAAGCTGTACTGTGCATGCAATAGAGACAAACACTGCCACGAATTCTCAGATAGCTCTGGAAGTAAACAAATAATCTTTGAACCGAGAACCAGGCTGCTATGCTACCTGCAAATTTAGTCAGAAAATATTAACATGCCAATGGAGGCCAACATCTGAAAACCAAAACCCAAAAAGGAGCACAACAGCAGCAATCAAGTTCTTAAAACCAGACCTCGTACGTATTGTAATACATATCAACAGCCTATAATATGAGATAACCACCAAATGTTGTTTGCCGAAGCACCTTCGAACTTCGATCGAGTCCATGAGAAGCCACCTAAATGGAAAAGCACACGTTGCAAGAAGATGAGCAATAGGATACTTGTTTCTTAGCTTTCAGCAGTCAAAATAGAGGTTCCCTTTCACCTCAAATACAAACAGAAAGGTCCCATTTTCATTGAGAATTTTGTAGCAGTGAGGAGTCCGATGACTATAATAGCACAAGATGAAGTCACCAAAAGTACATGTGAGAATGCCATATACCCTAAACGAATTGAAGTAAGTTGAACAGCATTTTTCCCAGTTAACTCTAAATATTTTCACTACTTGACAAATCCACAAAAGAACTTTTGCCTCAAGAAAATAGCAAAAGCCCACCCGGACTTATACTCCATCAAAATAAGTCTTTTGACTTCAAAATCTTGCACAATCACGAAAACACTGGCATGTGTTTTCAAAGAGCGGGAACCAAAGATTGCTAACTTACCATATGAGTTAAAGCTGCGTATCGTTCTTCATTTAGAAACAATGGCTTTCCTCTACTCATTTCTACATCCTGCAAGAAAGAGAATGAATTAACACATCTTCATGGGCGAGATGACATAAAGTGGGGACAGAACCTCACATGTAGGAGAGGAAACAACATTGATAGTGTGAAGAAATTTGAGAGGGGGGAAAGAACTGCTCCACGTAATGCTCATCAAAGTCATTAAAGATATCAGATTTTGTGGATTAAAGGAATGGCAGCATTCAAGTTTGTTCAAAATTATCAAAACAAATAGTCCACATTACACACTCTTTCATCTGTCCCCCCAACCCACCCTCTATTATCTAGTCTTATATCAGTTAAAATCAAACTTAATCAAAATTTTAAAATTGATGACATTCATATATTCAAGATTAACTGGGAAACGATCCAAATCAATTTAGTGTTAAACAAGAGGTTCAACTCTGGGATCTCTTTAAGACTAGAAAGTGGGAGCAGGTGAAGGTTGGCCAGTGAAATCTACTTAAGACGCAGGGCAAAGAACAGTGATCCTCTGTTCCTTTTCTTCCTTGTACTTGGTATAGAATCTTACCCTCTAATGGCCGAAACAACGGTTCTTGAAATGTCCACCATGGATTCCACAACCAAGGTGAGCGTTGTGTTGTGCACACTATGAAGACCCTAATGCACCAGGACCAAGCACTATACGTATTACAATTCCATATAATACTCATTAGTAAATGTATTTTTCAGTATCTTTCACTTTAGGCTACTTGAATTGGAGATATTTTTAAACTAAGAGTTGAAGACAAACACCATCTTGAAAACAAAGTTCAATCAGTTTCGATTAGCAGTATTTCAAGCTTGAAGTAAAAAATGAAAACCAACTAGAGCCACCACTGCAATGTGAACATAATACTACACCCATATGGCAGGTCATTCTATTATGATATTAAATAAACAAAAAGTGCTCAAGTGGTAGACCAGCTCTCCAGCTAATTACCTCTTCACCAAATGAATCCAAATAAGGAGACGGCCAAGGTGCCTGACGTGCAGATCTCTGAAGCAAGATTGTAGTTCTCTGAAAGAAGCATCAAGAATATTGATTACATATGTAAACATTTTTTTCAATAAAACAAAAGGCCCACCACTAAAGGAAGAAAAACCATATACTGGACACATTATGGAGTTTGTTGGCAGCATAACAAGTTAAAAATGTGAAACATACTCTGATCAATAGGAATACACCTATGCGAGCACCACAAGTTGTTGCATGAGTTTGACAGCTGCTTTCGCTTAAGAATAAATAAGCCAGTCAAAACCACATAAAAAAAAAGCTTAATACATGAGGAAATGAAACAGGACATATATTAGAGGTAACCTGCAGCAGATATTCCAGCTTGGTGAGCACAATTTACCACACAGCAAGCATAATGCAGGCTCCTCCTTTACAACTCCACAGTCAGGGCAACACTTTTTAATATACCTGATGTATGGCAGATTCCCCATGTGATAAACAAATAATTACAAGAAGCGAAAGTAAAACACTACTTCAAGAAATTACAGACAACCTTTGCAACAAATCCTGGTAAAGATTAGGCAACAGCATCAGCTTAAATGGGACTGCAGGAGTACATCTCAGAACGTGTTGAGATTTATGAACTTTAAACACTTCAAGAAAATGGCCCAGCCATTTTGAAGCTGTCAGTCGTGATTCTTCATTATTAACAATGAGGTCAAGAGAAGGAATATTGAACATCCTCTCCAACTTTTCAATCTCTGGAATCTCTTCCACAGCGTTAGTAGAATGCTCCAAATCATGAGCTGAATAGAGAGATCCATTCCAGGACTGGACCCCATCACTAAATGGCATTATGTTAGAGCAGTTTATTAGTTTCCAAAACAAGGCACATCTCCGCAAGTAAGGAAACGTTAAGCTGCGAATTGCATTATTGATATCATAGACAGGATCAACATAATAGGATTCGAAATACTGCATAGCTTCATGACATCCCCTTATTAGTCTGTATATGTCTGTAATCAAATTATCATGGGATCCCAGCTCAGTTTCAGTGCTTTGCCTTTTCTTGAGGTATGTGATAATACCCTGTCAAATAAGTTTGGATGAGAGGCCACAAGTACAAGTCTTTTAAGGTTAAACAAAGGGAAATTCTTGGTACCTGAGTCACTGTAACAACATAAAAAACATGCACGAGGGATATAAAGGATTCCTTGCAGGATAATATTGGCCACGGCAGGCAGAAAAGAATCCACATAAATGATGAAAAGGCATCATAAGCAAGGATAGGTTCAGATGCTCGTTTCCACAATTGAATGTCTGGAAACCGGACCTCCGGTTCAGCATTTTCCAAGATACAAAGCATATTACCTGCAAATCATAATGTAAAACAAGCTTTTACCCGCCAAACAAAAACCAGATATCCTCAACAGATATTTTGTGTGTGTGTGAGAGAGAGAGAGAGAGAGAGAGAGCATTAAACAAATTAATTTCTACCATACATATATGGAGGTGTGGTTGCTCCCTATTCCAATCCCCTCTGATCATAACCATCTATTTATGGTTCAAGTGGAATTTACATGCCCCATGCATTACACATGCATCAAATGGAGGAATGCGTATGCATGAGTTTGAAGGGGGTTACAAATGCTTTTGATATCAAGTAATCAGACTGAAAAGAATTAGAAAGGGACTCTGCGACAATTCTTGTCCAGAGTGCCATTGTAACCAAACACATGCTATATCGGCCATTCTAGAAAGTTTATACACACATGCTAGCTGACTCCTTTGTCTCACATCATGTACATATGAATAAATGAATGCACATTTGATACTAAATCATGGAGTGAAATCACTAGACCAAAAGTAGATTCTTGTTTACAAATTAATCTTTTCTACACAATTAAGCTGATAGTATTTTTACCGACTGATTGAATGTTCATAAAAATGTCACTGGATTTCTGTTTTTCCATTTTAATGAAAGAGTACTATGGACAAAGCACTTGATGCAGAAACAAATTCACAGATATCACTTGGCTAAATTAATTCTGAAGGAATCATACCTCGTAGCCAGGTAGAGTAATTGGATAACTCATTTGAACAAGTCTCGGGACATAAAGACCTGGCAAAGAGCTGAATGCCTCGAAATCTTAAAAGGGCAGTCAGAGAATTTGTTGTTCGCATACTTTGAATAACATCTAACAGCAAGGATAAGATAAAACCACTCGAAGAATTAAGTTCCTTGTATAAAGCACCAAGGCTGTAATTGGGACACAATGAGTTCTTCAGTGATCGAGCTGCTATTTCAGTTGACATGAGGGAGTACTTGAGTGTGTCCCATAGAATTAATGGATGGCTTACCCTTTGAGTCTCTAAAATCTTACCCTGGTCTGGGTAATACATTTCACACAATAAATGAGCGATGGGCTCAATGCCTTGCTTTATTCTTGCATTCCGTACTGGTAAAGCTTTTAGACTCTCATTATTTCCAGCAATATTTGCAGCGCTCTGTAAAAGTGACAATGCATCTTGGAGACGAAGAGAACCACCTACGTCTAACAAGGTCGAAGGACTATTCGCATCCATTAAATTAATAGTTGAAACAGCAGGTGGTTGGGGAACCTTTCTCAGATCTCCAGGCAAACCAGGCAGGAGAGAATTAGCAAGTCCCCGACATGCCGGACAAAGGAACTCACCCTGCCAAAACATAAGAATACAATCAAAGCCATGCAAATCTAAACAATCAAAAATCCAGAAAAATAAAAGCTCTACCTGATCTGGATCCACAATGTGTCTTCCTTCGAAGACAATTCTTCTAGTGTATCTGTAACAGAGCAAAAAACACAAAACAATCCTATTAACTTGGGAAAGTTAGAAAACAAACAACAATGATCATGATGTGGGTCTGTGAACTGCACATATAGTTAGTTCACTTAAGGACAACTCAACGTTCAAAATTGGCAGTACATGACCATGCATGTCCAAGAAAAACATCTCAAGTGGAGTGTCAATCTCAAGCTTACTCAACATATAAGAAGAATCAACAGGAGCGCAAAACCAGAAGAGATGCTCTCTGGATATCATCAATATGCTTCATACAGCATGCCGAGCGCATAATTACTTCAGTTTTCTCATATTCAAGAAAAAATACTTAAGTATATAAAAAACATCATATATGGTGAAACATTCAGTAAAGACTAATCCAATGAAACAAAAAAAAAGATCAAGAAGAGAAAAAGATTATCTTGATATCGAGAGCATGGAGTTTTATGGTAAAGCATATCCTGCGTTGTCCCCTAAAAGGAGTCTACAGTAGAAGCTATATGGAAGAACACCGAATCATGCTAACTGATTTATGCGGGGGAAGAGAAATTTCCAGCAATCCAAAGGTTCTCCAGGCATAGCAGATGGCATTACATGGTTCTTAGATCATTTTCTGAAGGCAGTTTTTAGAGGAGAATCACAGGTATAGCCAATGTGGAATGAAAGAAATTAAAAGACATATGGATTAGATTCACAAGGAAGCAATAGATATCAAGTCAGAAACAAGAATGAGGATTAGTCGATCCCATGAAGACAGGAAGTGGAGAAGGTGGCAATCTAAGTGAAAGGCCGTAAGAAATTGCATTCATAGACAGAGTAAACATGTCAAAAACATTGACAATGATGGGAAATTGTTTGTTACTTCTGGCAAGAATCAGCATACTCAGCCCTATCTGAGAAGCTATTCAAGACCTATGAAATAAATAGAGAAGCCAATGATACAAAGCTGCAGATTCTAAATTTTCATCCAGAAAGCCATGATGGAAACATATTAATGATCCATTCCATGTCATATTTGACAGCAGATCCACTACTTGTTTGGCATCCCAAATCAGGAAATCAGAGGGCTCCAACTTACAAATTTATAACACTACATACCAACAGCAACTAAATTTTCCTTGATTATTAGGTATTTGAAGGTCATGATCCTGTTATGATAAACAAAATCCATCAAATGTAAATTATCATATAGCATATACAGCAGAGTGTATTTCATGCATCCAGTATGGCGTGGTTTCAGTCCAACTCAGAGCAGCAATTTATAAAAAGGGCATGAACAAAGTTCTAATCTGAATAACAATCAATAAATGCTCCTATTTCTTAATATGTTATAGATTAAATTGCTTGGACTTCGAATTAGACACCACACAAGTTAGACTTAAAACCCATGGAAGTACTTTTACAGTCATGTCATTTAGATTATTTTTTATTATGATTATGAAAACAAGATTTATGATACATTCAAAATAAACCAATACATAGAAGTCATTGTTTCATTGTTTTTGCTCTTTTTCTTTCAACTAGAGCAGATGTTACAAGATAACCACATTTTTCACTTCAAAATTCACTTTGGTGAAAATTTTGATTTGGTATCCATGCATATTTGCCCAAGAAATCAAAGTTCCAAAATATAATTCATTTCTAAATTGACTAAATTTTGCTTCTTAAATACATTTCTTCCAACTTTAATTATACAATTCAATGGTGGAATGAATTACTAAATCCAGTGCAGAAAAGTTTTAACAAAATATGCCCTTAACTAAGGTGCTTAATACATAACATTCCTCCAGTTGGGTCCCTTCAGCGAGCCTGTCCAGTGTCAATAGGGGCACAAAGTGGTAAGAGGATGTTTCTGTACTGAACAGGAGGTAGAAGGAGGGATAAAAAAATTCTACCTGTCCCTTAGCGATGATAAATACCGATCCAGACATCCTTGATGTACTGCATGTCCACAGGAAGATACATAAATTCCATCACCGCCAAAGGGACCAAAGTCCTCAAATCCTAGAGACAGTCTACGGGATCTTGACTTCATCCCATCACTGCCAGAATGCCCGCTCTGTGAAGCTGAAGGGTTATCCAGTTGTTCTTTAGGAAGAGCAGCTATATATTTACCAAGCAAGAGAGACTCATGGCAGCCGCTTCTTTCCTTGCTGCTCTCACCAATAGTAAAATTTTCATTATTTCTGTGAGAATCTGAGCAGTTCAAACTAGATTGAAATTCCCTGATCAACCAATACATGTATTCTTCCAATGTCTCAAGGGAGGATGCTGTCCCCTCCCTTGTATCTCTTGACATGACAGGAAGTTGAACATTCTTAACAGAAGGGAATTGAACTTTAATAAATTCTATAAAAGCATCAACTTCCTGAGGTTGTCCTATCGAAGCGAAATCAGTTACAGCACTTTGAACCAAATGTTCCAACTGAGATGATGACATCATCTCTGAACCATCGGAAATATCACTTGGAGATAAATCATCATTTGGGGTTGTGTCATTAAAAACATGCTCTTTACCAGATCGGCTAACTTGTTCCCAAGATGGGGGCCCTCGGTTAGCAAAACTCAAAAGCCTGGATTTCTTTACACAAAAGTAACAAGGAATAGTTACTTATCATATTCAACTGGACTGGGGCAAGTACACACCATATTGAGTGTAACTGAGATTAAAACAAAAACTCATACAAGAAACAGTTACCTGAAGAAGAACTAAGAATGATACTGGACTTCTAGAATTGGGGTCATGGCACAGGGAGCAAATTACTTGAGCCGACTCCTGGTTTTCATTACTGACTTCAGAATCCAATCCTTCTTGATCAGTTTTGGTATCAGCCATCTCATCATCTTCGCTAGAAGCAAAGCTCTCCAAGAACCTGGACTGCTGAGCTCTCATTTTTTCCTGTGCAACAAGAATTTGAAATGATGAGCACTAAAGTCTAATTCCAATTCATTGACACTAAAGTGCAAAAATCAATCAGGAGAAGTTAGGAGTAATCGAAAATCCACACCAGCTTGGCTAAAACTGCAATAAGCCTGTGTCAAACAATTCATGAACTCAACTCACCATTCAGTAAGCAAGCAAAAAGCATCAATTTAGTGAAATTGACACCATAAACAAGGATTAACTATCTATTAGATACATTGGATTTAGTTTCGTACGGTAATACTTGTGTCAAACAGAAATCTAATTTTAGAACATTGCATATCTTGCTTTCATACCTTGCTACCTGACTCGTATAGCATAGTTAGATAGTGTTTCATAATATTATCCACCATCCGTAAGTGTGCACAGCAGAAATCTCCAACACATTGCTTTCACCCAGTGCAATTGAAATTTATTCAAACAAATTAATTAAATAAGCAAATAATATAAATTTCTCTAAATTAAAGAACTATCAGTTCTCTAAATAACCAAAATAACTTTATAATCAAGGTACGTAAATTTCCCTCAATCAAAGAGCTACCCAGTTATTAGTTTGTCATAAACAAAGAGAATATAAGAATCTCACCAGTATAGCAGCTTGTCTTTCACGAGCCTTAGCTTTGCGTCTTTCACTATCAGAAGTCAAATCTGTGCCTCTAGCATTATCATTCAAAATAGAATGTGATAAATGATTAGCTAACTGAGGTGCAAGTTTCTGCAATTTGGCCATGCATTCCCTATCAAGCTCCACAAAGGTCTTGATTAAACTTAAAATTAAAGGTGATAGATTAAAATTGCCAGCTTCCATGAAATTTTGACCATTTTCTTTCTCATGCATCCTCATCAATGAGACAAGAAGTGACAGCACACTTTGATCACCGTACTTGCTTGTGCATATTTCTTCACTGGCAAATGCCAAAATAGGGATCATATCATCCATGAAGTATGATGGATCACCTGATTCCTTGTGTAATCGACAAACGTCCAGTGCCAATGCCAATAAATGCAATGCAGGTAAAATTACACCATCAGGAGCACGCGATGTAGTGAGATTGTCGGTGAAAACAGCATAAAAAAGAACTGCACGGACAATTTGGAGTAGTGTTTTACAAGTAGCTATTTTAGCTATTCCCCTGAGAGGGTGATATATCTTTGTCCATCTGGGAAGTTGAGTTGTCAGTGCAGAAACATTACAAAACCGCAAGTATCTTTCTTCTGCTGCTTGTTGGTCCCTCAAGTTCCAGCGAGGGTGGTATAAATCAAGTTCCTTCCAGTAAAATGGTCGAAGTTTATACATGCCCTGCAATATACAGAAATCAGGCTGACTCATGGTATATATGAAATTTTATAATAAAACCGATACCTCACTTCACAAATCTTAACCTGAGTCATGCCAGATGGATGTGAATATTCGGCAACTCTATCCAATACTTCTTGAAGTTCATCAACTTTTGAAAGATCACGAGTGAGAGACTTGACAAGCTGACTGCGAGTGGCATCTCCAATGGAAAGTTTGTACACCAACTCTCTTTGCAAACACTCTGCTGTGGTTAGTCCACAAAATCTTCGTTCTTTCACTATTTGTATTAGAAGAGTGAGCATTTCAGTTACTAGAACTGGTTCATATCTGAAAGTTAAAACCAGAGCGGGTCAAACAAGCAATAGTGGAATTTACATGCATGAAATTACCCAGGGTTGGCCTACTGTCTAATGATGAATAACTTATCAATATTCAGGTCTGCTGTTCTAATCCCATTTATTATTCTCAAAGTAGAGTCATAGAAATGACAAATTGAACTACTAATTAACTACACAATTTTCATATGGTTTTTTTATTAGTTATGCACAACCAGAACGCCCTATAAAGAAAGCAATGTGGAACATTTATCTGGGAATTATAGTGTGTCCCACATAAATTTGGAGATTAACACCCAAATGGCACGCGTGTGCCTGTGTGTTTGTGAGAGAGACAGAGACAGAGACAGAGAGCTTTTCTCTAAAACAATTTTTATCCCTTACAAATTGCATGGCAGACATCTTCAAAACAAATTGTTTCTGAAAAATCCATAAAGAGTTCCTTTATACACATATTTATCAATGATAATAAAATGCTAATTAACCACCTGATTGAATGAATAAAAAGTCAACACAAAACATGTAATTATCCAGAAGACTATATGAAGAGACCTTAAATTACCTAATAGTGCATCTGGGCATACAATAAGATGGACTACAGCTGTAAATTAAGTAAATACATTTCTGAAGTTACTGACTACTGTGTTCCAACTCATCGATTTTGAGGAACTATTCTTTGGCATGTTCCACACATCTCAGGTCAGTGTGATTTTCCAAATAAATGCTTAGGAATATCAACAGAACAGAAATAGATGTTATAAGAATAAAATATTAGTATTCTTAAAGCCACAAACCCTGTCAAATGCCATGCAGATCACTGCAGCAAAAATCAGGAAATAGTTACACTACACAAAGAATTTTTTCTTTCCAACTGATGAATCTTTGGCTTCTCTTATAGAAGCATTGTACAGGACAAGTTAAAGAAGAAATTACGTACTCACTAGACTGTTCGAGATTCAGAGACAGATAGTTTGATAGCCCAAAACGTTCCAGGATTCTCTGGATGTAAGGATCTGGTGGTGCTAGTGCAGCACAACATTGGAGCAAGAAAAGATCAAGCTCTTGACCTTGTTCAGACCTGCATCAGCCATGAAAAAGACAGAATAAATTACAAGACTGCACAAAAGACAGAGAGAAGTCCAAGTAGATATAACAACATCAAGCAGCCTAATTCTGTAACAAATATATACTTATCAGATGTACGCCCCAGTCCAGCATACACATACCAGCGGACAGAACGATACCACTCACTAAATAATATAGGAGTATCCCCATTTCTGCGCCACATCCCAGCATGTACCTCTGCACAGAAAACCCTTATTCGCAGAGGATGCTCCATCAAGGAGGCAGAAAACCCGTGAGGGTGGCACCCATCCAAAATCTGGCTGAAGAAGTCTCCATATCTAGCAAACGAGGGATCAGAGCTGGCACTTAGAACACATAACGATCCAGATTCACCACAACATTCTTTAAGGGCCCTCCGCAAAACCATTGAAAGAAGCCGATGTAATGGAATGTGCACAGAGATTTCCTGCGAACTAACATCATAGGAGATATCAGGCCAATTGGGTAAACTCAGTAATCGCAAGCCTTCTCCCTCACAGGTGCTCTCTCCTTCTGGTATAAAATCATCGCCACCATCAAAAGCACCTTGTCCCATGGGTTGGCTGCACTCCAGCTCGACACCCAAGTTCAAGCTACCATGTGATGGTGAAAAACATGGTTTATTAGAAGCCTCACTTAAAATGGTAGACTTACTGTCAAATGAAGTGGATGGTTTAAATAAATATCTGCCTCTTCTAAATCTAGAGAGAGTTCTTTTTAGAGCCTGGAAATTATTTGTAGAGCCATCACTTGTTTTCATAGACAAGCCACCCAATGTCTTGTCCACTCCCAACCAATTTTCTATGGATCTCAAGCATTCATATGTTAACCACAAAGCAGATGGAGGTACAAGAAAACTGTCAGAAGCTTTGGCCTCATGATCTGATGAACTCTTCCCCGTAGTACTACTGACGGAGCTTTCTTGAGATAGCCTTCCCACTTTTGCATGTCTGTGGCTGTCTTGATCTTCACAATCTAGTTTGTGCATGCTGAAAAATGTTTCTTCACTTGTTTCATCATTGGCACTAATTGAAAATGCCCCAGCCACTATAAGAGAAAGAATGTTTGTTATGGAGTGACATAACACAAAAGGCCAATGGACATTATCATCTTCATCTTCTATGTGATTGCCCGTTTCTCTCTTTTGAGCATTCATCCCTTGCACAGAAGCCAAGAGTTTCATCCATGTTCTAACTAAATCTCGCCTCTGGTGGCATAAATATGTAGGTACAGCAGAATGGCTCATCACAAATCTAATATCTTCAACTACACGAAGGGTAGTTTCATATACTTTTGTCCATTTGGCAACCTGCAGAGAAGCTGAGTTCAAACTCTCTCCATCTGAATGGACTCAATATCAATACAACAACAAAACTCAACAAGAAGCATGAAAAAATCTGATAATTACAAATTTAAATAAGTCAAAACCAAGCTACCCCAGGAACAGGACAGGTAATAATAATGATCCAATGAGTATCCAATCCCATTTTCAGGCAATAGTATTATCAAGATAAATTAGAAGAAATACAGAAAACCTCGAAGAATCCTATATAAAAGCTACCATCAGAACTATATAAAATGGATTTTGTACTAATATCATACAAGTATCACCTAATATAAGGAGATGCTACTAACTCTACAAAGATCTCCTTTAGATACTTTCAATGGAACACATGGCATTTCTTCTGGCTATAGAGGACACAGTATGAAGACGTTAGAAATAGCAACTCAATCAAAAGTTTATAAACTCACTCAACATATACAGAGGAAACTTAACAAAGTTCCATGCATGGGACCATGGAAGGAGCAGCAACTAGAGTAGCCACCCCACCATTTTCCATCCAGTAACATCAAAACCATATAAGTTGAATCACATCACTACATCAGTCACTTTGAGCGCAGAACACTCAAAAAAAACGTATATTACACAAACAAGCCAAAACAAACACTCTCCAAAATATGCATCCCATCTTGTCCATACATCAAAACAAAAAGCAAAACTTTGCAAATTTCAATCTCATAAACAATCAAGTCCCAAATTATTGACAGGATGTTCAAATAACAGCCCGAAGGCATGGCCATAGGCATGGAATCTCACAGGACCAATATGGAGAAAGACATGTAAGACCAAAAGTGGGCCAAAGTTTCCAGAAGCTAGCATATTGCCGTTTATAATGTTTTCTAGACCCCCCACCTCTCAAATCGGCCATCCAAAATTTTAGAGAATCTCATTTGAAACATGGATCATCAGTAGGATGGCTAGGATGGGCCATGCCACCCAAACTTGGTTATTCTGAAAGCTACACTTGTGTACTCAATAAATAAACCAGCATGCATTTGAAGGTTGAATCCTCCAATCCCAAGAGCCCAAAATCAATACTCCTAGCAGCCCTAACAACAATGAAGTGTGAGTTCAAATTCCATACCTTTTAATATTGAGCCAGTATATTAGAGGTCCCCAAAGAATTCAGAATTCTTGCACTAATGTGTGTTATATTTCTATGTGCAAACCTGACGTTACTGTACATGATCTACAAATAGTTTCAATCTCAAGTGTATTGTCAATAATTTTGTTATTGCTTTAGTTTTAAAGTTAAATATAAATAGGGCTAGGTAGTCAAGTTTAAAAGCACTGGGATATGGAAAAAGGTGAAAACTTCATTTTAAGCATTTAAAATTAAATTCTTGAGATATCAAACATTTTTTTTAAATGAAGAAGGATGAAAATGTAAATTTACTCAACTTTACTAGTTAAATGAATTAACAAATAACAATAAGTTGCTCCACTCTCTAAAGTCCAAATCCGAAAAAATCAGTTCTAAAACTACCTTTTTTTTGTGATACCAATGACAAGGTCCCTGTAAGCTAAACTAGGTCTGGAGAGGCCTCAAACCAGGATGCAGAGTTGCAGACAAACCTGGAGTTTAAATATAGAATCTAAACTAGAGGAAGAGATCTATACAACCAGTGGTTTACAGCAGAAAATAATGAACTATATGAGGAAGCCAACTAAATCTTTTGCTAACGTAAAGGACTTTTAATTTTACAGTAATAAAGTCAATAACAGAGTAGGAAAGGAGAAAACTCACGTAAGAGTGGAAGGATTCAATGATTAATAGCTCAAGAGAAAAATATGTAGAAGATCACCAAAAACTCACATGGGTGCAAGGATTCAAATGGCAAATAGCTCAAGAGGAAAAAAAAAAAGTAATATGAAAAACCATGAAAAAAGAAGCAATACCTGCAGCCTTCCATCATCTCCAGAGCAAGAAACGAAAATGTTTCCCAAACATTGCAACAGCACACCTAGAAGATTCATTTCCTCCACCAGACGTGGGGTGAGGGTCGGCACAGTCAAGATTTGGACAGAGAACGTTGACAGCAGTGGATATTTTTTGCAAGCAGTGTCACTGCCCTCACTTATGGCTGCATTTACACTAGTTGGGTAATACACTACAAACACTTTTGCAAACTCATATTTGAATATTGGTTCACCCAACATTTTCATAAGTAATTCGTGGAGTTTCCCAACAACACTAACATTCATGAACCTCTCTGCCCTCAACAGAATATCCAGCAAACCAGCTAAAGAATACACTCTCTCGGAAATAAAACTAAGCAAACTTTCACTACTTTTACAAAAATTCAATAGCATCTCCACCAAAGTTGAGGTCAACCCATCAGCAGCCTTTCGGAGTTCCAAAGCATGACTATTTGCGCTAGGGCTTTCCTCGGAAACACTTTTTGCAGAAATTAGCTTTTCTTTCCAATAATTAAGCAATAAATCCAGAACAGGCCCCAAAGACTCTGCAACATGCTTAGGAAGTGGTTGAATCTGTTCTGCACCTTTGTGCTTTGAACAAAATCCTTCCCGTTTCCATGCAGTAATATCCCCACAGTCACAGCACCCACCACCTGTATATATCACGGAGTAGTCATGGTCCCTGTGATTTCCATTCTCAAAACAAGGAACGCAAATTGCACAAGTTGGGTCATGCTCACACGTCCGGCAGCGGAATGCTATATCATTAGTCCCCCAAACAGCCCCACAAACACCACGCTGACCAGCACCTATTTTAGCCAGGTGCTGCAGTGCCAATTCAGGCTCACCTTCAAACATCAACCACCGCAACCAGACAATGCTTTCACAAAATACCTTATCATCAACCTCCTCGTCATCCGTAGGCAAGATAGCGGACACTAACTCTCCAATAAGATCTCTGTTACTCTTTGCAAAATCAACCAAACCTTGCAGACCTTGATTCAGAGTGTCTGCAGGAATCCCTAGCCGAGAAAGCCTCTGGAACACAGAAATTATATTATATGTTCTGATCCAAAATGAGGAAGAATTCTAAATTTCTACACGCACTCCAGTATAAAAAGAGATTCCATAAAAAAAAACTGCAATGAGTCCCTAAACTAAATACAAAAGTTTCAGTCCTGCAAGACATTAACTGCACAAGCTAGCAGGGTACTTTACTTCGTTTGGTCTAACAGCAGAATCGTGGAACATTTCAAATTTTAATACAAATAAAGAGCCCAAAATTTCGCACAAAAATATTAAAATACAACTTTTGAGAACCAATATAATTCGACTCTGACAGAAACTCTAATATAAATTTAAAAAAAAAAAACACGGGTTCCTTAAACCGTCCATGTTAAATTATGCAAAATGATCAGTGTAACCTTTGGAGCGACATGCATGAAGAATTTTCATATTCTCTTCGCATTCCAGCATCTAGAGAGCTAGAGTTTTCTTTAAAAAGTGGGGGAAAGAAATAATTCTGAAAATCGAATGCAATTCGGGAGGCACAGAAACTACAATCACTCGAACTATCGGATATTTTTCGAGTATTCTGAATTGTACTTCCGGCCAAATATCAACCTGAATAATAAGATCGTAATGCGATGGAGCAATAGTCTCCGGAGACAAATCAATCTCCGTCCGGAGCATTCTCCTTATCCAATCGATGCAAGACCAGTAATTGATTCCACAGCCCACACTCCCCAGGGTTGAAGCTCGGTCTCCGTAGACACGCGCGCTCAAACATATATGTGCAAGCTAGTGGCGTCGATTTACAACTAACGGGACAGAATTTATCAAAAACCCTAGAAGCTTTCCATAATCTTCAAAGTACAGCAGCAATTTCTCTCCCTGGCTTTCTCAAAGTTGAGCCCTTTTTGTGTTGAAGGATGGACGGATAGCCCTTTCCTGTTTTTTCTGAATGGATTTTGTGTGTGCTTGTACGTATAGCTGTATGTGTTGTACAGTCAGAAGACGGTTTTAGCGTATGGATCTCTGGAACCTTCCTTTTTAAATGAAATGAAACAATAATAAAAAGCAAAAATGCCGCGGGGGTCGGGTTTCTTTGCTTGCGCTTTAAGCCGCTAAGGTCAACTCTGTCTTTTTATCTTTCATTGCTTGTGCTCCAGGATGAGCAGCGGCGTAGAAATAATTAAACTACCAAATTTTTATTTTATGGAAAAAAATAAACTAATGCAGAGTTTAATGTTGTTTAAGTTATTATTTTTTCAGCTTTGTATGCGTCTGCCAGCAAATTGGTACACGATGAAATTCCAATCGGCAAATATTATTCTCTTTGTTACCATTTTTTTGTTTTTATTTATTATTTTGATTCTTTCTTTTATCCCACATATAAGAAATTTGGATTATGACATTAGTGAACTAGTTGAATGAATATGTACAGATAGATAGATTTGCCAGTATTGACATATTAGAGTGATTCTATGTTTAAAGAAATCAAAATATTGTTATTTAGATGAGTCTTAAAGCTATTAATAATATCACAATATCAAACGTTATAATAATTTGTAGACTGTTTGATATTCCAAAATATGTAAATTGCCTTTTGTCAAACAAATAAATAAACAAATGGGCTGTTCATTTGGGCCAAGAAGGCAAGCATTGGTCCATAGATCAATTATTGGGCTAATTGACCCAGTAGCTTAGGTAGTCCATAGGTTGGCAGCCTTTAGTTAAAATTGGACACACTTCAGGAGCTTACCCGGATTTGGCCCAACCCACCTAACTGCCATGTCAGCGCACAGCTCAGTTCTTTTTTCTTTTTTCTTTTTCTTTTTCTTTCTTTCTTCTTTTTTATTTTTTCTTTTATTTGGCAATTAAATTATTAAACTCCATCATATAACAAATGCGAGTGTGAATGCTTCTGAGATTCTATACTCAAATCATTTCACTGGTTGAGTTTGGGATTTTGATTTCAACAGTTTCAAATCAATTTTCAAAATTACTTTATATGATATTGCAGACACTTACATAACCACTTATGCTTACCAAAATTTGAAGAAATTGGAGCAATAAATAATGAATGGGAAAACGGGCGAGCAGAAAGAATCTATGCCATGAAACCTCTTGGGAAAAAAAAAAAGTTAGGGCAATGTTTTTTTTCATTTTTTTCTCCTTAAAAACACTTGTCGCAATTATTACATTTTTTAAATTTTATACATATTTATCTCTTACTTTTATATACTTATCAATTAAAGAATATACATAAAATAGCACACTAAAAAATGAAAACAAACATAACCATATATATAATCGTTGGTTCCAGGATCAAATAAGCAAATAAATAATACAGCAACTAGTAATTTCAACACACTCTATGTTTACTTAAATTAATTGTACGTGCAGTTAAAAAAATTACTGTATAGATAAAATGTTATTAATAATGAATAGATATAATGATTGATAGACGAGAACAATAAAATAAGAAAAGGAAAGAAGTACATATAAGATTAAAAAAGACACCGTATTTTAAAAGGCAATTTTAATTTAATATTTAAAGTTCAAAAAGTGTGAAACGTATATTACTGCGACTCATTAATTTACGAAGAGGTTTGTGGATTTTTCTTCTTCAAAATTGCTTATCAGAGATAGAATAAAATCACAAAAATTAGTTCATTCACGTATATATAATTGATAATGGCATTCAAAAATTCGACACTAATGTCAAATACTTCACTAAAATAAATTTGAATTTTCAGAATTAAGGTTGTAAGGCTTTAGCAAATATTCTCATTGGAATGAAGAAAATCTTGATGACAGAATCAACTTTGGTTCAAATAAAAAAATAAGAAAATCTCAATGATATTTTTTTCATCATTTTGATGAACAAAACCCGTTAACTATAATAAACAATGCAGGGTATTTATATTCAAATTACACAAAAGCTGAACACCTGTGGTGGCCAAACTGCGCACTATCCGCCAAACTGGAGGTGGCGGTGTAGTTTCTTTATGCCAATTTTTCTTTTTGTTTTTACTAATTTCACCTTCATCGTTACATGTTATATTTAAAAGTTAAGGTTATTTTTGTAATTCGCTTTAGCGAACCAAAACAATTACTCTAAGGGTCTTAGCCATTATAATATAGTAGATAGATAATATAAAAAAATAGATATAATTTTTTAATTTATTATATTTATAATATAGATTAGTTTATTTAAAAATTTATTTTATACATGTGTAAAAAAAATTATAAGTAAAAAAGAATAAAAATAATTGTCATTATTAAGTTGAATAGGGATATATTTGTAAATTTACTTTGTGTGACCATGTTAAAACTAAACTCTTAATAGTATAGACATAAATCTATACAATATTATCAAGTTAATAAAGAATTGTGATGGCACAATGTCAAATTGCAAAATTGTCTTTATTTAATTATTTTTTATTTGTCTATTATTTTCTTTCTCCCTTTTCTTTTTCTTTTTCTTTTATCTTATTTATATTATATTATTAAATTAATAAAAAGTTTTAGTTACAAATACAAACTGCATAATTATCCTTATTCCTTGTTTTATTTCTTTTTTGTCCTTTCTTTCTTCTTTTTTTTTTTCTTGAAACTTTTTAATTTTATTTATGTTGTCTCTCAAACATTCTCTTGTTTCAATTTTTTTGGGTCATTCTTTATTTTATTATTTTAAATATTTTTTATTTCTATTTTTTAAAATATAATAATTTATAATTTGTAAATTAATTTACATAGGCATAAAATATGCAATTTTTACTAGTATAATATAAATTTAGTTGAATATAGGTAATAGTGAATTGCCTAAGTGGTCCAAAACTTTAATAGCATATATGATGAAACGATTTTGAACCAAGTGCACGTAATGAACAATTAAATGGAAGTGTATGCACTATATTTGTTTACAAATTTTAGTATATATTTTTAATTGTATTTTTTAAAATCAGGTAAAAATGAAGAAAAGACAAATAAAAATATATATGTATAAATATATGCACGCATATATAATGATTAAGAAAATGAAACAAAACATGGCCCTTAATTCTTGTTCGGGAAGAGAGCATATGTACCGGATTGTTCACGCTTGAATTACATCACGACAGTCATGCATGCTAATTGACATACATTTTTTTTTTTTTTTTCATGCCTCTACATTAAAAATTAAATCATATTTTTTTTTTTACACAAATCAGGGATAGCCAAAAAGATGTACAGCCAATGAAACACACATTACAACTTTTTTTTTTCTTTTGTAAGTGTGGTGAGAATCAATATCATATTATTAAATGTTTGATCCATTTTAATTTTATGATATAAAAGTCACATTTATCCAATTCTAGGTTCATGTTGTAAAATTGCTTGCTTATCCAATTGCTATTTTAAGTTCTTTTGTTTTTTAATGCTCCAGTTCTCAATTTTCTTTTAGTTTGTTTTTTTTTTACATTTTATTTTTAAATCTCTTATTTCAATTTTTTTTATCTTACTTCCATTTTTTTCTTTTTATATTCTTATTTTAACTATGTTTTATATTTTAAATTTTAACAATTATATTATTTTAAATATAATAACTTCATAATTTACAAATAATCACATGTGCAAAATGTGTCAATTTTACTAGTTAATAAATGAATAATTTGTTCAACTTCGAATATATCATATTACACGATAATAATAAGTAATCAATTGAGGTTAATTTGGTATATCATGTTGAGCAGCCAAAAGATATTATTGTAATCTGATTTCAAGTTTGCAACATCATGGCCATTGGATTTTATATTTGTAAAATCTCACATAAATTACATGAAGCTGATGCATATCGTATTGTTGTCATTGTAGTGAAAAAGCACGATTATGAAATCATTTATTCATATATCTTACATTAGATTTATGGTGAATTTTACATATCAAAATTATGATTCCATCAACGTCGTAGGTTGTGTGATTCAACTCCATCGTATCTAAGCCCAATCTTACATGACATTCCTCAATCCTAAACTTAGTTGCATCTATAAATTCAAATTTGAATCTAATTTTTATGCAATTAATGCATCAAATGCTAGGATTATTACGCGTGTCATAATATTGGATAGAAAATAAAAAAATATTAAAATTATAATTATAAGATTTTGTCAAATTTTAGGTGCCCAATGCATTTATACCAAATACAAAATTAAAAACACCTCTCATATGTTGAAATACATCCATGTCAACTTTTAATTTCTATATGTGTGTGTTTAATATGTTTTACTTCATTTATTATAGTCTATTTCCACTTTTATATAGTTTATTAGCATTTACATTAACAACTCATTTTTTTTTTTTCAATTAGTGTTTTTCTATTGTTGACAGTGCTCGTTGTTCCTTTTTTTATTATAGTTTGTTTCACATCTTACATTTGATTATTATTAATCCGTTGTTGCATCACAAAGATGAAAAAACATGCATATTTGTCACAAACATTTAATTATTGTTATTCAAAGTACGTTTTGATTTCTTTTTATAGTAGTCTATTTTAAAAGAAAACAAAGAAGGAAATAAAAATAAAAAATACTTAAATAAAGGCATTACAATAATTTAATGTTGCTCAAGCGAAATCATATCTATAACCTTAAATGTATAATATAAAATACAAAATAGGTAAAATAAATAAAGAAATTTAAAAATAATCATTTAACATTAGAAAGCGAATGAAGTAAATTGAAATTGACGACATAGAATGAAAAAATAATACGTGGAGATTAAATAGTTATTAAAAAAGTTATGCATTCTGCAACAAAAATTCCACTTTATAACTAAGTACATCTATATCCCACATTTAATTTCTAATTATCTGTTGTTGAAAGTAATTTTTTGATTTTTTTTTTTTATTGTAGTCTATTCCAACTTTTATATTAATCATTGCCAACAGCGTTCGAGTCAAGAACTCAATTTTCCAACTTGAAAATACTTATTGTTTCCTTTTATTGTAGTTTGTTTCTAACTTACTTTTTGAGTATATCTATATATATCCCACACTTAATATATATTTATCTATTGTCGAAAATGCCTTTTATTATTATTTTTAGTTGTCTATTCTGCTATAAATTATTCGCAATTTCATTTTAATCAACAACTACATTTTTTTTTTGTGCTTTTCTGTCGTTGAAAATGATTTTTTTTGTTTATTTTATTATATTATATTTTAACATCTGCACAAATAATACTAAGTGCATGTACATCCATACATGTCCCATTTTTTAATTTGTTCTTATCTGTCGTTGAAAATACTTGTTTTATGTTGTTTATTTCAACCTGCGTATAATTTAGTAACTGGAATGTAGACAACAACTGAATTTGCTTTTTAGTTTTTTTCCCCCTTCTACTTTTGCATTTACTAATACTAGTAAAAGTGACACATTTTATATTTATGCAAAGTTATTTATAACTTACAAAGGTATTTTATTTTAAATAATAAAAATTAAAATATTAAGAAAATAAAAAGATCAAAAGAATTTGCAAAGAGAAAAATTGATAGAGAATACAAATCAAAGCAATAAGTTAAAAGACAAGTAAAATAAAAAGATAGAAAATTGAGAAGATTTTTAAATAAGGATAGTTGCATTATTTGACATTAATTATACAATCAAAAATTTTTATTAACTTAATATGGGGTGTGTATTTGATATTTTAAAATGTCATTATGTCACAGCATAAAAATAGACAAAATGTGAAAAGGTTACCGGCACTTTTATTTGTCCTTCTTTAAAGACAATCATATAAAGTAAAATAAATAAATATATAAAAGCCAAAAATCCAAAATGCTATTTCAACTTGTAAATGCGAGAGTATTTAAAGCGAATAATCTTTCACCACCTTAAAGGGTGGATTTGAATATCAACAAAAAATTTGGAGAAATGATTTTAAAATGAAAGAAATTTAAAATTATCTTAATTATTAAAATTATAATTTTAAAAAAAATTAATAATTAAAAATGCGTTGTTATCCAAACAAACGTCCTTTCGATCCTACACCTAGTGACATACACTAGGTGTGGATCGACACATGTTCAAATCTTAAAATTAAAAAAACTTTTAAGTAAAAAATATAAAAATAAATAGCACAAAACTAACTAAATAAATAATATAGAAGTTAAGATACATAAATTTAAATATCTTCGTAGTATTTTTAATATTTAAAATTAATTTTAAATCATTTTCAATATATATATATATATATTTGTTTTATTCACCTATTCTGTTAATATGAAAATATAAAATTATTAAAAGTTATAGTACTTTATAAAATAGTATTTTTATTTTATTTTTTAAAAATAAATAAATCATATAGAAACCATTGAAATATTTAAGATAAATAAATTTAATTATTTTTGTAATATCTTTAATTTTTAACTTTATTATAAAATTTTATTTTATTTTTTGTGTATACAGTTGCTTTATTCATCTATTAATTTTATATAAAAATTAATATTACTAAACATAACAATATTTTATTAAATAGTATTTTTAATTTTATTTCTGAAAGAATTAAGAAAATTTTCAAGTTAAACAGATGTCTAAAATTGTGACACATGTAAAAAGATCCACACTATCACTAGTAGGATGGAATGGACCACAAAAAAAAGATAATAAATTAATTATTATACTTTTAAAATCCATTCCATCCAATCTTTTCGTCCAAATGAAACCTTATATATTTGTCTTCTTATTCCATTTCCTTCTCTTTGTCATATCAAACTCCAAATATAATATCTATTAAAATAACTTGCTTTCTCTCTCTTCTTCCTATTTTATTTTTAAATTTTTTGTTCATTTTCACACTTGAAACACGTAGCCCCCTTCGCCCCCAATCAAAAATAACATCCAAACCAAAAACTTTTATTTAAATAAAGCTGAAAATGTCTACATAAATCTACATTATTGCATCCTCCCATACACAACTTACGTCTCTGTCTCTCCGCACACTTCAAACAGTAGACTGTATACACCAACAAAAATGGCACACAACTCCGACAATGATAACGATGTACATATCTATTTAAGCATGAACAATTAAGATACATTCAACCTCTCTCTAAACATGTGTTTGTGGATTTTTATTGTCAATTCTAAGAAATCCTACTGATCTTCACCTTGCAGATGAATCCAGTGATTGTGATGGACCACAGGTTTGGGTGCTATCGGGTGAACGGCGTGCTCTGTCCGGAGCCAACCAATTTTCTTGAGCTGACGTCGCCGTCTCTCGATCCTGCTCCGCCGTCAACGCCACCGCCAAAACAGGTAGCCTCCGAAGAACAACACATACATACACCCGTACACACGCGCGCGCGTCTGTATGTGTTTCTTGTGTGTCGGTGGCTCCTTTTATTTTCTCTGGTCTTTTTTTTTTCTGTCCAAGAAGTCCTTTTGACGCTGCCAAAAATTCTATGATTAGCGAAGACTAAAATTCCTTGTAAAACAACAAAATTCCTTACAAATTTCAATTAGTAACAGTTACTAATTATATTCCTAGCTAATTTGTTCGTAAATTTGGTAGGGAGTTAACAAACAAACATATCCATGCTATTTTCTCATCAAAATCATTTACACTATGTTTGGTTGTTGAAATTTATGAAGAAAAAGAAAACGAAATGATAAGGAAAATGTTTTTATACTCTGGTTAATAAAGAAAATTAGAAAAGAAAATTGGAAAGAAATTGTAGTTTATGAAGGAAAAATTCATGTGACGAAAATAGAAGGAAAACTATTTTATTTATTATTCTTCCTTCAAAAATTTCACTAATTTTATTTTTTTTTCAAATTTTTTATTATTTTTCTCAAATTATAAAAAAATAATTTTAAGTTTTTGTTGATTTAATTTCTTATTTTAATTTTCCTTTCTTTTTGAAATTCTTATCAATTAAACAATATATGGGACTTTAAATTTCTTCTATTTTCTTTTCCTTCTTCTATTATTTTATTTTCCACTGTCAATTCCTAAAACCAAACATACTACAGACCACTATCCTTCCATTCAATTCATACATAGTATTTGTATCATGCGACCTAATTATACATCTTCACAGGGTATCGATAGAAATATGAAGACACAAGAGCATGAACGAGAGATAGGGCAGAGAATTTAATCAGTGCTAGCTAGAGATGTTTGCCCATCTACATGGCAAAGTACTTTTCTGAGGAAATTGTTGGAGGTTGAGGATTGATGTGAATGTGAAGTTTATTTGAAAAGCCTATAAGGATCCAATTATACCTTCTGACTAATTGTTGAAGGCTTAACATATAAAGATAAATTCAATTACTGATGTCATAAAGTATTGGATTATTTTCTTTGTAAATTGGGTTTCAAGTATCGTTTGCCTAATTTCTTACCAAACCGTATCTGCAAGCACGCACTATGTAATATTGGAACCCAAAGGAAATCTGTTGTGTGTAAAACCAAACTAAGGACTGAAACAAGCATATGTATTGTTTTGTAGGAGAGATTATCAAGATCAAGAATCGAGAAGCAACAAAGGAGAAAAAGAGATTTGTTTGCTTCTAAGGTTGTGAAAGCTAAGGCTTTCAAACTCAGGCTTCTAAGACGTGAAGAAGAACCTGAATACATAATGGAGGTGCATGAGGTAACTTATCTTTTTTATGAGTCTCTATTTTGTTTTAAGCTACTCTAGATATATAAACTGCAGTATAGAGCAATTATAAACTGATAGCAAATAGAAACCCCTAAAAAATTTCGTTATCTAATATTGCAGATTAATCATAATTATGGATATATATATACATATACATATGAATGTATAATATTTTATGCTGTAAAATTTTAAAAAGGAAAAATAAACTAAAATAGACAAGACTAGCTTTTTATACGTCTACTGAACTCTTAGAACATGTTCACTTTCAAAAATATAATTAAAGCCCATTGGGATTATTGAGAGGATTATTTAATCACAATTGATATGTGGAATTTATTATCCTTTATTTTAGTTATTTTATATTGAACTTGACATTAATTAAGGGCTTTTATCTTTCATAAAGAACTTGTGATTAAACTTGATAAAATTTATTCAACCTAATCATTTAGGGCCTATTTAGATTGAAGGATTTAAGAAAATTGATTTTAAATATATAATAATGAATTCATTGTATTTTTTTGGATGACAAGGTATTACAAATTATTAAATTCTCATTTTGAATTATAGTTTTAGTAAAGAAGATATATTTAAAATTCCTTTTATATTAGAGTCATTTTAAATCCTCTCTCTAAATTATTTTTTCAAAGCTAAATATATCTATCAAAATAGGGCCTTAAACATAGCGTTGCATGATATGTCAATATTATTACACAATAATATTTGATTGCATACGTTGACATCTTTGCTCCTTTTTATTACATTGTAGGTTGGGATAGGAAAAAGAACATATTATGTTTTATTACCAAATGAAAAACCAGGGAAGAAGAAGGTGGAAGCTAAAAGAATTTTTGCAGGGCAAAGTGAGGTGTCCCCAGTAACTGAAGAAGTCTACGCAGATATAAAATGCAAGTACAACTTATCACTAAGAGATCGAGTAAAAGGAGGATGGATAGTTGAGACCAGAGAGCGTTGTGGAACCACCAAAACTGAGAAGGTGTCGTTGTTAACTATTATTTAAGCTAAGTACGTTCTTGTGAAATTTTATGTCACCTTGTTTTATTCTTGTCCCTCTGTCCCCACTAACATATAGTTGTGTATTCTTTTTCATCATATTACAAATGTATAAATACATGTTCACGGTGCATTGATAAGAGAATAGGGAGAGAGAGAAGATAAACAATATTTTGCTCAGTAGAGAATTTGATCAGAAATATGATTATGCAAACTGGAGATATCTTTTGGTTAGTATTAGGTTATTTCGACACCATGCTGTCAACATGTCGTTTGGTAAGCATCAATATTGTTATATCATATATACAATACATTCCTCATAAGTTAAAATTCATAAAAGAAAAGCCATTTATTTTAGAATAGGCATTTGAGGTTGCTATGAAATTATTTTTGCATGACGTCAGAATAGAATGCGGTGAACAATGTTCTTGTATATTAATGTTACATCCCGTTGTGATTTAGATGTAATTTTTTTTTAATAATGATCAGTATACGTACAAATTTAATGGCAGTTCTAATTATATATCATATGCAGATATAAATATTCGGCTTGCATTAATTTTCTGAATATATATATATATATATATTTATTTATTTATTTTTTGTTTTCAGTTTTTCTTCCATGACAAGGTCAACAAAATGATCCGATCTTTAAACGACGTCGCAACATTCATCATGTTTGGTGTAATTTACTAGATTATGGTGAGTTATTTCTATAGTCTATACATTCTACAACCTTTCCATATTTTTTAAGAGAAGTTTTGATATCTAACTAATGGCATGTTTTTGATCTTATAGGTTTGAGAAGATGAATGTGTCATCCACCTCCAAGGTTGAATAAAGAGCTAGGATGCTGTTGGCGTGAACTGAATTAATTGGAATAAATTATTTTCTGGGGTTTATTTTAATTTTTTCATTTATTGACACACTCATCATTAGAGTAATTAAATTATATTTTATAGACAAATTATTTGAATAAAATACATTTTTTTCATTGCTTGGTATAATTTAATTATGTTGATTGAATTCTAAAAAATAATATAGAGTATAAAAGCAACCCTAAACTAGTTAGTATAAACTTAACCTTTGTTTGGATGCAAATTTTGAAGGTAAAACTTAAAAACAATGTAAAATGAGAAGAAAGTAATAAAAAGTGTTATTTTAATATACGATATGCTTGAAAGAATTGATTTTGATGAATGGAATTTGCATCCAAACGTAGATATTAGGAGACCTCCAGTTTAGGCTCAAATGTCACCACATCAAAGAGCAATCAAACATATAGAATTTTGACATTGCACTAGTAGGCTATCGTCTCTTCCACAGAGACCACGTGAATACCAAAAGAAAACCACTTTTGACAAAATTATTTTGGTGTAGCAGTGGTCATTTTCTGCTTTACAATATACAGCACGATTTTCCATCACATTCCTAAGCAAAACCCTTTAATGCTACCGATAAGTCCATCACAACAGCAAGTACGATTCATCTGTAGGGAATCACAATAGCTTGACCAAGTGGATCAATGCCTGCTTCAAGCAAATATGTTTGGAGATCTATGGAGTTTTTAAGGTTTAGATGATTGAAAACATTACAAAATAATCTCCTAAAATATTTGTAGTATTCGTATCGATAAATACAGTGATCACTTTTATTGATCAGTAGGCTCAGCAGCAACCGATCTCAATCCCATCTGCTTGAGAAACATAGTAAGTCGTGGTCGAACTTGCTAGCCATGGAAGAAGCACCGAAGAAGATGCCCAAAGGGCAGGCTGATCACCATTAAGGAATCCACTATTTGAAGCTGGCATTGTGATTCCTAAAGTAAAATATTATTGCTCTTTAGCAAACTTCTCAGAAACTTCCCACCACTTTCCAAGCCTCTTGGCAGTGAGGCCAGTAACTTAATTCAGCTGCAACAACAAAGCGTCGTCTTCCGGTGGCCTTTCCTTCATTTCCTGATCCAAACGTTGCCTTGGTCTCGAACTCTTCATAATTAGTTGTCTGATGAAGAATAGAAAAATAAACTAAAGAGCAACCCACTCAATCTCTGCACGTAACTAGGATCTGTACATAATTTCATGACAGCCAATTTCATGAGGCAAGGGTAAAGGAGACATACTTCGTTAGGCGGGTCAGCTACATAGCGTCAAACAAACGAGTCATTGATCACCGGATAAAAAAATAAATAAACAGTAAATAAATACAAATAATAAATAATACAATAATAATTTTAACATAATTTACCCTTCCACAGGCTATATTTATGACACTGACTTCAAAATTATTCTACTATCAAATAAATAGAAATATAAGAGATGTACGTTTTAAAAAATCTTAAATAGAAATATAAGAGGTGTACTTTTTAAAAAACCTTTTAAAGGTATCGTAAAAAATAAATTAAAATTAAAATAGTAACAGTCAAATATTTAATAAAAACATCCCCAACAAAATCTGCAATATTTTGCCACTTTGAAACAATCTCATGATTGATGGAAGAAAAAAGTTAAGTTGGCTTTCCATCTCCTACCTATTGTGGGTCCTTCTAGTGGAGTCCACGTAATAAAAAATTAAAAAATAATAATAAACAAAAGAGAAAGCTTAACCAAGAAGGATAAGCCCACCGCCTCATCTCGTCTAATTTATGAATAGAGGCAAGTACAAATAAAAGGCAAAGCAAACTTGTTCACTTTGCTTGACAGTGATAAGGTCTAGAGATTATTTTAAATAATAAATTAATTTTAAAATAATTTAATATCATATTCATTAATATTAATTGAAATGTAGATAATTTAATGATAAGCATGTTAGATAGACTAAATTATTAGATTATTTTATCATAAGTATTGAATTATATCATTTATCCAATATTTTGACAAATTAATAAGTTTTATTAAAGCCTTTGTCATTTAAAATAAATTTTTGATTAGTCTAAATTAATTAATTTATAAAATCTAATTCTTCAGAGTGAACAAGCCTGATGGGATAGTAAGATCCCATGAAAAGAACTACAAAACCTTGATAAGGACACTTCAAAGTTTCACATTATTAGAAAACACTTATATCTCCTAAAGATTCCATTTTTTTCCCCACGTTTGTTGGTTTTCAACAAAATGAAATTCGTATTCACACCTGGGTCATATGTAACGTATAATGTAATGAAAAATAAATATACAAATATATTCATACACAGTTGAAAGCCATCATCATTATCACTCAGTTTTTATTCTTCCCTTAGAATTAAAATAACATTTTCTAAATGTGTATATATTAGCAGAAGAGTCGGGTCAATGAGGGAAAAGAATGGACTAATGAGACATTAATAATGGAGAAACTCCCCAGCCCACAATTGGTCTTTGCAAGTTGCAACCTGTCATCGCCATATTTTACTGCCTATTTTACATCTTCGATCCAAACAAAGGTCCTTTCCATCCTACAGCCGGTGACATACACCGGGTGTGCATCTTTTAACACGAGACACGTGTTCAAATCTTAAAATTTAAAAAACTTTTAAGTAGAATTATAAAAATAAGTAGTACAAGACTAAATAAATAAATAATATAGAAGTCATTAAAATGTTTAAGACACATAAACTTAAATATCTTCATAGTATTTTAATATTTTAAATCATTTTTAATATATGTGTATGTATATGTATATATTTACTTTATTCATCTATTGTGTTAAGCTACAGTCTGTCCGATAAAAAAGTTACAGTCCATTAAGCGAGTTAGTCACAGAGTATCAAACAAACAAACCATTGACAGTCAAATAAAAAACAAATAAATACAAATAATAAATAATGACATAAAAACTTTAATATGATTCACCTTTCCATAAGCAGGTGTCGAAATTGTTCTATCATTACATAAGTAGAAGTACAAGAAAGTAATTTCTCTAGAAACCTTCCACATATAACACAACAAATAAGTTAAAATTAAAATAGTGACAGTCATGTATTTATCAAAAATATCCCCAACAAAAAATCTGTACTATTTTATCACTTTGAGAAAAATCTCACAATTGTTGGAAGAAACAAGTAAAATTGGCTTCTCATCTCTACTTCTTGTGGGTCTCTTCAAAGGAGTGCACATAATAAAAAACTCAAAAAATTTAATAAACAAAAAAGAAAACTTAAAGAAGAAGGATAAGCCCATCGCCTCATCTCATCTATGAACAGAGGCAAATGGTAGAAGAAAAGCAAAGCAAGCTTGTTCACTTTGTTTAACAGTATTAACGTCTAAATATTATTTTAAAAGATAAATTGATTTCAAGATAATTTAATGTCATATTTATTAACATTGAATGAAATGTAGGACAACTTATCATCGTCATGGCATAAGGGGCGAAATTTTACCGCCTTTTTTACATTTTCTCCCTCTGCTACTTTCACCATTCTGTGCAAAAACATGCTCCCTTAACGTGACTAGACCACTCGACCTTGAGTGTGAGCACAACCCATTATTAATTTTCTTCTTCTACTTCATTTCTCTTGATCAAGGTTGTTGGTAAGTTGAATTTGAATTTGACAATTACTCAAGTTTACTGTCACTAATATTATAGAATATATTAAACTAGAACTTCAGTTAAAAAATCATTTTAACTCAATATTTCATATCAAGTTTGTTGATAAGTTTAAATTCGAAGATAATTAGATTCAAAAATATTGTCGAATCAAATTGAACTCGAATGAGTAATTTGTTTTATTTACACTTTTAATTGCTACTGCTTCATTCCTAGTAATATTAGGAGTACAACGTTATTAACCATCGACTATTTTCATTAGCTATGCATGGGAGAGGGGTTTTGATTAGATACGATATGGTAGGAATGAATATTTTAATATAATAAATTGTATAATTTATTAAAATATAATAATAATAATAATAATAATAATTAGATGATATAATAATTTATAAAAATTAAGACTAATTTACTGTTAGGTCAGTCATTCTTCCGTAAGTTTGCCATTGAAATTAAGAAAAGGGAGTTATCAGACTAAACAATAAATTATTGTCATAAGTAATGTTATCACACGTCACATGCTATGAAATGAAATAATGAATGATAAAGCTACGCAGCAGCCTTTGGAAGAGCATGCAAAGTAAGGCGAGTGAGGCATTTTAGATCCGTTCATGTGGTATGCAGTGAGCATTGTTGACGTAGACATTTCTTTTAATATTTTTTAGAACAAAGAAGATAAATAATGAGATTTAAAACGTGAGAGAATGGATTTTAAATTTATATTAATAAATCACTTGAATTTATTCCGATCATTTCAAATACGTGAATTCTAATTTCTAACTATGATTTTAGTAAGATAGATAGATTTTAAATTCTTCTTATGTTAAGAGTTATTTCAAATCCACTTTTAATTTTTTTTTTAAAAAAAAAATCTAAATCTATCAATTTAAATGGAGCACGGAATAATTTAATTTTCCTTGCTATGAAACTGACTTTCAGGACAGGGCTTATTATGCAAGGTAGAAAAAATAAGTTCACGTTTTGAAGCTTGTAAGATAATTATGAACTGGAAAGAAATTGGTCTGGCAAAGCAAATGTAGACATTATTGATGAATTAAATTTGATGAACCAACTATATAAATGCAGACACAAATGCACTTGCCTTTTTACACCTCAATCACATGCATTATAAAAGAAATGATGAAGAGATGTCTGGTGGAGCTTATAAATTCTTTAAGTATTTTTGCAAGTATTGACAAATTCTTAATAAGATAAAATGTTTGAAATATATTATAAATTATTTGAAAATGCGCTGTATTTTCTTAATTTATTTCTAATTATTTTATAAGTTATTTTAATTTATATATTAAAAATGAATTAAATATTTTTAATTATATTTAGTTTATTTTTATTATCATGACATTAAAAAACTATTATCAACTATAATTATATATTTCAATAAAACCTTATAAGATAATTTCATTATTTATGTCCAATACTTTGTTAGTTTATTTTTAATATTAGATGTACAAACTTGTAAACTTTAAAAATGTCTTATTGAATATATGATCTCATGAGTTATAAAAAAGAAAAAAGAGAAAAAAAAGCTTAATTAAACAACCTCTAAGAACTGTATCAGAATTTAAATATAAAAGAAAAAAGATGCAAATGTAGCTAAATTAATGTCACTTAATCCGATTGTCATCTGCCCTCTTATTTACTTACTAATTCTTCTTTAATTAAACATCTTGAATAGTTGCATAAATTCACTACCAACCAATGCATAATCTTAATTTAGATCTCGTGAACTTTCTAAAACAAAGAACATAAGTAAAATCACTAAACTATCTTTACCTAATGTCATATTTAATTATAGAAGAAGTTAAGTTATGTTTGTTTTTATTTTTTTATGTGTTCTCACTGTGAATTTTTTATTAAAGATTATGTAAAGTAACGAAGATACGAATAATATTTAAAAATTGTAATCAATCAGATGGCATTTTGGAGGCCAATAATGAAAAGGGACGTAGCCTTAGTATTTTAAACTTGACTAGTCGTCAAGGGTATGTTTGCAACCCCATTCACCTAACATAATTTGTTAAATTTTATACTATTAAATATATCACTCAACAAAAATTTTATTTAAATTTAAATTTAAAATTTTTCTTTCTTATATAATTAACTAATTATTTTTAACTATTATATTTATTCACTGTTAAATTAGTATCTATATATACACACATATACACTTATATTTATATTCAGTAAATTAATCATGACTCATCACTACTATCACACCATCTAATTATTATTATATATTTTATATATTTATAAATAAAAAATTAAATAAATAATATTATCATCTTATTAAATTTTTTAAAAAATATATTACTTATTTCAAGGCTAACTATTAACAAATATTAACAAATATTATTAATCATCAAAACACCCTTTCTAAACACTGTACAAGAATCCAATACCAGACCAATAGCAAACCAGTTGAAAATTCTTCTGAACTTTTAACAACGATAATAATAATAATAATAATCAATTCTTAATCATCCCTTTGAAAAGTAATAAAGCATCCCCACCTCTAACCTGTGTCTCTTACAAAAGACAACAGAACAAGCAAGTCAGAGGCTGCACGCCACCACAAGGCCTCAAAAAGGGCATTTTCAGTCTATATATGACTCCTTCAGAGAAAAATAAATCGGTGAGCATTTACACATTCCATGTGGGAAAAAGCCGCACTTTTTCTTCTTCAAGATTGCATCTTTTTCGGTCTGTTGCTGTCCATCCGGTTTAAATTCTGAAGAGAAGCACACACGCATACATAAAAGAGAGCGACACGTCTGGTCGGCGGCTGACACCTAACTTTGAGAGATAAGGAGAAAATTCCGAGGATTCACATTAGATCTGTGTGTGACAGAGAAGTTTACTACGTTTTATTAGAGTCCGTTAGCGGACGAAGTCATTCTCTGGGGACTGGGTTGCGTGTTAGTGTAAATTTGAAGTCTTGAGGTTGGCTATTGAATTTTGTGAGCTGTTTTCTTCTATTGTGGCAGAAATTTTGGTTTTATTTTTGGAGGAATTCTGATGGGTAATTGCTTGAGCAACCAGATAAAGACCGAGAGCCCTTGTACAGGTACTTTCTGAATCATCTTTCATCTCTTTAAATTTGTGATACAAAGTGAAGAAAGTGGGCTCCTCTCTCTCTCTCTCTCTGAATCACCTTTCATCTTTTTTAATTTATGATTCCTCTCTCTCTCTCTCTCTCTCAGTTTCTCTGTCTGCCTCTAGGCTGAGAATGAAACTGAAGGTTTGAAATATTGTTCCGTTTCTTTTGTTGATGATGTTTTAGTCTTTTAACTGTGGAGTTCTGATCACCTTATGACATCTGGCTACTGAACCAAATTTGCAACAGTCTCTGTCTAAGATTTAGGGCCTTCGTCTAGTTTATAGGAATTTAGTGCTTAACCTGTTGATTCTGTATTATCTCCAGCCAATATGTGTCTGGTCTTAGTCTTTATTGTTAATTGTTTAATAATGACATTCTGTAGCTGGAATTAAAATTAAAATGTCCTGTTTTCTGCATTTTGGATTTATGATTATAGTGAAGCTATGTTGGCTGATGGACATGCAAGCTGCCTGTGTACCAGATTATATGAATATCTAATTCTACAAATCATTCACGGGAAGTTCTTGCTTCATAATATGTCAGTTGTAAAAGAAATACCTAATTTCAAATTATTGTTTTGTCGTTTGCAAATGACTTTTGTGCTTGAAGATCACATTCTAAAAAATCTACCATTCCATAGTTGCAATTTCTGCCGAACAGTTTGGGCAATGATCAAAGCTTATAGTATGTGATTTGTGGTAATTATATCATTGGCTGCTCTTAATTTCTGACCCAGCTGGATTATAGATGTAGGCACGATGTCTTCTAAAATTGTGAGTGGGAATGGGACTGAGTTAAGTAATTCAAGCAGCAAGAATTCTTCTGTGTCTGTACCTCCAACTCCTAGAAGTGAGGGTGAAATATTGCAGGCCTCAAACTTGAAATGCTTCGCATTTAGTGATCTTAAGGCAGCAACGAGAAACTTTCGTCCGGATAGCATAATAGGGGAAGGTGGTTTTGGTTCAGTCTTTAAAGGCTGGATTGATGAGCATTCACTTACAGCGACAAGGGCTGGTTCTGGCATAGCAATAGCTGTTAAGAGGCTAAATCCAGAGGGGCTTCAGGGACACAAGGAGTGGTTGGTAAGTAAAACTTTTCTGCATCTTTTTGTTTTTAGCTTCTTTTGGCATGCACATACAGTTAGTGAAGCATCTTGTGGCATTGTAGAACCCTTTTCCTGATATTTGGCTGAGAACATTTGTTAATTAATTTCTTTATGAATCTACTGATGTGAGGCAATCAGCACACACGCACCTGTTTGATGCTGTTTTCTTTAATGCTACTTGTTCCAAACATGACATTATTGCAGAGATATGGTGTTTCTAAATGTTCTGAATGCCAGAGTATTAACTGGCGAAACATACTTGAGGGATAGCTTGTTTTTGTTCTCTTTAGAACTTCGCCTTTCATTGGCATGCATCTTTTGGAGTGACAGGCGGAAATCAACTATCTGGGGCAGCTGCATCATCCTAATCTTGTAAAATTGGTTGGCTACTGCTTAGAAGATGACCACAGACTTTTGGTCTATGAGTTCATGCCGAGGGGTAGCATGGAGAATCACCTATTCAGGAGTTAGTCCAGTATTTTCCAGCTAGCAATAGACCACAATAGTCTATATTTAACCGAAATTATTATCTACAAGTGTGTCTATTTATAAATTGATTTTGTGTTGAACTAGGAGGTTCTTATTTTCAACCTCTTTCCTGGGGCCTAAGAATGAGAATTGCTCTTGGTGCTGCAAGGGGGCTTGCCTTTCTTCACAGCGATGAAGCAAAAGTGATATTTCGGGACTTCAAAACTTCTAATATTCTGCTTGATTCAGTATGTATTTTCCAAAGCATGTTCTGCTTGTGCTTTACCCCTTTGCTGTTTGATTATCATACTGCTTTCTGTGGCTCCATAATTTACAGAACTACAACGCCAAACTTTCTGATTTTGGGTTGGCCAGGGACGGGCCAACGGGTGATAAGAGTCATGTCTCCACTAGAGTCATGGGAACTTATGGATATGCCGCTCCAGAGTATCTGTCAACAGGTATAGAGGACATTTAATTCCATTCTGAAGTCTAAGCAACACAATTATATTTGCATCCATGGTTGTTCACTTTCATCAATTCTTGAATTCCCCTATGATAAATGTGGGGTATCTTGCTAAAGGAAATAATATGATTCTACCAACTATATGAATTTTCCTGAAATCTGAGGCTTTGGGTGTAAATTTTGTTGGGGGTAAGAAGTTGGTGCTGAAATTTAGAATTAGTATAAAAGTAGGAGGAATGATATCTCAGGAATTTTTTTCGATGGGTAGTGTGTTTCAAGAGTTGTATTTTGAAGTGATAAAAATTGTCCAAAGTTTGCACCCAAACGAAGCCCAAGTGTTGCTCCTTCCTCTTGTATGTTGTTTGTGAATAAACATATTAAGCACCTTGAGCAGTGAAATTGTATCTTTTCAAGTAGCAATTTATTGTTAGTTGTAGATTACATATCATCCTAACAAACCAATCCTCAAATGTTATGAAGGTCACCTAACTGCCAGGAGCGATGTATACAGCTTTGGTGTTGTTCTTCTAGAGATTTTATCTGGCAAGAAAGCAATAGACAAGAACCGCCCATCCGGGGAGCACAATCTGGTCGAGTGGGCAAAGCCTTACCTGACCAACAAACGTAGAGTTCTGCAAGTTCTGGACGCCCGTCTTGACGGCCGGTATTCATTGGATCAAGCCGTAAAGGTAGCTAGACTTGCTCTTGAATGCCTATACACTAATAGCAGGTCAAGGCCGAACATGAATGAGGTGGTAACAGCTTTGGAGCAACTCCAGGACTCCAAGGATTCTTCAAAAAACAATCAAAAGCATCTCCGGTTAAATAGACGTGGTCAAGCAATTAGCACGCGCAGGTCCTGGAGGAGGAATTCCAGAGAAACACAAAAGGCAATGGGCCACGCCTGACCTTCGGTGTTGGCTCTTTAAGCTTGAACTTGATCCATATTCCTGAAAGTTGTACAGCTATTTGTTCCACTGTGCATATTTGGTAATGCATGCATTAGTAATCTATGGAGAGGATGCAGCCAGCTTTCCAGTTTACAGTTTTTGTGCCATATGGGGAGCATTCTACTATGTTTGAGCTCCAATTTGTTGATGTGGAAACTGTAATTTTGTCCGGAATAAAGGGGAGGTACAAAAAGATGTTTGCTGTGTCGCTTATTTGTTTGAAGAGTTATAGTTAATTTAGCTAAAAGCTTGGTTATGTTTGCTTCTTCTTTTTTTAAGTGTGTTTTTATATATCTTTTTTCAGAAATTGTGTTAAAAGTAAGATAAAAATAGAAAAAAAAATTAAAATATAATAATTACAATATGTGCTTTGTTATTTGAAAAATAAAAACAAACATAGCCTTGGTGATCTTGTTTATGGTGTAGCTTCGCGATAGCTTCCCAAAATGGATGATTAATGTTTGACCCTGACACTGCCTTAAGATCCCAGCACATCTTGCCTTGTCCCCTTGTCCCCTTGCCCCTTCTAGGAAACAAGATATTTGTTGCCTTACATTTCTTAGTTATTGAATTGAGAAAATCGGGTCATGGTCTTTATTTTTTTCCAAAGACTCTTACAGCCTACTAATAATCAGATAAATTTGATCACCAAACCTCCTAGAATAGGAAGTCGCTGGGTGCCTTGAATAGACCCTGTTTGCTTAAACAACTAAATTCATAGTTCCCTGTCTTGTAAGGTAGGAGACTATGTTAGTAAATTTAGAAAGATATTGCCGTAAGTAAGTAAAATTCTTGGCCAATTAAATACCGTCATGTGGTGTTCTGTCATAATAAATGTTAATTAAATTAAATATAATTTTAAAAATTAAATAATAAAATAAATTAATGTTTTACTATAAATATGGACGACAAATCAAATTGCGACGCGTGTCAAGACCGGTCAATTAAATTATGCTGCGTGACAAATCCTATGAATTTGAAAGGAGAATATTATGGATTTAGCAATTAAATTGTAATCCTTCAATTAAAAGAAATAATGCCAAATCAAACATATTTGATCAATCAAATATTATCATGTCGTGAAGCATTTATGATAGTAGGACCTTTTTTACTCCTATAAATAAAAGTGACTTTTATACCATAAAGGACATCAACGCATATATCAAACAAGAAATAATTTTGGAAGAAGTTCAAACCCTCTCTCCACAAGTTTAAAGTCGTTCTTGCAGCATTCTTAACGGAGATTCACCAAATTCTAGTATTTGATCCACAGTTAAGGTATTACACTAATGGATTAATGTAATTTGATGCTTGAACCAACATCAAAGAAGATTAAAACTCAAAAATTGCCGTGTTCTTCTAGCAACATTCAAGTCGTTCTTGCAACATTTAAATTGTTTTTCAACGAGTTTATTAAAATTTGACGTTCGATTCGAAATCGTAGTGTCAAACCAAGGAATTAACAGGTCTCGAATGCCCAGTGAACTTTAAAAAAGATTAAATCTACAAACGCTTCAACAAATTGCAAGAATATTCAAGTCTTTCAAATTGAAAGAAAATTAAAAGGATTCAGAGAATAAAATTCATAGAAATTTATTAGATTCATCCTGTAATTTCACTTTTATAAATTTCTTATTAATAGACACTCAATTGTAAGATTTTTGTCTATAATTTTGTTTAAACAAGACTAAATAATCACATTTCTTATATCCTTGTGATTGATACATATAATTGGAACCTTTTCCTGTCATGCCAGGATCACTAGCTTTGAGTAAAGCAATGCACTTGCTCATACAAATAATGAATATACATACTTAACCTAAATATCACTTATGGCTAGGGCACCGAAAAAGGTCAATAGGCAACAGCTCGCTTCCCTCGGCTAGTGGCAGACAGAAAGGAGTAGTTCATGGTTCTTCTATTCCATTCAATAGCAATGCTGTTGACACCTCAGTCTCATGAGTAGAACCCAGCGATGTCCTGCTCACGGGCCTCGTCCTCCTCGTCTCCCATGAGAAGAGAGACTATACCAAAACAACCAGCTACCCCGAACAACTATTCCCACTACCCGTTTTGGGGGATGAGAGATGCCCATTGGATATTGATACGATTAAAGTTTTGGAAATTATTTTAAAGGGGATCATGTTCACTAATATGTTTGAAAATGTATAACAACTTAACAATAAATACATTAATGGGCCAACATGCTTGTATTATTTTACCATGTTTGTTAGGTTACACTATTTATCCAACAGTCTGTTAAATAATAGATACGGGGACTCGTGTTTTATTATGAATTTATATTATTTAAAATAAATATTCGATTAGCCTTGATAAGTTAAATTTATCAAGTCTAATCTTTAGAAATGAACAAACGCTTGATGCATTAAGAGGAAGTATATTGTGGCAAAACATAGCGTCGGTTGAAATTAGTCTTAGCACCATATGAGATTATTAGTTAAATCAAGAAACCAGATACGAAAAGGCCTCTGATGGAAGACAAGCAATAGTGTCCATAAACTAAACTACTGCATCGAACTTGTATCATTCAAATTTGGGGTGCACGTGGATTTATTGAGGAATTAGGCCCGTTGGCGTGGGACTGAGCTATCGATGTCCTGCTGCCTGAGCTTTTCTCAAACATTAAACCACAAAATATATTATTTAATAAAATTTTTATTCAAATTTAAATTCAATTTTCACTTTCTTATATGTATAATTAATTAATTTTTTTTTTGTCAATCATTACACATTATAACAATCAAAACATCTATATATATATATATATATCACACGTATACTTATATTTATTTTTATTTATATTCTAAAACCTAATTATTTTCTTTACATACTATCACATTATTCAATCATTATTATATATTTTAAACATACATTCAAATACATTATACTATTCATCCCAACACAATTGTTAATCATCTCAACATAACTCATGCAAAGATCTTCAAAAGAACCCTTTTCCCAAACATAGCCTTAAAGAAGATAGCACACAAAGAATAAGAAGACTTCATCTTCATATAAACGTAGTGGCAAGAATGTCATATCTTCATTACATCATAAATTTGAAGCTGCGGGCTACATCAATTTTCCCTTCTCCTGCAGCCGCTTCAGCCTCCACGACTTCCACATAGCCAAGGCAATTTCCTACTCTACTTTAATGAACCCCACAATAACTTCAAATCTTTTTCCCGGGAAAAATGAGAAAAATTTCTGGAGGTGTGAGACCCTGAAAAGTGAGTCGCGTATCCATTCTAGACCCTGAAATTTTTGCCCATGAAGGTCTGCCCGAACTGCCAATCAGGCGGCGCCACGTTCGTGGAAGTCGACGTGCGCCGGTCACTGGCGGTGACTCTGAAGGACAGGGCCTGGCCCACGAGAACGGCATTGGATTGCCAGTTCTGGCCCCAGTTGCGGCTCATGGGCAGCCACTGCGTGTTTGTGCCCTTGATGCTGACGCGCACGATGTCCCCGGCGCCGCCCACGTTGGTCACCAGAACCAGGTTGAAGTAGCGGAAGCCGTTGACGGTGAATCGGATCCCTCCTTGCTTTCTGCACGCCACACTGCCAAAAACACACGCAAATGCATATCTTAAGAAACGAAATTAAACAAATTTGGGTACGTTTATTTTCGCCTTGGATTCACAAAACATATCCTATAACCATTAGATTTTAAATTTTATTTATTTGTACATAATTTTCAACAAATATATACTTAAAAACACACACTAAAAAATAAAAATAACCATAACCTCTGGTGTAATAATGTATATATCCTTTAAGTGTGATAACTAAAACAATCATAATTTAAAAGAAAATAAATTACTATATGTGGAGTGGTTATATGCATACGAGGTATTTTGAAACAAAAAAAAAATCTGTTGGGCTATTTTATGGTTAATTTGAGGGCACTTTTGTGTGGACACCTTTATTTGTTTTTTACGTCATTGTCCTATTGCACTATTTCTAACTTTCGCAGCAAGTTTTCTCCACAAGGTAATTCGCATCCAAACAAAGCCTCTATGGCTAAGGTTCAAATTGACTGTAATACCCTCTTATAATTCCCCAATTGTAGACTGTTGACTGACAAAAAGAAGCCAACGGCGAAACGGACAAGTTGTTGGTTGGCCCCATTAAGGTTGAAGTGCAATTAACCTTGCGGATGGCGCGACAGCATTTATGCTGCAGTGGACCTCAAAAGCAAAAGCCTATTTTGGCGGTGGGAATTAGAAGAAAAGTACAGGGGCATTTTGGTCAGTAGGGGCCACCAAAGTTCTGTACTAAACGGGTTATACTGGTGCAGTTTGCGATTATTACATTTGTATTGAAAAAAAGTAAAAAAATAATTAAATATTAAATTGGGACATTTTTACTCAGTGCATTTGCACGATGCAGTATTTGCGAGACCAAACAGGTTTATTCAATGAACCGTATACCTAAACTCTAAAGCTATATTTGTTTTCAAATTTAAAAAGGTAAGACACGTTTAATTATTATATATATTTTTAATTTTATCTCTTATTTTATCTTACTCTTATATAATTCCCAAAACAAAAACTGTTAAACACACACGTTAAGATTTGAAAACAAACGTAGCCTAAACCACTAAATGGCATATAAGAGCGCAGTAGTAAAGCACTACAAATGGGATAGCCAGGATTCAGTTAGTTATTACAAAAATTCACGCTACCTTCATTGTCCAACCGTTGAGTAACCGAAATATATTTCCCTTAATGGAACGAGTAATTATCACGAAATCACGTGTTTTGGATGATTACTCGATGAACCGTAACAATAACAGTCTAGTGTCGCCATTGCCGAGGATAAATTCACAATTATTCCAAGATAATATTAGCAATGCATGAAACTGTAAGGGCATGGAGCGGAATTTTACCGGCGGAAGTTGACGGGGACAATGCCGGCCCGATACCGCGCGATCTTAAGGAACATAGGCATGGCGAGATCGAAATGTGGCCTGGGAGGGTTGCACCACCCGCCGTCATCGCTTGAGAGAGCGTAGTTCGGCGGGCAGAAATTAGTGGCCGTGACCAGAATGGACGGGCTGCCCGGATTGCACCACTTGGAGTCCTGCGCCCCGTCGCACTTGATCTCGAAACAGGCCCCGCAGCTCAGCCCATTGTTGAACAGCGCCGTGCTCAGCGCCGCGGTGTTGATGCCGTAGCCCTGGCTATACAAATTCCCGTACCCACAGGCACCACCTTTACAAGCACAAAAAACACAAATGCTTCAGCAACTGTACTTTTCCGAAAATTACCGTGATGAAAAGAGGGTACCCATGGTGCCGGAAGCGTCGCTGCCGCCGTAGAAGGTGGCGTGGGCGGTCTGCCACGGCCCTCCGGCGTAGACGCCGGGGATTCTGGCGCGAGCCGATGTGACGGAACAGAGGATGCCAGCGACGCAGAGGAGCAACTTCATTGCAACCGCCATTACGTTTTTCTCGTCCACTAGTCTGCAGATTCGGATTTCTGAAGCCGAAGGTAGAGAGAGAGAGCGAAAGACTGGGATTAAAGGTTTGAGTGAATCTAGAGAGAGTAATGGTAAGCAGGCAGCGAATGAGAAGGCCAGGGGAGGGTGAGTGGGCTACTTATGGTGCGAAGAAGGGCTACTATGAAGGCCCGGGGGAGGGGGGCGGGGGGCCCTAATAATTTTACCTTAATTAATGCTCCCATTTACGATTTTGTTTTTAATTTTTGTGCAATATTTAGAAATTAAAATAGGCATTGATTAGTCATAGTCATGATTTCATTTAAAGGGTATAAGTTAATTCTTTATAAATACTAAACAATACATAAATATTTTAAATTATATTAATAAGATTTAATTTATTTTTTATTATTATTATATTAAATAATTATAATTAACTATAATTATAAAATTTTTAAAAATTTTATAAATATCTTTATTTAAATATTTTATTAATTTATTTTAAAAATAAGATATTTTAACTTACTAACTATAAAAATATTCTCGTAAGTTATTTCAAATAACTTCAGCCAAACACCCTCGTAGCGCCGAGAACCAAAATTGCTTCGAAATCCAACTGTAATGATTGCGCTTTTGATTTTCGTAAAAACAGTACTAAAACTGGAACCTTCCGTATAATTTTTGTCTTGAACTATCGGAAAAAATAAAATAAAATATATTATATAATCAGTTCAAGCAATGTCACGAGTAATAAAGACGAATAAAAAATTGGCACTTATTTAGATATATTGTTTTTAAAATAAAAACATTGCATATATACCTTTTTACTGAAAATGTTTGTCAATTGCTAATATAACATATTTTCTATAAAATTTAAATCACTTATTCCCTATTTTATAGAATCGTGACAAAATCAAAATATGATATTCTTCCCTTTTTTTTTTGTGTTCACATTTTGTTAAAAATTACAACACACTGTCCCATTATTTTCATATTAAATTTTATAAGAACAAATAATAAAATATAAAGATCTAAAATTAGAACCTTCCAAAGAAAAATGAAAAACAGATTCACAGTCACCAATTTTAGAACCGAAACCACAATTGTTTTATAAGCTTCGATTTTGATACCATCTTTTTCTAAAATCAGAGTCGTGATTCCAAAACTAAACCATGCCAACCATGCCTAGTATTGATTGGAGACCACAATGACAGATTTTATTTTATTTTTAATTCAAATTTTGAAAGACAAGGGAGGCAGACTAACAATAGAACCGCAATGGAGAGAGAGACCCTTCTTTATTTGCTTTTCAAGTTGTCTCAACAACAATTATTGATTGCAGTGTTGGGGGGCAATTAAGGGCATTTAAACCCCCCCTCTCTTAATTTCAAATGCAAGAACCCCACAACAAAAGAGTGAAGGGAAACAAGTTTTTGTGGAGGGGAAAGGCAATAGTGACAAGAAAAATCTTGGAATTAGGTTTTCTTCAATTGAATTTGGCAGGGCACTGGTGTAGCGCTCTTAAGACTTGACCAACCACAATAAAAAGTTACAAAAAGCAATGAATATAATAATTTTGCAAGACATTAATCGTAAACAAGTGGGCTCATTTCTTGCCCAAGCCATCCTTCAATATTTAAAATATTAAAATTATAATATCTGTCTCAATCTCGCTTTCATGTGTTTGTACTCCCTTCAGCGTTTACTTCCCCATTCAAAGTTCATTGTAGGTATTTATCTTGATTGTGGATTGGTGCACCGTGCCCCTGAACTGTGGGATTAATTGGATATGGCGCAACCGCATTTCTCTCCACCAATCCCAACTAACTGATTGCTGCCTCTGCTCTTTGCCCGACGACAGCAATTAAATTACCGGCCTCACCTTATCTCCATTTTTTGTTTTTTGTTTTTTTTTTCAAAACAAAATCAAATAACAATTGATATATCTGTACTGTAGTGTTATGTAAATAATAATTTTCAGTTGAATAAAGTAAATTTATACTATTATTCTTGTATAAAATAATTATACTTTTTATCTATTATTCTATTCTCTCTTTTCATCTAACTTACAATATATGTTCTCTTGAATTTTGTCATTTTCTAATTTCGTTTGATCATTTGTCTTGTTCACACATTATTTTATTTTTTTATTTGTGTTATATATATATATATATATATATATTTTTTTTCTGTTATTTGTATTTATGTTTTCTGTCAAATTTTTTCTTTTCTTTTTTTTTTCAAATTCTTTTAGTATTTCTTTACTTTATTATTATAAATATTTTTATATTTTTAATATGAAATAATTTTATTTTATTAATTAAAATACAAAAATTTTGTAATTAATAGATTGATCCATACACACGCATATATAGTGTGTAAATTTTATTAGTTATTTCATTATGATAATAATGGCTACCCCTAACAATGGACAAATTGCAAATTATTAACGGATTACATTTATTTATTAATATGAAATTCAATCAATTCCCAGATTGGAATGCAATCTTACATTTGATGTATGCGTTTTTGATAAATTTTTTTATTATTATGATTGTTATTGTTGTTTTGATATTTTGCATTGGTTAACAAATCTAAATAATTTACTCCCCGTATGAAGTTTATTTATGTTTATCAATTTTTTCTGTGGGGATTAACAAGATATGCTTACAGAGGAATTTAATTTGACATGAAATTATTGTTCGACTAAAAAATTATCTAAAAAACAAAATAAACTTGGGGAGAGACCAAGCAATATGCATGTCCTAAAAATAATTAGACCCTCGCGGATAAATCTGTCAAGAAAAAAGTGTATTAACATTTAAAGGACAGGACAAAATGACGCAATCCAGCATGCCTCAAATTTTATTCTAACATTTATTAGCTTTGTTTTTAGCAGTTAATGAGATTTATTAATAAATTGAGTCATATGTACTTTTTATGATAGGATCCGATAAGATTTAGTATAAATAGCTTATTTGTTCAGTTGAATAGAGATATTTATGATATTATGAATTTGAGAGTTATGAAACCATTCTATTTTTTATGAATTTGAGAATGATCAAATTGATTCAACAGGGGTGATACATATGTGAATCGTGACGTATCAATCGATATCAGCGTATCGATTGTATCTGTCTTATCACATTGTTTATCCGTTTTGGGTTTAACTTTGATTTCAATACGTTAGATTGGGTACTTTGATGCATGATTAATGTTGTTTGAAATTCAAATTGTGTTCAATTTAATTTTTGTTCCTTCATTGCCTCCCCTCAATCATGTCAATTGGTATCAGAGCATGTTATATCTATTTACATCAGGTTTAATCCAATTCTATCACGTTAGGTTGGCGTTTAATACTCGATTCGCGTCCCTATGATTATTGGATTGGGTTCAGTTGCACTGCTCACTATCTTTTCTATTTTCGCTACCTCACTTGTCACGTCAATTGGTATCAAAGTTAGTTGTATCGAATTCTAATTTGATATCCAATCCAAATTGGAGAAAAAAAAAAAGAACAAAAAAATAGAATTCAAAAAGAAAAAAAAGTCAAAATTCAAAAAAAAGAAAAAGAAATTGAAAAAACAAAAGAAGGGAAAGAAGGTTTGGTTGGGGCACACTGGGCCAAGAGAAATTGAACAAAAAAATAAGAAAGATTGAGCCGTGAGTCATTGGGCTAAATACTAAGCCTTAGGTTCAACTTTTGTTTCAATACACTGAGTCGGACACTTTGATGCACAGTTCACGTTTTTTGAAATTTAAATTGGATTCAATTTAATTTTTGTTCTTTCGTTACCTCCCCCTGATTACGTCAGTTGGTATCAAATCCAATTCTAACACATTGGGTGGACGTTTAACGTTCAGTTCGCGTCATTGGGATTTTTTGATTGGGTTCAGTTACACCACTTGCTATCTTTCTTATTTCTACTGCCTCACCTGATAACATCTCCAACCTCTTTTTTTTTAAAATATATGGGTCATTATCATATAATTAATGAATACTATAAAACAAATACGCCTGGGCTGATTATCGGGTAAATGAACACTAAACAAAGGACCAATATTAATCAAAGTAAATGGTGGAATTATATATGAATAAAACAAAATCATAATCCATATATGTCCCCCACAAATCTAATAATAATTCTTCTAAATATCAAACACGTTTTATCTACAAATATATACATATCTATATCTATATCTATACCATATATTAAGTTAATGGGGTGGGGCTTTGTAATTACATGACGTGAAATTACATAATTACTTTCATTTTAAAATTTTTTATTTGTTTATCATTTTTTTCCTCTTCTGTTTTAACTAACTATTTTATCTTTTTTCTTTCAACTATTTCCTTTTTTTCAAATTCTTTTAATGTTTCTTTATTTTTTATTCTAAATATTTTTCACAATTTAATTTTTAAATAAATTTATCTACATTACTTAAAATACAAAAAAATTATAATTTATAAGCAAGTCTGCACATGTATAGGGTGTGTTATTTTTATTAGTTACGTTATTATATTAATAAGGATTTTTAGTTGTATAAAATAAATTTACACAATCACTCTTATGTTAAATATTTTATTCTTCTTATCATTTTCTTTTCTCTTTTCATCTAACTCACAATTTATATTTTATATTCATTTTTAAATTCTTTTGATTTTTCATCATTTTTAATTTTAAATATTTTTGCATAATATAAAATCACATAATTTTTTATTTTCTCTTTTGACTTATTGTTTTTATTTATGTTTTTCTCTCATTCCTTTTCCTTTTATTCAAATTATTTTGATACCTCTTTACTTTAGTTTTTTGAATATTGTATATATTTTTAATATTGAATAATATAATTTTATTAATTAAAATCCAATAATTTAAATCTGTACACGAATGTGCAGTTTTTACTAACCAATATAGAGTTCGGGGCTAATTTGATTATGCAATATTAATTTACAATATCATTCCTAATTAATTAAATGTACACCATTATTCTTAATTAAAAAAGCAAAACTTGCTCAAATCACTAGTATTTCACTATTTCTAATTCCATACTATATGATTATTGAAAAATGACTGTTTTGCTACAAAACTTGAAATTACACAAACACCCTTATTTTTAAATTATTTTATTTGTATCATTTTATTTCTCCTTTCTTTTTATCTCCTTTTTCTTATTTCTCTATCAAATTTCTCTTTTCTAATTTTTTTATAGTTATTTTATTTTAAGTGTTATTTTCTTATATTTTATATAAATGTATTAGTAATACAATAATTTTATAATTTAATAAATTGTTCAATTTTACTCGTATATAATTAAAATTACGGTGACATCGGTTGCATTGTGAGGCCAAGTGGGTGGACTCCAGCAAAGCAAGGGGAAGCCAGAATGACAGGCCAATGCTTGTAAACCAACGAATTATCAATTTCCCTTTTCTTCTTACTTCCCTTTTTATTTCGTCTACAAGTTCAACATGCCCATGTGCTATTTTAAAAATGAATATTAAGTAGGTTTGAATTATTTTCTTAAAAAAAAAATATTGAGTGAAGAGTAAGTATGTCAATAAATCGAGTATGAATAATTGTTTAAATATTGTCTACTTTAATTCTGTAAAATTTAAAATTAAACTAAAATTTGAGTTAAATACTAAAATTAAGTTTAAAAAAATTTATTTAAATTTAAACTCGATCACATTCAAAAATATTGTTGAATTTAAACTATCGAATAATTTAACTTATGAAAGAGTTAGAGCAGTGGAGGGCTCGGGCTCTTAACCTTTTTAAGAGACGGGGTGATAATGACGTTAAAACCAGAAAAGGCTATTCTGCAAAATCTGCTCCGTCATGGAAATGTAATCGCACAACTATTCTTGTATTATTAGGCCATCAGCCAGAGCAACGCATGTGAGCTGCCCCATCAAATCTGATCTAGAACCCTGCCATTCCCTACGCCACGCGGCCCCGCCCCCCGCCGGGATGCACGTGTACGCACGTGACCATGCTTTTTATTTATTTATTTATTTTATATCAAATTAATTTAATCTCATTTCATCGAAGTATCGAAAACTTGGCCATTTTTTTTTGGGGTTTTGAAAACTATTGTGACTTTGAATGTGATATATTTATCACGGCTTTACTCTTTTAAAAATTAATGTTTGGTCATTTTAATAAATTTTCTAATAGACCCTCTTAATAAATCTACTTGTGTGATTAAATAACTACTTATGATTTCATATGTAAATAATCTTAAATATTTTTTGGTTTTTCTTTTTCCTCTCTATTACTATTACTTTAAATTATTCTTTTATTGACATTTAGTTTTTAATTTTCTCGTCTTCTCTTTACCTCTATTTTTTTTTGTCTTTTTGAAAAATATGTAGTTTAAGAAAATTTATTTTATTATGGAACTATTGAAAAATAAAATAATTTTATGTTTTATTATAATTAATAAAACAAGATAGTTTTCGTAAGTATCTACACATAGAGTGTATATTTTTACCGGTGTATATAACAATGTTGTAAATTAATAATTAGAAAGATACGGTTTTGCCTAGAGCAATGTTTAAGCAATTCCCTACAAAATTACTAAGTTTCGTAAAAGTATGTTTAAGGAGATTATGGCTAGCCAAATTCAGTTAAATCTATTTAAAGTATATTAAACATTCATAATAATAATTTAAGCTCAGTTGAAGTTGACTTTTATTATTATGGTTGTTATTATTGTCATGATGTGCACAAAGGTACAAAGCTTTGTTTGATTCCTTGTTTGGAACTTTTCATTCTTGCCATCTTACAAATTAAATATTTTATATATAAATTTTATTTAAATTTAAATTTATTTTTTATCTCTTATAATTAAATAATTATTTTTTAATTATTATATATATATTCGCAATCAAATCAATATTTATTCTTATAATTTTTCTACGTCCGTTTATTTTTTGTATCCTATAAACATAAATATTATCACATCATTTAATCATTATTAAATATTAAATATATATATAAATAATTTTTTTACCCACTCAAATCTTAATACCAAACTTCAATCTTCTTCCAACGAAAATCACCAAAAATTTGCAATCTGCAAACCATGCATGCCCAAAAAGTTCAATTATATTCCTGAAGTCGTACCATAGTGGGCTTGCTTAAGTTCCACCAATTACACCACAGACTGAATAGATGCAATTAAATTTTGGACACACCAAACGAATTATTTTCCAAATCTTGTTCATGGCACTTAAAGGCCACAATTTCATGATCGTGATTCATGAACATTAGGAGGAAGAAAAAACATGTAAAGTGGATATTTGATGTGTCAATTCCCACTGACGCCCTATTTCATTATTGTAAATTCCCACTAGCTATGTTTGTCGCTCAATTTTATATCTCTCACGTCAAATTTTATGCACCCGTACTTCCGGCTTAATAAAATTATTATTCAAATTCAAATTCAATATTTATATATATATATATATATATATATATAATTTATTATTTATTTTTAAATATTATACCTATTCACTATAAAACAATATTTATGTATATAGTCACACACTCACTCTCACACTTACATATATGTATTTATTTATACCGTAAAAACTAATAATTATCTCTCTATATTATTTTATAATTAATCATTATTATATTTTTTATACATTATATAAATATACGTATTTCAATAAATCGCAATTTTAATCCCATCAAAATCTCATGACTAATTATATTACTCTCCTCAATCCAACTCCATCTCAAACAAAAACACCCAAAACACCCTTCCAAACACATTCAATGGCCATTGCAGCCCACGCCCACTCAAACTTTCCATTGATTTTACATTTTTCTAATTACTCTACCAAATCTCATGATCATCTCATTCCCAGACACATTGGGTGTTGGGAAGAAGGGGGACAGTGCAGATGGTAGACAAAACCCCAGAAAGAGGCCTTTCTTCTCATCACCAATCCTCAATCCAAGGCACCGTCTTTAACTATTCTTATTCCCTTCGCTAACATAATCACAGACACATAAACAATACACAGCCAAGCTAACAACACACCCACGCACCATGAACATTCAAAGAATGGTCTAATTGGAGCACACGTCGCGCAGTATAATGTATTTAAGTGTAGACTCTTTGGCTGTGTTTGGAACTCAACTTTTAATTTTCACACATTTTATTAAATTTCACACAGTCAAATAGCTTACTTAACAATTTTTTTTGTTCAAATTTTCTATTTCTTACATATATTGTCAATTAATTATTTTTTGATCATTAAATATATTCATAATTAAATTTATACCTATATATATCTTATATTTATATTTATTAATACCCTAAAGACTAATCATCATTTATATATACTATTATATCATCAAAACATTATTTTATATATATATATATATATATATTCAAATAGATTAAAAATTTCATCACATCAAAATCTAACAACTAAACATATTACACATTCTAATACAACTCTTCTCAAACATTGTTATCCAACAAAAACTTTCTCCCAAAAGTGGCCTTTATTTATTACTAGCTATATTGCAAACTCTACGGACTTGCAAAAATTTAAAAATTATTTATTAATATAATAGAATTTTTGTATAATTATAGAAATTTTAGGTCAAGAGTTTTTGAATACAAATACAAAAATTGTATTATAATTAACATTATATTTTTATTATATAATATGTTTGTGAATGTGTGCGACGAAGAAACAAAGTATAATACATGTCATTTACTCTTAATTCAAAATTGGAAAGAAAGTATGATGAATTGATGGTGTTAGTTAATTAACTGAAATAAGAGGGGTATAACTGGTAAAATATTAAAAGACCAAAAGTTGTTATTATAGGGGTATTTTAATTATAAAGAGTATTTTAGTTAAATCATCAAAAACCAATCAGCGACTTAGATGGTGTTGGCTAAATTTATTTTAAATAGTTTATTAAATTATGTGACTTATAATATATTTTTAAATCTTATAAGTTGATATATATTTTATTTTAAAAATGAGTTAAATAAAGTGTTTGAATAGAGATGTCTTATAATATTTTGTAAAAGTTTATAATTATAATTAATTATAATTTTTTAGTGTAATAATGATAAAAATAAATTAAATATTATTAATACCAAGATATTTATGTGTTTTTTAATTTATATAAAAAAGTAACTTATAAGATATTTTTAAAAAAATTGAAAAAATTAACTTATTTTTAAGGAGTTTATAAGTTACAAATATTTTATTTCAAGAATTTATAAACTGTTTTATTAAAAAATTTAATTTAAAACTCCTGAATATTTTATAAGATATTTTGAAAAATTTATACGCTCGTCCAAAAACCCAGTTATTAGTACAGACAGGCAAGTTGCTTTTTCACCAATATTGATTCTTGTTTGGTCGGGGGGACAAATATTCTATTTCCAATTTCCTAATATTTTCCCCCTTTATTGAGAAATTTTAATGGATTAGTTTCATTTTGTTTTTCATTAGATAATATTGACTTTGTTTGTTTTGTAATTATAGTGTGTGTTTTTAAATATTTTTATTTTAAAAATAATGTAAAAGTTTAAAAAAAAAAAGATAAAAAAAAATATAATAACTGAAAGAAAGTATATTTTTAAAAGATAGATAATTTAAAAACAAATAAAAACGCAGTTCGAGGCCAACAAATCAGTCTTGCTAGTTGCTCCTTCTCACGCATTTGTTGGGCCCAACGGCCTACACAACAAACGAGTCCTTGACGTCTTCTTGGGCAGCGGCATTCAATTCGTCTTTCTGGCGAAGGCTCTACGCCATCGTGTAGATTTGCGGTGGGACTTAATTACCGTCACTCGCAACAGATGGGAACTTCATTGCCTCTACTTTCGGTGCGACAGAGCACACGTGCGAAGCGTGCGGTTTAGGTTCTTGTCATTTACTCCCTGATCTTCACCGTCACGGTAAGAACGCAGTGCATGTGGGACCCATAAACCCTGAACAATGCTGTTCATCATCCTTGCTGATGTACAAGGTTCACAGTTACTTTTAGTTTGTTGCTAAAGGCATTAAGTATGAGCTAAAAATGTTCCCGTGCGAAGTGAAAAAATTGAGGTGCATACAATGGGATGTATGACACATCGTTCATCAATTTTTGACTATTTTGGGTTGAGATATAACGTTATGCTCGCATATATACGCAACAGCATACAATAAAGGTGTGTATTCAGTAAAACAGATTTTATTCGAATTGGATTTTTTAGTATATTGAAATTTTGGTACACTAAATTTATGTATCTACTAAATTTTTGATTTGATTCCATAATTAACTATTTTTTTTCAATATGTTCAATTCAATATTTTGGTATGTCCCATTTTAATTTAAAATTTAAAAAATAAAAAATAAATGAATTAATATTTTAAATTATAAAATTTAATTATATAGCTTATAAATAAATATTAAATATTTTTTAAAAATTTCATTGTTTTAAGTTATATTTTTCAAAGATCAAAAAATATATCTACCTGTATACATATAGATAATGTCAATTAGATAAATACCACGTAAAAAAAATTATAATACAAAATCTTAATTAAATAATTTTTATTTCAAAAATTTTAAACAAATACAATTTTTATAATAAACAATTAATCAATTAAGATTTTAAATTAACTAAATTAGATAACGACAGATGTCAACAAATGATTAATTGAGTCAATCAGAAGTCGACAAGTGTCGCAATCTAATAAGAGGTCAATAAATGAAGTCTTCAAGTGAGCCCTACACCTTGATAGCCAACGAGATTACGTCACGTTGGCAGGTTATGGTAGTTACATTATATCTCCTACAACTATAAATAAGAGTCAAAACCCGACAAACAAAAAAAAAAAAAAAGGGGGAAGAAGAAGAAGTGGAGGGAGAAGGAGATACGAATTCTCTCAAAAATACTTAAGAATATTCAAGATGTTATTCATTACAAGATCTTCAAATTTTGCGTTCGATCCAAGATTAGACTGTTAAACTTGAAGATATGCGTTAGATGAAGAGATCAACAGGTTTCAAGGAATATCAAGTACAAGCCTTTTTCTCAAAATTATTTAAATTGAAGGTACATCTTTGAAGAAAGAATTAAAGGACCAACTTAGAGAACAGAGTCCACACAAAATTCATTTGATTCAAATTGTAATCGACTTGTGCAAATTTCTTATTAGTAGAAATCCAATCGCAAGATTTTATCCTACACTATCATAATAAAATATTTTTTATTTAATAGGTATAATATAATTCAATTTTTTTTAAAAAATAAATATAATAATCAAAAAATTAAACCATCGATATATAAAAAATAAGAGAAATTAAATAAAAATATAATAAATATTAAAAATGAAAATAAAATTTGATGTTCGATTCTATATGATATGCTAAACCTAAATACTGAAATTTTTAAAACTATCATAATTTTGATTCCAATCAATTTATTGGACTGTACTCCCTTAGTATACAATGTCATCCCAATGGTTCTCGAATTCTACTTCAAATCCAATAATAATACTATCAATTTGGTTGTACTTTATCAGTCCAACAAATTCAATTAAAGTTGGTTAGATCGGGTTCATTGCTTGGTCTAATAGTTTCCATTAAAACTTGGACGTGCAAGATTATAAAAATATGCTTGGTTTTAAAATTTTAGAAAGCAAAAGAAAATATAAGAGAAAAGGAGAAGAAAGTTGAAGAAATTCAAAATATTACAATCTATTTGGTAGAATGTTTTTTTACGAGGAAATGAAAATGCTTACAAAAAAAAAAAAAAAGATAAAAACACTTAAAATTTTCAATTTTTTATTAGTTGAGAGAGATAATTTGAGGATATATGAAAAAAATAAAAATAATGAATATTTAAGGAGAAAAAGAGATAATTAAAATAGTTTTTTACTTATTTTCTAGCCATCTTGTCATACGAATGATTTTTCTTCACTGAAACAGTACTTTCTTGTAACTTTCTTTTTTTTGTTTATCATTTTTTCTATCAACTAAACAATTAAAATTATGTTCTTTGCCATTTTTTTTCTTTTCGCTTTCAAAATACTAAGAGTGTGTTTGGTTTTAGGAATGTAAAATGAAAAAGAAAATAACAGGAAAAGGAAAAGAAAATGAAAGAAATCTAAAATTTCATATAGTGTTTGGTTGAAAAAATTTAAATAAGAAAAATAAAAATTTTAAAAAAAGAAATAAAATCAACAAACACTTAAATTAGTGAAAAAATTTATAATTTGAGAAAAAATAATAAAACATAAATTAATGAAATAACATTGGTGAAATTTTGGGGAAGGAATGAGAGTTCAAACAGTTTTCTTCCCATTTCCTTTGTTAAACTATAATTTTATTTAATTTTTTTTATAAGATTTTTTTTAATTAAATAATCACAAATATTTTTCTTAGCATTTTTTTCTCCCTCTAAATTTCAAGACCCAAACATAGTGTGAACCGGGCAAGTGATCAGAGTCTAGGGCCGAAAGTGACGCTCTTGATTTCATTGAGCTCAGCCACTTTTCCCATGGGTCCAATTAGAACTAATTTCGTTGGGTTCTGAATCCCATTGGAGTCTGGATCTGCATCACGGCAAGGGATCATAGGACTGCCCAATTCAGGTGGGCTAAAGAATACTTAGTGTCTATGCTATGGTGGTCAAATGCCTAAGTCTGGCTATGTTTGGGAGGGGGTGGGGGGTTTTGTTGGCAGGGCGAGTTATCTTAAAATAAGAAGTATGTTTTAAAAAAATATTTTAAAATAGTATAATTTATTTAAATTTATATATTTAAATAAATATATATATCATATATAATAATAATTGTATGATGTGATTGTATGTATAGATAATAGTAAATTTTTAAATAAAAGTATATATAAATATGAGAGTAAATATATATATATATATATATATACATATATGTTAATTTGGTTGGGAGTAGATGTAATAATGAAAAATAATTAATTAATTATAAATGTAAAGAATAAAAAATTTGAAATTGAAATTTAAGAAAAAATTGTGTGATTCAAGATTTTTGGTGTTGCGAAGTTGACGGGACGAAGGTGAAAGGTGGCTAAACATAGAACAGAGAATCAAATATTTTACTAGTTCTTTTTTTATTTTTTCTACGTAAATTTACAAGGAAGTACAGGAAACGTAGAACCCTTGTACGTTGTCAGGCAACGACTGGGCAATCGCTATTGTTGACTGTTCTGCAACCGCGTAAATGTACGTCGGAGGCGGAAACCAGAAGTATCCATTACGATATCGTTTTTGGCTTTCAAACACAACGAACCGCCAAAGGATCATATCTTGTAACAAGAACGTTTTCTTGAAGACACTCCTATTTCTTCTTCTCTGCACAAGTAAAGATTCCTTCTTTGAGTTTTATCGTCTAAGAAATGGGCAATCAGAAACAGGGCACTGGATTTTTTTGCCTCCATTGCTTCTACTCTTTCCACTTTTGGCAGCGCCATGTCCAAATCCGTCAATGGGTATCTCCGATACTATACAAATTCCTGATTCTTCACCCACAAATTTTTTTCTAGCATTTCCAACATCAGTTTATACAATTCTGATGCTCGTCTTCGTTTCTGGATTTTTCCAGAATTTAAAAGAATTAACACTAGGCTTATCCGTTATGTTGATTCAAGTTGATGAAATACTTTAGATTGACATAATTCATGCCTGTTATTTTAGGTTTTTTTTTATTTATATATTTTTGAATGTTGAAACAATTTATTAATGCTTTTCATTCGGCTTAATAATTAACTACAAGCACGAAAGTTTCCATATTATTTCAAGTTGACAAATTGACGTATATGTACACACATTTTTCTTCTCATGTTTTCTCCCTTCTCTAGTTTGATGGGTTATGAAGGATTGGAAGTCATAAATCCTGAAGGAGGCACGGATGACGCCGGGGTTGAAGCTCAAAAAGGAAGGTGGAAGAAGGAGGTGTTGTAATTAGCTTCCTTTTCTTAACTTCTTATTGTCTTGTTATATAGTCATGTTCTTCATGTAGTTTATTTCCAGAACATCCTCTATCTGTATAATAATGTTAAGATAAAATTGGTTTGATTTAGCTTATACTCCATGTAAGTTTACTTTACCAATCACGGTTCAATCATGAAATGGTGGATATAGTTTGGTCAAACCTGTTCCTGGCTATGTCATGATTAATCTTTCATTTCTGTCCTGACTCCTGGTTAAACATGTTGTACGCTTTTGATTACCCAGTACTAATATCTGTTCTTTAACAATACAAGGCATCATTTACTTTTTTACTTATATGGCCTCACTGTCGAAGTTTAACTCACAGGATCGCGACAGTTATGGGAGAATGATGCAAAAGTATATTGGCTCTGACGTTACACCAATGGTGATGCTTCCAGTTCTCATCTTTGAGCCAATGACTATGCTTCAGAAATGGCGGAGGTTTGTGTTATCTCATCTCTCGAGATATTGCCGTGTACAAAGTGTGAGCTGTGCCCAAGAATTATGCTGAAGTTATATGATTTTTTTCACAGTTGATGGAGTACTCTTATCTATTGGACTTGGCAGATGAATGCGAGGATCCTCACGTGAGATTAGTTTATGCTGGTAATGTATTTGTTCATTGGCTATCACATGGATAGATTTTAATCTTGAAAGGAACCCATTTTGGTAAGCAATTTTATGTATATCAGCTGCTTGGGTCATATCAGTATATCTTGCCCTCCAAAGAACCTGGAAGCCGTTTAATCCAATCCTTGGCGAAACATATGAAATGGTCAACCACGGTGGCATCACATTTATTGCAGAGCAGGTGATCCGTGCAGCACCATATTTTCCTATTCTGTCATTCCGCTATCGACACAGACAAGCTTATAACCATCTACGGACCATCTGCCTGTGCTTATTGCTGATTTATCTTATGCTTGAGTGCAATTGCTGTCGGCATTTATTTATGCAGTCTTCGACACTGATTTTGATATTAGGTTAGTCATCACCCTCCAATGAGTGCGGCACATGCAGAAAACGAACATTTCGTGTATGATATTACTTCAAAGTTGAAAACCAAATTCTTGGGGAACTCAGTTGATATATACCCTGTTGGAAGGTAAAAGTTACTTTTATGATGAACAATGATGTTACATTATCATCTTGTATGTTGCATTTCAAAATCTTTGATAGAATTCCAGGAAGCTTAAAACTCGTCTCATTGGCTGTTGCATACTAATTTGTAATCTATACAGAGTTCTAATTTATTTTTCTGTTTTCCTTATCCTCATACTTAGCAATCAAAAGCACTCCTGCTTAGGGTGCAGGTTTCTTGGATAATAAGATTAGATTGTGATTTAGCAATTTTCACTCTATGGTAGCTGATCTATAAACCATGTTTCTGACTCTACGTACCATGCAGGACGAGGCTGACTCTTAGAAGAACTGGTGATGTTTCAGATTTGGTTCCTCCTCCCTCAAAAGCCAACAATATAATATTTGGGCGAACTTGGGTTGATTCACCTGGCGACTTGATCTTGACAAACCTCACCACAGGAGACAAGGTTGTCCTGTACTTTCAGCCCTGTGGATGGTTCGGGTATGCTTCCATGACTAGCCATTGATAACTTAATCTACCAGATCAATTTGATTCTTATTTTACACTGTACTTACAGCTTACAAGAAGTTCAAAGTTCAGTAATCTTTTGTCACATGTTTATCTATGTCAGAAGTGTTTAGTTGATGCCTTTGATGTATTTATCCCTGACTAGTGGCCTTTGTATTGTACAAGATTTTTCTTCAGTTTGTTCATTCATCTGATCTTTTAGTATCCGTGCTTGTCCAGCGCTAGTAGGTATGAAGTTGATGGACACGCATACGACGCTCAGGAAGAACCTAAATTTTTAATGACTGCAAAGTGGAATGAGTTATCAGCCTTGTGACTCTGAAGGCGAACCCCAGCCGGGCACTGAACTGAAAGAGGTTAGCAACGTGAGGATCTTGCTCTGTGGCTTTTCTTATTTCTTGACAGGGATTTTTACATTGCAACAGTTAATTTAAGAGGAAATATATTGTTTATGAATAGGGCTGCTGATGCTCCAGAGAACGATAAATTTCAGTACACGTATTTTGCACACAAAATTAGCAGATTCGACACTGCACCTAGGAAGCTGCTGCCATCGGATGCTCGCCTGCGCTCAGACCGTTTGGCGCTCGAGCGTGGCGACCTTTCCAAGGCAGGTTCGGAGAAAAACAGGTCTTTCTCTCTTACAATCCTCTCCATCACTAAGCATTGATTTTTGATCTTACTTGCGAAGAACAAAACAACAACTTTACATAGCACATGACTTGAACGTCATGGCTTGATATGTCTGGTTGTTTGATTCCCAGACTGGAGGAGAGGCAACGGGCAGAAAAGAGGACAAGCGAGGGTAACGGGGATCAGTTTAAGCCCAAGTGGTTTGACTTGACTGATGCAGTCGCGTCCACGCCTTGGGCCGACTTGGAAGTGTATCAGTACAATGGGAAGTAAGCACAACATGGGGCTGCAGTTGATGATTCAGAAAGCAGTGGAGAAACGGAGACCTGTCCCAGAGAGTTCAATCCCTGGCAGTACGATCAGAGCTTGTGCACTGGTCAGGCATGAGACGTCTGCCCAGATGCGTGTTCACGTTGGTTCTCTCATTTCCAGGAGTCCCTTGCGCAAGTAGATAATATGAACCTTGGGCATTTATGAGTTATGTTCTGCCAATTTTTTTTTTTTTTTTGATTTTTTGGGTGTACCGTTATTTTATTGATTAGTTAAGATGTAAAATTATTATTATGATTATTTATTTATAATGAATGAACTATGATATATATACAACAAGTTGTGCCTGATATTTAGAGGGCCCAGTGGGATCATTGGGATATGTAGTGCGTCTCAAGGTCATGTTTGGTTGAGAGGTTTCGTAAGGGGTGATGTTTGGTGGGAGTGATGTAAGGGTAAGTAGCATGTTCCTTTGTAAAATTTTGGTAGTATGAAAAATTTGATTTATTTGAATGTATCTATTTATATATATATATATATATAGATAATGATTAAATTTTAAAATATAAATATATGCGTGTATGTGGGATAGTTTTTGTGTGTATTTATATAGATATTGATTTGATTGTAAATATGTATAATAATTAAAAAATAAATAATTTAATTATATATGTAAGAATGAAAAGTTTTAAGTTTAAATTTAAAAGAAAATTTTGTTTAGTATTATATTTGTATATTATGTAAAGTTGGACGAGACGAATGATATTCAAAATTGTGCAACTTGCATAGCCAAAGCAATTATTATAGCCATTTATGTATCTAAATTCTATATTATTCATCATCATTTAAAAATTTTACAAATAAAAAATTTTACCATACAAATTTTATTTAAATTCAAAAAATTTTATTTTTTATTTTTTATAACTAACTAATATTTTTTTCTATCATTATAACTATTGATAATCAAATAAATACATATTTTTATAATTTATTTTAACTTATATTCATTTTTGTTATTATTCTATAAACCTATAAACTATTATATCATTAAATTATTATTAAATATTAAATACATATAAAAATAATTTTTTACCCATCTAAATTTCACAAATTAAACATAATTTTCATTCCCTCTAAAATCAATCAAAATTTCCTTCTCAAACAAACATAGCCTAAACACCTCCTCATTGCCTCTTCATTATTATAAAGTTATAAATAAATTTCATTAATTTGTTTAAAATAAATATGAATAGGGGGAGAAGTGATGTCATTACATAAAAATTCGTAACGGCCCATGTAGCCTCGTCCTCATTTGTCCCTCAAGAAAAATGATAACAAACAAATCCCAAATTTTAATGATTCATCACTCGCGCATCACTCGCCCATGCCACGTGTGCCCCACCTCTAAACTATATTAATCCTCTTACCTAGAAATCAACAATTTTCTATTTTTGTTTTTGTTAATTTTCTTTTTCTGGGGTAGCTAGTTTTAAATTTAATTTTTAAAAAATCGACGGTGGTGTGGCTATTTTACAAATTGAATTCAATTAGTAAAGAAATAATTATTTAGATAAGAGTTATTCATTATCTATATTACATTATTAAAAGTTTGGAATTAATTTGATTGCATATAATAAATTTACAATATAATTCTTAATTAGTAAATTTTGAATTAAAGAGACTAAACTACTAATTTGTCATTACTTTTCATACGCTACATTTAAACATTTCTTTTTAAATTCTTTTTTTATAATTCTTTTTTTGTTATTCTAAATATTCTTATACCTTTAATATTAAATAATTGTATTCTTATAATTTAAAATTCAATAATTTTATAATTTATGAATAATTTTGTTAACACGTGGAGTGTACAATTTTATGAGTATAAATTATTTCAAAATCTTTTCTCTTCCCAAATTTATAAATAGTATTTTTCAAATTCCTGAGACTATATTTGGTTTACAATTGTTATTAAATTTCATTCTCTCAAAATCAGATCAATGATAAAATCCTTAAATTTAAAGAAAAAAAGAGGAAAAAAAACAGTAAATCGAACCTCTTGCTTTGTATCGTGCAAACATAAACATGCCACAAAATCAAAGTCCTATTTTAATAATGTTTGATTTGAATAGCAAGACTTCCAAGGTCAAATCAAATGTCTTTTAGCATTTTGCTCGATGAGCATTCCAATATCTAAATCGACTACTCGGCCAGATTCAAATTCACCTGAGTTTGAATTGAGTTTTGAGTAGACGACTGGTGTCGTCTCCAAACAAAATGTCGACTTTTATAACTTCTACAAAATTCAAATTACCTTCATGCAGTTAGAACGCAAAATTTTCTTCTCATAATAGAATTTTGAACCAAATGAAGTATAAGCTTTAATTATATTTTGATTTAATCGACCAATTAATAAACATATTAAGTATAAAGTAAATAATCAAATTTTCGAGATTTAACGAGTCAAGTTCATAATTTGAAATTAGTGATTATTTCAACATCGTTTGTCTTAATTTTGTAAAATTTAAAATCAGACGAGAATTTGAGTTGAACACTAAAATTGAATATAAAAAGTTGTTTAAATTCAGATTTGAGATGGATTAGATTCTTATATATTGTGGAACTTGACTACATTCTCTTATCAATGCAATTTCTTCACATGTCACGCCGCTGCTTTGACTACCGATATGGCCGTGAAGGTGGGGGGAAAGTTGCCGGTGGGGCTGTGGAGACAAAGTTCTCGTCAACACAAGTCTTTGAGAATTCACCGGCTACATCCAGTCACCTTTTCAAGGCTTTGCATTTTCTATTTTTTTGATTTTCTGTAATTATTCTATTCAAGCCATATTGTTAGAAATATAAAATTATTTTAATTCTTTTTATTTGCACCGCCTCTCTCTCTAAACTTTTGGATTTTTTATTCTTTTATTTTAAATATTTTTATACTTTAATTTTCGATCATTTTATTTTTTACTATTAAAAATTAAATCTATTTATAATTTTTAATTAGAGTTGTTCACCGACTGGGCGACCAGGCTACCAAACCACCGGTCTCCCCGGGGGTTCCCGTCGTTATTTCTTGTCTCTTTAGAATTAGATTCTGCAGCATAGAGGTGCTTCCTTTTTCGAGAGGAAAAAAGAAAATGAACAGTTACTCTTTTGACACAACTCTCTGCAAGAATGGTTAGTTTTGGGGACGTAAGGTTGAGGTTAGTGATCAACTGACTGTGTTTCTTCCTGACCCATGTTCAATATTAGCGTTTTCTTTCAGCGTATGCTATCTGCAACTGTAGCTCCCCACAAAAATTTAACCTTTATTTTTAATCATGCCAAGTATGAGTACTAGCGAATTAACCCAGTAATTGTTACTTAAGTACGCGTATGTGTTGTTTTGGGAGTTTTGTTTTTCTTGTTTTGTTAAGTTCCTTTGGTGGAGTTGAAGAAGTATTGGCAGTTTGACCATTGAAGCTTGAGATTCATTTTCCTCGATTGGATTGTAGAGAAGATGGATTCGCCTTATAATGGATTCTTGAATTCTTCAATTGAACTTCAATTGGGGAATCAATCCACCGCTGAGTTTTCCAGTGGGAACCCCAGCAGTGGGAGTGGATTTGGATTTACTTATCCAGATCAGAAGCTGTTTAGTGGGCAGAGAAACCAAACTGCCTCTGTCCATGAACACGGTAATGGCGCCGTGCATTTAGTCTCGAACCCGCCCTTCGAGGATGATTGTCAAGATGATTGGGATTTTTCGGATGCGGTTTTGAGGTACATTGATCAGATGCTTATGGAGGAGGAGATGGATGAGAAGACTCACATGCTTCAAGAGTCGTTGGACTTTCAAGCGAAAGAGAAGTCCTTTTATGAGGTGCTTGGCAAGAAGTATCCTCCTGCTCCACAACAAGAGTCGGCTCTTGTTACGCGATATGGAGAGACTGCGGATGATTACTCTTATGTTAATCCACGTAATTCAACAACTGGCAGCACTGATGCTAGCGGGTACTTAATTGACATTGTCGATCCAAGTTGGATCAACAGCAGTGATGCTGACTACGATGCCTCTCTTGTTCAATGTCGTGCAAGTCATCGAACTTCCAACTCATCTATTAGCTCATCAAATAGCTTGAATAATGTTATAGATGGGTTTTCTGACTCTCCAGTTAGCCCTCTTCAATCGGTCTTGAATTTCAGGAAGGAGGTCGGACAGGCAGGTAAGTTCCTTCCTAGAGGAAGTAAAATGCTGGTTAATGTTGGCATTCATGGTTTTTCTGATCAAGGTCCGAAAGAAAAGGAAATTAAGGCGGAGAAGGAAGAGCCGAAACACTCACCTTCCGAATCCAGAGGCAAGAAACATCATCACAGTGTGGACACAGATTTGGAAGACGAGAGAAGTAGCAAGCTGCCTGCAGTTTATGCAGACTCTAATGTTCCCATGGAGGAATTTGATGTTGTCCTACTTCATACTCTGGGAGAGGGTGAGAAAAAATTTGAGGCTTATAGGGCAGACCTGCAAAATGCAGCGAGCAAGGGTACACAGCGGAATGGGCAAGTTGAAGGATCCAGTGCTGTGAAGGGTTCGCGCAGGAAACACAGCAGAAAAAAGGAAGTTATAGATTTGAGAACCCTTTTGATTAATTGTGCCCAGGCAGTTGCTGCTGATGATCGTCAGAATGCCAATGAATTGCTGAAAGGGGTCAGACAGCATTCATCTCCGTTTGGGGATGGGAATCAGAGGTTAGCTCATTATTTTGCTGATGGACTGGAAGCGCGTCTGGCTGGAACTGGTAGCCATATATATAAAGCCCATGTCAACAAAAGAACGACTGCAGGTGATTACTTGAGAGCTTACTATACTTACCTCGCATCATCACCATTCAGGAAAATTTCAAATTTTGCCTCGAGCAAGACAATCTTGATGAAAGCAGAGAAAGCAATGAGAATTCATGTCATAGATTTTGGTATCCTTTACGGCTTCCAGTGGCCGACATTTATCCAACATTTAGCTGCAAGAGAAGGTGGCCCTCCAAGGCTTCGGATTACTGGCATAGACTTTCCGCAACCTGGCTTCAGACCTGCAGAAAGAATTGAGGAGACAGGATGTCGATTGGCTCATTACGCTAAAACATTCAAAGTGCCATTTGAATACCATGCTATAGCGCAGAGCTGGGAAACCATCAAAGTAGAGGACCTTAAGATTGAGAGGGATGAATACGTTGTAGTCAACTGTTTGTATCGAACCAAGAACTTACTTGATGAGACAGTGTTAGCTGAAAGTTCAAGAGCCACAGTTCTTAACCTGATTAGAAAAATTAATCCAGATATTTTCATCCATGGAATAGTCAACGGAGCATACAGCGCACCCTTCTTTGTCACTAGGTTCCGGGAGGTGTTGTTCCACTCCTCAGCTTTATTTGATATGCTGGAAACAAACATACCTCCAGAGAAACCAGAAAGGATGCTTATTGAGAGAGATGTCTTTGGAAGGGAAGCATTGAACGTCATAGCCTGTGAAGGCTGGGAGAGAGTTGAAAGGCCTGAGACATATAAGCAATGGCAAGTGCGCAACATGAGGGCTGGCTTCATGCAAATCCCTTTCGAGAGAGCGATCATGGAACGGGCAACATACAAGGTAAGAGCTTTGTACCATAAAGATTTTGTGATTGATGAAGACAGTCGGTGGCTACTGATGGGCTGGAAAGGGCGGATAATATACGCCATATCCTGTTGGAAGCCTGTTTAAGAAACTAGAGAATACTGCTCTAATGGACTTTCATTTTTCTTGGACTATGATTTGGAGCGTCAACTGACTGCTTTAAGGTAAGCTTCAAGCAAGTATTTAATTGAAATCTTCTGCATATCGCTGTGCATTTATCCTTCCAATTAATCGCATATATTTGCTTCTTTGGTAGATGAGAGTTCCTCTAATGGCGAATGGACGCCGCACAGGTCGAATCGACACTTCTGTTCCCTTATCGATGAAATGGTATATCTTCTTTACAACCACTTCAATGAAACCATTACAAAGGTTTTTTGAGTTAGATCTAATTGCAAAGTAACTCCCACTTAAGTTTACTTCCGTAACTCCGAATTACTGGTGATGGTTTTTTGATGAGGAAAGAGTGATGTCTCTAAATGTAGCATCTTCCATGGAAGTCTTTACAAGCTCGTGTTTGTCACATGATTCATCACCAGCAATAAGCAATTCTTGATCACTACGATGATTCATTTGCTTTCTTGCAGTGTGAAAACGAATGATGTAGGCTGTTGAGCAACAGCATTATGTTTTAATTTAGTGTTTGATGATGCAATGACCTTTTAACATCCTTAATGAATATAAATAAGGGCCTAAACAGCCCCTTTGCTTAGGATTCTTACATGGTTTCTTGCTATGGAGGTTGTTGCAGTTTTTTTCATCTGGAAAATATTTATTTGTGGCATATGTATTTTAAATTGTAGATGTACTAAAATATTAATAAGGTGGATCTTAATTTGATCATTCTATTTCCCTTGAATTTCTATATTTATTATATCAGTGTAAATAAATTTAGTTGGATGAGTTGAAAAATTAGGTCTAAGAATTGCATCCGCCGTACATTTGCAATATTGTTAAATGGATCCACCACTTTGACGTGGCTGATTCTTAAGAAGTTCCAATTTTTTTCCTTAAAATTTGTCAAACAAGTAATGTTGACCACACCAAAGGTGGACACCTAAACAATCCATTAAAAGACAGCTAAGAGACATCAAACATCTAACATATAGTAAATATAATTTATGGTAATGCAGTAGGTAATTGAATTGACTTGTTAGGCATTCGACTCAATGGAATAATTAATATGATTAGACTGATGAATTATTCTTAAGTGGTTAATTGAACATATGTTGATTAAGCACTCTTTTTCAACCTACTGAAATGGTTAAAACCCTTCCTCCAACAGTGGGCCTTCTCGACCCGGACCGGTGCATATCACTGGTTGCGGGAGATCTTGCCATGTGTAGTTAGCCACACATGGCAAGATCTGATCTTTTTAATTAATTATTTTTTTTAAATACAATAATTTATCAAACAAAAAATTAAATAAAATACAAAATAAAATAAAAACTACAAATAATTTAGAACAAATATAGTTAAACCTGTTTAGGTTATTAACCACGTCAATAAAAAAAATGGGTGTCAAATATTCTTATTGCTTATATTCATTTAGTAGTTTTACATAAAAACTAAATTATTAAAAATTACTTTGTTTTTAGCATATACATTTTTTTATTTTATTTAATATTTCATATGACTCTTTATTCTTTTGTTATGTTCAATAACCAAAAAAAGTAACTAATATAATAACTAATATTAAACATTTCAAATGTTTTGATATTTTATTTTATTTTATTTTATTTCTACTTATTTTAAAATATTATTTTATTTGATCTTTCATTTAATTTTTATTTCATGTATGTTTTATATTTAAAAATAAAAAATTAAGATTTTGCCAAATGGCTAGATCTGCCGCACCCGGCGTACATGACCGGGTGCGGGATAGAAGAAACCCCAACATTGATAGCCCATTGGCCAAGACTGCACCTCAAATTTCTCATTTTGCAGTTTGAACCAATAGAAGCAATTGCAGCAAATGGGAATAGCAATGGCTGCTGACAAGACTCCAATAAGAATTGAGGAAAACAACCAAATTAAATTAAGGCAATCATTATCACATAAATAGTGGCCATGCATGATTGCACGGGAGTGATTTGCCACCACTTTCAGGGGTTTATCATCAAAGTCAACACAGCCTACTTATTAAAGTAAATTCGAAAATTTAACAAATAAATCAGATCCCAAACATCCCCTAATCCAGTACAAACACGATTGGTGATTTGCATGCAAGATGATATGACATGTAACAGGGCAGTCACCATATTATTGCAACAAAATTTTAATATTACATAGCAACATAACATGCATTTACATCATTTGATTGAAAAGATCAGAAAGAGGTACTAATACAAGTGAGCATTCCCCTCTTTTGCTAGGACAAGAGTAAAGCTAAGCTGTGACAGAAGTCTCCACTGCAAGCCCTGTGTAGTTAGCTTCAGCAACTTTATTATCAGCTTCCCATAGCTCTGGTATTGCTTCCCTGAGATTATGAATGCTTTCTACTGCATAGTCTGCTCCTTTCACTCTCTGGGACTTGCCCACCTGTGTCCAAAAACTTACAACTTATCTCATGGAGATTAAGAGTGCCCTCGAGGGACAAGTTTTCACTAACACACGGCAATTTTCCAAAAACTTACCAGCACGGTGTGCAGTCCGACGCATTTTCCAGACTGAAGGTTTCGCGTGCTGTCCTCAAAGAACAGCTGCATAGACAGAATAAGCATATGACTGAATCAAGATTGTGTTGAGAGAGTACGGTGTCAAATGCTAATGCCTCAAGCGGCAAAACTTACTGTTCTATTTGGATCGATGTTAGCAACTCTAAGAGCCTTCTCAATGGCAAATTCTGAGGGCTTGCAGACAGTTGGTGTCTTTGGCAATCCAGAAGGTCCCGCGTTAGGCTGAGAAAAGTGTCCAATAATGTCAAAAATTTCAGGGCTTCCATTAGAAGCAGTACAAGATTGTTCTGATCCCACAAATTCAATGTCATCCTCATCATCAGATGTAGTGCTGTTGTGAGTAGGATTAAGAGTCTCAAAGCAAATGATCCCTTCAAAGCAGTCTACCAGACCAAGTCTAGTAAGAGATTTGATTGCATGCACCTTATCAGCATTTGTGAAGATCTGTTCCACCCCATTAATGCAAATAATCAGAATCTGGACAGGAATGAAGACATTCTTGTGCTGGAAAGTGTAACAAACATGGGAAAATTATGCTTACAACTTTGCGGATGGGCAAGCTCAACAAAAGGCTTCTCAAAACAGGGTCTGGTTTCAAATTATCATAAGGCAATCTCCCATGAACAAAACTACAAGATATGCCAAATTAATGGCTTATGTGAAATTAACCATAGAACGCCACTTTCTAACCATATAGTTTAGAAGCAAGGTTAGGCTTCACACTAACATACCTATGATACTCATCATAGTCAACATCATAGCCAACTGCCTGCAAATAACAGTTTAAGATTCATATTCCTTCATAACAGGATCAAGTTCAAACAACAATAAGGAGGATGTTTTGTGGCTCACCCTCAGGCCTGCCATTGTGGTGCCATAGTTTTTGTACAATAGATTGCACAGCTCTTGGACGTTGCTCTCTTCTACACCCAACTTTTCAGTCATGTAATCTGACACGAGAACACACGTGAAAGCAATTCACCAGACACCAGAGGAAAAATTTACCAAGACCAAGAAACAAGGTCTCATCACCTTGAATGTTCCTGTGGACAGATGCTGCCAGACCAGAACTTGGAGGGTATAGTGTATCATCAAGATCTAGACAAGTATTGACAAAAAATAGATAATATGGTCATATTTATCTCAAAATCGAACCGTAGGATGCTTGTATAGAGGTAGATGACTTACCAAATAGAAGGCAATCATATTTTGGCCTCTGAACTTGCCTGTATTGCTCCTCGTATTCCATCTTAATCTACAACAGATTGGGCTATGTTATTCAACTGCGAGCCAATATGGGGTTCTTAACCTACGACCGAAAGGACCTCATGATAGTCAATATGGGCCCTCACCACCCATCGATGCATGGTGTTCTTCGACTGATCGTAACTCTCGATGGTAAAGATGTTATCAACTTTGAATCAATATCAGGTTATTTACATAGAGGGATGGAGAAAATTGCAAAAAATCAAACAATATTTGGTTTATGTAACACATTGGCACTATTTTAGCTACAATGTTCCAATAACCGTAAATGGACACGGACTGCTGAGCAACATCCAAGCACACGAAAGGGCTAGCTATATCAGAGCTATTATGTTGGAGTTGAGTCGTATTGCTTCCCATTTGTTATGGCTTGGTCCCTTTATGGCAGATATTGGGGCACAGACCCCTTTCTTCTATATTTTTCGAGAACGAGAATTGATACATAACCTACTTGAAGCTGGCTCTGGCATACGCATGATGCCTAATTGTTTTAGTACCGAAGGAGTTGCTACTGATCTCCACTCATGGCTGGACAGATTAGTAGGAAAAATAATTAGACAATTTTCTTGTAATCAATCCAACCAGTTTACGTATGCTATTTGTCCAGCCCGGATAACTGGTCTAACAACAGGATTTCTGCATCTACTGACAAGCTCAAAAGCTTCACAAAAATCATATCACAAAGAACTCTCAGGAAGCTTTTTTGATGATGTATCGATGACAAATACTAAGAGTATCATATAAAACTCGAACAGTTATTACAACTTCAAACCCATGTTCGACAGCAAAGTCTCACATTGGACTACAAAACTTATCATCATCATTTTAAAATTCTATTATATTAAATATCAGAATCCGGAACAGTATCAACCCATTAACTACAGGAAAAATATGAAAACACAAGTATAATTACCTTTTTGTACATGCAGTGATACTGATGCGTGGAGCGGTGAAACTCAACGTAAATGTTAAAAATGGCAAGATCCCGAGATGAGAAATTACCTAAACGGTAATGAAGACGAAAAGACAGGAGGTAGTAAAGGTTGTAAGGAGAGCAGAATCTCAGAGGTGGCCCAATGGCTTCTATCTATGCAGAGAGATTGAAACGAAAGGAGAAATAAGGGGAAGAGAAATGGAGGCATACTCTCAGTTTATATAGACAAACCACTGCGCCTTTTCGTGTACGTATTTTTTTGGCATTTCTTGAAATCACGCTTAATAAGTGCTCAAAAATTGATTTTGAAATTTCTCATATATATTACTGTCAAAATCTTATTTTTGATTGCTCAAAGTTAATTTGTATAATTATGATTCACTGTATTAGTGTGTGGCTCCACAAATTAACGTCCTAGAATATTTATGTTCTTTTACTATTTTCCTTTTCTCCATTTTTATTCCTTTTGCCTTTTTTTCATCATTTCAGCAATTATAAAATTTTATTATTATTGGTTTTGATAAAATTAATTTATTTTTTAAATTATGTGCACACATAAAATATACAACTTTACTAGTAGAGATTAATATCCGACCATGGTACTTTTGGACACCTTAACTTGAAAATTATCACGTTGTCTTTTACATAACTTGTAGGTTGATAAAAAAAATAATATATATATATATATATATATATATAAAATTATGTAAAAATAAAAGAGAAAAAACAAATACAAAAAATGATAATTATAGTGTGTGTTTCAGTGTATTAAAAATGTAAATAAACAAAGCCAAGGACCTTGTTTGGATGCACACTTTGGCGGAGATGAAATTGACGCAAAAGCGTAGGAATAATGTAAAAATAACAAAGAACTAAATAGAAAGTTTTCTCATGATTGATAGTATGTTTGAGAAAATGAATTTTGAAAGGATATAAATAATGCAAAATTTGCATCCAAACACTGAGGTATTTCACTGGGACAAATATCAACACTTGGTCCAAATAATGCACCTTTTTTAGCAAAAAAAGGAGGAGGTTGCTAGTAATTTACAAAATGATACCATGAGGCTGGAAATAGAAATTGATTCAAGTATGCAACACATTATCAGGCAGAAAAATAAGAACATGGTTTGAAGCTAGATTCTTCGTTTAATCTCTATTCCTATTGGGAGATATTTTCTGCAAATCACTTGAGTTGTACACCCTCATTATTTATAGTCCAATAAAAAATTCCACATTAGCAAAATCCAAGTTGAATAACATGAGCAAAATTGTACTAATATTGTACTTGTCACTCCATCTTTGACAGTAGATATGAGACCATCTCTGTCCAGGATTTGGCTGTGTTTGGTTTGGCAAGAATTGTTGTGGACAATACAGTGCCATAAAATAAACATATCCATCTGACTTTTGGGTTGTAGCAGCTCCTTGCCAGCTATAAAGTTCGTAGATTCCCATTCTTAACAAGGGTTAGCTCCACTGCAAAAATTTTATTTCCCAACCCACAGCTGTCAATGCAATCAGTCCAATTATTTATTAATTTTATGTCAATATTTGTCGCCAACTACTTGACAACAATAAGAGCCATAAATGCATAAAGCAAACAATGCCAAATTGGTTTCAGTTACATTTTTTTCCCTAATTGTTTTGTTTTCCTGCCCCGCAAAACGATTTAATGTTCTCATAAATTACACTAGCCCATTCTCTTCAATAATTATTTTAATCACAATATTAATCTATCAAAAAATGCAGTGCTAATTTGTACATTTTGGTTTAGTACAGCATGTTATTTTGGCTTTTCAGAGAAGGCCCTCTTTGATTTATCAACAAATTCAATTAGCTATGTGCTTGGGTGATTGAAGCCCTGGATTTTTATTTCTGAAGGGGTTCACAAAATATATAATATTTACGCAACTTCTTGTATGTTTCCTTTCTTTGGTTCGGTGCACGTGAAAGCAAGCATTATGCTATATAATTTTTTTTAATAATTGTCCTTTTCTATATTATCTCTACTTTATTATTAAATTAATAAGATTTTTTTGATTTCATAAAGTCAACTATACATTTTTTTTATTATTTTTTCATCCTTATATCTTCGCTTTCCTAACTAATTATTTATTTGTGTTCTTTCTCAAATTTTTTATTTTTAGATTATTTTAAATTTTCTTTATTTTCTTATTTTAAATATATTTTATACTTTTAATTTTATATAATTTTATTTTATCAATTAATATACATTAATTTTGTAATTCATAAATAAATTTACACACATCTAAAATGTTAATATATATACATACACGCGCACGCACATGTGATGTTCATATTTTCAAATTGAAAAAGCCAACCTTGTGACATTGCGAAATATCGTTGTAAATTTACATCAATTTTACTCTAACCAAAATCTATACTTTCGAACGTATTATTTAACAAAATAATATTATTTTATCTCTTTTTTCTTTAATTTTTACGCGTTCCTTAAGTTTTCACACTAATTTTACTAACCCTTTATCCAAACACGGCGTTGTTTTTTAAATCTTCAACAATAATTGGATCCCTAATTTTATCTATGTGAACTCGAGTCGAGGACAAATAGGCGTAGCACATCAACTATTCAAAAAGGAATGGCGAAGAACCTAGTTTTGGACATTGCCACCGTATTGACATATTTTTGACTCATCCAATTAAAGTTTTCTGACTTTCTTAATTATTTGCACGTCTTGGCTGGCTGGCTATGCTCGCGACACGTGTATTTATACGATATGATGCTAAAGTAATGGTACTAAAATCGCAATTACTGTGGGCATAAATGTCTTTTAGTGGATGAAGATATTGCATGAAAGTTACAGCAACGGATGTCCTAAATATTGTTTCGTCACACTTACCTGCAACATCGGAATCTAATCACTCATGATGCTTAGCTTATATTCACGTACAATTGTTTCTTGTACTTTTGGGAATTCCAGCCCACCGAAATTCGGGGTGATTATAGAATATCTAAAACAAAATATTCAATTTTTCATGAATACACACACACACACACACAGATCTTCGTAATAACCTATAATTTTAAGTAACTAAGGATGGTGTTAGTAAACTTACCATATCCATCGCTTTTGATATGTCTTACCGAAATTTAGAAGAGAATCTATGCTCAATATTTCTCCCCTCTGCACGCTTTTTCTGGTTCTTATGAGAGAACACAATAGACACTAGTATATTATATAATATCTTTTATTGCTACAAGATTCATGGCTAAAAATTTTCGTTTCTTTTTACGTTTTGTAACTGTTGTCTAATTTCAAGGGATAGGAGGAGGATTTTAAGACCTCATTTAATTAAAATTTCCTTAGGTTCAATGACAATCGCGAGTCCATTAATGTCAAAATTAATTCTTTTAAGTTACATTGGTCACAATTGTTTAATAATTTAACAATATCCTCCCCAATGACAGCAATCAATACATATGTTGTAATTAACGGGGTTTGAAAAAAGTAGTTTTTTGACACTGTAATATTCTCGACATTCAAAAGTAATTAATACTGGAGCCACGCACTTTATATGTAGAATGGGATAGGATAGAAACTCATGCAAACCATAATGCCCAAAATGAGATTTAAGGGTTTGTTTCTTATAAGACGTGCCCAAATATTTGCCCTCACGCTTAAAATCCAATTCGTGAAGCAAAGTAATGCATCAGCTCAAATTGCAGAGGTTCCTATTTCACGGCTACAATTCCTGCACGAGATTGAGGGTTCCTACGCGGCCCTTAATCCACTAATGTAAAAAATATCTGTGAGTGATTAATGCAGAGTAACCCACAAAAAATAAGACACCTGATCCAACTATGTTACGCCACACCACAGAAAATGCTTACAAGTTTCGACAGTGTATTGATTCATGGCCAATGCAGAACTCCTTAACCATTCAACCACTGCCACAACAGGAAAACCCACGTTTTCTGGTTCTTCATCTGGCGTGGCTGTTCGTTGATTTGGTTGATTGTTGTAGTAAGCTGTAATACATTACGTATTAGTACAAACTTACACATAGTGAAAATGCAATGACAGGCTTCAGAGACAACCCCCAGTTTGTGAGACTACGCTCAAAAAATTTCATTAAAAATGATATAATAATTGTTAGGACAATTAGTTAATATCAATACACAAATACTTGTCCTCTCCAAACTCATTCGTTGTTGCGTTTCTAGCCTATCTTAACTAGACAACAAGTCCTCTTACTTTCGTTTTGTTAAGACTCTCACTTGGTCCTAATTACCAATGTTGATTAGTAAGTTTCCTCCTAGGTTGCTTTTTTCATTTGATAACTTAGTGAGCTTGTTGTGAATAGATGGAACTTAGTGATACATTCGGCTTCTTTGTAATCTTTCTTCTCAAGGATGTGAATAATGAAAAACACTTGATGATGTGATCAAAATACACAATGGAAGTAGAAAAATAGCGAAGGCGTGATCAAACCTAATATGGGATTCTAAGGACACGAACCAGACGTTAAACGCCAATCTAACGTAGTAGAACTTGATTGAACCTAATATAGACGGCCATAATCAGCATACTGGATATTAATTAATACGTCACGAATAACACGGATTATTCTGGAATGACTCGATTTGGGGAAGTTAGAAATTCACAAGAAATTAAACACACAATTTTAGGGAATTTGAAAAAGAATATTAAATTGATTAAAACACTGTCTATTTAAAAATGAACAGCGAAATTGTATTTATATGTGGCATGAAAACCCTAATCCATCTAGAATTGAGTTTTTTTCTAATGGGCTTACTTTCATATGATTCAGTACCAAAAATAATCCAAAATAAAATAATAAGATACCAAATTGATTTAGTTCTCTTGTTACTTTACTTATGGGTCATTAGCTCAGTGCAGAATATTCATTCAGAGATTCTTCTTTGATTCTTTGAATTTATGTTCACATGTGATCTCCTCTTAAATTTCATGCACTAGTATATTAATTGCTTGTTTAATTCTCTTTACACGTGCTCTAGTCATTGATCTAGTTGGACCTAGCAAGGGGTCCTCTTTATCATGTCAGACATCCTTGTCACTTGAACTCTTTAATGAAAATTAGTTGAATGTGAATTCTCCAAGTAAAATGTAGATTTTCTTCTTGAGTGAATGTATTCTCCTAATGCAATCTTCTCACTCGGCATGCAACTGCATCCATTTAGTTAGCCTTTGAGGTTGGAAAATTATCCCCAAGCAATTCGACGGACAATCTTTAAAATATTCAAAATTATTACATTCTACGTTGGATCATCCGTTACGGCAATCTCGTAATTCTTTCCTTCCTTAATTTTTGGCAACTCTATCAATCTTTACTCTATCCTCATCACAAAGGGGGAATAACTTGTAACGGCCAAATTGGATTGTATATTGATAAGTTGAGATATGGTCAATTCCAAAATATGGATAAGGTAAGGAAACCACATTTAATTTAATTAGTTAAAATTCAATTAGATCAATTTAATTTGGTTAAGTCAACAAATTATAATCACGAATAGGAAGGAATAAATCAACTAACGAATTTTAACAAATCTCATAAATTTTGTGATAGATCATATTATATTATCTTTTGGGACATATTATCGAAAATTTAGAATTTCCTTATAAAAATGATTTCCCATGTCTAAGTTACATTGGAGAGTTGTGCTATGCTAAAAATGACGACATTCTCTTCCAGCTTTCACACGTGGCATTAACAGTGGCAACTCCTACACATTGTAAAATTATTGGTAGCTTAGTTCTGGCATTTGTTTGTTTTTTTTTTTAAAAACTGGTGTTCATCAACATTCTTTTTTGTTTCTTTTTTCTTTAAAGATAATTAATACGAAAAAATATTTGGTGAAGCGCATCTTGTTAATGGGCTCGAAACAATTTTATGGAGGGCCAGATGGACTCCATTTAACAGTTGGACTCAGGTGCATTGGGCTTTGTAATTTATTAGGCTGATCATTGAGCTGAGCCCATGCTGATATTGTCCCGTAGAAAGCACGGAGTAGACATGGCCTTGCATAGGCTCATGGATCCCCGCTGTACATTTGCACTTTACCACCAAATTGATAAGAACGAAATTGAGGTCAAACTGAAATTCTCTCGTTTTTATACTTTGGTGACAAGTTTTTATGAACTTCATATTTTAACTTTTCAAAATCTTGTCAATTTTCATTTCCATATTCAAGATCCAAACAAAGTGCAAGAGAAAAAGATTAAGTTAAAGAAAAGTGAGAAACGTTTGACGAGCAACGCCCAGACAGATAGGCGACAAAGTCCACAGGTTGCCATATTTGACTTGGTCAGTAGTGTTTGAATCTTGACCGCAGGCTTAATCGCTCGTTGGACAATAATATTTGCTACAGAAGCTTGTCATTTTAATAAGAAAACAAAATTCTTTACCGTTGCCAGTATACTCCATATATAAATGGAGAGAGAGAGAGAGAGAGAGAGCATTCCTTTGCCGTGGGTAGAGGAGTAACATTTGGAGCGTGAATAAAAATTATATTTTATTTATAAAATTTGAATGGATAGAAAAAATTATTTATATATATATTTAATATATAAAAATAATTATATAATGTAATAGTATATTGAGTTATAAAATAATAAAAAAATTAAATATGAGTAAAAAAATTATAAAGATAAATATTAATTTGATTATCAATAATGATTGAAAAATTATTATTTAATTATAAAAAATAAATAAAAAATAAAAAATTTAAATTTAAATTTAAATAAAATTTATTTATAAATATTTAGTTGGTAAAATTAAAAAAAGGGGGTGAATGGTTTTAATTTGAACTTACACAGGAGTATTCAGTTTGTAATCATTAAATTCCACACTAAGTAGAGTACAAGAAGGAAAAATAATTGAAATAAATCCAACGGCGGAGATTCAGATTTACACAAAACCTGAGGACGGCTTATTTGAACTGACGGTACGGGGGCTTCAGCCACGTCAGCAAACGAGCCTGGGCCAACTCATCGGTAACTGACAACATAACTACTGTACGAGAGTCGAGACTGTTCCGCAGAAAACAGGATTTAGAACCCGTTAACTCTCCCACGTCCTCCACTCCCTCGGGGCAGAATTTTAACTGACGGCACAAATTTCCATATAGAAGCAATCCCTTAGGAACCGTCCATGTTCCATTCTGCATAGAATTCTGCATTTCATCCCACGTTGTACGGTGGAAGTATATACAGTTACTGATCTCTGCGTCCATGGAAGCTGAGCAGGAGTGCACGACCCCCAAGAACCAGGAGTCTCGGATACCTGCGGCGCTGGTCTGCCCGCCGCCGCCGAGGAAGAAGAACGAGCGGAGGACGAAACGGGAGCCGCCGAAGAACGGATATTTTCAGTCGCCTGAGCTCGATCGGTTCCTAGGCCTCGGCCCCGCTCAGAGTCGAGAAGCTGGGGCTTAGGCCTGTCAGCATGCATGGGCACTTCCGTTTTCTCCTGCTTTTTTTCAGTTTAATAATCTGCAGTTGAATGTAGAACATATCTTAGGTTGTACTCTGTAGGCTGTTTCTTCTTCCTTCTATTTGTGTTGTTGGTTGTTTCAGTACTTCTGAGAGTGGTTGGTCTGATTCTGGGGTCGCAATCCGGACGAAGCTTCTGTGGCGGTGGTTTGCATTCGGCCTACCTCCACCATCACCTTCTGGCGTCGCGTGCAAAGCAACCTTTAGGTGTCCTTCTGAACCTTCCACCGCCTGCCATTGTTCCGCTTGCCTCCTCAAACCAGAGAATTCACTGTCGGTCGAAAGCATGATCGTCAAACTTGGAATAACCCAAGCCATGGCCCATGCTCTGCGTTGGTTGAGTTCTTTTTTGACTAAATTTTACAGTTAAATTTAATCCTTATTTTCTGTAAAATGTTTTTGTTTTAACTTTGGTGTGTAAGATTTTGCGGGTTGAAATCCAAATGGTCTTTGCTATTGACTTACATGTTGAGATTTTTCAGTAATTGATTATGTTTGTAGTTCATATGTAAATAATGCAGTTTATCGGTTTTGCCGTGCACTCAACGTACGCAAACCATACAAAAATTTGAACTCAGATAATGGATATCAAACCATTAAGTGTCTCAAGCGACAATTTACTGGTTTTGCTTGACATTGCTGTTCTCTAATCTTTATTATTTCGCACCTGGGAATTCAGATTTAATTAAGAATGCAAATTTGTTAATTAGTTTTATGCCAAAATCATTTTCTTGTGTATTGATTTCACTCGGTTTTTTTGTACAGTGCATGGAATTTATGGATGCCAAAAATTGGTAACCCTCGTATAATTCTAATTAGGGAGCTGGGTACCAATTTCATTCAAGATTCGAGTAATGATGAAGCTTGTAGCGTCAAATAAACAGTTCTCTTTCATATTAATTTTCAGAAGCTGCACAATCAATGATGCTTTTTGGTCTTCTATTTTAGAAATATACCTGTACGAAATAAAGTACTTTAAATCTTTATATGTGTGACATTCTTTAAAAATAATTAATTACTCTTCGATATATAGTATAATTTTGACACACGTGTCTAAAGCATTGCTAATAATATATATTATGATTGTGACACATGTCAAGATTTAAAATATTCGACGAGAGCAACCAAATACCTAACAACCAATGCACTTGCACCGAACTGTTTAGGAACATGTACTAAAGGGAAATGTGCCCTCCAACAAAAAGAAATTTTGAAAAAGGCAGACAATGAAATTAAGAACTGCATATGGCATATCAATTGTTAGTTTCTTGCCTCCCTGCTGAGCATCTGACCCGAATGAACCCGAAAAGTGTCAACAAAAATCTGATCTAAACAGGGGAATCAACAGAGGTCTAGTAGAATTACGAAGTTACATTAATTAACAGACCACCTCTCGGATGAAAGAACGTAGTTACTTGGAGGTACCCCATTTGAGTAGAGCAGAAGCTCGAGTTCCTTATAATCTGTACACGGCTCAACGCCATCATTTCCGTACTCTGAGCAGCTGCAATCCACACAAGTTCGAAATTCTAGGAGGTGTCCCTCAAAATTCAAAGATGAATGAAGACCATACTGATGATGGGGACAATCAGGTTGTTTGCTGTCTAGTAATGTCTCTGGTTCAATGCAAATTGAGTCCAGTAATGATCTGTTCTGTGAAGAGTAAGGACTGACAATCTCATAACAGGTTTCCAACCTAACTAGAAGGTAGCGTCGACGGATCGTCAGATGCACGTAATTTGGGATGTGCAAATTTGTCACTGTCCACCTGCTTCGGCTCTGTGCTGGAATCGGATGAAGAATCGCAACCCAGGCTTTGGAACACACGAACATGCTTTGGCAAAGGCATTTCCTCCGGTTCTTCATCTTGCAATTCCCTCTTCTTGTTCAAGTAATCAGTTCTGGTGCCTAGAATGCTATAGATCGCCGTAATGGTTAGACAAAGCTATGATTGACACGAAGAATAGACACAACAAGCCATTATTGACTAGTGAAAAGAGAACGAAAGCAACAAAGCAGTAAGTTAACGAACATATTTCTCTTATCCAATAGACATAAAAACCATGTAAAAGCAATGATAACAAGGTTCGATGCTCTGCAGTGAATGAAGCAGTAATCCCAACTATGACGTATAGTAACTGCAAAAGTATGAGTCAGCAGAATTCTATTTACACCATCAAATAACCATGTTAGTATACACATAAATGGACGGACAAAAAAAATCCATTCTGGGCTTGATTAGCCTTCAGTGGAAAATAGTGCCAGCTATTTCAGAATATCAAAGGCTTCATCTTATAAATAACCAGACACCAGCATGAAATAATTAGACTAATACAGCATTCTCACCCTACAAGTACAAAGATGTGATTGATCCAGAGAATCCAACGAATGTGAAAAGGCCTTCATTTCTCCTGAATCTGATCGCCGCATTTTTGTCGTTTTGGTATCAGTACATTGACTAACTAAGGCACAGTTCCAACAGATAATCATAAAGATCAGAGAACTAATTACCCATATTCTTCCTAAATAAATCCTAGAAAAGATCCTATTTTCTGATTTCTTTTATCCAATTGAGTGAATCAAATCCATCAATGTTTCAAAATTACTACCCAACATAGCCCCAAGTTTCCAGGGCTCGGTATATATAGCTAACCAACAAATTATATCACTAGAAATACAGAAATACAATGAATCAAGAAAGCAAACTTATTTATTTCAGCCGAGCTGCTTGTACTTCCATCCATTATGTTCTCCGCAGATACATATACCTAACTGGGTCTTCTTATTATTCTCCCCTCTGGACTGAGTTTGATACTTGATGATTGAATGAACAGAAACTTCTGATTCTGATACGATAGTGGAGTGTGATGATCCCAGTTCCCCTAACTTATGGCCCTTTATGGTTATCCAAGACAAGAATCGAGTTGCCAGCAATCCACGCGGGTGTTGGAGTTGGTTTGGTGTCTCTGATCGTCATTTATCAATCATAGAGTCCAATTGATTAGGATTAACTATTGGGAGTTCACTCGGATTAGACCCGTAAGACGGGAAACGTGCTCCTCTAGGGATTTAGAACTTTGCCAAATTTTCCCTTTTTATATGTTTATTTTCTCTCTGGAAATATATATATATATATATATATATATGTATGTATGATTATCCATCACCATGCTGCAATCTGTGGAGAAACGACAAAACGCAACGCATTGGAAACTGGCCATCGACTGTTTTGTTTGGCATAAACTTCTTGCGCTTAGCCTTTTGATCTACAGTCATGCACGGACACAAGACAGTGTCGACTCTTATCAATCTCCCGTTGGTCATTAGGGAGTTGAGACAATCAAATTAACAGATTCAGTACTGTTGGCCTAATGTCCAAACTAAGATCTGCAGTGACGTCCACAAATGGGATAAGGGGAAACATCTCCATCTCCGCATAGCATAATAACGGTTTATTAGTGTTGAGCTATGCTTAATAATAACCTGTGTAGTTTACTTCCAAGCATAAATATATTTGATTTGTTTATTTGTTTCTATATTTCAACGAGCAGCAGTTTGGAAAATGATTGCTGAGTAGCCTACATTCAATCCCCATCAGGCAACCGTTTAGACTTGGTAACAAAGAAATCGGGGAACAGTAGCAACCCCCTTTTGTTGGCTGTCGGGTTTGTAGATTCGGATTTCAACTGTAGCTTCTAACGTGGAAGGTTTGGGACTAATGTCAATGTTTGTTTTCCAAGACAACTAGAAGGTTGTGTTTGATGGAAATTGTGACGGAGAAGTTGCAGCGAAAATAATAATAAAAGAGAAAAAACAAGAGATAAAAAAATTATTGTATTAGATAGTAGCATTGCAAGTGTAAATTTTAAAGAGGAAGAAAAACGAAGGAAATTAGCATCCAAACCTAGCCTTTTCTGCTGCTTAGAATTATTATATTTCAAAAAAGATAATGAAGTTCATTTAAATTTTATAATTGACGAAATACAAGTTTGGAGTGGAAAAGCACGTAAGGAACTATATATATATTCTTTAATCTGTCGATAATCCACTCCAATAAATAATTATAAGGGCCTACTTTTTTAATCATTAAACATGATATATAGTGTGATAGACAACCATCTCAAGTCATTATTATCATCATTATATATTTTTATAAGAACCCCAAGAGAGTTTCGTTAATGCTATGTATGTTAAGATGAAAATACCGTAGGCAATTTTAAGCTATAATACATGCAGAGCGATTATAAATACATTTACATCCTTATGGTAAACAAGGTTAAAAGCGTGTTTACCATGCATCTGTGAACCCAATTAAGTTTAAGGGATTAAATGTAATTTTTATCCTATAACTATTGTAATTTGACATTTTTATTCTTTAACTTTCATATTTGGCAAAAATATTCTGAAATTGAAAATTTTAGTAAATTTAAGACACAAAACCTTAAATTGGTCGGAATGTTGCATGTGAGAAGCATATGTCCATGGAATTTGAGACTTTTCGACAAAAAGTGCACGCCATATCAATGGCGATGTCACCTTACCGACCATTAGCATATAATTTTGACCAAAAATCCCAAATTTTAGATGAAATTAGAGTTTCTATCCTTAAATTGCAAATTTTTTTTTAATTTTAGAACGTTTTTGCCAAGCACAAACACAAACGTTAAGAACAAAAATGTTAAACTTCAGGGACAGAAATTGCCTAGTTTAGGGTGTAGTAAGAAACCGAAAGCAAAGTTGAAGGATGAAATGCAGATCAAACACTCACTTTATTGAAACTCACTCAACATTACAATATAATTATGACTACCCATTGACAAGTGGTCAGTAATTTTTGCATAACCAAACAAAATTACAACCGAAGAAAAAAAAAGGGAAATCAATAAAAATTAGAAATAAATAAATAAAAATGAAAAAAAACAGATGTATCATGTCCCTTGTGAGTACAAAAACTCCAAAACATCAGCATTTGGGAAGATCAGGCGGCGGAGGAAGGAGCTTCTGGTTGGGAAGCTTTCCGTCGAGCACAAGCCACGCCATCTTCAAGCCCCAGCTCGTGTGGACCTCCAGATGACAGTGCATAAACCACACGCCTGCATGCATGCCATTTAGACACAAAGTTTTATTACAATCACACGACAAAACAAAGCTTGCCTCGAATGTAATGGATTACCAACCAGGATTGTCAGCCAAGAACCGAATGGCGACCCATCCACCGGAAGGAACGTCGACGGTGTTCCTCTCGACCGGGTCGACAAGGTTGAAGCTCTTCGGGTCGTTATTCGGATCGTAGTCGCCTAACCCTCGCCCCACCACGAAGAAATTGAATCCATGGAGATGGAGAGGATGGCTCTCGGCCCCAAGAATGCTTGTATCCTGCATGACCAGCTCCACGCTGGTGTTGAAATTCAGAACCATGAGTTTCGTGTCGTTTGCCACCATCGTGTTGTTCGGAGGGTTTCCGGTGTAGTTAAACCAATGGAGGGGGCTGATCGGGAAATCCGGGTTGTAAACGCCGCTTGATTGGCCCGTATAATGCGCCTGGAGGAGGGCCGTCGTGGGCAGGACGAACGATATGTTACTCACGGATGCAGCAAATTTGGTGCCGTTGGGGCCCTGACAGGTCTGGTTCTGGTCGCAAGGGTTTGTCCCCAATCCGACCGTGAAGAAGAAACGTTTGTCCACACTTCGTGGGACGTTAGCGGGGAACTGAGGACTGGCCAAGCTTCGAAGCTTCTTGGAGAAGTTCGCGGCGAAGGAAGTGTCGTTTAGTGGTGGAAGAACTGGTTTGTACAGCGGTAGCTTCTTCACCGAGACAACAGAGTGAAGCAATGGCGATTCGTATTCCAAAATTCCGGCGACGGTGGAGTTGTCGAAGGTTCCCGGGCCCGTGACGTACGGTCTCGCGGTCATGAGGAAAGTGGCGCTGGGAAAGCTGGGTTTGGTCTTGAGAAGGACGTTTGTGGTCTGTCCAGGGGTGATCAAGATCGCGTTGGTTTCGAATGGCTTGACGTAGCTCGCGTCGACCTCCACAACTGTGAGGCTGTGATTTGCTATGCTGAAGAAGAGATCGTCATTCAGTGCAGCGTTGATCATTCGTAGGAGGTAACTCTTTCCGGGCTTAACCCTAAGCTTGAAGGTATCTGTCAAGAAAGCACGTGTTGTTGATTAATTCTTCCAGTTCTTTTTTTTTTCGGTCCACGTAAATGATGAGTGGAAGAGGGCCTATTGGAAAATGCAGCATGCTTAAAATTTTAATAAATGTTATAATTTTATATTAAAAAATATAAAAAAATTCATTAACCATTAATATTTGGACATTTGTAAAAATTTATTAGCTAGTGCGTTCGTACTATTTGTACCAGCACCTTCAAAACCGTGGAAAAAGATGATGATTTGTTGCAGTGAGAGTTGGTGCATTTGAAGCTGCATATGGTGACAAGTGTCACCACCCCACCATCTGACTTTTAATTATGAATAACATATTTCAATTGATTACCATTAATTAGTTCTCGTTAATTTTTTTCTTAAATTACACAGTTAATTACCTACACAATTAATAACTAACTAAAAATATTAAATTAAAATTTTTTTTATTTTTATTAATTATACCTATTATTTGTTAAATTCTAAGTTAATGAAAGAAAATTAAAACTTGTTCTAAACTTAAATGATGGTTATAATTAATTTTAACTAATATATAAAAAATTAAAAATAATAAAAACAGAATCCCGATATACATTTTTAATATTTTATATTTTATTACAATTTAGTTTTATGTATTTACACGGTTTTTATTATAATTTATTTTTATGGATGTATGTATTCTTTATTTTTAATTTGTTATCAATTATAGTTAATCAATTATTTCAATTTATAAATCTGATTTTTCTTTTTAATTATATTACATATTTTTTTAAAAATTTTTGTTCATTTCATTATTTTAAAATTATTATTAAGTGTACTCAATTAATTAGTAATGCATTATATATAATCAATGGTGAGATGGTGCGTCGACTCAACCGTGAGAGTTGTACCTTTGGCAGAGCAGTTGTACAGAGGCCCTGGAAGTCCGTTGATGGTGTAGGCATCAGAGACGTTTGGACCTCCGCCGGTTTGCAAGGCTTGGCTGATGATGGCTTCTGGATCAGCATTGAACCATTCTCCTGCACATTCCATATGGACATTTAATCTAAAATAAAATGCATATATATATATATATATATATAGTAATTGAACTCACACTCTACGTGGGCCAAAAAGAATTAAAAAAATAATTTATTAATCTAATAAAATTGTTTAATAATTTAAGATAGATAACATACGAATTGAACATATTCTATCTAAACTTTAATATAAATACAAAAGAAGTTTACATCATGATTTTTATTTAAATGAAAATACAAAATAATGCTAGAAATGAAAGTCATTTACTCTCGTTCAAATTTAAAAATAAATATGATGATTTAATTGGTATTAGTTAATAAATTGAGATAATAGAGGTATATAATTTGGTATAACGTTAAAATAATAAAAATTAGCTATCATTACTGTTAGAGGCTTAACTATATAGTTGTTAACTGTAAGAAGATCATTAAAAAAATCAAATCTTGGATGGTGTGTATGAGTTACTAAGTTTAACTTACCAAATGTGATAGGTACTTCTTTGTAGGGTTTCCCGAAAGGATAAGACACGTCTTTCTTAGGGAGGATGATGATAGGCCCATAAAGAGTAGACCTAAGCCATGAAATGTGTGCATGCCAGAAGAGGGTTCCTCGTTGGCCAACTATGGTGAAGTTGTGCAAATAGCTCTGCCCTTTCTGTATGGGACACTGGGTTATATACGCTGGCCCGTCTGCCCATCCACTGCGAATTTGCTTGACGCCATGCCTGTGCTTCAACACGATTTTAATTTGCTGTCTCATCGATGTAATAACAGGGAAGAAGCAACAACGCAGTGCGATCAGATTATACATACATACCAGTGGATGGTGACGTTGTTGGGCACATGGTTGGTGACTTTTATGAGCAGGCGATCGCCCTCCCTCGCCACCACAGGAGGCCCTGGAAATTTCCCGTTCACGGTGACGATGCTCTTCGTGCGGCACAGTCGCGTCACGTTTTGCATCTTGATCTGCGAGTGATTGGATGAAGAATACGTAAGTCGGAAATGGGGGAGATTGCAATTTCGGTGGTGGCACTTTCAGCACACTTAAAAAAATGGCGACTCACTACTACGAAAAAAAGTGGCACATAAGTGAGTTTTCGGTGGATTTTCATCGGAGACTCAGCCCACCAAGTACCAATTTTCGCTAGAAACTCGCAATCTGTGCCACTTTTTTAAGTTGTAGTACTGAATCGCTAGGTGTCCTGAAAATGCCACCTCTAAAGTTCGTGGACCAAAAATTGCATTGACTACATGTAAGAAGAAGCATACATTGAACTCGTAATGTCTGGTGTTTGCTTGTGCATGGTAAGGAAGGAAGCACAGAGCTATGAATGTCACGAGATATCCCATGGAGACGGGCAACCGAGAGGCATCCATTTTGCTGTATTTCTGATGCGGCAAGACTTGATGAAGTGCTTAGACGACCGATGAGGGAGCCATGGAACCAAAGTGAGTATTTATAGATGGTGTCGAACAGTGTGGTTAGTTGATTAGGTGACGAGATTGAAGAATTGAACAGTGGAAAAAATGGAAAAGATGGTCCAACACGAAACGGAAAAAATAAATGTTAATAAAAGAACTGGATTTATTGAACCAACTCCGTAGTTGGAAAACAGCATTCGAGTGCCGTCTAAGAAACCTAGTTTCGTTTTGACCCTTGAAATCTGTTCTTATAGGAATGATCCAAGGAAAATCGAAAAAGGGAGGCAAGAATACTGATTAATCAGTTTCTTTTTCAGTAGTTAGATCGGTCGATTACCTGATCAATGACTCTTGACAATGTCTTAAATGTTGAAGCTTCTGATCGGTGGTGTATTTCATGACAATTGACAAAGCATGTGCTCAAAGTATAGCCATGAAGAGTTTGTTGCGAAGTCAGATATATGAAAATGATAACACACACACACACACACACACACACTAGCATATTGATTAATCATCATATTTATGGAAATGGTGACAGACACGCCAGGGATAGGAACAGTTGAAGAGAAGCTCAGGTTGGTGAGTATGGAATTGTTCCTCTCTAGACAAGCTAAGTAATTAAGAATCTACATATATATACACACATGTACAGTTGGAACATTTTAAATTACAAGTGATTTCCTACCAAGCAATCAAAAACAAATATATATTGATCCATGCTTTTCATGCAACGAACCATGTCTCCGTGAAAAAGCAAAACATGAAATATATGTAGCGTGGGTGCTTTAGATTACATCTAGAACTTTCGAGTGAAATCTGTTTAAATTTAGTTTTAGAAATATCAGTCTGGGGTTTATAGTTAATCCATGTCTAGGGTAACACTTATGAACTAATTTTTTCATTTAGCATATATGATGAAAATATAAGTTAATTTTAGCATTGATCAAATAACATAATTCAGTTTATTCGCACCTTATTTTTTAATCTATGCAATCCCTTTCAACTTAGTGGTAGATTTAGAGGGTGTTTGGCTAAGCTTATTTTGATAAATTATAGAGCTTATAAAATGCTCTTGGAGCGTATAAGCTTATACATCTTATTCTAAAAATAAATAAGTAAAGTTTTGGATAAATCATCTTATAAGATTTTGTTAAAATTTATAATTATAATTAATTATATTTTTTTAGTATAGTAATAATAAAAATAAACTAAATATCATTCATATAATGTAATTAAATATAATTATATCATTTTTAATATATATAATAAATTCACGTACAAGATATTTGGTTTAAAGAACTTATAAATTTCAAATTTCTTATTTTGAAAATTTATAAGCTCATTGGTTAAAAAATTTGCCGAAGGCTTTTGATTAATTTATAAGTTTTCAAACATCTTAAAAGTTCCAAATACTTGCATATATATATAAATAAATGTGCGCATATCTATACTCTTTTACAATGGATGTGTCCTTTCAGAATTTATATTTTGATATACACAAAAGTAGAATTGCTTATTTGACCTTCAACTCTTAACAAAATATCCATCAAGTCAAGCTGGTTAATTAGGTTCTAGGAAGATACATCTTCCAAATTTGTTGTTCTGAAGATAAAAAAAATTGGAAAGTGGAATAGTAATCGAATTAAATGAAGAAAATGTGGGAAGAACTATTTCCTTTTCTTATCATTAGTTAAAATATTTAAGGTAGGCAATTAATTAACTTTGACGAATGATTTGGCTCCAAAATGATTGCACTAACTAGATTTACTTATATACCTTTCTTCAACTCAATAATGATAAAATTAATTTTTTTGTTAATATAATATTTTTTGTTGCATGTATACAAAATGAATATTTAAATAAACTAATAAAAATACAAAAAATAAAAACATTTTAAATTTCATATCATATAAACTTAAGTACACATATAACCGAGTGCCAAAATTACTAGAATCTTTATATGTTTTACAGGTGAGCCTGAAGTAATTTTAAAATTAAATTCTTTGTACCTAGACTATTAATTATTGATAGATATTTATAATTGTCATAACATCACATGCAAAAACAAATAAATAAATTGTTCCTCTCAACAACTCAAACCCACATTTCATTTGAGCTCGTGAACTTATCTTGCTTAAGAATTAAACATCGCGCTTGAATTAATGCTTCTTTTCTTTTCGATGAAGTGATTGAAATGCGTTTATATTTTTTAATTAAAAAAAAAATTGCAATTTTAAACGGGCCGGACTTCTCATAATTTTCCATTCCCAAGCCCAATCATACCAACTGAACAAGAACTAAAATTACTGGCCCAACGGAGGAAAATAGAGCCCAATTTTCACTGGAAGGCCCAAGGTTCTGTCTACTTTCATTTCTGGCCTTTGGGTGCCCTCACAAAATTTCTGGCCATCCAACTGGTAAACCATTCTTCGAGAAAATCCTCCGTGAATTCCCCTGCCGATCACATGAATCTGCATCGCATCTAAACGTTTATCGCTTCAATACGATAATTATATACACTTTATTTTAATATCTGTGTTTCAACAGTAATCTTTGAAGTTTCTTGATTGATTACGGAATGGCAAAGGAAGGTCCGGATTGGGAGGGCTTGCTTAAGTGGAGTCTCTCTCACTCTGATGGTAGTAATTCTTCTCGTAATTTAAGGTACTGTCCATTTTTTCTTGGCTGTTAAAGTGTATATCTTAATTTAAAAGTTGTTTAGAATCAAGTCTGGAGAAAGATCTGATGAGTTGTGTGTTTATGTGATTATCTCAGTTTACGTAATTGTTGATACGGTGAGATAGGTGTATTATTTTGATTAAAATCACGTAGTTGCTGTTTATGGGCATGTAAGTGTTGTTTCAAGATAGAAAGACTTACGGCTTGTTGCTTATTTTTGTTGGTTCAGCGAGGAGGATAGAAGATGGTTTATGGACGCAATGCAGGCGCATTCGGTTGATGTCATTAAACGAATGAAAGAGATAACGCTTGTTATGCAGGCACCCGTACAGGTTCTGGAGTCTCAGGGGGTGACTCCTCAAGATATTGAAGGTGTTTGGAGAAGAACATTTCGCATCTGCTGTTCCATAGGAAATTTAATTGTTTGGTCTTGTGTGAATAGTGAACTTTTTATTATCTTTGCTTGCTTGCCTGCAGATATGTTGAATGAGCTACAAGAGCATGTGGAGTCTATTGATATGGCCAATGGTGAGTTTCATGCTCATTTTTTTTTTTTTTGTTATTATTTTGGTGACGTTTAGGAATGTTTACTCCGAAACTGATTTTTAGCATTGTCTTCTATGTTATTTGACAATTTAAATTTGAAAGCTGATGAAGCCTTTTATCCACTACACTTATACCTTCAGTCATTGTAATGTTTGGTCTAACGGGGATGGATATTTTCAATCTGGACAAGTGTTTTCTGTCCTGCAGGTACTTTTGGCACGTAAATATCTGCTTCATTAGGTAGTGAAGACATGAAAAGTTTGTTCGTTATTGACCTTGATGTTCTCTTAGAAGCATTTTGCATTCGCCTCTGTTTGCAGTTTCTTTATCTTCTTCAATATCCGTTGTCAAATCCCTAAATATTAGTTTCCTAATTTGTGCGTGATTTTATCTTAAGAATGCAACATCACATCCATTAATATGTGCAGTTTCCTTCTGACCTTAGCTTAGAACTTTTGGCCAAGAGTTCAAAGAATACTCTGAGTAATGCAACTTGACATGCAATTACTTTTTGATGCATTGGCAATCATTCCTCTTTGTTCAAGTTTGAATAGCCTAATACAAGAATCGAGCTCGTAGTTTTATCCTTACTTTGTTGTTTTACCTGGAAATCACTGTCGCTTTGGCTTAACTGATTTTGCATACTGCAAAATCAATACCCAGGAATGGCCCTACATAAAGGAAGCTCTTTCAGACAATCCTTAGCTAAACTTAACTTTTTCATGCCACATGCCACTTGGCAACAGAAGTAAAACTTTTATTAAGTGTCAACTACTGAATGTGGATGTTGATTCTTTCACACATGGTCACTTAAAGATTGATCATGAACGTTTCCAGATCTTCATTCAATTGGTGGCTTGATTCCTCTCCTTGGCCACCTGAGAAATTCCCATGCTAACATTAGGGCAAAGGCTGCTGAAGTTGTCAGCACAATTGTTCAGAACAACCCAAGGAGTCAGCAGTTGGTCATGGAGTTTAATGGCCTTGAACCACTTATGTCAGGTTTTACTTCAGATCCTGATGTTATAGTTCGTACCAAAGCACTTGGTGCAATTTCATGTAAGTATCATGTGTAATGCAATTGGTTTTCCACTTCCTTTGAGTCTCTTTTCTATTTGTCCAGGTATGTTATTGTGGTACATCTCATGCTCTGATCATTTCTTTTTTCAGCTCTTATTCGGCATAACAAGCCAGGAATTTCTGCATTCCGTCTGGCTAATGGTTTTGCAGCACTACGAGATGCTCTGGGTTCTGACAGTGTGAGATTTCAGAGGTGACTGAATGTACCTTAAGAAAAATTAGTATTCCCCTCTTTTTTTCCCCTCTCATATGTTTCTTTTTATATTATATAATTTATTTGGCTTCTAATTGAATGAAAACAATTGATATTTCTATCGAATTCTAAATTAATATAGTATAATGAGCCTTGATTTTAACTTCGCTCTGATAATGATGGTAAAGAGCTACATGAAACTGAGCTTTTTTCACTTTTTGATCTGAAAACTTGAAGCTGCTCACCATGAGCATTCGCTGACAGCCTATTTCATTTCTTATTTATTTGACTTTTGCATCAATATTTTTATTCTCAAATTGTCCTAATTGATAATCTGCAGGAAAGCCCTTAACTTGATCCATTATTTACTGCATGAGAATCAGTCTGACTGTGGAATCGTGACTGAGCTTGGATTCCCTCGCATTTTGATGCACCTTGCATCAAATGAGGATTTTGACGTACGTGAAGCAGCACTCAGTGGACTTCTTGAGCTAGCTCGAGACAGGTTGGGCAAGTCTGGTGGTAGATCAAGTGAAGAAGATGATAAAATAAAGCAAATTCTACAAGAAAGAATAAAAGAAATCAGTGAAATGTCTGTGGAAGACCTAGGAGCTGCCAGAGAGGAAAGACATCTAGTGGACTCTCTCTGGAGCACCTGCTTTAATGAGCCTTCCCCTCTTCGTGAGATGGGGCTTCTTTTTCTCCTGGGAGAAGATGCACCTGCCCCAGATGTTGCCAGCCAGCATTTCCAACCACCTCTTAGAGCGTGGGCTGCGAATCGGAATCCTGACGTGAAACCAATCAGTAAAAAGGATGAAGCTCCCTTGCTGTTAGGTCCAGGACCATCATCCTAAAGCTTGTATGGTGCACCAGTGTCAATGAGATAAGAAAACCCTGCCTTAAGCATATTAGGCTATGTTTGTTTTTGTTTTTTCTACCTCAGAACACACATTATAATCAATACATGTTTTAATTTTTTATATATTTCTTTTACATAATTCTTAATAAAAATACTCACATAAAATTGAAACAAATGTAACCTTAGTCTTTTGTATATGTTTGGAGGGTATTTGTACTATCATCCTTCTATATACTAACTGATGTTTCAAAGTCACCCCACTCTGTATACAATTTCTTCGGCACAAGTTTTCCAATTTTTATTCATGGAAGGAACTTGTTTGAGCTGAAGCTCATCCTGCATCCATTGGATCTTTCCACGCTCAAATCCCATTTTCCATTTTCGTTGGATGATATATAAAAATGCTTTGATCTCATCTGGATATGTTGTCTCTGTCATTTACTGAATGTGAACAAGGGTGTTACTCCCCCAAAAAGGATGGGGAGTACTGCACTAGAAAACTTGCTTCGGTTCTTCACCAAATATGAACTGTGATTAGTGGAAATGGAATGTTTTGCTATCGGTCTATTAAGGTTATATTAATTTATAAGTAACTGTTGTTCAACTTTGCCACAATGGTGTTGCTGCTGTAGCTGCTCAGCTGATTAAACATTTATAGCCTTTCTGATATACAAAATCCCATTACAGATCCACTACAGGAAATGGCTTTTATGTCGGGGGCTAATACAATAGTGCAGTACAACAGCACACATTATGCAAAGTATAGTAGTATGGCCATGCAATATATACTGTATCTCGATGCTGTCATCATTTCGGAGGGCAGAAAGTGATGACATATCTTGAAGCCCTGCACTTACTGAGGCTGGAGGAATCATCAAAGGCATAACTATAGGCTTTAGGACAAATTGCCTTGAACAGCTGAGCAAACAGAGTAGGCTTGCATGTTTTGGGATTTGAATACTCCCCGGTGCAGCAATACTTAGCTGATTGCATAGCCAAGCAGGCGCTCTTGCACCCCACCACCCTCCCTCCCACCCTAACCTCCAGTGCAGAAGGGCAGCATCTATTGAGATCAACGTCACAAGACGCCACGCCACACCCGATTCCTCCCCCAACAGCCTTCATTGAAACGGGCAAGTTGAAGCCATCAACCAGGCTCACATCATAGAAGTGCAGGGGCGAAGTTGATGAGCCCAGTGTCATCTCCACCACTGTTGCCGGTGGGACGCCACTCAGTCCCCTGCAGTGCAGTAGGCCAGAACAGTCTCCAGTGGCACAGGAGCCCTTACCATTTGCATTGAATTTGCAGTTCTGCCTTCCCCATACTCTCCCTGACCACTTGTCAGGCACATCAATGACTACTTCTTGGCCACTGCTCAGGAGGAAGCCGCCGTCTTTCGGCGTCTGCTGGCGGGCGCTGCCTAGGATTCCGGGCCATACGCTCTCCTTACAGTTGTTTACTAGAATGAGTTGGTGCTTAATGGCATCTGCAGAACAAAGACAGAAAATCAAGATCTTGAAGATGGAATCATAGAAAATGGCAAAGAATGAATTCAGCAGAAAAAAATGAACTCGCCTGTGCTGGAGAGGGAAAGGAGCAAAATGAGCATTCTGGAGAGTAGAAATGGGAAAGCAAGCATTTTCATTTTCCAAGCACAAATTCAGTAACTCAAATCACAACAAAGCAGGTGCTGCTGGATGGTCTGTGACCTGCACTTGTTGCTCAATTTAAAGACAGATTATGTGGAAGCAAATCCCATTTGCAGCAACTGTTGGGATTTCTTTATTGTTCTGTATACTCCCTTTTCCTTTACACATATAAAGGGTATATATCCGTTGCTTCTAATGGAGGATTAGCACTAATTATTATGCTTATGATCTTATGCATCTGCCAAACATTTCTGCTTTTTTCTCTGTAGGGATGTGATATATGTATTGATTTCATAAAGTTTCTATCTAGTTTCTACTTCACATTGTTGCAGGACATGTCCGTGTAGGATCGTCAAGAATTGGCCAAGATTTGGATGACATTTTTCCCATTCTTTCTCCCAGTTTAAACAAGTGCCAAAACTTATTTCATCTTACGTCAGGTATGATGCATATTAAGGCTAATAGATTAAATAACATCACATAGAAATCAGCTATTTTAAGTTGTTAATTTTTCTGGCGATATACAATACCAGCAATCTTTATGGTTATGCTAACAGATACAAAGGGATCGAGGACCATTATTTAATTTTGGCTCTGTATGTCTTTTGCCATCCTTGTGCTGCAAGATCTTTCTTCTAAAGGTGGGAAGTGTAAATGAAGCTAAATGTCCCGTGAGTCCATCAGTTCTTGTTTTACACTCTATAGAATAATCAGGAAAAGAACAACACTTACTTTAAACTAGGTAAGAAACAAATTCAATGCATACGGTTGATTGGAATCTCCTATTTATATTTTGGGAGTCTTGGCATCAATTGCTCATGGATTATTTTTTAGCACTCTGGCTGGATTTAATGTTAAACCATCTGGCATGAAATTATCAGATTTAACACCAAGGATAAATATTCAACAAATGAGGGAATTAAAACGTGCACACCATTATTTTCATAAGAGGTTTATTTAGACGAAAGGATTTAAATTTAAAATTTTTAAAATTACTTTAAATACAAAGAATTTTAAATCTAACATAATTATTAAAATTTTTAAGTTTAAAATATACAATATCACGTATCTTTTATTTTTAAACAATTTTTTTTAAAAATACACTTAAAAACAAATATCAAAAAATAAAAAACAAACATAACTTAAAGAATTTACAATTTGATATGAACTTATTATCATCGCACTAAATTAATATGATCCAAATCCATCAATGAGTTTCAATTGTGTGCAACCTCCAAACAAAGACAAGGTCCAATGACAAGATGCTGCCCATATATGGCTTGAATGTTCAAAGAGGAAGATCTAGGCCTTTCCCAACCTCCACCCCGATGATCTGAAGTATCCCTTTGTTCAGAATCTGACCACAAGAAAACGGAAGATTACAATAAATCAGGACCCAAAAATGTGAAGTTTTTGGAACTTCTAAAGTCTAGGAAAATGAGAAGACACGGGCGTGATGAGACAAACCAATTCGACAATAAAAGTCCCGACGATGCCAATCATGCAAGCCCTGGAATTCCAGATTTCAGCCGTCCTTGTGAAGCCCACAAACGCGGCCTGGAATTTGGGTTGTTCTTTGGGCACTTCCACCTGAAAGCCACGATCAGATCAGAGGATTAAAGCCCTCGTTCATCAAGCAAAATGGTAAGGAAAACCATGGCAGTGAGGGGGGAAGAGCATACTCCGGCGGGAAGCTTCGCGGCTTGAATCTGGAAACCAGTCCGCCGGGGACTGGGGAGGAGTGAGATGTGGCAGCGGGTCCGGGAGGTGATTGAGGGAGTCCCTGGTGAAAGGAAAGGAGATGAAAGTGCCGGTGAAGTTGCCATTGGAAGATGGTGAAGAGCATCAGTGTCTTGTGTTGTCCAATCTTATCTTATCTAAAGCTGATGGAGGAGGTGGGTGGGCTACGCTTTTGGTTCACACAATTTCGTGCTGTAGATCAGTTTGGGTCCCATGGCTTCGGAAGAAAATGTCGTCTTCTTGACGTGGCAGCCCACGTTACACCAAGTGTATTTTATGCCGAGTGCTTAAGTTGGAATATATATGACAATTTTATGTTGAAAATAATTAAATATTAAAATGGTAATATTTGGCAAAATTTTATTGCTTGGTGTATTTGTATCAATGCAACCTCTACAAAGACCGCACAAGGTCATGGTGGTTAAGTCGACCCCGCACCCGATCAGAATGGGTGGCAATGGGTAAGGTTTGCATGTTTAATTGAGATTGAAGTATTAAATGCGATCAATTGACTTGAATATGATTTAATTATTTTCACATATCAGAATACCTAATTAGAGGGTTTTTTATTTTTTATGTCAATTAATTTTTAATTTAAAAAATTAACCTGTTTTTGAGTGGTTAATAATATAATCAATCTCTTCGTTCAAAACGGTAAGATAACATGAGATGATATCATCTCACCATTTCAAACGATGAGATATGATTTAAATTAAAATAAAGTAGTCGCCGTACGGGAAAAAAATATGCCACGTTATCTCACCGTTTCAAACTGTGAGATAATTGTGGAATGATTCAAACAAACATGGCCTTATCGCGACGGATTTGTTCTTCTCCATTTCAAAAAATTCAGAACAGAAATTCGCAATTCTTCCCTCGATTTTTCCAAAAATTCGGTCATTATTTCTGGCCCATTTGAAGTCAAAAAAAAAATGCTTAAATCAGTTCGGCTAATTTTCTAGAGAGTTCCACAATTTTCCAATGTTTTTTTGGGCCAATTTTTGCTGAATTTTCAGTCCATTTTTGGTACATTTTCCAGATAATTGTGTTATTTCATCATTGCTCGTCGGGGAAGTTTTTTGCTCTGAATTTTTCAGTGTTTTTTCAGCCAATTTTCACTGAATTTTCAGTCCATTTTTCAGTTAATTGTATTTTTTCATCATTACTCGTTTGGGAAGTTTTCTGCTCTGAAAAAAGTTTGAATTTTTTTGTATTATTGTATTTTCCAGTGTTGTTGTGTTACTGCATTTTTCAGTTTGAGTCTTGTGTTATTGCATTTTCCAGAGTTATTTTTCTGCTTTGAAGAAAATATGAATTTTTAAATTCGTTTATTGAAATATGTTGCAGAACTTCCAAGAGTCCATTGGGTGCTTCCTGATTCTTACTTGGATTTCAAAAATAAGGATTACAGAGGTATGGAGTTCCATTTCCATTTGATTGCATTGGAAGTGTTTGTATTTGGTTTTTGTAAAATATGGTTTCTGTTTCCATTTGATTATTTGGTTTTTGTAGAATATTTAATACATAATATCAAAAAATATGCTAGGGTCATGAAAAATATTTACTTAAATATTTAATAAATAAAATTTGGAAAACTTTAGATGAGAGAAAATATTTATTTAAATATTTAATACAAAATACCAAAAAATATTAGATGAATGAAGAAATATTTACTTAAATAATTGATACATATTACTAAAAAATATTAGATGAGTGAGAAATATTTACTTAAAAATTTAATGTATAAATTTTAAAAAATATTAAATGAATGAAAAATATTTACTTAAATATATAATTCTTTTAGAAGTTTGAAAGATGAATTATTTATATCATATTATAGATGCGATACTTATATTTACTATATTTGTATATACCATATTATGGATGTGACGCTTATATTTGATTGCATCATAAATGTGAACTGTTTGTTTTGAAAATATGGCATTTGAGGGTGATATTCAAATTGTGTTATATTTGAGGGAATTTTATTGTGCAAAACTCAAACAACATAAGTTACAACGTTGGCCCTCGCTATTTGCAAAACATATGTCGCAGTACTCAATTCAATGTAGTAGATATGAACAACATCAGATACTGGCCCATCAATCAGTGCATATGTTCGACATATGCCAGGGTGAGCGAGCATTGTGCCTATGCACACTTCAGCTATCTCTAAACATAAATATGTGACAGAGCCATCAACTATGCCTTTGTATTCATCAGACTTTTCAATACCTGGACATGTGATAGAACCACCAATGGTGCCATTGTATCCGTCTATGCCTTTCTTCTCACAGCCAGGGCCAAAAATAACGGTTGATAGTATTGAAAATCTCAATGGTAGATACAACACGTATTATGATGAGCACAAAGGAGAGCTTCATTTGGACAAAGTGTTTAAGGACAAGAGTCATGTCCAAATAATTGTGAAGGATTACTCCATGACACATGTAAAACAAGAGTACCATGTGGTGAATAGTATGCCCAATATGTGGAAGGTTAAATATAGACATATTATAATTGATGAACCTTGTGACTTGCACTTTAGAACTTCTTTAAGGTAGAAAATGGAGTTGTAGAAGATAACTAGATACGGCAGAACTCACACTTGTCTCTCAGGGGTTCTAAGTATGAATCACACAAATTTAGATAAAAATATGGTAGCTATAATTCTCGTAGGGTTGGTTCGTCAAAATCTACATTGAGATAAAAAATATTATTTAATTTGTCAAAGATTGGTATGGTTATGAGATTGATTATACAAAGCCATGGTATAACTTGAAACAAGCCATTGAAAATGTGTATGGCACGTGGAAAGACTCAGTGAAGAAGTTGCCTACTTCCATGAAAGTACTATAGAAATGGAACCCAGGTACTGTTGTCAAGTGGAGACATATTGACACCAGGGTGCCAAACAGAATGATGCTATATTATTTATTTTAAACTTTCAAACCTTACATTGACAGGTACCAGCATTGCATGCCAGTGACTAGTGTAGATTGCACACACCTATACACGAAATATTATCATAAGTTACTCATTGTAATTACTATTGATACCAATCAGCAAGTGTTGCCTCTTGCTTATGCCTTGGTAGATGAAGAAAACCCAGTCATGGGTTGGTTTTGTAGATGTTGGAGCAACATATTATGTGTGGTAGAGTATAGAATTGTCTTGTATCCGACAGATATCTTAGTCTTCTTTCTGTCATTGAGGACATCGATGCTTTCAAGGCCCCGAGAGGACAACACCGATTTTGTCTTCGACATGTGTGTGCAAACATTTTAAAAGTTTTTAAGTTTCGACACTTGCGTGATCAATGCTGGAGAGTAGGTGCTAAGAACCAAGAAAAAAAGTTTTTTCAAATTCTAGACCATATAAAGTAGATTAATTTGGAAGTTTACAACTACTTACAGGAAATTGATAAATAGAAATGGGCTCTATCCTTTGACGGAGGTTGGAGACATAATATACTAACAACTAACATATCAAAAAGTATTAAAGGGGTAATGAAGGGAATACGACGGTTGCCGATAAGTTTAATTGTGCAGATGACATTTGATCGGGCTATTGCTAAATTTAGGGATAGATTAATGATTGGTAAAACTAAGATGATAGGAGGGATGAGTGGCCCACTTGGCTTGCAAAGATGTATGTAAGGGCAGAGTGCAAATCTGTATGACATTTAGTGCAGCTGTATGATCAAAATGCATAATCGGGATAAGTGATCACAGCACAGAATAGGAAAAGACGTGGAGAGAATGCACACATTGTGGAGCTATGCAGTAGGGTTTGCACACACACGAAGTAGTTATTACATTGAGTTCCATACTCACACGCAATAGCGATCAGTAGAAAATATGGTGTTAATCCTAAGAGGCTAGTGATGCCATACTTTTCCATTGACAGCTATGTACATACATATGAAGGGAAATCCAATCTTATTTGGGTCGAGGATTATTGGGACGATCCACCATTCGAGTTGGTCCATAACCCTCACAGGCGTATAATTAAGTGTGTTGGGAGGGAACCGTCGCATCAAATACCAAATGAAATAGACTGGCTGTAATATCGAGCTTGACAGCAATTGCAGCGAAAGGCCCAACGTCGATGGCAGGATTTAAACATGCCATCATCCTCCAGCCGCCCTCATTAGTTTCACATGTGTGTGTAAATATTATATTTTTTAGCAACTCATATATGTAAGCGTGTGCAATACATAGTGAATTTTGGCATGTGATGTTTTCTTTCGACTATGGATATAATGTTGTTATTTTAGTATATGTGTAAATGTTATGTGTGTAAATGTTATTTTTGCAAGTTATGTGATTACATATTTTGTATAGGTGTAAATGTTATTTTTCATGTTTATATACATATTGTTGTTAATTCGGCATTTGATTAATGTACAATTCATCATACAAGACCTTTTCACGATGGTTATGAGAGCTAATCTGGGCCCACTTGATTCGACTTTCCTAAACCCTATACCTGCAGCATAACCATAGGTCGGAGGCTGTGTGGTCAGGAGACATAGACACTACGCTTTGACCATGGCACCAAACCAAGTCATTAGTTAGGATTCCTGATTTTGATGATTGTGTTATACTTTTACTGCATCAACTAGGTTTCTATGGAGTGTATAGGTGTGAACACGTAGCACTTGACTGGTACTTGATTACAGTGATAGTTGAGAGGTGGCGCCGTGAGACTCACACCTTTCATCTTGTCACTAGGAAGGCTACCATTACGTTGGAAGATGTAGCATTAATATGGCAGCTCCTAGTGGAGGGTGCTCCAATAACAGGGTTTAACAAGCGTTGGGCCATTAGTGTTTAGCAAGTGTACTGTTTGGAGTATTTGATATTTACACCCTCCACAAATATATTCAGTAGTGCTACCATACCTCTCACAATCTTACTTCGGGAGGTCCAACACCGGACCCTCACTGCCGATAGTACAAAGGATGACGTGGCTCCATACACTCGCTGTTACGTGTTATTGTTGTTAAGTTGTAAGATTTTTCCTAATTCATCTAGAGATCGAGTGAAGCTACAATACCTCCGCATGTTAAAGAATGTGAGTAAGACTCAACCACACACTTGAGGGAGTGCAGCACTGACATACTTATATCAAGAGTTGTATTCCACATGTATGCGAGGTAGGGAGACGATAGCTGGTCCACTAGAACTTTTACAGATATAGACCTGAATTAAAATCCCGAAGTTGGGCCCACTGACCCGTGATCGTTACCTTTGCATTAGCCCACTAACTATGCTTGGTGATGTGTAGTTACCGGCTACCCCTTTCGAAGCACGGTATATCTCATGAAATTACATGCCTTGTTGTGCTATTATGCAACTGTTATATTTAGTTTTCTTGATTATTTTCTTATACATATAGTTTGACTAGAGCAAGGAGGAGTAACATGCTAAATACATCTCACTCTATCCTTATGATACGTGATACATTAAACGAAGAGGCAAAATCCCAAGTACGAGTAACTTTTGTCACATGAAATATGCATATCATCAAATCCATGTATATTGCATCTCGTATACCATCAATTCCATATATATTATATGTTTCATTTTAGTTTCAGTGGTGGCCTTACCCAGATGAGGTGTGCGGGATGCTATCCGACTATTGTGAGCAACAATTGTGAACGTTCTGTGGTCCACTCGTTTGTTACGAGATTATTAAGATGCACCGCATTGATTGGGTTTTGAGGTAATTCGGAATGTCACAAGGCATTCCTGCTGATCCAACACAAACTCAGGTTGCACTGCATAATGAGCACTAGTGCAGGCGTCTAGGGACTAACTAGGCTCATCACCACACTACATATATTCGAGAGTGGGTTAGCAACAATCATATCATAAGGGGCCTTATTTTTCCAGACACACGGGTGTCATGAGACTACTTTGAGTGGTACCAGACAAATGACATTACTTTTGCATATCACAATTTAGAACGTAACACACACTATCACTACGATGCAGCAACTCCTAGCACATCATATTAGCATGAGGTATCAAGTCATAGCACTGTAAATTCAGAGGATGTATATATACCTCAACCACTGCTTTAGAGCACCCACTCTCTATATACGCCACAGGCTGATTCTCTATACACGGTATTTTTAGAGTCTCCTTACACCCCCATTCATACATACACTCTACAGGAACGATCTTAGTAATACTATGGATCCTCAGTGCCACTCCATCAAGACTCTATGAATATGAAAGCATAATAGCCCCATACATTGCATCATCCTCAAGGAGATCTAATACTATAGAGGGGATATCGTGCTAAACGGCCAACATACTGTGGCACCGGTAGTTACCTAGGGGATGAGGATGGCATGTAGTATTTATTATTTCTTCTTAAATGTATTCAATTCAAAATTTTCAATTTTACTGGTATTTATATTAATTTTATTATAATTACGTCATACAATCTCATTTAAAAGTTATAACACACATCTTTTAACCTATTATATAACAATATTTATAAGAAAAATATCACTTATTTTTATTTAAAAAAAACAACTTTTATATTTTTTTTGTAAATTGTATTTTATTGCAACGTAAATGTTAAAACATAAAAACCCCAAAAAGTATTATACAAGACTATAATTTAAAAATCAATTTATTTTAAAAAAGGTTTTTTTATGTAAATAATTTTTTTCATTTTAAATAAAATAATAATAATATCAAATTATAATAAATTATGGTGTTGTGTAAATGTCAAATCATAAAAAACTCAAAAGTATTATACAAGGCTATAATTTAAAACTCAATTTATTGAAAAAAAATTCTTTTATTTAAATAATTTTTTCATTTTAAATAAAATCATAATAATTTCAAATTCTAATAAATTATTATTACAATGTAAATGTCAAAACTTAAAATACCCAAAAAGTATTATAGAAGACTATGACTTAAAACTTAATTTATTGAAAAAAATTCTTTTATTTAAATAAATTTTCTTATTTTAAACAAAATATAGTAATTTAAAATTATTATAATTTATTATAATGTCATCTTGCTATTTTAAATAATTTTTTTCATTTTAAATAAAATTATAATAATTTTAAATTACAATAAATTATTATTACAACGTAAATGTCAAAACATAAGAAATCTAAAAAATATTATACAAGAGTATAATTTAAAACTCAATTTATTGAAAAAAGTTCTTTTTTAAAATAAATTTTCTTAGTTTAAAAAATATATAATAATTTATAATTATTATAATTTATTATTACATCATCTTGCCGTTTACAACGGTGATATGACATCATCTGTATTTTTTTCATAATATATAGAGAAAAATATAGATGAAAAAAATACAGGATATTTTTATTTTTTTTAAAAAAAAGTTAATCTCGCCATTCAAAACGACGAGATAACGTGGGATAATGTTATCTTATCGTTTTGAACGGTGAAATTGGTTAAATTAACAACACATTCATAAACAGGTTAATTTATTAAATAGAAAAATTAATTAGAATAAAAAAAATAAAAAAAACCCTTTAACTAGTAAAAAAAAATATTTTTTAAAATAAAATAAAAAATTTAATATTTTAAATATTTACAATTTTATCATTTAATTTTATTTACTTAATTTTTTTATAATTATATAAATATTTATTAAATTATTTAAAATATATTGGCTAATTCGAGAGTTTGTAGGTCAATTTGAAATTAACGAATTCATTTTTTCGGATTCTTGAATTTGGCTCAATTTTAATTTGAACTTACAAAAAATTTGATTCAAAACTCACTAATTTTGAATCAGAGTTTAAGTAAAGTTAAAGATTGACAGCCTTGTATCATATGCACCGGGTGAAGAAGGAGATTAAGACCCCTGTTCGCATCTGGACACCTAATTGGTCTATTGGACCTAACAATACCTTTTCATTTTATTATTTTTATTTTTTGTTTTATTTTTTTCTTAATGTTTTGTTAATTATATTTAATGTAATTATGGTTTTCATTAATGACTGTTATTATTTAATTTTATAACAAGTTTAAATTTTCTTTTATTATTAATAACTTAACGATTATAATAAAAATAAAAATAATAAAATATATTATATTACAAGAGTATATTAAAATTACATATATTTTAATTTATTTTCATTTGTTAATAATTGTAGTTAATTATTGTCAACGCATATTATGGGATCAATCATATGATCTTATTGAATATATAATACCAATAAAGTAAAAAAAAAAATTGAGAAAATACACATTAATGTTTAAGAAAAAAATTGATAAAAAATAATACACTAATTAATGACTCCAAAATGAAACTTATTCTAAAACTCAAATAATAGGTAAAATTAATAAAAATAAAAACTTAATTGTAAATTAAAATCTTCAATTAATTATAATCAATAATTTATGTAAAAACACAAACAATGCAGAAATGAAAAAAAAAAACAGAAACAAAAGGGGGGGAAAAAAGGGCACCAAGAGCAGTACTGCGAGTGCAGAGTCGAATCGAACCAGTTCATGATTGGTTCGTTCGATGCTACGCGGAGAACACTGTAGCAGATCTTGATAAATTTCTTTTATGAATTTTAATTATTAAAATACTTCAATTGAAGATTCTTTTTTATTTCTATCAATTAAGGTTAATAATATTTCCAATTTAACTCTTTTTTATTAGTGTATTATTTTTTACCATTTTTTTCTCATGCATTAAAATGTATTTTCTCAACGAAAATATAGAAAACAAAATGTTCTTCATTGATGAGGTCAGTGTATCAGAATTATTTATTCAATAAGAGTTATAGGATTGACTTCCATCTCTATACACAAATATTGATTAGCAATAATTAACTACAAATTAAAAACAAAATAAAGCATGACTTTAATATGCTTTTGCAACATTTTATGTTTACAATTGTTAAAATAAAATTAATATGATAAAATATTTGATTTGTAAAATTAATATAATAAAATGTTTAATTTATAAGATTTTTACATAATGATAAATAATTGGAAACAAGGAAACAAGCAAAGCCAAGGCATTTCAGCGAATATAGTTAATACAAATTAATGATTTTGAATTAAATCTTCGTTAGTTATAATTAAGATAGATTTGTTTGACTCAAAATATTAATATGTAAGATTGAGTTGTTAATTTGTTTAGAACTCTCGCACTACCCAATTTGTGGAGCCCACTACTTGATTGTCCTTGATAAACTACAATATGTAACATAATTTAAATTTAACATTAAATTAATGGCTATGTTTGGATCCCACTCTTCACTTTTCTCACGGTCTTATTTAATTCTATATTTCTAAAAATATAATCCAATCATATTACTCGTTTAACACAGCTCGTCAAATATTATTTCCCACCACGCCCCCCTCCCTTCCAAACATAGCCAATAAGTCTAGTGTGGGTCTTTCACAGATTCAATTCAAACTGGGTCGGACTAAAAATAAATGGGTGAGTCTGAGATGCTCGTGTTTCAACTTAGCTGTCGTGCATGACTGACCAAATTGACATCGTTAATTTCGGTTTCAAACTTGATTAGCTTTGCTGCACCGACTTAATGACCAATTATAAAGTTAAATGGACCATTTTCAACTTAGAAAACTCAGCCCATTAATTGAAGCCCACCGGACTTCGAGTGAGACAATTGAACATGCTCAGTCCTCTTAACACCAGTTATAATATTATTATTATTATTATTATTATTATTTAGGGGTGTTAATCGAAGTTTAATTAGCAATTCAAATTCATCAATTGCTTAAATTTTACTCATCTATAACTTTCCAAAAGTCCAAAAAGTAAGTTCGACTTTAAGTTAAACAATAAGATTGGTTAGGTTTAGAATCCAACTCTCAAATTACAAAATAGTATCCCAATCTTTATGTTATTCAACAGTATTTTCATTCAAATTTAAATTTAAAATTTTTTCATCAAACATATACAATTAATTAATTTATGTGCAAGCAAATTAACAGTCCAATCGAGTGGCACGACTTGTTAAACAGTCAAGAAGTCAAAATTCATCATCTAACACTGGCACCAGCTAAATGTAAGGCGAAAATTTCATTGTCGCCATCACATGAAAGATTTTATTCCTTCTTTTCAAATGGAATTTCTCACACATAAAATCACTCGTTACAAACCAAAAACCCCATCCAACAATGTCAAGACCAATAAAAACGAATGAAAAGAAGAGAAAAGAATGAATAATAATAAACTCATTGTTAGCGAACTGTATTAGTTCCACCCCTGCTTGGATCTATGATCTGAACTATCTCCATTCCCTCTGATCATCGTACTGCATCAGGAATCTCCCAAACCTAATTACCCAATTTCCGATTCTCGAATCTGAAGATGCAACTCAGCCCAACCAACACCTCTGCAATGGCGGCTTCCGTCTTCTCCTTATCAGAGAAATGCAGCGTCTGCAGCAACAGCACAGTAGGCCTCGCGTCGAACTTCATCCTCTCAAAGCTCCTCTCCGTGTGCCACGTCACCGTGTCACGTGCCATCGGTGCCAGCCACCCCATCATCTCCGCCATGGCCACCCGCCACCCCTCCGCCAGGGACGCGTCGTCTTCCGCGCCCTTCATGTTCTTGCTCAGCTTCGCTCTCACCAGAGCCTTCAGATTCTCGGGCAGCATTCCGTACAGCGACTCGCGCTGGCCGTGCCTCAAGGACGACGTCGTCTCCAAGAACTGTTCCACCAATAAAATCACGTCGGCGTAACGCAGGGCCAAACCCGAGCCGCCCACAGTGTGAGGCCCGGCGGCGTGGAACACGGTGTTGCTTCTCGCGACCTCCGCCCCATCGTTTCTGTATCCAGAATCTCCGTCGAAGAGAAACGATTTCGTGCTGTAAAACCGGACGATTGTCGGCTTCGATGTGGTCAAAATGGGGCCCGAATGAGGGAGGCATTTTTCCCTCACGGGCGCGGCGCGGGAGAGGCTTTTCTGCTGTCCGAAGACGTGGCGAATCCTAGCGTGTATGACGCGGACAATCCTCGCCATCAGGTCGACGGATTCATCGAACGTTTTGGACCAAAGCGAGACCTCTTTGTAACGGCGGACTTCGTTGCGTAGATTCTCGAGTTTCTGGTAGAAGAGATCGAATTTCTCCTTCTGCGGCTCCGTCTGTCGATTCTCCCACTGATTCAGCTTCCTCTCTGAGATCTCCAGCTCGGTCAAAGCCTCCAGTGCGGAGTGCAAACACGACGTCGTTGAGACTAACTTCTCCATTCTCCGGACCTTCCTGTCGGCGACTCTCGACCCGTACTCCGGTTTCCCCAAATCGGCGGTCCCGAGTTTCAAATTCCTGTAGACAATATCGAATCTGTTGAGTTCGAAACCGTTGCATTTCTTGCCTACGCGAGCGACGGCTGCAGCGGCACGATCGAGTTCCTCGAGCCTTTCGGACCGCGCGAGGCTCAAGAGAAACTCCTCGTTCCTGGAATTCAAGAATGCTACTCCTTTGGATTTAACGACGCCGTTTTTCAGCCTGGAAATCTCTTCGACCGAGAGGGATTTGTAAAGTGACACCAACCTCGACATGGTCTTGGCCGTCTCGAAGGCCAGTATCCCCAAATAAGAATCTTTTCCCTTTGGCTCGCCGGAGAGACCCATGCCCTTGAATCCCACCATGGTGACTAAAGCCTTAGAGGGTTTCAGAATGATGGTTGTGGCGGGGAAACGGAGGGTATATGAGGAAAGGTTGGGACTGGAAACGACAAAGCAGCTCCAGGGATCATTAATGGGGTTACGCGGTTTGGAGTTGGACTAGCGGTGGGAAAGCTGGGGAAGCAAGCTTCAGTGAAGAAAATTGGAAAGGGGAGAGTGAAAACACGTAAGAAGGAAGTAAATCTGGAGAGTTGACCGTTGCCATCCGAGGAATTTAGTGGCTGATGCCATAATGATTGGCACTGCATTCAAGGTGTTTGACGAATTCCCAACCTGAGAAGCCGACGTTGTATTTTGGGTTCAAATGGGAATAACAAGCGACGGGATGAGTAGCGTACATTTGGCGCGCACTTGAGGCGCGTTAGACGCCGCCAGTCAATAGTTTGGCAATAACGTAATCGACTGACCGTCTTTAGCACGACGTGGAACATAGAATCTCCGTTGAATGTTGTCACTGCGTCTGTTTTATTTCTTTTTTTAAAATAATAACACATTTCAATTCTTAAGTGTTAAAATTTTTCTATTTCTTATTCTCTTATGTTCTACTCAATTTTTTTTTATATAAAATTATGTTTAAAATAAAAGGCAAGCATACCTTTTGTCCTTTAAAAAAAATAAATGGATAAATAGAAGAAATAAATTTACTGAAAAATGTATGTGGTGAAAAAGTTCAATGATGTTGAAAGGACACAAATTGTGCAGGAAATGTAAGAGGGCGCGGTGCCTGGAAATAAATTTGAAGAGTCCAAAATAATCATTAGATCAACTTGCGTGAGAGTGGGGATTTAGATTAGAAAGATCTAGCATGAAATATATTTTAATTTAGTATTTTGGGCCTGAACTGTTTCCATGAAATTACCAGGTATGTTCCATCATTTGGACAAAACAATTTTCCAACTAATAAGAGTTCTCTTAATAGTTCTTATAAATCCATCGTCTCAAACCAAGTTATTTAGAATTGATGACGCGTGATTTATGATATCCCAATCAATTGTTTGCGGCACCATTTGTGGTCATTTTAACTTCGATTCAATTTCATTGCATTGGTCTGTCAAACTAAGCATGCCCACAATCGTGGGTCATTAAATGAGCAAGGAGACGGAGGAGTCGTCAAACGAGCAAGGACACATGAGGAAGGGCAGTGACAACTTGGATCAGGATTGCTAACTCTTGCTACAAGTCATGTTCTGATGGTTTAGAGAGCTAAACTGAATTCTTAAATGCGTGACAAGTAGTTAATTAACTGTGAATATAGTTCGAGTGGATTAGAAACAAAATCAAGAATCGAAAACAATGGAACAATAGAATGTATATACCTGACCTCCCTGTACAATGAATCCCATTCTCCATTGGATTCTTGAGTAAATCTTCATTGAGTGCTTAGAGTTTGTTGCTCAAAATGTATGAAGGTTCTAGTTCAATCCTTTTTCATGCTTCTGCTGCAGTTCAATCGGGTCGAACAGTTAGGTGCATGATTCGGGTTCCTAAAATATGAAATTGGGTTGATTACATCATTTCAATTCATTTGTCTTGGTTTCAATTCCTTCTCACTTTTGTCAGTACTTCCAATCTCGCCACATGGGCAATCACCAACTGGTAATATAGTATACACTAAGGTGGTATTCATTTTAAAAAATTGAGTTGAATAAATTATTTGAATCAAGCTAATAAAGTATAAACTCAAGATCATATAAAATTTTGATACGAAGAAGTTACGAGTATCGAATAAATAATACAGCTAAAGTAAAATTTTATATATTAAAATATAAAATAAACAGTACAGTACAGTACAGTTGTGATGAGATAATGTTTCAAAATAACTCTTTTCCGAAGGCGAAGAGTAAGCCGTCGTTTCACTATTTGCTTTAAATTGTCCCAAAAGGCTAGTTGAATTTGGAGGGCTTTGGTCACGAAAATCTAGCAACTTTTCCAATGGCTGTCGGGTTCACGTTGGGGCCAGTCTGTCAACTCCAAAAGAGACGCCTTTGTCATCTTTACCATCAAGATTGCCATTTTGCATCTTCTTGTAAACTTCTCCGGCTTCATGTCTTGGCGTTATTCTTGTTCTTACCAAGTCAAGCAAGCTTTTTCAAAGTGTTTGTCAAAAGTTCCTATTGAACTCGCCTCTATCTTGACACCCGTCAAGAGTTAGTGTCCTCTTTAAGACGTTCTAATCTTGGTCTAAATCCGCCCAAGCAAACCATTTTCACATTGAAGCTTTCCCACGGTAAAAGGGTACGAGTACCATGAATGGGAATGGAACCTTAGGATATGTATGTTTTTTTTTTTCCTCAATCTAAAAATATACACTGTAATTATTATATTTTTAAAATTTTATATCTTACTTTTTCACACTTTTTAAAACAAGTATACCTAAAACACACTCCAAACTATCAAAATAAACATGACCGTAATCTTTTTTCCATTGTTAGTATCAAAACAATTTAAATTTTAGAATCATTTTCAAAAATTTAAATTTCACCCATTTCTTAATAACTTAAAAAATTTTGAAGAAAATCTATAACTTATTCCATTTCAAATAGAATCGACTTCCCCCTTTCTTAATAACTTCAAAAATTTTGAAGGAAATCTATAACTTATTCCATTTCCAATAGAATCGACTCCGATTTTGAATTTGAATCCGATTTCAATTTGCAAACTAAACACCCTATTAGTAATTACTAGTTTAGAAACCAATTTTTATAGTGGACGATTTTTCTCTTTAAATAATTGTAGAAATAAGTAAATACACCAATATTAGTATTTACGTATATGCAAGTGCGTAGCCGTTGGATCTTGTTAGATTTAAATTTTAACGCCTACCAACCCTTTAACAAGTTTTTAACAAATAAAAAATAAAAAATAAATAAATTTTGATCAAACCCAGCCTTTGGATGGGAAAAAAATAAATCTCCTGCTTTAATATATGATCTAGACAAAGTTGTTCGTAGCCACATAGAGAAAGTCAACAACAATTCCGTAAAGTCCTCGGCGCAATCTACGGCGGCGTGACAGATTCCCACTGATTGCAGCCTCTTACCCTAACCTGTAAGACGCCGTCCAGCTTATCCGAGTCGCTGATGATCTCACAGCACTGTCTCCGTGGTGCCTGTTTTTATTACAATTTGAACAATAATCAGTCACAGCAACCTTAATCACTCCGCCACAACACGCATCTTACACTACAAAATCATAATCAGATTAAAAAATATGTTATTCCCAAATGTGGCAAGAGATTTCATGGACCTGGTGGAAAACATCAGGATCAAGAACTGGAGCTGTAACACTGAAGCCCTTCATGGAATAAGCACCAGCAAAGCTCTTCCTTTCGCATGGCTTCCGGTGCTCGGGACGAGGCCTTCTATACCACGTCAATGTGCTCCCATTCCCAAGCCCTCTAACTCCATTAAAGTAAAAAATGATGGGCCTTTCGCAGGGCTTCAAGCTCATGCCCCGGGTGTTGAACGTGAATGGCTCCCGACTCCAGGTCCCCCACGTCAAGAATGTCTGCAATGGCGTGGTCAAATCCTTAGCCGTCACCAAGAACGGGTAGAGTTGCACGTTGTAGCCCCAGGAAACCGAGACGGTCCAGTTCCGGGTCAGATCATAGCAGAAACTGTGTTGAAGTATCCTGCTTGGATCCCATTTATAGGCCTGGATGAGTCTCTTCACGGAGTCTATCCGGTTGGTGCCTGGAAACAGGGGTTGGACGTAGTCCAGGTGGTGCAGTGAGACCAGAGGTGCCAGTGGATGAGCTGAGAGTAAGCCGTACGGGCTTCCTCTTATGTCCATCTGTGAAGGTTTCAAGAATCTCAAACATCAGAACTCAGAAGTGAGACGCATACATAGCAGTCTTCAAGTATTTTCAGTAATGGATACCAATTTTATTGAGTGAAATGCTGCTATATTAATTTCCTTGCAACATAGAATGCTGGCTGCGGCAATGACTGATAATACTCACTGGTTATCACGGTTGTCAATAAATCCAGCTCAAATAACAATTTGAGTTGTTCATTACTCGAAAAACTTGATGTCGAGTTTGATCAACCAGCAAGAATGAGTTTGATAAAAAATTAAAAAACTTCAATTTGAGTCTAATTAGACTAACCATTTACAAACTCAATCCATTGGATTAATTTATTAACAACCTTATTTGAGGCCTTGACACTAGCAAACTCTGGAGTTCAACTAGAATCAGCACATGGTTAAATATGTTTCCTTTAACTAATACGATTAAAGTATATTATAGACCCCTGAGCACTATCGTAGGACTGCATATAGACTAATTCTTTATACCAAGTGAGTATATCACAGTGTCCAAAGCCTAAAATGTAACAAACGACGAAACTAATGGGGTTTTTAATTCCATAATAAATCTCATAATAATGGAGATGGGGCTTCAATTTTTGGTCGTGTTTGGATGGAGATTTGCCTCTATTATACTCCCATCAAAATCTATCCCTCCACAAACTGACCACCCAACAAATAACTCTTTCCGTAACTTTGCCTCTCTTAATTTTACATCATTCCTACTTTTTTCGAGCCAATTTTACTCACATTATAATTTGCACCCAAACCAGCCTCTGTTACTTTAACACAGCTTTATTAACGCCCCGGAAAACGCGCTGTTTTGAAGGACACTTTTTGAAACATAATAGGTGCACCGAAACGGCAGATAATCTTTCCAAACGGATGACTTTCAACTCAATTCGCTAATCCTCGATTACGTTTCTGAAATTCAGGACCCCAACAATAGCAGAATTATGATGTAATTTCAATTTTAGTGACCTAGTTTGTGAAACAATGATCCAGAAACAGAAGCACAAATCCTCAGGTAATTCAAAGGTGATCGCAATTACCTGATGAAATCCAAGTTCTTTGGTTACAGGCACGCCAATTTCGCTTACGCATCCCCCAATCTTGTGATCTGAGCCGTAGAACTCCGCGTAACGGTCGAGGCAACCGTCCAGAAGCCTCACCAGCTCCGCCGCCAGGGGGTAGCTAATGGCGAAGCCGCCGCCGCCGTAACCCATGGTATACGAATGCGCCAAATCTTGCTCCACACTCTCCGAAATGCCCCCGATGTAATACATCTGCCTGTGATCGTACTTATTCAGCACCGTCAACAAATTCTCCGTGAAGAAAACCGTATCGTCGTCTCCCATCACGAACCACCTCGCATTCCCCAATCCGAGCTCGAAGCTCTCCTTCACTATGCGGGCGATCCGGATGGCCGACCTCGACCCGTACCAGTTGGTGTACTTAAACCGTGACGTGTCCGCCGAGACTCTGTACGGAGGCGAGGTTTGAGGCCAGGGTTCGCCGTCCATCTTCGGCTCCTCGTCGAGCCACACGTAGCCGCGGGTGACGTCAGGTTTCCACCAGAGTTCGCAGTAGTATCGGCGGCGGCTCCACGTGTCCGACGAGCCGCCTATGCCGAAGACAATGTGCGATATGTTCGTCTTCTCCTCGCGGACGGCGCTGGTGAATCGGCGGTAGGAGGCGCTGATGAGGGTTTGGTCGCATTCCGGGCAGGCGACCCGCCAACTGGAGCTGGGGAAGGCCGAAAAGTAACACCACGAAAACGCGGCGAAAATGCAGATTGCTAGAAGGCCTCTCATGAAATTTGTGCTCAAAAGAGCTGATCTGAGGGGCAGAGAGAAGGGATGCTTCGAGGGTTTTAGAGGGTCGGATTCTGACGAGGGTTCAGGCATCTCGAAGTATTTGAAGGAATCCCTGAAGAATCGGACCACCACGAGACTCTGAATTGGAGACAAAAACTCCCCCAATGCGGATTGATATGCTTTTATGCTTTGGCTTGATCTGGATTGAGATGCTTTTACGCCTACGCTTGAATCAAATCCATGGAGATTAGGCGGAAAATCCAAGGGAGCTGAACTCTACTTCCTGGCGCTGTTTGGAGGGTTAGTGATCTTTATGGTGAATTTCCCTTTAAATTTGTAGGGGTGGTGGGGGGGGGGGGATATTTGGTTCAAAAATCCCATGAACGGGCGCAGACGGGGTTCGACCAATGGGAGCGCGGCACGCAGCCAAGGTCATAATGACTAGAAAATTCGGTGTGACCGAGCGCAACGAGTAGTTATTTATTGTGCAGGCAAATGGATCTCGAGCCAACGCGTGTACGGCGGGACGTGGGTCAATCTGGGGTCGGTTGTTAAGTGGAAACCCACTTATTTGGAGCCGCAAGTCATGGGGCTAAAAAATGCAAGTTTTCTTTCTATTTTATGTTGTAAATTTTAATCTGTGGATTATAACACGGTTGTATGTGTATGATACAATTTTGTATTGTAATATCGTATAAAACTACGTTATTTAAGTAGGCAAAAAACTGACAGAGCATGAAAGGTGTAATAGAATTACTATAATAAAATATAACGCTATCGTTATTTAATATGTTTTATAACAAAAATAAAAATAAAAAAATATTTACAGAATATAATTTTATTAGAATCTAAAAAGAAAAGGGAAGAATTAAGTAATAAATGAAATAGAAGATAAGAAGAAAGTGTATAAACCGACAAAAAAGGTTGATAAACAACAAAAACAAAATTGAAGACTGGTCTTTGTGGAAATTTAACATTGTTAGAATAAAATTGACATTACAGTCATTATGTTAAGAATTCTCATTTTTTAAATTATAAGAGTATTGATTTCTTTTATAAGACTAATTAGAATTCACCTTTTTCTTCTTCTTCTTTAGGTTTTTAGGTCAGGGTCGACATTCTTCTATTAATTAAATTTAATAAAATATATATGATATAATTAAATGGTATCATACAAGCATTAATTATTTTGTCTTTGTAATTTTGGCACTCTCCACTCATATGCTTAAATTTATATAATATAAAAATATAAATTATTGTTTAATTTAATTTATTTGTAGTGTACGTTAATTTATTTAAATATTTATTTTATACGTAGGCAACAAAAATATTATAATTAGAAAAAAAAAAACAAATAATAAAAGTATTAACATAACAGATAACCTCATGATTATAAAGTTAAAGAAAGGATATACGCTATTTAGTGCATCCATTTAGGGATCCAAATCTTTGTTAAAGTGTAATAATCACCTACCTTAAATATTTTTACTCATAATAAAAGAATGTATTAGATTATATTTATTCAAAGGCTATTTTCTATCCTCATTTTTCTCCGTTTACTTTGATTATTATTCTACTTTCCATTTTTTAATTTTCAAAACATGCAATTTTAAGAGGGATATTTTACTAATTGCCACATCTTGTTTTTAAATATATTTCAAAGTCGAAGGTTAGATAAGTAATTCTACTTTGTGTCCCCTAAAATTTAGACAATAGGATCGCAACAATTATAAAAGAGTATAAATACATATTGTGTATTACATATAATTTCCTTGTTATATATAATAGTGTATTATACGTTAGTGTCTACATTACTAAGTTGTTTAATTCATAATAAATAAAATATATCACAAAATATATATATATATATATATTTGTTTATGCTTTGTATACATCATATCTTTTGTATATCTAATTTTTTTTGTGCTAAAATATGACGATTTTAGAGAAAAATTAGGTTTTAAATTTATTTTTTTAAAATTATATGAATTCCATAATTGAGCGTTAGTTTGGACTATAAAAGTAAGTTCATTATATCTTTAATTACATGTAAAATTAAATAAAAAGTTTTACAATGCCATGCCCCCCCTTTTTTTCTTTTGTGCATACTAAAACATGAATATCTTACCATGAATAATCTCTTTCTCATTTTTATATTATTTCTAAATTCATTAATCCTCGTCTTATTCTTTTTATCCCCATATATCAATCATATTACAAGGATCTTTGACTTATAATAATGCAATATCCAGACTATATTATTAAGAATTTAAGTTTAATTTGATTTTATATTATGAATTTACAACATTATCATTTATAAGTTTACAACATTATCCTTACACACCCAAATTACTAATACATTACTACTACTTTTCTAGACTATATATCTATAGTAAGATTTTTTAATTGCGCGTTATAAAACCACACAATTATGTATAATTGTTTTTATTTTTCTATCTTTTAATTTTTATTCTTCTCTCAAGATTTATCTATTTTCATTTGCATCTTTCATTTATCTTCTTTTTTTTTTTCATTTTGTCCTATTAATTAGTTTTTATACTTTTAGTTTAAATCTATACTTTTGATTATTTGTTACAAAATTACAAAACCATCATTAATTTTAATTTTTTCCTATGCTTTTCTTTTTTTTTTTATTTTAAACTTTTATTTATCTGTTTTGCTCACAATCTTTTTTCTCTTCTTTTTCTTAATTCAAATATTTTTTATGATTATAATAAAATATTTTTTAAAATTATTAATTAATTTAGTGTGCTACTTTTTACTCGTATAAATTAATTGTGACAATCGAATGTCTCCCCAACTCCCACTTATACTGTGGTGCCTCGTCGAAATTTCCGTCCGTGCCTCGAATTCAAATTATAATTGGTTGTCACGTTTAAATTTTCGTTTTTATTATACAAATATTTTAATATATATTTCTTTTTTTTTTTTGTTTTTTGGTTTGTAACTTGATGAGAATATCAGTCATATATACATAATTACCAAACATTACATAATATTATTGCTGTAATGAACCACAAGGTTGTGTTGATGAAAGGAGAAGTAAATGAAGCTACCAAAAAGGAAGGAAAGAAAGACTAGAATAAGATTAATGTAATAAAATATAATATTATTATACTTGTGATCATTTTAATAATAAAAATAAAAAATATATTTAAAGAAAGTATAAAACGAAGTAAAAAAAAAAAAAGTAAAAATGAGAACAAAAGATAATAATCAACCCACCTAAAAAGAGAAACGAGAAAACAACAGAAAACTAAATATAATTATGACGTGGAAATAACCTCAAATAAAATGAGATAATGAACAACCCACCCAAAAAGTAAAATAAAGATTGTTTAGTTGGAAATAACAACATCAAAAAAAATGTGGATTCCCAAATTTCCGATGCCACTAAATATAATTATGACGTGGAAATTATACTTGCAAAGATGCCATATTAAGTACCCAGCTTGCTATGCTAATTAAGGCACCACATAAATGTTACATAATTAAATACCCAGCTCTTTATTAGTCGTTAAATAAAAATATCGTGACTTCAGAACTTTCTCTCTCTTTTTCCAATATTACAAATAATATATATATATATATATATATATATATAAATAAAAAACTATAGAAATGCGCCTCATATTCAAAACAAAATTAGACCAAATTTTGGCAAAAGGCCTCGGCATCGCGTGCATCATGCAAAATGATGTGCCTAATGATGAATGTTGGACCTAACTCTTTTTAAGTGAGAACAAGATTCTTGTGGGTATAATGCACCCCATCATCTCCCTTCACAGTATGTCCATCGCCCCTAAGAACCCTACATTCAAAATCAACATGGTTATCACCATCCACACAAAGAAGAGCATAAACATCAAACACAACTGAAATAAAACTTTGAAGACGGGTTAATGAGTAGAGTACTCGCTATAAGTGCATCAAATACTTAAATTCATAACACATATCATATTTCGACACATATTATGATTATGATAAATTACTGCTAAAAATCAAAACACGTATCGTGATTTGAAATACTAAATGTATTTGCTTTATCTTATAGATCTGTTGAGTACATACCATTTCGTTGTTAGAAGTCCTTCAACTCCTACTGGACCTCGAGCATGAATCTTGCTTGTGCTTATTCCAACCTGTACGTCCATGGATTGCAAAGACAAATAAGGAAAAAGGAAAATTTGAAGTGCCACAATCTTGAAAGAAGGGGTTTTATCTCCTGAAATACTCTATCCCTTTATTTCATCCCTACCAACTTACAATTACTATGTGTATTATTGTTCGCAAACATGACAACAAATACATGATCACTATGTATTATTGAAAGACTGTAGGCAAAGGATGAAAATGAGACGGATGATTCGATGTGGGGGTGTATAGGTGTTTATAGATTTGGTACCTCTGCCCCAAGGCCAAAGCGCATCCCGTCGCAGAACCTCGTGCTAGCATTGTGAAAAACTGCAGCACTGTGCAGGCCAGGAACAATTTTCAGCCAAACCAGAGGAGTCTTTAATTGGAAATCAATTTACACATACAAATGTTGACTAATGCAGTTTCTGTTTCTCATTGCAGGGTGATCTGGGAATAGTTACCTGTCAACTTGACGCAAGAAATGTTCAGCGACTTCTTTATCGTCTGTGACAATGCATTCAGTGTGGCCACTGCAGGTTAACTACAAGTGATTATAAAGTAAAAAGTTGTTCACAAGAATATCTGAACGAAGATACAAGAGAAAATGCATGACATGCCTTCCGTGGTTACGTATGTGTTCTATGGCAGCTTGCACATCATCCACAATTTCAATTGTGCAAGCCCTTGAGTTGTACTCATGATGAAATGATTTTGCCTCTGCAATGTTTAACATCGAACTTGCTCGTGGCCCACCGTACAGCATAACACCTGCAACGAAAGAATCTGTCATGGCTGACTTTTAAGGAGCTACAAAAGGGATCTGATGCTATTACACATCAACCATGACTACCTGCATGACTGAGTTCCACCATAAGGTCCTGGAAACCGTCAGAACTCGACAGATCTTGGTGAACAAGAAATGTCTCCTGGAGAAAGGTTCGAGGGGACTATGGCTAAGGATGCAATCAGGAAGTGTAATGCAAACGATGAAAGTTAATAGCCTGACAAATGTATGGTGAACTTAGCATACCATAGCATTGCATGCAGCAGGATAATCCAGCTTGGAGTCCACGATAATGTGCCTCGCCTTCTCCATGTCTGCTGATTTATCGACGTAAACATGGCAGATTCCATCTGACAGAAAAATTAGAATACAGCATAAGTCTCCCTTCCTTTCTTGAAGAGATGGAGAAAGAAAAAAGATAGTTTTGACATTTGTATGTATTTTCCTACCAGAATGACCAAGAACAGGAATTTTTGTGGAAGCCCTTATCTCAGAAACAAGGCTGTTGCTGCCTCTTGGGATCACAATATCTATGACATCATGAAGCTGACGCAAACAAAAATTGGTCAGGGAGAGCTTTTAGATAATATGTTTAGTAGATACAAGCCACTGTGCTTACCTTGAGCAAATCAGGAATCTCGTCTCTTGAAGTCACTAGCCCTATAAGTTCTTTACCGACAGTTTCAGGAATGGCGTGAGTTATTACCTAAAGCAAAAGAAAACAGTACAATCAGTTTTGGGAAGGCGACAAGGACTAGGCCTCAATGATAAAAGTAGACAAAAGCCGTTGCCCAAAACCACAGGCCGCAAAAATCACCTTGTGAAGGATAGCGTTTGTGCATCTAGCTTCTTTACCTCCCTTCAGCAAAAGACCGTTCCCACTCCGAATTGCTAGTGAAGCAATCTGTCGCATAAATTTCAAAACATCAGCAGCTTTATAAAGAAAATAACTCTTACTTAGTGGTACATTTCAATATAGGGAGGAAGAGATGCAGTCAGACGACTTGAATTGTCTAAGTTTCCTGCCTCACAACTGAAGGAAGCAGCAACAAAGATGGCAAAATGGAGGGAATAAACCAAAGAAGAAGATTACCAAACTAGTGCTAATTATTTGCAGCACATAACATTCAGAGTTAAATCCATATATAATTTATGAACGGAAACTAAAGCAAGGGTCCATGTTACCTGAACTAGAGCATCAGGTCGTGACTCAAAAATAATCAATAGGACGCTCAATGGGCAGGTAATCTTTTCTAAGACCAGTCCATCTGCAATCTGGATGAGAGAATAGTCAGGAAAAATATTTTATAGAGGCTAATCCATACCATATTCTGAAGACAATATCTGTCCAAACTTCTTGGATACTATTACAAGTTCTCAATACCCTCCCCAGAACTCCAAAATATCAAGTTTAAGTGCACCTCTTGTCTTAATATTGCAGGTGTCTATTGTTTGCATAAAAAGACATGAGTTGATTAGCACTTACTACTGCAGAGTTCATGCACAGCCCAACTATTCACATGAAATTCTGTTATTTACAAATGCCTGTTTCACACAAAAATAGTACATGTGGTGTATTCCTTCCTTACAAAAGAACGGTTCATTAGATGCTAAGTGCACATCTGTATCCTTGCGTGCATCTCAGAAGATCTCATAATCAACTTACCTCAGTTCTCTTCTGTACTTGACCAATTGGTTCCTCCATATCTGCAATGGTGCGAGTAGATTTTGCCAGAGCGGAGATCTGAGAAAATCCATGAAGACATAATCAAGTCCCTTCAGAAAGGAAAAGAACAAGAACAGAAAGTATGATTGCTTGAATTACATTTAGATCATTCTGATAATTAGTCGATAGTCATCACCGTTCAATGAGCTATTTTTCTGTTCAAAGTTTCATATTGAACTTGAACGAAATATTACTTGCCTTCGCAGGGCTCAAAACTAAGCGGGAAATTAATGATTCTTCATATCCGGCCTCCTGAGCAGCAGCAACATCAGCTTCATTCTCAACTTGAATTAGAGATTTATTTTCCTCCAATGCATTCGCAACATCTAACAAAATTTTCCTCCTCTCCTCAGAAGAAATACTCTGCAAAAAAATTCAGTAACTAGCATGTATTCCATCCGTCACAGTATCCACTAAAACTACAGACCTCAAACACTCAGAAAGGATGAAGCTGTGGAAATGTGAACCCATATCTTTAAAATCATTGTCACGTATCATATTGTCGAGGACCAGTAAACAACGTTGAATGTTATATTTGACCTGTAGGCATACTGAACACTCTCTAGCTGCAATTGCCATCTCACGTGCAGTAAATTCATCTCGTGTAATCCATGTATGTGCATCTCTGTGGAAGAGAGTACCGATGCTTTTTCCTTCTAGCACTTTAGCAATATTGCCTGCAACAAAACCACTTCCAAGGAGACGGAGATACAAATCAGAGGAGATTCTATGACAGGTCAAATATGAAATCCGTATGAGTTCCCAAAGTGCCGTATCATAACCCATACAAACCACCAAAACTGATGTTTAGCATAAAGTTTCCATATTTTATCTATATAAATGTACAGGCTAACTATTTCACTTGCAATACTGGACAGATATATATTGTTATCAATAATTCCAAGTCCTCATACAGACTTGAATCTTGAATGATGCAAAAACTATGTGAAATGGATCTTAGCATCTGCGTCTAACTCCAGTCTCATTCTATTTAATTAAGCTAATCAGTTTCTTTACTCTTCATTGCCTTTCATAAGGCAACATATCTATCAAAAGCAAAAATACAAGAGACCATGCCCGAAAATTTTAGTACCAGAAAGGTTTTCTATCAAAAGGAAGAATAGGTTAGGCCTAGACAGCTTAATTCTACTATTGTACTTAGATCTCTAATGGCTACAAGGATGAAATCTGGGGCTCCAATATGTACTACTAACATAAGCCAGAGCAAGCATGTGACCATTGATACCTGGCTATGATAACAGGTGTACCAGAATCTGCGGCGTTGATTGCTGCCTTTACTTTGGCAGTCATTCCTCCCCTTCCCACCCTGGATTTATCTCCGAATGTTATTACTCCGTGATGTTTTTGTCTGACATATGTAGATATCAACTTCGAATCAGGATGGCTTGGAGGACCACTGTAAAGACCGTCTACATCACTCAACAATACCAGAAGGTCTGCCTTTAGTTCAAGCGCCAATAGAGCTGCCAAGCTATCGTTGTCCCAAAAGATACCTGTTGAATCCTGACAAAAAGCAGCTACTTGTCAAGCGACATGTATTTAGATTTTGATCAATCGAACATATATTTGGAACTTGTCAAATAATTCATTAAAGTTAGCATAACAAAGAAAACTAAATACCCGAAGAAACTATCAAATGACAAAGGCAGGCTTCAGGTTTGTTTTTTTTTTTTTTTTTTTTTTTTTTCTGGGAATTTGCACCTGTCTTTCTAGCTCATTTGCTAATAAGATTGTACGTGCTAAATTTTTTATATTTTGACTTTGAAAGAAACGTATTGTAGTCATAAATATATTTGGCATTTTTCTCAGATGTATTTCTTGCAATGCGCAAATGAATGTGACATACAGTTGAACGACTAAAAGCACACAAGTGATTTACCTCGTATGGAGCACGTCTAGTGCTGATTGCATCATTTTCATTGAAGATAGGGATACTCCTTAAAGCTAACAATGAATTCACTGTTTGACAAAGTTGGGTTCTGAAATCTGGATTTTTGAAGTCGTTATCTGTCACTAGAAGTTGGGATGAAGTAACATCCAACTGAAAAGGCATAAAAAGAAAAATGTCATCATAAGTATGATGCTAAATTGAAACAGAGAGACACAGGAGATACATCATAGCCGGAAGTGTAGTAGAAAGGACACATATAATTTGCAAAGCTGCAATAATAGATTTCATTATTACCTGGCCAAATAAAGAATCATACAGCGCCATAAGGCCATTCTGTCCAACTGCTGCACAAGCCTTTCCATCTATTTCAACTTGTGGTTTTTGTAAATCAGCAAAACTGCCAGGCAACTTGGACTATTCAGCCATTGTATGGACCAAAAATAACTTAAAAGCAAGCAATCACAAATCCGAAAAATAAGATGCGCATTTTGGCTACAAAATCTAAAGCATTACAATTAGGCAGCATCTACAATGAAAGAAAAACCGATTCACCTGCTGTTTAATAATTTCCTGTACTTGAGCCGTTGGCGACCGGCTCCAACAGCGCCTGATGTCACTAAAATTATTTCATAGCCTTGAGAGTTCAATGCTTGAAGCTGAACCATGACCACGTCAATTAGAACAATGCCAGTAAACATAAAAGAGTTGTTGTGTGCACTAGGCAATTGCAAGATGATACAGTGAACGAAGTTCACAAATTCAACAGTTTTTCAGAAGTTAACACGTTATTATAAACCTCCACATAAGTGAATCAATACTCGTTACTCTGTTTCACCATTTATCCCGAATTTGGGGTGGTATTTGAAGCCATTCTACAGAAAGGCAAGAAAATATTAGGTCATCGTATCAAAAAAACCTGCTCAAATATTTCTCCTACTCTTCCAACTGCCAACCTTCCATCGCTGCGCGTAACAACAGCAGTGCCTACCTGTTGAATAAACAAGAAAGAAAACACGTGAACACACCCGAACTTGATCCCTTTATTTTCTTTGATCATGCAAAGTCATCTCGTCATCCTAATTAATCATGCGAGTATGGATTAGCTAAATTATTATATGTCATGCAAAATCCTAATTCTATATCCACCAGACAGAAAAGTTTATTCTGAACGATTCAAGAGATCTTCATGACTAAATATTTAAATGTGGTGTAATGAAATCAACTCTCTGTCTCTCTCTCTCTCTCTCTCTCTCTCTCTCTCTGCACATTTAAATTGATCATGCATTAAACGCTTCGGCGGATCCTCATTCCTTAATTATTTAAAGAGGAAACATTTCATAAACATGCATGTGCCATATATTACAGTATAAAATGGTATAGTAAGCACTGATCAGTCCTGACTAATTAAACTCTTCCTCCCAAAAGAAAGAAATCACTGGGGTTAGCTCAACTGTAACAAAAAAGAATACCTTGAAAACAACTCGCCTGACATTCTTGATAAAAGACCTGGTGGGATCCATAATGTGAGATGCGATCAGAGTTATTTTTTGGTGGTAAGAGAGAAAGGATGAGTTGGGCCTTTAAAGGTTCCAGCTTTAGATGGAAAGGCTGGGAAGGTCGGCACTTTGGGCGGGAAGGGGGAAGCTCTGGTGTCGACACTTGTAACCACGTTGGCCCCTTTACCAGTTTAGCTCTCGGAGGAGAATGTGATGTAAGTTATCAGGGGCTAAACTTTAAGGTTCACATGCGTGCCGCTTACATTGCTGTCTTTCTACCGTTCGATTTAACTGACGAAATGAATGTCACAGCCTTTGATCAAATATCTACGTACACAGTCGCGTGTCAATGTGTCACTTTTCATTTAAATGGATGCATTTGAATGTGAACAATGCTGCCTTGTTTTTTTTTATATATAATATAATAATATAATATTAAAAAAGTGACGCAACTTATATTTGTGTAAATTTATTTATAAATTATAAAATTATTACTTTTTAAATTATATAAATAAAATTATTTAAAAATTAAGTGTATAAAAAATATTTATGATAAAAAAAACTAGATGCATAGAAGGAATTTGGAATGGGAGGATATTCATGAGAAAACATTAATTAAAATAGTTAATTAAAAAAAAGAGAACAAAACAATAGAAGAAATAAAAATTTTAAATAAAGATAAATATGTAATGTTAGATCTTACAATCACAAAACTTTATTAATTTAATAATAGTATAGATAATATATGCTATGTTTGGGAGAGGAGTATTTGTTGAGAATAATATTTAATGAAAATTGTGTTAGGATAGTTGGTATGTTTTGTTATAAAATTTTGATCGAATAAAAACTTTAATTTATTTAAATATATAAATAAAATATATAAGAATGATTAGATGATTTGATAATATATAAGGATAACAATTAGTTTTTATGATATAAATAAATATAAGTAAAAGTATATATTTGATATACACTGGCGTTGATTTGTTTGTAAATAAATATAATAATTAAAAAATAATTAATTAGTTATATAAGAAAAAAAAATTGAATTTGAAGTTGGATGAAAATTTTATTTAATAATATGTTTGGTGGTATTAAATTTAATATAATGCATGAAGAATGGAAGTATGGGTTCCAAATATAGCCATAAATAACTATGTTTGACAATTCTTTTTTAAACTCAATTAATTTGTTGCATGATGCACATAAAATTTCACACATCCTTATTTTTGTTGGGAACTGCAAGCTTGTTGCAAAAACAAATGTTGTGGGAGTTGAGATGACATGTTGCATTGAATATTTACATGTCGCATTCAATATTTCTGCTTTGATTCATGTATAAACGTAGGCAAATAATTATTAATTATTATTTTTCTTTTATATTGGATGTGGTGGGATTTATGAGGTAAAGAAAAAGTTTGGATAAGCTTATGATCACATTAAATATCCTGCAAAATATTTAAAAATTTAAAAACACTTTACAATAAACAATGATAAAGAGGAAGAAAAGCCTTGCGTGTCTTGTTTTAGATCATTCAAAGCTTTACTTTGGGACCATATTATTAATTTTTATGCGACTCTTTCAACCACGTAGATTTAAATATTATGGATTTTGCCAAAAAAAACTTTCTCTTACTTTTTTCACTTATAATATAATTGAAGATAAGTTTGTAATTGTCTATTTCCTGTTTATTCTATCGAACTGTTTACTTGAATATTTAAAATAATTCGAATAATGTGGAATTATTTTAATCCTTTAACAGTTGGTGAATCCAATTGTTCAACATGATGCCCAAACACGATGGAAATCAGATTATAATTAATTATGATGACGAGGAATTTAAATTAGAATCCCATTACAAAATTATGCTTTGAACTTTTGTGCGACAATTTTATATTCATTTGATTATCCCATTTTTCCCACTCGTCTTCGTCAAATCACTCAAGCTATGTTTGTTTGCAAATTTAGATATATATTTTTAAATATATTTTTTAAAAAAATTATATTAAAAAAATTAAAAATATAATAATTAACCGTTTGTTTTTCCCTTCAAAATTTATAAACAAACAGAGCTCAGGCTCTCCCAAGTCCCGGTGAAAATATCCCGTGTGGATCCGTGTTCGGCTAAAGAGGAATATTATTTAAAATAAAAAAAATACTTGTAAAATAAAATTTTAGTTCTGCTCTTTGAATGCCATTAAGAAATAAAGAGAGTATTTTAGGAATGAATTACAATACGAAATAAGATCATCACTTACCCACCGGTTTAAAATGAAATACTAAAAGCTGCCATTAACGCAGCAACAATATCAAGCAGCCATATAAGAAATCCAATTCCTGAAACTAGGGGTGTGAATGGTTAGGTTTCTATGATTTAATAATAAAAATTCTACTTGATCGGATATAAGATAATTAAAAAAAATTTAAACTACCATAAATTATATTTTACAAATCGAACAGTTCAAATCGGCCGATTTGATACTATTTAGCAGTTGAATTAGTGGATTAGTGGGTAATAAATTTTATATTTATTATTTAAAAGTAAAGTAAAATATTTTAATTGTGTGAAATATAATAATTTAATATCGACCAGTATTTTATTTAGAAGTAAAATTCTTCTTATCAATTAAATAAAATTATAACTTATTTTTATCTTGCATTCAATCTTGTCTCTGTTCTATAATCAATTCCACACATAAATTTTAAAATATTTTATAAATTTAATCAAACATTTACATTGACAATGAAAATTTTAAAACTATTTGATTCTTTAAAACATTTATACATAAATTAGATTATTAGAATAAAATCTAAATGCATTATATCAAAATTAAAAAAAAATGTTATTATATTTAAATATTATGAACATAAAGCATCAAATAATTAAGAATAAAAAAATAAAAATCAAATTATACATAATAACAAGTGCATTTTGAATTAACTAACAAATATTATAAATATACTATTAAAAAAGTACAGTTATAATTTAAACTAAAAGAAAAAAATAAACATAAATGGTACAAGTACATATTATTAAATTAATACAAACAAACAGGTTGTAACCTATACGAATTGTAATTATTAAACCCACCACCCGACTCGAATACAGTAAGTTTTAATATTTATAAATTATTATTATTTATTAAAAAATTAAAATCGACAATTTATGAACGATTTGCGAGTAGTTTAAACTAGTTGGCAAGCATATTTATGTGCGCCTGCACCTAAACTTGCATGGAGTTGACCATTGAATTAGGGGTCACGTGCAAAACATAGATGGGGCAACTGCACGGGATACACAGCGGTCATGCTAACTTTTTAATGATAACGTAAGATAAGTTATTTAATTTAATTTAATTTAATATTTATTTTAATTACTTAAATCTCTTAATTAAATAAAGATCTACTATTAAATTATAAAATTATAAAATAAATAATTATATATAAAATTCATGATTAAATAATAAAGAGATTAAGAATTACTAATATATCATCATTCAAATTATTATTTTAACCTTAATATTATTAGTTGAATAATATTCATAATAAAGTTATAATAAAAAAATAAATATAATTACCTTAACTAATCAATTATTTAAATATAATTGTTAAAAATTAATTAATTTATATAATCTTTTATTATTTAAAATCATTTTTTAGATTATAATTCTATGGTGGACATCACCAAACAGGACACGCCTAGAATACTAAAAAATGGGGGGGGGGGGGGTGAACCGTATGCTCACTTAACCAAGAATGAAACAGCCATTACGAAAGAATTGGTCCGGCAGCTGCAGCAAGCAAAAATTAATTACTCGATGAACGTCGGAAATACAAATCTACTACAATCACCGGTTTGGTGCTCATTGCAAGAAGGGCACGTCTCACAGAGCCAGAAGCTTTTCCAACACATGCAGCTCGCGATCTCGAAACATCATACATATATAGATATCTACATCACAGCTAATATACGCATCCTATGAAGTTCCTCGTCCCTTTCTTCTCTTCCTTTCCAATCCATAAATCTAACGGCGGTACGAAGCAATACAACGGTCCTGCCGTCAATCGAAGAGCAACAAACTGACCCGGCGTTTGCATGTAAGACACATGCACAGGATTGCGCGTGTAAACACAAACAAAGTGAACGTACTAACAGAGGTGGACATGAGGCGGGTGTTCCATTTGGCGAACGAGCGTCGCACGGAAGCGACTCCTCCGCCGTTACGTTTTTCCAATCCCTTTATGCTCCCAAGTGATCAGAAATCTCAATTCGACTAGTTGCTAAGATCATCACTTACCCACCGGTTTAAAATGAAATACTAAAAGCTGCCATTAACGCAGCAACAATATCAAGCAGCCATATAAGAAATCCAATTCCTGAAACTAGGGGTGTGAATGGTTAGGTTTCTATGATTTAATAATAAAAATTCTACTTGATCGGATATAAGATAATTAAAAAAAATTTAAACTACCATAAATTATATTTTACAAATCGAACAGTTCAAATCGGCCGATTTGATACTATTTAGCAGTTGAATTAGTGGATTAGTGGGTAATAAATTTTATATTTATTATTTAAAAGTAAAGTAAAATATTTTAATTGTGTGAAATATAATAATTTAATATCGACCAGTATTTTATTTAGAAGTAAAATTCTTCTTATCAATTAAATAAAATTATAACTTATTTTTATCTTGCATTCAATCTTGTCTCTGTTCTATAATCAATTCCACACATAAATTTTAAAATATTTTATAAATTTAATCAAACATTTACATTGACAATGAAAATTTTAAAACTATTTGATTCTTTAAAACATTTATACATAAATTAGATTATTAGAATAAAATCTAAATGCATTATATCAAAATTAAAAAAAAATGTTATTATATTTAAATATTATGAACATAAAGCATCAAATAATTAAGAATAAAAAAATAAAAATCAAATTATACATAATAACAAGTGCATTTTGAATTAACTAACAAATATTATAAATATACTATTAAAAAAGTACAGTTATAATTTAAACTAAAAGAAAAAAATAAACATAAATGGTACAAGTACATATTATTAAATTAATACAAACAAACAGGTTGTAACCTATACGAATTGTAATTATTAAACCCACCACCCGACTCGAATACAGTAAGTTTTAATATTTATAAATTATTATTATTTATTAAAAAATTAAAATCGACAATTTATGAACGATTTGCGAGTAGTTTAAACTAGTTGGCAAGCATATTTATGTGCGCCTGCACCTAAACTTGCATGGAGTTGACCATTGAATTAGGGGTCACGTGCAAAACATAGATGGGGCAACTGCACGGGATACACAGCGGTCATGCTAACTTTTTAATGATAACGTAAGATAAGTTATTTAATTTAATTTAATTTAATATTTATTTTAATTACTTAAATCTCTTAATTAAATAAAGATCTACTATTAAATTATAAAATTATAAAATAAATAATTATATATAAAATTCATGATTAAATAATAAAGAGATTAAGAATTACTAATATATCATCATTCAAATTATTATTTTAACCTTAATATTATTAGTTGAATAATATTCATAATAAAGTTATAATAAAAAAATAAATATAATTACCTTAACTAATCAATTATTTAAATATAATTGTTAAAAATTAATTAATTTATATAATCTTTTATTATTTAAAATCATTTTTTAGATTATAATTCTATGGTGGACATCACCAAACAGGACACGCCTAGAATACTAAAAAATGGGGGGGGGGGGTGAACCGTATGCTCACTTAACCAAGAATGAAACAGCCATTACGAAAGAATTGGTCCGGCAGCTGCAGCAAGCAAAAATTAATTACTCGATGAACGTCGGAAATACAAATCTACTACAATCACCGGTTTGGTGCTCATTGCAAGAAGGGCACGTCTCACAGAGCCAGAAGCTTTTCCAACACATGCAGCTCGCGATCTCGAAACATCATACATATATAGATATCTACATCACAGCTAATATACGCATCCTATGAAGTTCCTCGTCCCTTTCTTCTCTTCCTTTCCAATCCATAAATCTAACGGCGGTACGAAGCAATACAACGGTCCTGCCGTCAATCGAAGAGCAACAAACTGACCCGGCGTTTGCATGTAAGACACATGCACAGGATTGCGCGTGTAAACACAAACAAAGTGAACGTACTAACAGAGGTGGACATGAGGCGGGTGTTCCATTTGGCGAACGAGCGTCGCACGGAAGCGACTCCTCCGCCGTTACGTTTTTCCAATCCCTTTATGCTCCCAAGTGATCAGAAATCTCAATTCGACTAGTTGCTAAAAACCCTACGTGGTGGAAAAATTGAAAAAAGTCACAGTATAGGGGCGCGGGATTGAAAGAAGAAGAAGGAAAATGGAGAGAACAGGGTTTTCGTGATTTTGACTTCGGAATTTGCGAGTGTAACCGACACCGCTGCCAAAGAAAATGAAAAGTGCTGGCCTGTGCTGAGCTTGCATTCGAACCGGAGACCTCTAGTGTGTGAGTCTAGCGTGATGACCAACTACACCACCCAGACACCGAGAAGTACACCTTCTTATAACAATAAAAGTTCTTTATCCTTTGCAATTTATGCGTGCTCTACGTCAAGTATTTTTACGTTTTTTGGATCCCCTGCTAAGAAAGAGGATTCAATGTTTTTCGTCTTAAAAATTACTAAAATATATGTGCAATGTTTTGTGTGAACAAACCCATTTAAGTTTTTGACTCTTAAAAAATCACTAAATTATTTAAAAGTAAATTATTACTCGTGCACACATATACACTCATGCTAATCATGTATGATTTGGTTTTTACATTTATTTGTAATACTATATATATATATATATATATATTTCATTTTAACTAATTTTCAGTATCATCTTTAGAACATGCAAAACACTATTCTGAGAACTGTTTAAAATAAAGGAAGCCCTGAAAATGAGCTCCAAATTATTTATTATCGGTTAAAAAACACTCCATGCGTCTGAATTTTTTATAAATTGTAATATTTTACTCATTATAATAAAATAACGCAAATTGAAAATAAAATATAAATAAAAAAATTATAAAAATAAAATAGTAGATTGACAAAATGACAAAGTCGGAAATTACAAAAAACAGAAAATGTTGAAAGGGGAGTGACAAAAACAGGTAACAAAAATACACCACTATACTTCTCCCAAATTAATGTTGGAACTTTTTAAATGTGTTGAAATTTTAAATTGTAAAATCCAATAAACGTCGATGGATGAGGAAGCTGATGTTGTGGTTTTAACAATGCAAACTTTGTATGATAGCCCTCTTCCCTTAAGATGGCCCTTGTCCGCAAAGATTAGATGTCGGAAATTATCTTCAAATGATTAGGTATTATGTTCTCGGTGTTTGCTTCACAATATTTGTTGCCCTTTTTCCTTCAATAAGGTGCTAGGTTTTCCTTTTGCACTAGTGACTCTGGCTCCACTTTTCTCTATAATCTAAACACTTTAGGCTATATTTGTTTTTATTTTTTCACTCAAAAAATATGTACTATAATAATGAAAATATATTTGACATTTTCAAATCTAGAATTTGGCATTGGTTCCATTAAATTTGTTTAGTTCAATTTTCCACTATGGGTGGAAATAATGTCTTAATTAGTGTATTTTGAAACGAGAATTTACTACTTATCTGTTGGAATGCCATCATTGGCTAATTCATTTTACATTCGATGGCTACATGGAACCTTCAACTCTTTTTAGCTATGAGTTAAAATCATTAGCGATCTATTTAAGTTTAGCTTTTATACATTATTCTAATTCTTTGATTTGTTTTAACTAACATGTTATTAAAAGATGACTCTAACACCAACTTTAATGAACCAATGGGTGCAAGGGGATGGGAAAAGAAAAAAAAAAAAAAAACAATTTGGAGAAAGGGAATGGAAAACTAGAGAGAATAAAAAGATAATAGAACTTTTAAACTTTTATTTCCTTATTCCATTGAAAAGGAATAACTAGTTTTGAAATTATGTTATCAGTGTGGTTGCTATAATTGAAAAGATGGTGAAACTATATTTTAAGTTATCTTTTAATTTATTTGTAATTCAAATAAATTAGTAAAATTCTCTATTTAATTTTAGTTAATCTCAATGATATTCTTGACACTATTCCCTTATCCTTCTCCAAAATTAATTTGAAAACATTTTAAACGTGTTCAAATTCTAAATTGTGAAATCTCACAATTACGGATAGATGAGAAAGCTGATGTTGCTTTAATGATTCAAACTCTCCATGACAGCCATTTATAAGACTATCCCATAATAAATAGTATAGATTTATTTGACAAGTAATGTTTGTACACAGGCATTTTCTTTCTAAAGTGTGTACGCGTGTGTGTGTGTGTGTATATAATTTAAACCAAGTCATTAAAATAGTTCACTTTCACATTGCCATCAATATTAGAAATCCAAAATATACAAAAACAAAAATTAAATCAATTAGATCTGTAAAATATTCCCTTTAGTTCTATATTTTTCTTCCTAAATGTTTCTTCAGAAGTTTATTCTCAACGTTAAAGCATGTCTTCTTCGACGGTTATATGCCCATTCAAATAATTTTCTTCTTCAATGGTCATTTCTTTTTCACTAGCTATACATTCTCCAGAGGCTGTACTTGGTCGTTAGCTTTCCAACAGCAACTCTCTCTATTATATAAATCAAATTTTGGTGCAAAAAAAGAGAAGGTAACATTCCTTCTGTATTGTCCCTCTCTTCTTTGGTATAATTTATTGATTCATATGCCATCCTTTGTTGATTCTTGAACCAATTTTCCAAAGATCAACGCTTGTTTAATCATTAAGAACCATATTACACTATCTAAATAATTTTTAAAATAGTGTAAATTGTTGCGTGACTTAAGTTGTTGAATCTAACGTCTCTGTGAGAGTTTGTACTTATTTTCTCAACAATCTATTCTTAAATTTAGAAAAAGATAAAATACATAATATGCGAATAATCAAACATTAGATTACTTGTTTGAGAGCTCTAAATTGTTATACAACATAACACCCAAAACACATTTGAAAAAACGTCAATAAAATTATGAAATATAAGGAAATAATAACTTAAAAAAAATCAAGCAATTTATTTAAATTTTATCAAACTAATTATAAATTATTATTATTACACCTTACAACTATTTTAATCTTAATTTATTCAAAATTTTATATAAAAAATCAAATTTAGGATATCATCATCTCAAAATAAACTTATAAAATACTTTAGGGGAACCTTTTATTATTTGACAGGATTAAGGTCCTAAGTATTATTTGAATAATAAATTAATTATAGAATAATTTAATAATATGTTCATTAAGTTGAATTATTTAATACAATTATTTTTGTTTTTTAAAATACTCTTATTTCAAAATTTTTTAAAAATTATATATCTTACATTTATTACTTACATCTCCTCACAAATTAATGTAATAATATCTACAATATAATTCCATTTGATATTTATTCAACGCAATTAAATTATTGTATATCATATTTATTTTTTTTACCCTTATTAATATCATAAAATTATATTTAATTTTGAATGTTATAAAAAATATTAGTGATGGTCATATCCATGGATAAAAACATTTTTCAAATAAAATATTAAATTGGTCAACTAATTAAGATTATTTATCACAGTTGAATTATTTATCCAAGATTTTAAGAATTTGTTAGTAAACTCATATTTTATCTAAAATATTTATCCCCTTTAAGTGAATAGTACAAATAAATTAATTAATCCTCAAGTGTACATTAAATAAAAGTAAACCAGAAGCCACGTGGCATCACTTTGTTGCTTTGCCATTTAAGTACAAGGCAAACCCTGCATGCAGCGGTGAAAAACGGGAGCCCATAAATGGGATAAAAAATGATACTGGCATATTGGACCGGCCAATCACGTCCCGCCGCGTTCGCACCAGCGTTGGCGCTTTCGCAGCGTCGCCACAACACAAAACCACCACCATTATTCATTAATCACGATCACCAGCCATTAATTAATAAAATATAGTATTTACAGGAGGGGAAATCATGTCCGTCCCCAATTTCTCGACATTGTTTAGCCACCGCGACGTCAAAAACCCTAGATTGCGATCCCCGGAGTCTCCACCTTCCTTCAGCTCATCACCATTCCCAAAATTGGAGTCCCCCAAAACGCTATTTTATTGGTGAAAAAGAAACAAGAACAGCCAAAAGAGAGGAAGAGCTAAAAATCCACAAGGTCTTCTCATTTTATATTTTTGCCCTGCTTGTTTTGAGCTAAGTCCGTGTTTGGATAATCGGAGATTTGCAATGGCTCAATCGACGACGTATCACCGGGTCGGGGATTATCTGGTGGAGAAGCAGATCGGGTCGGGTTCGTTCTCGACAGTGTGGCAAGCCCGCCACTGCGTCCGAGGCACAGAAGTCGCGATCAAAGAAATCATAACCTCTCGACTGAATTCCAAATTGCAGGAAAGCCTTAAGTCGGAGATTTCTATTCTTAAGCGAATCAATCACCGCAATATAATCCGCTTGCACGACATGATCGAGGTCCGCACTTCTGTCCCTTTTTGTTTCCTTAATTTGAACTTGTACTCAGACTATGAAGATTTCAAGTCACGGAGTTGGTAACTTTACTGTGCACTTTAATTTGTTGCTGTTTTAGTTCTTTGTTGGAGTGAAGAAATCTGGAGTCGATGAATATCGTGTTCTCTGTGTTTGTGTTAGTGGCTTTTGAAGTATGAGGCAATATTATTTTGGGATATCTGGACAACCAACTAAAATTGCGTAAGTTTGTTTCCGTGCTGTGTATACATTGCATACGAGTATCAAATGCTGAAATTGCACGTATTTGTTTCCTTCATGAGGCATTATTGTGTTGCATGGGTAGATTGATAATATAAATCGGAATCGAAGAGAAATAGTGGGTCTTCCTGAGAATTTAATGGAGAACTAAAGCTAGGATTACCGTGTTAATCATTGGTGAAATAGGTAACTATTGTTTTCCATAAGATCTAGGCTTTTATATGAAATCTAGGCTTTATTTTATGCTTTCCCGTTTGCATGTGTACGCCTTTTCTGTACCTGGTTGATCTTGTATAACAGATGCACGTTTAAAAGGCTATATTTATTTATTTTTTTAGATATTGCACCTTTGAGTGGCATTTTGGCCAATTGAGGCTTCGAAAACTTATCTGCTTTGTGGGTTATCTAAGATGTTGGCATGTGCCATTTGGCATTTTGTGACCCACACCAAATTTAATATGATTTATGCTCACCTTCTTAATTGCAAGTATTTAAAGGAAAATGTGCTTGGCTTGATTCAAGATGCATGTGAACAATGGACACATTTCTTTATTTTAAACACATTAAAATATTTTAGTGCTGATATAAAAAAATATTTTATTGTGTATGGATTTAGGAATCTGGGAAGATATACATTGTTTTGGAGTACTGCAAAGGGGGTGACCTTTCAATGTATATTCAACAGCGGCAAGGAAAAATTCCTGAAGCAACTGCAAAGCACTTTATGCAGCAACTTGGTATCTCTTTTTCTAGTTTTCCTTCCTTTTTCTCTGTCTTTGGCTTCACTTGTAGGATAACTAGTGCATTATATATTATGCCATTGCAGCCAACGGTCTGAAAGTTCTTCGTGAAAACAACCTTATACATCGGGATTTAAAGCCTCAGGTTCGCACTGAAAGCTAACATCTTCATGTCTTCAGTTATGTTCTTTAGTAATCTCCTTATGAAGAGCAACCATATGATGAATGCCTATATTTCCAATTGGTTCTGCCATCAGTCATTTTTGCAAATGATACCAAGTTCTATGTTTTTTTATTTTGATTATGTTGATTGCTGCTCCAAACTTTTTATTTGCAACTGTACCCTAATCCTCTTTTTGTATGAATGTTGCTAGAAATAAACAATAAATTGTTCGTAATTTCAGCTTTCCTATACATGAAGATGAATTGGTCTCAGTAAACAAGTGAAATATAACTATTCTTCATATACTTTCACTACCTCTCCTCCTTACATCCTCTTTAGTTAGTTTATTTCTTGATGTGCCGTACAAAAAGGTATTTTGAGTGACATTCCATTTGTATGTATCTAAATTCTCGAGCAGAATCTACTCCTTTCCTCCAATGATGATAAAAGCATCCTGAAGATTGCTGATTTTGGCTTTGCAAGGTACAGTTACCTTCTGTGAAATACTTGTGTTTTTTTCCTTTTTGGGCTTACCAGTCACATCTTGAATTGGTTCTGAGTAACATTTGTGCATGCTTTTATAGTTTTCTCTCCTGTGTGTTGATGCCAGTTTATGTGCCTTGTGTGCGTGTCAACTCAAAGTCAGATAGTATTTGCACTTCAGTCTTGTAAAATTTGCACAAATAAGTTCTTTCTTTACTGATTTGGTATTTTAGGACATGTACATCTAGTTCTGAAGAAAAATGATGGTTGATTACATAAAATTTTCATCTTTCTTTCTCGTTTCTGGGACACAAGTATTTATTTTGTTTTGATCAAGAAATATTATGCCTGCAGCCCAATTAGAATCAAGCATGAAGCACCTGACGGCATTTTATTAAACCCTAGTGCACAAAATTAGGGACTGTACTGTTGAAAATATGTTATATTTAATGACTTTTTGTTTATAATATATATTAATTTGCCTCTATGTTTATTCTTATATTTATCTAAAAAAATAATATAACTAGAAAAGAAATAAAGGGAAAAAGAAAAAATATAGGAAATTGTAAGAAAAAATTGTATTATCAGATATGAAAAGGGTAAATATGTACGCAACTTTATTATTAAATCAAATAAGGGTACATATATAAAGACGCATCCATTCACGAGGGTTACTCATGGGGCCAACCTCTTAATAAATATTATAGATGGTTGGTACAAATTCGAATTTGACAGGTATTGCTCCCCTATAAGTTATAACTGCTATTGTTTTTTGAAGTTGATAGTCTTAATTTTCTAATATTTTTGCCCTGTTTTTGAGGTTCCTAGCTTGGGCCATTTCCTTAGCCTTTGTTATTGCTTCTCTATAAGTATATAATCCCTATCGTTTTTTGAATTTGATAATCTTAATTTTCTAATAATTTTATCCCATGCTTTAGATTCCTAGATTGGGCAATTTCCTTCCCTTCTATTTTTTCTGGTGTTCTTAACATCAGAATCTCTACTGGGCATACACGCGGTGTAGATGAACAAAATTTGTTAAGAGGTCACCAATTGGTCTTTCTTCAACTATTACAATTGACAAACTGCACAGTGGGTAGATGAATTAAGAACATCAGTTTTTGTTTATTGTGGCATTTTCTAAGATACATTGGCATGTTTGTTTGTATAGAGATTGTAATCTGCAGTTACGGGATTCCTTTCTCTTATTACAGATCTCTACAACAGAGATGTCTTGCTGAAACTCTATGTGGCTCACCACTGTACATGGCTCCAGAAATAATGCAGCTCCAGAAGTATGATGCTAAGGTGAGATCCACATATCACATATTCATGCAACTTCCCTCATCTAATTTCTCTATTATAATGCAGGCAGATCTCTGGAGTGTTGGTGCCATTCTTTTTCAGCTTGTCACTGGGAGAACCCCATTTACAGGAAGTAATCAGATACAGGTGTTCTTCGTCTTGATCAAAGAATAGTTGTCTATGTTTTTGTAGCTGAGTTATGCTCATGATGCAGATCCTTGTTGCATAAACCCCTATCTTGAATTCATTTTGCAGTTGCTGGAGAACATAAAATCAGGAGAGCTGCAATTTCCACCAGAGGCCAAGGGCTTAAGTCCTCATTGCAGAGATTTGTGTAGGAAACTGCTGCGGCGTAATCCTGGTATTCCACTTGTTTTGCATATCAGTTTATTGAATATGCTCAACCCTTTCACAGTTTTAGCCAGAGTAAAACGTTATATAGTTTAGCTAAGCTTTTCTTTATTAATGTTTGACTTCTCGACTCAGCTTATCCAAAGAAGGTTATTATGATATTAATGCTTTAACCAATGATATTATTTGTAACATGTTTTGTTTGCTTTTGACATTTTATCCTATAATGTCTGCTTTTCATTTCCCATTGTGGATTAGTTTCCTCAAATGTCTATTGGTTTTAGTTGAGAATCTATAATTCCCCTTTTGTTCAGTCTATAAAAAATTTAAGATATATAATTGATAAATTGTTTGCACAGTGGAGCGTTTGACATTTGAAGAATTTTTCAACCATCCATATTTTTCTGACAGGCAGCGAACTGAGTATTTGAGGTAAAGGAGGTTTGAATTTTTAAATTACCTTGAGAACACAAGCTTTTGTGTGTCTGACAGAAGGAAACTTCTTTGATGTTCTCAGGAATAGGCAATCAGAAAGAATATTAGATGATTTTCCTCTTTCTATGGGGACTACAGAAGAAACTTCACAAGAAGATTGCTTACCTTTTAGCCTTGATGATGATTCCAATGGACCTGATGGCAATCCGTCATTTGTAAGGAGGTCCACCAAGAGATCCACATATGGATTTTCTCTTGATTCAAAATCTGAGCAGAAGGATTTTTTAAACCCTGCAAACAGGACCGATTCTTTCAAGTATAGTGTCACTCCACACAAAAAAGAAATTACCGGCTCCAGTCTTGGTGGACGCCATCTTTCAGAAGGAAACCTGCAAGAATCTCTTAAAACCATGGACCTTGGGTCACTAGACAATCGTCCAAAAGGTGCTTATATGTTAATATTCTGCATTCCGTTTATAGCATAGAGCCTCCAGCCTCATATGCAGGTGTTCTTGTTTGAAGATAATGATTCTGTGTCTAATTTGCGTTAACTTCGCAGTTGTGGATTCGCTGGAGTCAATCGTCCAGGATTATGTAATTGTATCAGCTCCTCTGCTAGACTTATCTTCTTCAGCATGTGTTTCTAAGCCAAGCCATTTTCTATCTAAAACTAACAGTCCACCTCTTGATCCTGGAGATATGAACACAAGAAGGGGCCCAATGCCAACAGTTGTTGGAGCAACTGGTAGGGCTGGTAGCACTGGGAGTTCAGAAATTCGCTCTACTCCTAGGGTTTCTCAAGGATCAATAGATATAGTTAACACGTTAGAGCAGCCATCAACTGACTGCATGACACGAATCAAGTCATTGCAGCACTGTGCATCTTCTATAACTGAATTAGTGAATGAAAAGGTGCCTTACAGCAGTTTGTTAAAACATGTGTTACCGAAAGTTGGACCTCCTTAACTTTCAGAAACAATGTTTTTGTTGCTATAGCATAATTTGTTATTTCCGATACTGAAAATTAAATAATTCTGGAAAAAAAGTGTGTGTGAGATATTGACAGCGGGGACTCATTTACCACCCATTATATGCTGGGGAAAATATGATGCTCCAATTTTTTTTTCTTTAGGAACTAATGACTGCAAGACATGATGATATTGGGTTGGAAATAGAAAAAGTTAATCATAGATGATGGTGTTTCAAGACAACCAGATGCCCTTCACCTGAAGAAATCCTTAAGTCTTTTAAGTGTGTTGTATTCAGCCCGCAAACAGTGGTGTGATAAACCCTGGCTGCTGGATTTTTCTTCTGGTCCATCCACATTTGCTGGCTAAATGATTACACATAGGGTTCATGTGATTCCATTTTAGGTAATGTTTTTGAAATGTGTAAAAAAATATACCGAGTACCCGCTTTGATTAAAAATTTGTGAATGATGTAAACCTTGACTATTTGTTATGTGTTGCGATATTGACTATGAGGAAGGGTGAAAAGAACGAGAATGTGTGGGGGTGATTGAGGTCAATTATAAGGGAGAGAAGAATGGAGGATTGTATTGTGAAACAGGATAATTAGAAATACAGATTCAGCTCAGTGTTTACAGATATGTGTAAAACGAACACAAATCTGAATTTGGACTATAAAGATGAGAGAATACATCCTAAAAATGATAACAGGTTCGTAGGTGTCCTTGTTTCATCAATCTTCAAAAACCGTGTGAGGAGATGAATATCATCTTATGCGACTTTTATTTGGCTAATTGAGCTTCTATCTCCATTAATACAAGAACGTAGTTTAGCACTATTCCCTCGCGTGCATTAACATGCAGAATATCGTTGTTTATTTTGTCTGAATCTTCTTAAATTCTGTGCGCACTGTTTTCTTTATGTTGCTATCATGATGTTTAAACTGATGCTCATTGCTGTCATTACTAGATTGGGGGAAAAAAGCAACTAGAGGCATTTTCAGTTCAGCTTGTAATCCTTGCTATATGGAGGCAAGCATTGCATATTTGCCATACTCATGCCGCCTCTGATACTGAAGCAAGTTCAAGCCAAGTGACTACAAGATTGAAAGAAGCCTCTAGGGTTCAACACAGTCCACATGCCCAAGAGGGTCTTGACATTGCTAATGCTGAGGAGCTACAGGATATCCGTTCACAGATAGAGAGAGCATTTCTTCATGAAGTTGGAAAGGCTGAGGAACTTGCTAAATTGATAGATCGTGGTATGGTTATAACTACTTGTACTTCTCCTTTCCTAATCTTTTTGAGACCTCACATCCCATTATTTATTTGATCAATTTTGTCTTTGGATTGTGCATGTTACCCCCGGCTGTCTTCGTTATTAACGTCTGTCAAGTTGTGGATGCAATTTTGAATTTCTAGTAGTGCTGTGTATGGTTTCCATACTGCTTGCTATATGTCAAGCATGGGTAAGACTATAATTGGCTTCCTTAATCTGGTTGCTGTGCAAGTATTCTGCCTCACATGCTAGATAATACATACGGATGTCAACAAATGGATGTACATTTTGTTGAAAGTGGCCGGCTCTTTGTTCAGGACCAGGAATACTCCGTTTTCTGTTTCCTTAAATATATTTCCATGAGCAACACCTACATGTGGTTGCAAATTATGCAATGACACTTATCCAACTTCTGTTATTTCAGGAGATACAGAGATGCCAGATGCAATGGAGCTGATATATCAGTCTGCCCTCGCATTGGGCATACGTGGAGCTGTAAGTACTATTTATGTTGAAGTTGTTAAGTTCCACAAACGAAAGATGCTGTAAAACGATGATTAATTTTAGCAAACAACGGATAAACTACAGCCATTTTGTGGCTGACCAAGGAAATTGTTCTCTGCAATCAGAATCAGCATGCATGTTTGAGTAACTACTTAAATGAGTCTATCAGTAACTTCATGATGTAAAATGATTTAGTTTAACATGCTGATGAATATGATGTCTCTTCTGGCTGACCTTGTAGGTGATAATCTGCAATCAGGATGAGCATACAATTAATTTAATTGGAAAATGGTCATATCGAAATGCCTGCATATGCTACATATGAATAATTTGATGATCTTACTTTATACCTCCTTTTAAATGGATTATGGGCTTCAGCCTTATTCATTGGAGGAAGTGATGAATGCTTTATTGGCTCCTTAATTTTCTCTACTTCTTAATTTTTATTCATCAATTATTATATGGCTGGTTAATAGTTTCATAACCACACTAATAACATTGTCTTTTCATGCAACTATGATGACTTTAATCTGCAGTTCCTCCCAAGAGGAAAAAATATGTAAATGCTATAAGAAAATTAGACGATCCTATTCTGACTTCAGTTTGGTGGTTAGAGGCAAAACATACGTAAATGTTATGGCAAAATTAGATCAATGTAGTCTGGTATTGTCAAGAAATTCTTAGAATTTGCAGATTCCGTGGGGCAATTGAACTTGTGTTCTACTACAGCTGCAAAGTGGAACTTAATGAAGAGCCATTTGGGAACAATTTACAGAATTGTTTTTTTATGTTAAAATATTTCAAAACAATTGTGGATAAGATACTAATATGATTTCTACTGTGAACTGATAACAGGTTGATGAATGTATGGGTTGTATTGAAAGTGCAGTGGTTTTCTATTCAAAAGCAGTGCGTTTATTGATGTTTCTTCTGGTGGAGGCACCTTGTCTGATTCTGAATCCTCCCTTTTCCGTCACAATCTCAGATCAGCACCGTATTCAGAATTACATTGGTGCCCTTAATATCAGGCTAAGCATTTCACAGTCTCAAAGAATCGCTCTTGTCAAGGCTGACGAGGATCGGCCCAGCCCTTCTTGAAACTGGCGATGGCGGTTGCCCCATTTCTGTGAATATTGTTGTACACTTGTACAGTAATTCATCAGTTGTGAATGATTAATTATGTATATTTTTCTTCTTTTCAATTGTTGTGGCGAATGAATTGAGTGGTATGTGGTTTATAAGTCGTTAATATTTCACGAAATTGAGGGAGTGCCAAAAGTTGGAAGTTGGCGAACGGTGTTGGGACAACATTGAAAACTCAATATACTTTGTTGTTCTACGACCTCAAGGCTTTATGATTTCCTGCCCGGGAGCTTATCTATCCATTTGTTTACGTATGGCGTGTACTCCATGATCGTTCAGGCTATATCCTACTAATCTGCTGTCAAATTTCGGCTGATTGGAATGAGCCCATAAGTAAAAGGTGTTTGCCTGTTTCTCCTCGACAATATAATCAACAGTTAAACCAACACCAACACATGAATACTGGTCAACATTTTTAAGAATTCCAGCCCTTTTTGAATGAAACAAACTTTCAGGGGTTCCCAGCGTAATTCGGATGGGGCAGTACATTGACATCAAGATTAAGCATATGGCACCAAGTTACAAATTAGCCGTATTAATCTTTTGAATTTTGCAGGTCAAAAAATGTGACAATCGGCAGGATGCGTAAGAGATTTTAGGTCTTATAATCAGGTCGAAGAGGAGCTATTGCACAGCTCGTTTATTTATTATTTGTTCGTTCATATAATTTTTTGGTCATCACAAAGGCGCAGAGCCAAACAATGAGGACACACGCACGCATATATATATATATATATATATATATCATACATGTATATTCCAAAATACGAACTTTTCCTCATAAATCCCACAAGAAAAAAGGAATAAAAAAACCCATCTCAATAGCTTCCTGCTGCCATGCCGATCAATCAATAATCACAGACCACTTAAGCTCAAAGCCAGCCGATTTAGCCAATCCTACTCGAGATTTTCATCTTAACACTGGCCGCAGATCTTCGCATGACACCATTGCCCAGTTTCTTTCAATAAAACAATACAGGCAGGATACCCACATCATTTTTTCCTGCACGGATTTGTTAGATATATCTAATCTGAGACTGCATCAGCTCTGTCAATTCATTAATCCCACAATGATATTAGTTGAAGGAAAGTTCACATCAAGGCACAAATACACTAAACAGAATAATTTAATCAGCATTACACACTTAATTTTAAAAAAATACATGCTTAATGAAGCAATGCTTCGGTCTATGGAACTTGGCTCCAACATTAATATTGATAGTGGAAAGAAACAGGAGTTGACAGTGGTGAAACAGCAAAATTTCACAACGATAGAACCATATTACTGGTGAACCTCATCATAAAGATATATAGACCTAACAAAATTGACATGGGACACAATCTCTCAGTAGCTCTACATTGAAATTTTGTTCACTGGCAGCAACCACAAAATTTACTGCCACAGAATATTTCCAAGTACCACATATGAAATAAAAAAATCCATCTATTACTTGCGGTGCCTTGTATTTTAACCACGAAGGAGACTCTTCATGCTTCCTCAGAAAGGGTTGCAAACTAGACTAAGGGCTGTAGCAAGAGATGCCGACTAGCTAAAAGGTCCACGTGACAATAGCTTCTTTAGTATTTCATATGTCATGAATGCGATGCCCATACCTGGAACAACTTTGTAGTATTCTGGCATAATTCCTCTATACAGACCACGAAAGCCTTCCATGCGGACAATATGCCCAATTGTTCCAAATAAACCTGTATCATACACTCGGGCTTGACCAGCAACACCTTCCAATTGCATTCTTCGTCTCACAAGGTCCAAAGGGAATGTTGCTGCATTGAACAAGAATTTAATGTGCGTGAGAGAGAGAGCACTTTGTGATAATTACTTGTAGGACAATCATTTTAACTGAATCTTCAAATCCAACACCTCACAGCAGAAATCTTTTATCAGAAACTCTTCTATCAACCATTGACTGTTAGGGTCTCACCTCATGTACTTGTAAATTATTAATGATAAATAGAACCATACAATATTAGATGGTCAGTGCACTTAAGTGCATCAGGGCAAGCATAAAAATTACAGCCCACCAACCTGTTGACGATGCAATACCACAAAGACAGCCACAAGCAAGGCTGACCAGAACTGTAGAATCATTGGGCCTGGTGGTGAGACAAAAGGTAATTTGAAGCACATGACTGAAAACAAGAAGATTCAAGATAAATATATTCATTCAATGAACTACGGAGGGTTTTGTTGTCTTCACCTTAGAGAATGCCAGTAGGATCTCAAACTCTCATAAACTGAAAAGCTTATAGCTATGCTGGGTCCAACACCCTGCGACCAAAACCAATAATACATACATACATACATACATACATATATATATATAGATGTGTGTGTGTGTGAAAGGATAAATCTTTAAAAGCAAAGCTTGAATAACAGTTCCTAGGTTCCAGAACTTTTGAAGAAAGTGAAAGGAAAAAAATACCAATAATGTTGCTCCCAACCCTTTATACAGGCCACAAAGACCTTCATCTCTCCAAATGGTATGAAGTGCATGCATTATTCCCTGATAGTATATGGCATTCCGCTACATAGTTAAGATATTATGCGAATCAGATCAGGTATATTGCTCCGCGAAGCCAACAACTCAATTAAATGTATCTAAAATAAAATCTTAATAATCTGTTCTGACAAGTAGAATAGAGGTGCCAAGAAAAGGGAATTGCTAGCTTGCTAAATCCCTTTACAAATCCAATGTACATTTGATTGAATTATAACAATATTTCCAGCACTTCTCTTTCCCTTTTTCCCACTATCTTTCCCAGGAGGGACTTTCTCTTCTTTGTTACTTCTTTTTCCTATTCCAAATTTGGTTTGGAGTGAGGTGGGGTAATTGTCAATAAACTAATGTGAACAACTTGTTAGGGTAACCACAAGTCATCGGAAATGACTGTGAACGTGTGCTTCTATTTTAACAGTATACTAATCTTGTACCTGTGCAGTGAGCCGTGTCCTAATAAGATCCAGTGGATATGTAGCAGAGGATGCAGTTATTCCTGCCAAGCCACCACCTAAAAAATGCACAAAAATATCCTTGCTTGCATTTCCCCCATGTCCATGAAGGCCAGGAATTGATTTTAGTATCTGCAAAAAGGTTTCCAGAATAAGTAAAAGAAGCACTTGCAAAGCTTCATAATTAGTGTATGAAGTTCCCAAGAACCGTTTGGACACATTGAAATGCAGGTGTATCTTATAAACACTCACACTATTGTACTGTTCATAGGCATAAAAATTAACAGAAGAATAAGGAAGCCGATGTGCTATTGTAACCAAATTCCCTTTCCAGAGAGCTCTAAAACCTTCTTCATGGACAATGCTTAATGCCTCACCCAAGGATACTAGGCTTACTCATCACTGAAACATCCGTCTGCATGCCTTGTACCTAAAAGGAATAAAATTCTTTTAAGTCAATAAAACAACAAGCAAAAACATACGGAAAAGGGAAAAAAGAGAGAGAAATAGGTAATGAATAGCTGTTAGTACATTTAGTTGGACTACAAAACAAAGGTTGATTATAAATCATAACAAGTGTAACTTGAGCTAAGCGTAGCATTTCCATATATTTTTTATAGTTCTTCAAATACAATTAAAGTCCAACTATATCATCCTACAAAAATTTATGACAGTGAAAAGAATAGATTTACATATGTACATTTTTATTAATGTAGAAAATTTAGAGCACAAAATGCTATCAAAAAGTAAAACCAGACCCATTAAAGCACTTCAAATACAAAAATGCACACCAATACCATAAAACTACTCATAAAAATCCGAAAGGAAATGCATATTTACCTTTACATTAATTTCATTTATGATGCTCGCCTCAAAACAACCTTCGCGATAACAAAGAAAAAACAGACATAAAAAAAAAAGAAGCTATTTTGAAAAGTAAATATCACAACTTTTGTTAACAGGTTGACCCACACAGAGTTCCGTGTTTGGTCCTTAGATATAGCGAAGAAAAAATATGGAACAATTTTTTTTTTTAAAAAAAAAACTGCTTTTCGAGAAATAGAGCTCGTAGAAATAATTATTTATTATATTGCCCAACAGTATTCAAATTTATAAATCTACACCCAATCCAAATTCTAAAAAGACTTAAAATAGATTTGTACAAGGAAAAAGGTTTTGTTTTTTTTATTTTTTTATTTTTTATAGTGCTTCTACGTGTCACTTTCTTCGACCTAACTCCAGCGGTATAAGGAGGAGGAAAAGGGAAACGAATTAAACCTGAAAGAGAATGGTGAGTCGTGATAGTGGTGCAGTACAGGTCTTACTGAAAGCTCCGGCAATGCCGCCAGCAAGAAGCTGGGACACCGCGCCAATCTGCGTTATTTGCTGCGGCTGCTAAGGGGGCGGGGGCGGCGGGCGCGAGTGGTGGTGATGGAGGAGCTTCCTCGCGGCAGAACCGCCGTCGACCCCTATTCTAGCTTCCATTAATTAAGTCAACAAAATCGTTAATCAAAATATCTCTCCAAGCGAAATGCCGATCGGCCGGAATCTTCAAAATGTTGTCGGATCATTCAGTTTGGGATCTGTGGTATGGAAATTTAAATTTTTGGGATTGTTGGGAATAAACCCTTAAAAAAACCCCCCCGAATAATTTTAAGGTTTTGATTGGGAGGAATATTATCAGTAAGTTGACCTACAGCAGAGGAAACACTGGAAAGCAGCGGCGTCGCTGTCGCGATTGGCGCTTTCATAACTGAGACCAATGTGATCGCGTTTTTCATCCAAGAAGCGTGGTGTTGTTGGCCAATGAAACGCGACTTTGGTTGGGCCTCTCCCCTTGGGAGTTTGACATTATCATAGGATATGAAATATCGTTCCGACAAATACTCCTTCTTCTATCTATATTTAGTAAATATCCATAGTATTAATAATGCATGGTACCCCTATTGATCTCACAATTAAATCACAAAAATACCCTTACTCCTATCTATATTTAGTAACTAAATAACCCCTAATAATCTATACTATTAACAATCTGAGACCCCTAAAAAACTAATTTTGATTTTACAATCTAATTAGAAATATACCACTACTCTTATATTTAGAAAATAGATAATATCCATTAATATAAATAGAATCTATACACACACACACAATATATTATATTTTAAATTTTATATGCACCCTGTAACAAATATCTTTTGGTATTTTAAGTAGAGAAACTAAAATGCATATATTTTATTTATTCTTTTTTATTTTCTTCATCTTTTTCATATTGTCTCCTTTCTAATTGAATTTTATATAATTTATTTCTTCTCATCTATTTTTAATGAAAAATCATAAAATAGAAAACTCACCCACATAATTCAAAATATTTATATAATAAAAACATAAACATATATATGCATAATAAATTATATTTTTGAGTTTATATGCACACATATTGTCTGTGCACAAATTTCTAATTTACTCTATCATATTCAATCACATTAAAAGTCCTTCCATCTTAAATACACCGGGATTGGCCATTTCATTTACCACTTGCAGTTAGCCCAAAATTAAGTCATTAAATTACAAGAAAGAATCAATTTTCACGTGGGCTTTGCAACCTGTCATTTCTTCAGCCTCGCCAAGAATACATCGCTTCATAGCCTCACCACACGCCCACTGTCCTACGTACAGAGAGAGAGAGAGAGAGAGAGAGAGATATGTATATGTGTATGCGTGCATTTATGTTATGTCATGTTATGTGTTCACCTCGCTGTCTGATCATTCCATGTTCATAAGCTGGGAAGAAAAAACTGCCAGCAAATAATGTGTTTAAAAATAATCACTGCCTAATGATATCTCAGATTTTTAAGTACCTGACTAAGAGACACTGTGGCTGACAAAAATTCTTAATAAAATGGGACTTGCTCAGTCCGTGCTCAGATTCAATCGGAGGATTCCCAAGACATGCTTTGTTTCCTATGAGATGGCATGATGCTTATTCTAATGAATAAACACGTTTAATTTAATGCAACGTAATATTTCTCACTAATTATTGCCCCTTTTGCCTGTACTTGATCTTCGGGCAAAGTAAAGGCTCAAGGGATTCCGCATGGGATACAAATAGCATGAATTGTATGTACCAAGTATTGTTTATCATCTAGTTTCCATACATTTTATCTAGCTTTGCTGATACCTACCTATCCTAAAAATCTATACCCTAATATGCATAGGACAGATTGATCATTTGGGTACGTTTCAAGTATGGAGGCTCAATTGATGCCATGAAAATTTTTAAACTCCTAAATTGACTATATGTTAAATATGTAAAAGTAAGAAATAAATGGAGATAAATTTTACAAAATATAATAATTGCATCATGAGTTTTGGGGAGAAAATTTGAAAACAAACATTACCTTTGTTGTTATTGAGAATGATAATTGTTGGAGTACGCGAGCTTGCTAGTTTTGAATGGACTTATTTGGCCAATGGTAGAAGTCGGGGAGTAACATGGATGCACAGCACGCAGAGTGAGCTGAATTAACATCCATGGATAATAAAAAGGAAAATCATTCATGATTAATCAAGCAAGTATATTTACAGGTATGGCATAAGGATGGCACTGTGGACACTTGTCCCGCGAAGAAAGATATCGGGCATAGATGGGGATGGGAGAGCTTAAACTCATCCTGTCCCAGCATTGAGATAAGTGTGTATATATATATTATGATTGTCATAAATGTCCACTTTGTAATTAACTTTTAGATAACTTTAACATTACTCAATTAACTTATTTGTTTATTTACTCCATGAAAACTAAAATAAAGAACTTCAAAAAAGAATTAGTTGACACGGAGTATACATTTTAATTGTGATAAAATATACATCTTCTCGTCACAATAAAAATTGTAGATTGTGAAAAAGTCAAATTCATTATTATTTTCTTTCCTCAATTCTACTTATTTATTCTTTATTTTCTTGATTTTTTTGCATACTAATTTGACAAAAAATTTAGTCATTATTCATAAATTATAATTCATGTAACTCTCAAACAATTTAATATTTAACGTTTTGTTTCTTTTATTTTATTGATAAATAAATTCAATATACTCTATTCATTTTTATATTTATTTATTTTGAATTGAATATATAAATTAAATAACGATTTTTTTTATTTTACATTGAATGTTTACATGTTATTATTCTATTTACATATGATGTTTGTATATAATTGCTATCGAACTAACTTAATAATTTAAAAGTCTAAAATGTTTTGTTAATTCTTTAGCCTTATTAATGATAGTACCATATAATAACAGATCATACAAATCACTTGTCTCCCGAACATGAAGTTTGTCAATGTTCTGATTCCTCCATGTTTCCATTGTAGGGGGAGCTCGTGTTTCCCATGAAAAGGTAGATTGAGAAAATACAAAAGATTATGCTGGATTCTTGTTTGATTCTTGTACAATACCTCAAAATGCAATCAATAACCGGACATCATTTCTTAATGATTTTATTCACGTTAGTACAATATGGTAACCAGCCATGGATATTTATGGTTGCTTCTCCACAGTAAAACCATTCTTACCATCTCATGCGTCATGGAATAATAATCAGGCCACCTGTATTGATTAGATTAAAAGACATTGGTTATGTTTGCAATCAATCTTCAATTCCACAACGCCCTCTCTCAAACACATGCCAAACGTGGACTATTTGACAAAATTTCTACCCAAATTTAAATTTAATTTTTTTTTATTATATAATTAATTATTTTTCAATCATTACACGTGTTCACGATCAAATTAATATCTATATATCACACATGTACTAATATTTATTTTTATTTATAATATAAAATATAATCATTATTCATATTAACTATTACGGTATTTAATTATTATTATATATTTTATATATATATATATACACAAATAAATAACAATATTCATCACATTAAAACCTTATTTCCAAATACAACCATTAAAATTTGTAAACAAAGCATTGCACTTTTTATATGGCCCTGATCTTTTTATAGGCTAAGGCATCATCAATTTTCCAAAAAAAAAAAAAAAACCCTCAAATTTATTACAACAGCCGTCCGTCGGTGGTGGTAGTGCCTCCAATTTTGAAGTGTTAATTTATACCCACTGTTGTGTAAGAATGAAACCACTCATCAGAGGGTCTCCTCATCTTGTTTACGTTTCTGCAGATGGTTCAAACTTCGTGCCACCTTCCTGCAAATTATTATCATCATCATCGTTATTATTATTATTATTATTTTCCATCATTAATGGCACTGCTGTTTTTCAAATATAGACATTGCAGGAATCTTGTTGCCTCTGATCCAAATTCCAGTTGTTTTTAGAATACCCTAATATGCCTCCACGTGTATCGCTGTCGATTTCCCCTCTCCGGCAGACAACCCCATACTCTCCACTCCTTAAACTATTCATCGAATCCAACAAAAGGAACCTTCCGTCAAGCCACACGATCGCAACAATACGTCTCTGAAGCAGAACCTCGAGTCTATAAATAAGACAGACAAACAACAAAGCATATCACGTTGGTAAGCTAAACATGGCTAGGGTTGTTGCGTGCTACCTGTGCTTGATCTTAGCAATGGCTGACGGACCCATGGCGAGAAGACTTGGCAAGCGCAGTCTTCAAAACCCCAGCCCAGCAGAAGCTCCTCAATCGGAAGAAACTGCCGGACGTCCTTCGAGAGAAGCGAGCGCCGCCGGGGAGGACGCGGCGGCTGTTGCAGTGCAAGACCAGGCGGTGAAGATCGACCACCATCACCACCACCGTTCGGTAGACAAATCGGTTGCTGGTGGCGGAGTGATTCTCGGGTGTTTAGCCACCGTTTTTCTGGTGGCTGTTTTCTGCTACATCCGAGCTACTGGAAGAAGAACGGCGGAACCTGCTTCGCCTGCGAATTCGGATTCATCCATTGGAAGGAAAAACGGGAAGCCTTCGGTTTCACTTGATGAATCATCAAATTAGTAAAAGCTGCAAAAAATGTGGAGACAAAGAGAGATCTGTCGGATTCAATTACATGCATAGTTTCGTATTCTGCTATACGATTTTGTTGACTCCGTAGAAAAATGTCGCGAGTGTGGACTGTGGGAGTGTGTATTTAAAAATAAAAGTATTAGATTAAAATATTTGATATATACTTTCTTTTAGAATGCATGGGCTGTATTTCGACCCAAATTTAAATCTATTTAAATTATTTCTTTCAAAGATTAAAATATCATTTTTCTTTATCTCTTTCCTCTCTCCTATTTTTTTTATTTTTAAATTTTCATGTTAAATCTTATCATTCGAATTTTTTTTAGTTGCTAAATTCAATTAAAAAAATATCTCTATTTTGTAAATAAAATATAAGATCTTTAACCTCACTTACAAATGAAATGAGAAGAAACTATTTTCCAATATTGCACAGTTTATGTTTTTACTTGAGTTAAGATATTATTTAGCAGTCAACAACGAATACATTTTTCTTTTTTCCTTTTTGAAAATTAAGTTGTTTTAATTTATCACCACATTTTTTATCTTTTAATAAAATCTAATATAATGTAATTGTTACTTTTTAATTGATGTATTGGTTATATATACATATATATTCTAATATATATGTATTTATAACTATATATTTTTCTCTTACATAATTGAGTGCCCAACCACAAGTAACTAATATATAGTAGTAATTTTGGCATACTCTAATATGTGCCAAATTGATATTATATAAAAATAAAAAGAATTACTTAATTTATTTTATTTATATTGTAGATTAGTTTATTTAAATTTTTATTTCATACTTATGTAAAAAATATTATAAGGAAAATAATAATAATAATTAAGACAATTTTGTCTTTATTTAGTGGAAGAGACATATATATATATATGTAAATTCATTCGGTAAAACTACAATAGTCTCAAAATTTTAATAATATAGTGTAGATAGTTATTTACATACACGCGTGCAAGCACATATCTATACTATATTATTAAGTGTTTTAGCTTCATCATATTATACATTGTAAATTTACAATTCTACCCTTAATGAATAAATTTACTTCATAACCCTTAATTAAAGAGATGAAGCATACTTAAATAAAATTACTAATATACTATTGTCTTTTTTATACTATTCCTATATTGTATTAAATAAGACTTTTTAAAATACATTATGAAATTATATAAGTATTCCTTTTTGAATTCTTTTATTTATCTATCATTTTCTTTCTCATTTTCTTTTAACTTCTTATCTTTATATAAATATATATATATATATATATAAATATTATCTCTCAAATTTTTTCTCTTTCCAATTTTGACCATTATTTATTTCTTAATTTAAGTATTATTATTATATTTGATACTAAATAATCATAATTTTATTATTTTAAACACAATAATTGTATAATTCATAAAAAAAATTGCATGCACAAAGAGTAATTTTACTAGTATAAATTAAACAAAAGAGACATTGTGTTTGAATTTGTTGATAAAAACAATTCAGAAGTAATTAGGCCCAATACATGCATCTCCAACTCGATAAAGATGGGCCGGTTAGAAATACAAACAGCCCAACCTTCCGTGACCATTAAAACTTGTTCGGGCTCACAATCAACCATCGTCGGCCCAATCAGAAGATCTTTCAAGTCTCCGACATGTTGAAATTTTGAGGAACATATATATAAGATTCTTTAATATGTGTTCGTAATTTAACTTGTTCTACGTAGAGAACAAGCAAAGATCATCGAGAAGCAAAATCAACGCAGTGAGCCGAACGAATCTAGTTTATGGCAACTGAACAATCGATAATGGCAGTAATTAGGGCGGCTCGCCCGTCGTTCCGGAGCCGCCACGACAAGGCGGCGTTTGCTATTCACTCCGCCTTTCTTTCAGCTGGTTATATCCTGAACGCCACTGGGCCAGCAGCCTTCACCGATGACGCCCTCTCTTCCTCCTCCACCGGTAATTTACGAATAATTCATCCAAACCTAGTTATATTCGGACTATGGAATCAAATTGCTGTTTCTTGTATGGCGGGAAGTTTAGTTGTACGATTAAGAACACCGCCGATTTTGACCTAGCATTTGTTGAGTAATTGATTCGAATTCGACCTAGTATTTGTTGTGTAATTGAGTTTTCTAATTGTCTAATATTTTCCCTTTTTGTGCGATTTTGATATTTTTTACTGGAGGACTCTTTCCTTTTTTTTCTTTCTTTTCTGGGGGTTGTTGCGGCTATGATCTGTGCTTTTAATTTTGTACAGATGAAGTGGGAATGGACAATTGGAATGGGGTTGAAGATAATTATGCATTTGTCTATTCTAACCCACAGAAGGGCTCCAAGAAAGTATTGGTGAAGTGTCTTGCAATGAATGATAAATTGCTTGTTGATGCTTTAAAGGAAGGCGATTCGGCGCCTCTACATCTTGAAATCAAGTAAGAGAAATAAGCAAAACATGGATACAATCTTTTCTGTTTGCTGATATATACTGTGATCTTGATGATATGTTTGAGTGATACTTGTATACGGTCCTGTAGTGTTGGAGAGTATGTCGAGGAGAATGGGGGGACAAATTATGGTTCACAATTCAAGAATCTGGGTAAGCTGGCAGCAGATGTTTATAAGCAGTTTCTCCATAAATTGGACGATTCTGCAGCAGCAAGTTCAGCCACGCAACAGTCAAGGTAGTTTCGTGTGTGTGTTTCTGTTTCGCAGTTGCTTTTACTTGAATCTAAACATGTTGCAAAAGTTTGCATTTATTAGTTATCTATTTTGATTACACTGTAAACTTGTTGTCCTTACAAGAGTAACAAAATAGAATTATAATATGCTTCTATGATATTGATTTCTTTATTCCACTTCTCTTCATTTATATTAAACTAGCTTTCAAATGCTTTGGCTCCCAAGGTTACGTTTTTTTAAGATAATATTGGTAGCACTACTGTACATTACTGTTATTGCACCATATCTTTTATTATGTCTTTTTTTCCCTGCCCATGCTTAAGCGTATATTCGATATTTGTTGCAGTTCTGAGCAAAATTTAAAAGATGATAGAGATTCCAGGCCCAATACTGGAGTTGCTGATTATGAAGAGCCCTATGTTCCTCCTTCGCCTTCAGGGTAATTTTTTCTTGGTCTTTGAGTTGGAAATGCTGACGGACATGCAAGCATGGTCTTCATTGTTTTATAAACTACTTTTCATGTTACTTTGATACCTTAATGATCATGCTTGCATGCTTGCATAAAATGATATAGTTTCCTTTAAAGCTTACAGATTTTTTTCTTCATATTTTTTTCCTTCAAACTCATTCACCTTGATAGTTTCACTTGCCAATGCAAATGGTTGGCACTCTTAGATGTTGTTGGAGCTGTTTGATTGTGGCATTTTAGTTTCTTGGGGATAATAGGATATTTTGTGGCCAAAAAAGTAGGAATATAACTTTTGAACTCATGGGGAATGGATATTGTGAACTGGGAAGTGGTGAACTTGTGCTTGTTGCATGACTTTATAACTGATTCTTCTTCCTTCTCTTCCTGAGTTGTCCTTGACGTGCCTGTTTAAGTGAAATACATTTTTGTCTCCATAAATAAAATTTCTTGTGCCCTTCCCAGCAAGCATGATGAGCTTCTGGCACATTGATCATTAATTGACCATTTATCCATGATGATCTCTGTTGTTTCTCCCTGTTCTATGTAGGTTTATTGTTCCTCCGGTTCCTGGTTTTGGTGGCAGTGATCTTTTCCCTGGACCTGGCGCTGGAATGTATCCTACAAGGTTTGTAGCTTTGTATGCTCTCTCTGTTCAGTAAATGTGGCTGATTTTCAGTGGGATCTCTATTTATACTGTCTTATGAGATCGTAAACGGTTGTTGATTATATTTTCTTTCCTCATCTATTGCAGGGGTGATTTTGGTGGGGGAAGCATGCTAGTCGGTCTGTATGTAACGCTATAGCTTATTTGATCCAGAAATAACATTCTATTGATTGTCTAAAGTTGTATCATTTCTGTTCAGGTCCTCAAGATCCAAGGTTCTTTGGAGGAAGGAGGGAGCCTGGCTTGCCAGGAGGTCAACCGTGAGTCCCTGTCACTACTCTTTCTGTCAGTGTATATCCCTAGAGTATTTCTTGGCTCAATTTTGAATAATGTTCTGATGTAGGGGTGTGCCTCCTGGTGCTCGCTTTGATCCATATGGACCTCATGGTGTACCGGGCTTCGAACCTGGTCGGTTTGTCAGGTAATCCCTCTCATTTTTTGTTGCCTTATTGGTTGTGAGTATGTAACAAATGTTTATATATTAGCTATGGTGTACTCATTCTCTTGAATGAAATTTAAAAGAATAAAAGATATTTGGACCTGCAACTTCTATTTCTATTTGTTTAATTCACATTTACAATCTATATTGCCCTTGCATTATTATGTTTCTCTTTGGAAGCATTTTGTACTTGTACTCAGCGTTCAGCAGTTCCCTTTAATAACCAGGTGGAGCCTGAAAATAGTGTTTTGCTTTCGACTTTCTGTGATTTCTCTTGGCTCTCTGGTGGTTGTATTCTGGTTGTCCTCATCACTTCATCAGTAATATTGATATACATGATAGAAAAGGCACCAGCCCTATTGCAAGCCCTAATCATCAGTAATATTGCTACATTTGAATGCAATATACATAGAAAATGCATCCCTACATATGTGCGTTCTGTATGCTACTAATACGCCAATATTTAGTATTTGCGCCATCTTGTTTCTCCTGGGAAATTGGACTTATATGCATAACCACAATCGCTTGTAGAAATCCGCGGAGGCCTGGCGGGGGAACACATCCAGACTTACATCACTTCCATGATGGCTCAGATTTCATTTAGAGCAGCGGACTTCAAAGACAGAAATCCAGAATCCCTTGCTTTGTATAAACAATGCTTAAAATAAAGAAATGACGAGTGGGATAGATTGGAATTCTGGCCATTGTTAATGGCAGTAGTCACTATATCTGTGTAAGGCTTGTACTGTTGAGTGGCTAATATAAAATTTTATTTTGTGGATCGCTTGATGGACATGGATATCTGAAATTGTGTGCGCTCTTATCCACATCTATTGTTCCCACTTGATTATGCGGACTTATTGCAAGTGACAAAAACTTGTGGAGAATGATTTCTGATACTTGCGCCACGATCACCATCATATTATAATGAAAATATCCCATCTGCCAAAGTCTAAAATAAATTATCGCAACCCCACGTGGGTGCGTAGGCATATCTACAAGATTTTATTCACGGGAATCCGAGGACTGTGATACGATAATCTTTGTTTCTTCAACGTTAGTAAGGTCCAGTTGGGAAAAGGGAGGGGATGAATCATCCTCATCTATCCCAATCTTTCTTTAATGTTCCAGCACGTTGTGTGTGGTGTATTCGCGAAAATTCAGCGGCGCAGAGGCGTGATCCAGTGGCTCACCTGCACAACACCACCCTCCACCTCTACCAACCACTGCTTTTCTGGCGGCCGTGATTGGATTTCGTGTATATCTGGAATTCTGTGTAGTGCATATCAAATTATAAACTGAGGGTTTTGGATCTTGTCGATGTATCCCAATTTCTTCGCAAGACGGAGAAAAGAATAATGGAAAGAAAGAAGACAAACGGTTTCGTGTCATGAGGAGGACGAGTCCAGTAGTGGATATGGACAGCGTTGGAGTGTGTTATGATGTGTAAATATCATTATATTATGATACACAAGTTGGTGGTTATCATAGTTATACTTAAACTCAATTTTCAATTCAAACACATCATTTTTAACTTTACACTGTAAAATATACAATTAGATAAAATATTCATTTAAATTCAAATTTAAAATTTTCTTCTTATATAAATAATTAACTAATTATTTTTCAATCATTACAACTATCAACGATTAAAACAATACCTATATATATATATATATATATTAACTACATACTCATAATTATTTTTGTTTACACTTTTAAATATAATCATTATTTTTATATACCATCATACCATCCAATCATTATTATATATTTTATATATATATATATATATTCAAATAAATTAAACTATTCATTTCATTAATATATTCTTTTTAAATATATTACTCAACTCAACAAAACTTCTACAAAACTTTATTCCCACCAAAACCCCTCTCCCAAACATAGCCTATACGTGCAATGATATGAAGCAGACCCGTCATTGCACCACATTCATAATCTCGTAGACTCTCGGTGTCTTTGTTGGGCTCTTTGTTCTTATCCTTTATTACTCCCTCGTCTCCTGTGGCATCTCTTTCTTCGTCTACGTATCAAATACTTGAACAATTATTTATACAATATCATTAAAATTTTGGAGTTTATTTAGTTACACTAGCTAAATTTATATACACAAACTATTCGAATTTAACAGCGGCAAAATCATCCTTTTTTTTAATTTTTTCTTTTAATTTCCTTTTTTAATTATAATATTCGCATTCATAAATATAAAATAATATGTAATATGCTAACATATCTAAAAAATAAATTAAATTAGATTAATACTTTTTATTTTATATTTTTTAAAATTCAAAAGTGTGTTAATATTACTAGTATATATTATCAGGCTTCCAATCATACCACTCAATTACTTCTGTCTAGGCTACTAATAATTTTCTTCTTGTCTACATCTATTACTTATGCCCACTTGTTTTAGGGAGGTTAGCTGATCTTTTAAATTTTTTAAAATATTTTGTAATATATTTATAAATTTATAATTTTTAAAAAAATATTTAAAAAATTTAATAAAATTTTAAGATAAGATATTTAAAATTTATAAACTTTCAAAAATAAGTTTAGATTTTTTCAATATATTTTTCAATATCTTATAAATTACTCTTATATTTATATATATATATATATATATATATTAAAAGCAGTATAAATATCTTCTGTTATATTATATTAATAATATTTAATTTATTATTATTATTATTATTATTATATAAAAAATTATAATTATAAATTTAAATAAAATCATACAATATGTTTTGTTCAAATATTTTATAAATTTATTTTAAAAATAAGACAGCATAAATTTGTAAACTTTAAAAACATCTAATCTTATATGCTATTTAAAATAAAATTTTGACAAACACCTCTAACTCAACACTAATTAGACATCAAATGTGGCATCTTCTTGAACTCATATCCCTCAATTATATCAAGCTTTTCCTGTGAGTCTAAGATTTCATTCGGAATTAGTTCCCTACATAATAAGAAATAAGAATCGTAATCTTATCTGCCCACCTTAATCTGTTGATTGGAAAAAAGTCTCATCAACTGTTAACAACCTTATCACTTACATATTGACATTGGAGATATGGATGGATCGAGTGTGCAAGAATATATGGTAGGTCTATATCCATTGTCGATCATGGCAATAATTATTACAAGACGTGATGGTTTTTGGAGAAAAGTGGTGCTTTGTTTGGACGTAAATTTTGTGAGGAAAGTTAGTAAAGAAATTTGAGCCGAAGTTATGCTTTGTTTGGAACAGAAATTGTTATTTTATTCAGTAATATAATATATTTAAAAGGGTAGATTTTGACGGAAAGAAAACGGAGATATTTTACCACCATATTTTACTAATTTGTCTCACAAAATAAATATGCTTAGAAATTTAGATTCACTAAACTAGATTGTAAATAATTTTGTGTTCAAGATTCATCAAATTTTGACTCATTGAAAGAGTTAGCTTAACTACTTGAAAAATTTAGTGCTTGAGCTACTGTATTGTATCAGTTACGGTTAACACAAGATTTTCAAGTTAAATTTGTTAGTAATCAGATATTCTAAATCTCGACAGAGATTAATGGAATGACTTATCTTCTGCGCCTATTGCCTCAAATGAACCTCAACGAATTGTCTGCATACATCCGTGATGTATAATTGTCAATGTCAAGTCAGAAGAAGCAGCTAGAGACTGGAGAGTTGTTGCAATCAATGAAACTCAAAATTCCTATCTTTCCAACAAAATCCCTCGGAATGGCTTTAATTACGAATTTATTACTTACCACCAAAGATAAAAAGGGAAATGAATATTCCCAAAGGGTGAGAGTCAAAATTAGGGCTTCTATACTCTACAGGGAAGGAACAGAGGTCGGAATTACCCAAGCAAGTCGTACACGTGGCGGAAACAGGTTGGGTGTTAAAATCCTGGGCCCACATTGGCACGGTCATGCCACGTGGCACCTCTCAGTTCGAGTTTAGAGAAGCGGTAAAGCATAACGGAACCGGAAACCGAATCCATAATTTATTTTTGAATATAAATTAAAGAAATGGTCAAAAAGCAAAGAGATGGCTGCTGAGAAGAAACCCATACAATCTCGAAGCCTCTATATATATCTATCTCGGCTTGGATGCATGAGGCGTAAATTCAAACTCTGACAGGCGAGAGAGTTTCGTTCTGGTCTTCTCTATATCTCTGCTTGACCTTCGTTTCGATCCCTTGTCTGGGATGCACATTGTTTATTACATACCCGGGCATACATAGGAGACCGTTCACGTGTCGTTCTCTCTTCTCTTACTTTTCACTCCTGAGGTTTTCGTTTGCCTCTGGGAAAGATTCTCGGCGGTTACGGTGCGGTGGGCGTTGGGTGTTTTCTAAGGTTTCTCTTTAAGCCAGAAATACATTCAAGATTTTCGGTTTTGAAGAGAGGAAGGAGGATAGAGAATGGAGGGAAAGAAGCGATCAGGTTCTTCATTTGCTTCTGATCTTTTCGGCACAAAAGACTCTTCTGCTGCTGCTGGTTCGTCTTCAGGAATCGGTTCAATTTTTGAGCCACCTGCTCGGGTAGTTAAAATAATTGATCTTTTTCTTTTTTGTCTTATTCAATTAGTTTTTGGGTGGTTTTTTGCTTAATCAGATTATATGATTCCTCTGCATTTTTATTATATTAATGGAATTCCGTTCATGGATGCCACTTCTGGATTTTCCAATCTATCATAAGCTTGGGGCTATGATAGTGTGGAATTAGCTTCTTTAATGGATTACTTTGTGCTCAAGGTCCTGATTTTCTGTTTGATTTTGTCGCGGATTTCTTTTTGAATCTTATTGAAAGTGATTTACCACACAATTTGAGACTTTCTTCTAAGCCTGTTTGAGGATTAAATCTGAATAGAATATTTATCAAAGTTGGCTTTAGTTGCATCATGTTTGTACCAGTACAGTGATCTAAGAGCTAAAGACCTTATATTTTGATCGAATTAATAATTGTGTGGAGCTTCTCTTGTTAGGTCGTAGGAAGAGAGTGGCTGCGTTTGTCTGAAACTGAGAAGAAGAAGAATGGCTCCGGAGGTCAATCTTGGAGTGCCAGGACTGGAGTTTCAGGTATGTCTGAGTCGAAATTGCCTGTTTTTTGTCGGATTCCTCTTAGCAAACACATCATGGAGTATTTCTGTTCTTAAGCTTTCTCCATATCTTAAATTTTCCATGATAATCTGCTAGCCCGTAACGTTACAAGTATGCTGTTGTTCTCCACTATGATGAATCTTCTGGTTTCCAGGAAGCAGTCATATTCTGTCCATATATCAAGACTTGGCAAATTTCAGTTATATGCCTATCTTTTCAAAGTGTTATAATGAAATGGATTCACTTGATTTATGTCGGCACTCAAATCTGTAGATGAATTATTATAAGTCTTGTGGCAGTTACTGAAGTTTAATCTCCAGTACAATTCTTCGGCTTTTACTCGTTTGTACATGTGGGATTACCTTAGGCTTTTTGTCAGATAACAAGGCTCAAGGTGGACTAGAGCATGGCTGGAGCATGAAGCAAAAGGACTTTTGCTCTTATTATCAGGACGAACAAGTAGACCCATTTCATTACAACTCGTCTATATACTATGGTGGTCAGGATGTCTATTCTCCACCCCAGAGTGCCCAGAACCCGGTGCTGACTACCGTGAGTAGCCTTGCATGGCAACCTTGGATCTGTATTCGAATCACATAATTTTGTAGCACACTTGGAATTCTTTGGCCTTCATAAGTAGATAAAATGTCTCATTTTTCTGTCAATATGCCATCAAGGGCATAACTTTGCTATTCTCCCTTAACTAATTATACAATTCATTGCCAAAAAGAAAGTTCATGGTGATTGGCTTTTAGAAGCGTATCTTATATATCATTTTCTTATCAAACATTATTTTAGTTGTTGGAAGTTTGAACCTCCAGAGAATAGAACTCTTCCACTTAATTCAATCGGCCTATTTCTTTCTTACGACACTAAACATATATTTTGTTTTATGTTTCAGTTTACTAAAGAAATTGGAGAAGATGACAAAGGAATTGCTTCAAGAGGGAACTGGTGGCAGGGTATGCTTCTATCACTGTTAAATTTGTGTGTCACCAAATGGGGCAGTTTAAGTATTCGATAACTCTTTCATTATCATTTTGCAGGATCTCTTTACTACTAAGACCTTACGTGGCTGGTGAATTTACACATAATTAGGTATGAATCATGAAGGAAATGCAGGTGGTTTAATTCCGCAATTGATGATTTTAAAACGTAACCTGGTCAAATTTTATGACAACTTTCTGAAACTTGAGAATTTGTCAAATTTTGCTGGATGTCCTAGCAGAATGCACATGTACAAGCAGGATGTTGAGTTTTATAGATTATAATCTCTTCTGGCTTATCGAGGTTTTTTTGATTTGGCAAATTGATAAAGTGTTCTGTTCATTTGTTTCTTTGCAGGAAGAAATATATTTAAGACAGCAGTAGCAGCAGCTCATCCTACACTTTTTCGGTAGGGAGAGTAAATGCTCCGTAGCAGTTAAAGCTAATGATGACCTCTCTTTAACTGTGATTATTATAGTAAGTAGACGTAGCCGGTGATTTAGTTCCTCTCTTACTCCATGTAAAGGACGACAAACTTAGCGTGCTTTGACTTGTTGAACGAATATGTATTTGCTCTATCTTAGATACCTTCACTTCACTTGGAATTGTGTTTCCTTCAAGACTCATCTGTGTCTCTGATAAATTCATTTCCTCAGTTATCTGTATTTTTTTTTTCTACCTGTCAAATTCTGGCTACTATCTTGACAATAGTTATTAGCATAGACATGAAAGCAAGGTTAAAACCTGGCCAAAAATCAGAGAAGACAAGAAAAAGGAAGCAATGGTTATAGTGGTCACATTTTTATGTTGCTCTATTTGTACTTCTGTTATCTTTGAAATGCCAATTTGACAATTAAGTTGGAAGAGATTTGAGATCTTATCTCTTGGAATATTATCGGTCATTCGAATATACTACAGTCCTAAGTCAGGATAAGGCAAGGGTTCCTAGTGAATCTGAATGATGGAACAATTAAGGACCACTGTGGAGTGGATTAATCATGTTGGAAGATTCTTGTTAATCAGCAGTTTATGAAACTGTTAGCTTCTTCCTTGTTTTGCATATTCTACTTTTGGTAGATAATTTGGACGAAAGTAAAATTAGATATATCAACAGATGTCCCCATACATGATGTTTAACAGAATCATAGAATCTACAAAAGAATGGATCAGGAAAGCATCCATATAGGGTTTAGACCAACGTGACAGGTGGGACTACTCACCTCTATACTACTACGACTCATTGAGGAGTTTTTGTATACAGCCACAAGTGTTCTTCATGCATGTACAAGGGGAAACAAACTTACATAAGGACTCCTGTAAAAGGACCAAAGAGATAAAGAACCTGGTTTGTTTTGTTCATTCATCCTCAACTGACTCGTGTGTGTGTGAGCTGTATGGTTCTTTTGAACCAATGGAAGATTCAAGTGACGGGGATGCTGACATCTCTTGAGTTATAGTTGAACATGAATCTGAACTCCTCATGTTCCTGCTCACGCCTCTCTCCTTACCATCAGCGCTCAGATAATCTGTCAAAATCCTTTTTAGACCAAGCCCACCAAGGGAATGCTTGCTGCTGTCAATATATGGTGATCTGTCTCCCTTTGCAGGACTAATCAGCTGCAAAGGCGAGTAGCTAGGTGTCGTGAAAGCTGTCTTATACGGAGTGCTGGTGACAGGGAGAGCATATCCTTTGTTCTTTTGAGTGATCATGCCGACCTTGGAGATTGAGACGATTTGATCCGAATGCTTGGACAAATCATTCACGTAAAGTAGGTCGTCTATACGCGCCACGATGTTGAATGCCAGGCTCTCAAGAACTCTTGAATAGCTCTCCAAGATGGATTTGCCGACATCCTAATGAGCAGCATACAGTACATTTAAGTGTACAAAAAATTAATCCAATCTTTGGCCCTGTTTGTTTCTAGATGGCTTCTCTTTAATTAATAACTGCTAACCCTTAATGAACATAAAGATCAAGAAGATAGATTGTATAAAATGAACCTTGTTATATTGGATCTTGCTCATGTCTAAGGCCGTCTGAGGTAGACTGGGAAACCGTTGCTTCAAGCAAAGCAGAAGGCTCTCGGCTCTGTCTGCTAGCTGTTCCCTCTTATCTGCGTCACTCACCAAGTCCTTAACCATTTCCCACGACGACTTCGAGTTGAACCTGCGCGTGCCACGTGAAGGCTTTGAGCATGTCTTTCGGCGCCACACAAAAATAGCTGCCTCCACTCTGTTGGCAATCTCTAGAGCATGATGATCAGAAGACAGATCAAGGCAGTCCAGTAAACATTCAGGGGAAAATTGGTCTGAGCTAATATATCGGTGGATAAGATCTCCCAAACTCAGTTTCCCATTCTGTAATGGATGAATCACAGCCACATGAATGGAAAATGAGACAACTGGCCCTTTTAATCTTATCAGACTAAAGTAGATGTTAGTGCATCTTTCGATACCTTTGGTAGAGCTTCTAAAAATGAATCAGGGATATCCATTTCAGCTAATGCGGCAGTGTTCATGGCCATTGCAGCTTTGAGGATTTGGTTTGTGCATTCGCGCCTGTGTTGCAACGTCTTTCTTGCATCTTCACTCAGACCACCGGGTGGGACTCGGGGGACTGGAAGCCACCATTTTTCTTCTTGACGGGGGAGGGGTTTTCTGAAGGAGGACGTTCCATCGGCTTCTGGGGCCACTATCCCTTGGTCAACATACCAGAACTCTGCACTCTCAAAGCTGTCCAATATTTCCTAAAGAAGATGCAGGAATTTAGAATCACTACCTAAATATCTAGAACTGAATCAAGAAGAAATCAGTATCTTACAAGTAGCATGTTGTCTAATTTGCGCAGTGCAGGGAGGTTAATGTACAGATCTGACCGAGGCCTGGAAGTCATTATCTGAATCAACACATATTATAAGCAATGAGAAGTTCAATCAAATCTTGCACCGGCATTATGTTTTGGCATACTTTTATACATTGCTCGAATAGATTGAACTAACTAAGCTCGTACCAGCAAATTCGAGCATTGTATCTCTATAGTGAACCATAGTTACCTCAAGTTTGCTTCCATCCAGAAATGTCTGGCAGGAGGGCAGCAATTCCACAATGTGATCACTAACACAGAGAAGCCATTCCATTTCTCTTCGCCACATTAACTTCTTCTCAGGTGGCAGAGGCTCTAATCTCCAAACTTGTCCAAAAAGTGTAGCTAATGCAGTAAAAGGAATATACAAGACTGAGCCATCTTCATATTCATGCATATACAAAGTTTAAGCAAGCTCAACATACGTTCTTGGGTACGGCCAAACAACTTACCACAAAGATTAGTAATAGCATTTGAAATAGCCAGAGCAGTGCAAACCCCATTGCCACAACCGGACATGTCTTCACCAAGCAGCAATTTTGAAAACCTTTCTTTCATCATCTCAGCTTCTGTATTCAGCCAAGTCACCAAAGTTAAGGCAAAAGCAATCTGTGGTATTAACAGAAATACAGAACCATAGAAAAAAAGAATGAAAAAAGGACACACAAAAAAACAAGCACTATCCAGCAGTAGTCATGAAAGAGAGCATATTTCAAACAGTTGGCACCTGAAAGAGATGACCCTTGTTTCTCCAACTTTCTCTCATCCAAGTGGGCTTTGTCAGCTACTTCAGACACCTCAGTTCTGACACAATGTGGTACTCCATCATTCTGCATTGGCCCGGGGGTTGAAGACGAGCCCTCCGAACTACTATTTTCATCATTCAAAGTAACCTCAGAGGCCAGGAAATCAGAGCGTGGGCTGTTCTGTCCACTCCCTGCATTCAAATCTACAAAACTTCCTACTTTACATTCATTATCACAAGAACCCTGTTTCTCCTCTTTCAGCGCTACATTTTTGTCTACCAAAGCCTCCATTTTATCCTCAAGATAATTAGGGGAAGTACAATGCAGAGAGCTGTTCACGGCCATTGCCTCAAAATGAGGCCTTTCGATGGAGTTCGTACTGGGCACTTTAGCCCTAATTGTTGGGAACTCTGGCCTGCTGCTTCAAAGGAAATAAATGAAGGAGTTTTGGTTGGTTCTCCACAATGACCTTACTTTCCTATCCCTTAGGTTACTTCACCTTAAACCAAATTTGATTCTGAAGGGTAAAAGCCTTTTTTTAAAAAAAAAATTTATTAAAAAAATAAAAAACTATAAGGAGCAAGAAATGAGCATTAACAGAGAAAATCAAGAATAGGCAGTAAGGCTCCTGAATGCTCAAATTAGGCGTTTTTTATTAAACTTTGCTTGCACACGCAAAGGTTCTCTTTTACATAATTATTACATGGCAATTGCAATAGCGTGTAAATGTGAAAAGCTTCAACCTTTTTTGCCTTATTCTGCTGATTTATTTGATCAATTCATGCTCTCATGAATTGTATTTTTACTACTTACTTTAGGTTCACGTGTCCGCTACAAAACACAGGTCCTACCAGGCAAACCATTTTAAGGATAATGCGTGTGTGTGTGTGTGTTCTAACAGAAGGGACAGTTTAGATTTAATTGTCAGAAAAAATAAATAAACAAAAAATTGCAGCATGAAGATGAAGCCAAGACTGTGCTCGCAATACTAAGTGACAAAAATCATGTTCAGTGGCTCTTCAGTGCCTATCTTTAAGACCCTGATCAGGACAGGTGAAGAAGACGTTTTGTCCCTCGAACTTTCCCCCAATTAACGGAAAAGGAGATCAGATCTACAATCTCAAACCACAACAGTAAATTGTAGCAACCGTTTCTTGTTTATGTTCACAACATAAAAATGTAAGAACTTGGGTTGTGTCATGAATAAGGAATGCTTAAGAGTGAATTTTATGAGTGATGCCAAGCTGGGCCATACTGTACTAGAAATATTCATGTTAGTGTATTTTCTTGAATGGTATTTCGAAACTTTCCTTGTAAGGCTCTTTATGTTATCGCCAATTAGTGACGCCTTAGTCGTCTCGTAGTGCTGGTAGTTCTAACAGAAAAAATACAAAGACAGCAGCCTCCCAACAACTGAACTGTTGGGTGGGTCACTGACTTTATGTTAGTTTATTTGCTCACAATCGTTAATTGCTACAAATTTCAATCTGTGTATTTGTGTCTGTGAATTTGATATTGATATTTGATGGTTTAAACAATCCGTGAGGGGAGTACACAGTTGTTTTTGTAGCCGTTCAGACTTGTAGAGTGAGGCAGCAGCTGCTTTGAATTTGAATAGGCTTGGTGGCCTTCCAAAAGGCCCATGAGGAAGAGTGTTCTGGCACGTTGCCTCATGATGTTTTTCCCAATGCAGAGTTCAAACTTCACATAAACAAACGAATGTAATTTTTTTCTTTTTTTTAAATAAATAATCAACACACATACTGAAATAGCAATTTAATATTCACTTATAAATGGAGGGTGTAAGACAAATTGAATCAACTCACAAGCCTTGCGAAATGGTTTGATTAAAGTTCGATTCGAACTCAACGATATTTGAGCTCATTTTCATGTTCTAAAGCTCACGAATTGGCTCTCTAGCTTTTTCTATTTTTTCTATAACTAATAATTTATTAATATATATTCAAATGATGTATTTAATTAATAACAATATGTTAATTTATAGTAATTATTTTATATATGATTTTACCTACATGTATATACAATGTCTTAAAGTTTGGTTGGAATAAATATATTTTAAAATTTTAAACATGTAATTCTTTATAAAGTTTTGAAAATATTCAAAATTTTAATTTATTTTTAAAAAATTTGTAAGAAAGTATATTTAAATATGTATAGATTCTAAATGAATTTTGGATATTGCAAATTAATATAATTGTGCATCTTTTATTAACATATTAGTGTATAAAAATTTCATTTATAAATAAATAACATGTGAGATTTTAATTTTTAAGTGTGTTTTAGAAATAAAAATTTATAAAATTTTCATTTAAAATTTGTAATGTTAATAATATTGTATATGCATAAAATGATAAATAATTTAAATAAACTATAAATATTATAAATTAATACAATTGTGTGTCTTTAGTATTATTTTATTGTGTAGCAATTGCTATCCATATGCATACATGCTATACATTAAATTTTAATTTTTATGTATACCTTTTCTTTTATATTTTAGGACATTTTATGTAAATAAATTAAGAACTTTTAAATTTTTAATTCATATGTATAACTATAATATAAATGTAATTTGTCCTATTAAATGATACAGTTAAAATATATTTCAATATATGTGATTGAAAACTTTATAAAAATCTTATCAACATAATAAATATGCATTCTTTATGAAATATTATGAAAATTATATAAAATTTTTAGATAGATTGAAATTATGCCATTGTTGAAAAATTTATGCAAGATCCTAAAAAACTATTTTTATCTAATTATTAAAATATTTCAAATATTGAGATCCTTAAAAAAAATTTCAAAATTGATATGCTATTTTATAAATTTTAAGTTATGTTTCGAAATATATTGGCAATGTTTATTTTCATATTATTTTAAAATGATGTTTCATTTTCAAAATTTATTTTAAATTTCTCCACTTAGTTAAATTTAATTGAATTGATATATTTTTAAATATTTATTACTTCTAATTAATCAAATTATTGTAAATATTATTTTTATTTTGTATTAAAGTTATAAATTAATTAAATCAAATAATATTAAATTTTTTAAAAATTTTATATAAATTGAATTAAATTCTAATTTAAGTTTAACTCAAACTCAACACTTATGTATTAACCTCACGTTTTATATTTTTGTTTCAAACTCTCAAGCTTGAGTTTGAAAAAAATAGGATTGCCCAACTCAATTTAACTCGTCTGTATCTCTACTTATAAATCAGAAGTTTACATTTTGGTAATGTGACTGAATAAAACCAAAATTAGTGAATATTGAATTAAAATTTCGTTTCATTATTGATAATATTCAAAAATTTTAGTTTGACTTTAGTATTTGAGTTCTTGTATATTATGCTAAACCAAAAACCAAATTTTATTTTTAAATTTTTCTATTAATATTGCCATGTTTTTAGTTTTCTATTCTACCTTTCTATTTATTGGCATTGTTATTTTTTTTATATGTCAAATCGTCGGTGTATTTGTTATTTGAAAAGTGATAAATTTGAGTTTTGAGTTTTATTTTTGACAAAATTCACTAATTAAAATATTAAATCAGTGAAAATTATTTCGACACTATACCAAACTGATTTGATTTAATTTACTAATTAAATGCCTCCATTTGTCAAATTGAAGGCGACGTTGTTTTGCTTCACTCTAAAAAAATACACATACTTTAATTATTATATTTTTAAAATTTTATCTTTTTTTCTTTTTTATTTTTACATAATTTAAAAAAAAAAAAACATGTGCCTGAAAAGCAAAACAAACATAACCGAAGTTTCTTGTACGAGCATAGAGGACAAAAAGGTTGCATGGCAATGTTCGAATAAGGCTTCTTTGACGAGACAACTAAACTAAGAAATTTTGATGAAATCAATTCAAAATTTGCTGGTAGTTAAGGAATAATTCATGGGATTACGTCTCTAACGTGGATGTTAATTTTATTCCAGCTGATTGAAGCTTTCTGAGGTTTAATCCCAACACCACGATTTGCTATATATCACCAAATATAGCAAAAAGGTAAACGTCCCTTATTGCAATTAATTTGGGAAAAGGCTATGTTTGGATGCAAATCTGGCTAACAAAATAATCATTTCTTACTTTCTTCCTTCTATTTCTACGGTACTATGCACTAGTTTTCTTCTCCATCGCAATCGGTATCCAAACAAAGTTTTTGATGACCCACTAAGCGAATAAGCTCCAATAGAAGCTGGTCCAACAAAGCAAGACCGGTCATCTTCTTGTAATATAGTAGCCCATTTAGGACATATCAAGAAGTGGATAGGCCTGAAACTGTGTAGGGAGAACGCAAACAGATCAGACCAGACCCCATTCTGCCCAAAGATCCTTACCAACCATGTTTGGTCCAAATTCCATGATGAAAACCCACAAATTAATCAAGGGCTGGTTTTCTACCCATTACATTTCCATGCCCTCATTTGTATACAATGCTAATGTTTGGAAACCAATCTCCAATCCTCACACTTTCTGTTGAATTTTGCATTATTAAATATATTACTTTGATAAAATTTTTATTTAAATTTATTTTAAAATTTTCTCTCTTACTTATATAACTAACTAATCATTCTTTAATTATAATATTTATATACAATTAAATCAATACTTATATATATTACATATATATTAAAAATTAATCATTGTCCCTTTTAATCATCACATCATAAAATCATACTTTTGTATTTTATTCATATACTCAAATAAATTAAAAATTTCATCCTATCAAAATCTTATAACTAAATATACTATTTATTCCAATATGATTCCTATCAAATATCATTTTCAACAAAAAACTCCTCCCAAGTGTAGTGCATGGTTATGGGTATGTTTGGTTTTTTATTAAGGTGGATGGGAGAATTTGTGTTATGTTTGTTTTTAGATTATAAACTATAAAAATATACACTCAATTATTACACTTTATAAATTTAATTTATTTCTCTCTTATTTTTACATAATTTTTGAGACAAAAACACTTAAAAACACATACAAAAATTTGAAAATAAGCAAAACCTAATAATAATGATTGAATAATATGATAAAATATAAGTTTATAAAGTAATAAAAAATGAATGTAAGTAGAAAAATTATAAAAATTAGTGTTTATTTGATTGTGAATAAATATAATAATTAAAAAATTATTTATTAGTTATAAAAAAAAAAAGAAACAAAAAAAATTATTTAAATTTGAATAAAATTTCTATAATAAATAAACAGTGGACAGGACGCCAACATAGCCATATGATATTTGTTATAGATAATATATTCAAAGTTTGAACTTTGAGATATATATTTCGTGCCAAACGTATCAAGAATCCGTTTGTAATCTGTTGTAATTTTAAGTTTTTAAGCTATATTCTTATGTCCTACAAATAGAGAAAGCGGGAAGACGAAGGGAAATAATCGTGGATGACTAAAAACATGCCTTTATTTTATTCTAAAAAATAGTAACGACAGCAAAAACGACAGCATGGTCCGTGAGAAGACGAGTTTTCGGTAGGGTTAGCCTAGTGATGTCCCATCGATCACAGGCCACATTCAGCGTTGCATCGGTCATGATAATTATAGCGTAATTGAGAGCAAATTGTTGATTCGGATTCATGGATATGTTTGTTTTAATATTCTGGCGTGTTTTATAAGTTTTTTTTTTTTTTTTGAAAATCATGTAAAAATATAAAATGAGTATTTAAGCTTGTATTTTTTGAATCAAAATTTGAAAACAAATATAGCCCAAATCTTTTTCTTATTAATTCAGATCTGGTGTGTCGTCAAGCATCTACACTAAGGTGGTATCTAATTATAATCTGCACCTAAGAAAACCGATCCCTTTTTTTTTTTTTGGTACCAAAACACTGTTCATCTTGATTGCACTGATCCTCTTGATCTAGGAAAATTACTACTAAATAAAAATAGACCTTTTTTAATCAACTAATTGACCAAAATTTGGCCCTATTTTGTCTTCAAGATTTTCTTCGAGCCCCAAACCCCATTTGTACGCAATTTTTTTTAACAATTTAAGCGTGGTATTTTCTTCGCAGGTCAAAAGTTTGGCATATAAATATAATTCTCAAGCAAATCCAGATTTGTTGATTGTCTCAATCATTAAATTTTTTATAATATTTTTATTTTTTATATAATTTTTAAAATAAAAATGTTTAAAAACACGCGCGTAAACACGATATTTTGAATTTTGAAAGATGACAAATGACAGTGAAGTTCAGTTCACGCACTTTCGGCGCCAAAATTATTCAACGCTAAGAGGCCAGACTCGACGTTTGTTTGCATGCCAAGGTCAAGGAAGCAGCAAAATATTCCTCATGTATGCGTATTTTTTCACTTTATTTGCTTTCATGGAAATTAAAAAAATGCAGTGGATGTGGAATGGGAACAGAGGAAAAGGCGAAGCACACCCACCCACTTTTGGTGGTTATGTGTTTTTCAAGGATTGATTCCTTAAGTTTCTTATTCCTTGCTGTCTCCTTTCTGTGGGTATTATGCCAATAATATGCACTGCATTTGAATATCTATCGTGGGCTTTCTGATTTTGTTTGCGTCGATCTTAGATTGTGAGAATAAAACGCTGAGGCTATGTTTGGGAGAGAGGTTTTTGCTGAAAAAGGCCTTTGGTGAGAATTACGGTGGTGGGATGACTAATAAGTTTGAAACGAAGTTAATAGTATGATTTATTTTAATATATGTATAAAATATATAATAATGATTGAATGATGTGATAGTATATAGAAATAATGATTAGTTTGTGGAATACAAATAAAAATAAATATAAATATATGTGTGACATATACATATATTAATTTGATTATTAATAAGTATAATAATTAAAAAATAATTTGTTATATATATATGCACACAAGAGATGAGAAAATTGAATTTGAATTTAAATAAAATTTTTGTTGAATAGTACGCATGTTTGTTTAATATTTGAGATGATGTTTTAAAATTAAAAGTTAGCTCCCAAACACAACCTAAACAATCACAACATGTCAAAAATGTTTTTTATTCTCAAAAAACATTAGACAAAACTTCAACTCCACGCTTATTTTTCTTCGTGTCCATTTAAAAAATACCGCATTTTTAAATGAAAAAATTTTCAAGACCGTCTTTAGTACGATCAATCCCACTTAATTAATTACACCTAAAAATACCAACAAAGTCGTTTCTTTCATATGGGCGGCGTGGGAGATATGCGTGCGTGTGTGTTTCCATCCAAATTCTCCAAGCTCATTGTTTGGTTAGACTTGTCATCTAACTCAACAAGTCCAACTAGAATTGGATTCGCATGCACCCAACAAAAATCTATTTGATAATAGTGCTTGCTTTCTCTCTGTTTTTTTTTTTTTGTAAAAAAACATATCCTGTAATTATTATAATTTTGAAATTTTATTGCTAACTTTTTATTAATTTTATACAATTAAAAAAAACACACTGTAAAAAAATAAAACAAACATAACCAATATATTAACATTATTTGGGTTAGTTTGGGAGGGGGGGGGGGGTGTTGTTGGGAGATGATATGATTTATTTAGATATGTATAAAATATATAATAATAATTAAATGATGTGAAAGTATATATAGATAATGATTAATTTTTAGAGTATAAATATATATAAATATGAGAGAAAAATATGTATATATATAGTTATTGATTTAATTATGAATAGTTGTAATATTTGAAAAATAATCAATTAGTTATACATGTACGAAAAAATTTTTTTAAGGTTGTGTTTGTTTTCAAATTATAATAAGGGAGGAAATTTTGGGTAATTTGAGTAGATATGAAAATTATGTTTTGCTTGTAATATTTGGATGAGTACGAAAACTATTTTTATATATATTTAATATATAATAATAATTGAATGAGGTGATAGTATATAGATTTATAGTGTAATAAAAAATAAATGTGAATAGAAAAATTATTAGAATATGTGTTCATTTGATTGTGAATAAATGTAATGATTGAAAATAATTATTTAATTATAAAACATAAAATAAAAAAAAATTTGAATTGAATTTGAATTAAATTTGTACGGTAAGATGTTTTGTTTGTAAGGCTATATTTGGAACCCAACTTTCAACCTAAAAACAATCTCTCCAACTTCACAATATCAAACATACTATTCAACAATATTTTCATATAAATTCAAATTCAATTTTTTTTCTCATTCATATGTATACCTAACTATTTATTTTTCATTTATTATACATATTCGCAATCAAATCAATAAATATATACACATATATATCATATATACACATATTTATTTTTATTTATACCTTATAACATAATCATCATATTTATAAACTATTACATCATCTAATTATTATTATTATATATTTTATACATATATTTAAATAAATTATATTATTTATCTCGTTAAAACATTATTTTTAAATATACTATTTATATTAACAAAACTTCCATGAAACATCGTATCCAACAAAAACTCCTCTTTCTTTTGAATATTGTTTAAGATTTTTAAGCTGAGATGAATAGTAAGTAAAGTGAAAACAAATATAGTTTAAATTTAAATTTGGGCAAAAATTTTATAGTATAAAACGTTTTGTTACACGGGGTTGGATGAGGTGGAAGAAGGATTGGAGAATGGGTAACAAATGAAGTTGTGGGACGCTATCAATACACATATAATAAGGTGTGGGCCCAACCAACGAATTAAACTTGCGAGACCACAATAAATTAGGAATAAATCGACGAGGCGACAATGTGGGTGATTTATTCAAGGAAACAGGGAAAATGTTGAAAAGAGAAACGTGGGTTAGAGACGGATTATGCTTGGGATTCCACACGACCAATGTATTTCCAACGCAATTCAGATTTAAATCCGTTTAGTTCAAAATTTAATAATAGACTAATCTGTCTGCTTATGGCATGGCAATTGCCATGATTCAAACAGCAGAAAATGGGTAACCCCACACGCACGGTGTAAGCCGAAACACAAGCAATCACTGGGGGTTTTGTTGAGTCCCACGTCTGTTAAGAGCCGTATTTAAATGGTCAATATATTTAAAAAAAATTAATGATAACAATATTCTAATTAATTTAAATATATAATAATGATTGAATTATACGATTGTTTATAAGATAATAATTATAATTTAAAAGATAAATAAAAATAAATATAAGTACGTGTAAGATATATAAGTATTAATTTCATTGTAAATAATTGTCATGTACTTTAAGGATAAAAATTTTAAATTTAAATTTAAATAAAAATATTTTTAAATTATACTTTTAACGGTGTAAAGTTTAAATGGATGTTGTAGAATTAAAACTTGAGTTCGAAGCATGGCATGCATCCACTAATTAAAGCGGTGGTCACATCACATGCACAAATCATAATTCGTATATGCTTTCACGCCAAAATTATCCGAAGCAAGAATTAATCCTATCACGCATGTTGCCCCATTTGCAAAGAGTTATGAATATCTTTGACAGATGTTAATGGAATTTTTTTGCCAGAAACTAAAGTTTGTGGTGTTGGTTAAGAATAAATAAGGTTAAGATTTAACATTTGCAAACGTGGAATCTGATTGCATTTATTTACGGTATTAGAAGTTAATCATCGCAACCAATAATACGAGATTAATAAATATCAGGTAGGGATTAATGGAGAACAAGGTAATTAATAACCTCCACGTCACCATAAAAATAACTTGTGCAGGCAGATTACATTGCAACTCACAACTTTTTACTTTGCCTGGGCCAGCAGGTTATGATGCATCTAATACAAAAATACGAAATACTTAATTTTAAAACATATATTATATTTTTTAGAAATAATCAATTACGCATTACCATGCATCAAATATGCTGACACTTATCCGTAACTTATCACTACTACTATATTATTAAGTGTTTTCACCTATTTTAGTTATATGATGTGAATTTACACACATACTTTTACTTTAAAATTTTTTGTCCTATCATTTTTCTCTATTTTTAATATATTTTTATTTGTGTTTTCTATTAAATTTCCCACTTTTTAATCTCTTTTGAAATTCTTCATTTCTAGTTCAAACCTATACTATATAATCTGGCGTATGGTTTATTTTAGTTACATGATGTGAATTTATATATATACCTTTATTTTAAGTTTTTTTTTCTATCATCTATTTCTGTATTTTTAATATATTTTGTATTTGTAGCTGTACTTTCTATTAAATTTCCTCAGTTGTCAATTTCATTTAGTTATATTTGGAACTCAATTTTCAACTTCAAAACATCACCTTAAATTTTACACAATTAAACATATCATTCAATAATATTTTTATTCAAATTTTAATTCAAACTTTCCCTCATTCATATAAATAAATAACTAACTATTTTTTAATCATTATTTCTATTCATAATCAAATTAATATATATATTACATATATACTCACGTTTAGTTTTATTTATACCCTATAATATATTCATTATTATTATAAATTATTTCATTATCTAATTATTATTATACATTATATATATATATATATTTAAATAAATTATATTATCCATCCTATTAAAATATTATTTCTAAACAACACAACTCTTATCAACCACAATATTTAATAGAACCCCTGTCCCAAACATAGCCTTTGGAATTCTTCATTTTTGTATCAAACATTATTTATACTTTTAGTTATAAATAATATTATTTTGGTTATATAAAATATAATGATTTTACTAGGTGCGAGATTAAACATTTGTGCATCATTTTCCTATGGTGGCTGACAGATCACTGATGCACCTCACCCAGCAAACTACTGGTCCAACCACTAATCGAGTCAAACTGATTTGCCTTTTCTATTTTTCATCACCTAAGCAACATTTTTCACAACACGAAATATACGTATGTATGTTTAATTTTGTTGACCTAACGAGTGAAGTAGTCTCATGTCTTGAATCTTGATCAACTATCGGCACATATCATTTCGATGATTAAAGTATAAATCAAACTTAAAGATTAAGTTAAATCCCAGGAGGGCAATCTTGTCCAGTGCTTTAATTTAAAAAGCCTAAACACCGTCACGGCATCACAGCCACTTGCTAATTACCTACGTGCGAAGCACCGCAGGGCATGTGGCAATGGATAAGGACAGCTGTCTGGTTATCATTCGCCTGTCTCGGTTTACAGTGGACCAGAAAGGCGCCCACGCGCCCACGCGTTGTAACGCACGCTACAGACCCCTTGCCCTAATCTAATTTTCCCTTCAACCCTTTTTTTTTTTTTAACTTGTAAAAGTAGTGTATTTTGTACGTATATAAATTTATTTATAAATTATAAAATTATTATATTTTTAATAATTTAAATAAAATAATTTAAAAATTTAAAGTATAAAATAATAAGAAAAAATTGAAAGAATTTGAGATGAGTTGAATTTTAAAAGAAAATATAATTAAAATAATTAATTAAAAAAAAAGTATGAAAATGACAAAAAATAAAAGAATGTTTAAAAAAAAATTATATAATTTTATATTATATAATTATAAAATCTTATTAACTTATGATGTGTTCATTTTGAATAATAATATGGGATAGATTATTTTATTTAATATAATCAAATGTTTATTTTAATTAATTAAATTTTTTTATTAAATATAAATTAATATTAAATTATAAAATTAATAATCTTATATAAAATCATAATTAAATAATCTAAAAATTAAAAATTACATATATATTATTCAAATTATTATTTTAATTTGAATATTATTAATTGAATAATACTCATAATAAATTTATAATTAAAAAGTATAATTATTTTGAATAGTTCATTTTAATAAATATAATTATTAAAGATCAATTAATTTATATAAAATTTTTTAATATTTAAAATATTTTTTTAAATTATAATTCTATACAAAAAATTAATATGACCTTAATATACAGTATAGGTATAGATAGATAAAAGAGAAGGATGTAATTACGATTTGAAACAACTCCCTTAATTGAAGGAATAATTAAAAAGGTTTTTTTTAAAACAAAAAGCAAAAGAAACTAGACTTAGGGTGGCCCCCACCACTGGCTCACATGCGAACCGAGTGAGCGGTGTCAGGCATGGGTCCCACTGACCCCCTTGCCTACGGTGGCCACACCACTTTCCAACGATTTTTTTAAAATTTTTTTCCAACAATTTTCAAACATTTCTGCCGCCGCGCGTGATATCACCCGCCACGATTCCTCTTCCCCCCACCCCACTCTCCGAACGCCGCCTGTCTGGAACGTTGCCACTGCTACATTATATTAACGTGCTCCCTTCTTCCCTTTGCTTTTTCCATCTGCCCCCCTGGATATGAATTTTGATGGGTCCCTGGTGCTTTCTCCACCATTCCGGTGATGGATATAATTAATTCTTGTAGAAGCAGCAAACACTTCGCTGGCCTACTTGCTTCCGAAATATCCGCGTTTGATATTTTCAAGTATCCCAAACTTTTACTTCGTACATATTATCGTATATAGAAACAAAGGAAATCGCTAGTTTTTGCACTTGCAGTCGGTTGCTATGGCGCGAGAGTTGGATGACTTGGAGTTGTGGCTGCCGTCCGAGTTCCTGACGGATGATGACCTGCTGAATGACTTCAAAACTGACCGTTTCGGAACGAGAAGAACCGATAGTCTTTTGTACGGAATTGGGGATTCGTTCGGTTTAAATTCGGATCTGAGTTCGCCCGTTCCGTCCGTCACGGGAACGATGGAAACCGAGAGCGACGAAGATGACTTCGTCACCGAGTTGAGTCGGAAAGTTGCTCGCTCTACTTTGCATGACTGTAGTTTATCCTCCAACAGAAAAACAGTGGTATCAATGAATTCTTTCTGTTTTTCTCCGCTTTTGGCTTATTTTGAATAATTCGATATTTCATTTTGTTATAATTTTTTTTAGGGCTGGAAACTTCCTGGGTCGCCTCAATCAACTCTACGCGGGTATCAACCCGTTTCGAAGGTCGGCCCGAACTTCGTGCCTTCGCCTCCCGAAGCTAAAGATGTTCTGAGAAGGGATTTGCTGTATGCGGCTGCGGAGGACGTTGCGAGGATACAAATGATTGAAGAAACGGCAGCCTTTTATTCAACGCAGCTCTTGGCTCCGACTCCAAAACCCAGCCCTGTCATCGTATCCCAACAAACCCCGAATCCTGCCACCGGGATTTATCCGAATCAAACCCAAGAGCTTTCTCATAGCCACCTGCAAGCAGCTCATGTGAGTACTGCCCCCCTATAATCTGTTTTTGTTGTTTGCAGTTGTATTATGCTTTTTAATTAACTAACTACCCCGCCTTTTTCCTAAATTTTTGGGTTAATTTCAGCAGATGAAGAAATACCAGACGGCGATGAAGAACGGAGGTTTAGAACAGGGGCTTATGGAGTACCAGAATGCAAGGACTGGACGAGGAGGGAGAGTCCAAGGTTTATCAATGTCGGATTGGCCTACTTTGCAACAGTCCAAGCAACAACAGCATCGACCCGGTTCTGGTATGACAGCTCTTTTTCTAGGAGAAACCGGGACGAAAAAGGAACGAACAGGAACCGGAGTTTTCATGCCCAGAAGATTCGGTACAAACCCCACCGAAACGCGCAAGAAACCAGGTCATGAACTATTCCTGATACCTTTATGCTTTTCTATCAAACAGGCGTTCCGGTATTGAATGTTTCCGATTTTGTTTAATTAGGGTTTCTGTTTGTGTCGTCCTTTTCTAATAGTTATCGAAGAGGGATTTCATTCTGCGTTCGCCGACTGTACTGATCCGTGTTTGAATTTGTGGATTTCGAAATACAAACAGGGTGTTCTACTGTTCTGCTACCGGATAGAGTGGTCCATGCCTTGAATTTGAATCTGGATTCCATTGATGCCCACGTCCATCCCAGAGGCAAAGGACGTTTCAGCACCGAGTGCGGTGAGAATTATTAATGATTTTCCCTCTTCATCTCCTGCTTTGTGTTGGCTTAAGCTCATTTCATTGTTGATGACATCATGCAGATGCTGCATGGAAGAACAGAGATAAGGTTATGCTGGTTCAAGCCAGAACAAGTGTTGGACCTCAGCCTGTGTTGAATCAGGAACTAAGGCTTCCACAAGAGTGGACTTATTAGCGCCACCCAAACCAAACCCACTTCACTTTTCCTGAAGAACGGTTGCTTGTTCTGGAGAATGCCAGAAGCGGGTTAAAGTAAATTCCAGATGTTAACATAGTACTAATGGCTCTTTTCTGACAGGTGATTAGCGGTGGTAATACAGGACACTGCAGTAGTAATTATATATTAAGTAGTTGACTATGCAAAGGTATCTTGGTTTGGCAGGAAAGAAGATAAATAAAATTGCCATTTGGATTGAAAACTAGCAGCAAAATAAGGAGTTTTCTTTGGCACGATTTACAAGAAAGTGGAGGGTTGGCTTCTTGGTTAATGGATGTTGATCCTCTTGGAAAATTGGAATCATGAATTACATATTTTTAATCTTACGGAGCTCGTCTTCGGTGATGAATGATGATTAATTTAAAGCCGACAGATTGGAGTGTCGGAGCCTGGTTTTGGTTGATGCTCCGGCGATGTTATCTTTTCCGAATTTGTTCATTTTTAATTTTCAGTCCTGCATGTTAATGATATGACGATTGGGCTTTCGCACGTTTAATATAATCAATCGTTATGTTTGGAAGTGAGATTTTAGTGAACGATAATATTTGATGCCAGTTGTGTGAGAATTAAAAATATGTTTAGTAATGTGGTTTTGATATTTAAAATTTTTTATTTATGTGAATATTTATATAAAATATATAATAGAAATAATAATTAGATTAAGTGATACTATATATAAATAATAGTTTGTTTTTTAAGTACATATAAATATGAAGATATGAATAAGTGTTAATTTAATTAAAAATATAGAATAATAATTAATTAATTAAAAAATTTAAATTTAAACTTAAATAAAAATTTTATTTTGTAATAGATTTGATAATGCGCGTGAACGATCAGAATAAGGTAAAGCTTGAAGATAAGTTTTGTACTCTATTAATTTCTCAGTCCCCCTAGTCGGGTGGGCGCCGGCCGGTCTTTCGACCAGATCCCCCTAAAAACCGTACGTGCGGGTCTCCCCGCATGCGGCTCACGCCATTCGAGGTGGCCCAGCCCGGCATTCATTCGCAAATCCTGTAGTGAAATTGAGACTGCTCAACCTCAGAAGCTAATTCGCGTGTAGGCAGCGTGTTGTACCTATCTATTCATTGAATTTGCTTTATTGCATTTTTGATTTATATATAAAAGCTCTGTATTCATGATCAAAAACACGGGGTGACGCAAATGTACTTGTGTGCGTCACATTAAATTTTGAAAGGCCAGGGGAGTGCCAGGCACTAAACAGTGTGGCAACTTTTGTAGGTAATTTTGGGTGAGAGGAAAGCTAACATGAAAATTTAAAAACATTACGAAAATAAAAATAAATTATTTTGAAGATAAATATAATTTTGACCCGCTTTACTTTGAATTAAAAAAATCTTACAAAAAGAATTAATTTTAAATAAATATATATTTTTTAATTGTGAAGAAATATGCATTTTTTCAAAAAATAATTTTTATAATAAAATATGGAAAAGCAAACTAATTATAATAAATAAAAATATAAAAATTTTCATTTTAAATGATTCGAATATTGAAATTTTTTTTACCATAATAAATTTGTTAATTAATTATTATAAATATAGAATAATATTTTTTTGTTGTGATATTATTAATAATTAAAATTAAATCAACTTAGACACCTGTAAAAAAATTGGAGCAAGTGACAGGACGGAGACGGAGAAAGCCAAGACGAGAGAGATGGGATGGAGTTAGGAAAGGTTTTTGACGACCCCGCGCCATTGTCATTAGACCCATAGTCTATTGAATCGGCAAGTCATCGCTGATTGGATTTTAGAAACATTGATAAGAGTTTGAATGTATGTAGCGCATGGCTTTTTCATTCTTTCCTTTCGTATTTTTCCTTATTCACTTAATGTGTCCGATTGGTGAAAATTTTGACGAGGCATACAGGGTGCCATGGGATGATATACCCACCACACACTGGTCGTGATGACTTCGAAATTATATTATTTTATTACGAATTCAATCTATGTTTAGAAAGTTACGTAATAAAAAGGACGAACCTTGACCCATTCCTTTTGACAGAGGGAAGATGGAATTATTATCCTACTATGTTAGGACCTTTGACAGCCACGCGGTAACTTTGATAGATGTGAAGTCTGATTGGATTTGCCCAACACCCCTGCTTTACTTTGAATTTATTATTAAAAAAGACATATTTAATTATTATATTTTTTTAATTTTATTATTTTTTTTTATAACTTTCAGACTAAAAATATATATAAATGAAAACTGGTTTGTGGCATTGGATTAACATATAACTAGTTTAATAATTAGTCAGCATAATAATTCCCACACTTTTCTCTCCTCATCCGTCTTGGGTCTTCAATTTGTTGTCAAGAGTGTGAATCTTTTACTTAACAAAATATTCAATCAATTTTGATTTCTTTTAGAAAAAACCCACCACTTTACTTAACATTGCCTCTATTTTGGTGGGATTTTAGAAAATTCAATATAATACGCAGGGGATGGTAAAGTTGGGATATTGACTAGGTAAGAGATGTCAATTGAACGTGATGCATTGCTACCCTAAAATGATATTTTCCGCGTATAAGCAATTATATAATTATCATCAAATTGACGTTAATTCATTTATTTTATGATTTAATTGAGGTGAACTAATCACAACTGAAATTAGAGTTTCATGATCCATCCACATGGTATGCATGTCCGATTTGTGCACGGTGACATATGTTTGGCTTGGCTTTTCTTAGTTACTCTTCTATTTAAGATGTTAACAAATTGAGTTTAAATAACAAATCCAATTCAATAATTATTGAAATTTAGTTTAATTCAATTTTTAGAGTTCGAATTAAAGATTAATTTTAAGTCAAGAATGAGATTAAACTTCAAAAAAGTTTAAAATTTAAAATTGAGTTCGATAAGACATTAAAATACTTTCAAACCAAACCGAATTTGATTTATTGATACCTCTACTCTACTCTACTCTACTCTACACGCATACGTTTGCTTAATTTTCATCGTGTCGCCCATCAACTTGGACTCTTACATCTCTAATTTCAAAAATTATAAAACTAGTAAAGTATTCAAAGTTGCATTAATTAGTATCCATCGCATTGGGACACATAATTAATGTGTATTTTGCCAAATTAATCCACCTACACTCACCAAAGCAATAGATTATGTGTTGCATAGGACAATAATCCAACATGTGCCAACACCAGTGTGGCTCACAGAGTTGCTTTTGCCTGTTTTGACACTTTAACAACTCCTAAACAACAAATAGGCTTTTTTGATTCAATGGTTGCTCAACAACAAAGAGCGAAATTATCAATTGCCACCACAGAGCAACGTAATTAAAGAAAAGAATTATTTTGTTTTTGTGGTTAGGACCAAAAACAAATTCAACATTATTACATCAAAATGATTGTACATATTGATTTGGGCTACGCACGCCTGCCAACAAAATTTCTTCATAATTTATTCTGCTTCCAATGGATAATTAGGGCCCGTTTTTTGTTACAATAATAAATGTACAAGCCTTTCAAAATTATCAATTGATCTTAAATGTCTGATTTCTTGCATTGTAACGTTACCTATCCATATTGAACACGTCAATCATCTATTTAATTAAATTTACTATACAAAAGTACATAATATCTTAATTTCACTTCTGTTAATCCTAAAAATATTATATATATATATAATTGTTTCACGGATTCTAAAAGTTCGTTTTTGCTATTATTCCATATTCATAAAAATTGACTAAATTTTTAAACATTCAAATCACAACAATTATAAATAGCAATCAATGACACTTGATTACAAATTAAAATGAACATCTATCATATTAACAATACAAGTTCCTAAATTATAATTTAATTCAACAATACTAAAGAGCACTTCATCATAATATAAGAACCGCTTATGTCTAAATTAAGAAACACATGAAATTCAAGCACAGAAATGTTTAGTCTTGTGTCTGATGAAGTGATAATAGTGGATCTTCAAATGTTTTCTTCAAGAACCTGTTTTTTGAATGTCTTGTTTTTCCTCTATCTTTTTCTTTGGTCCAAGACATCCTACTTTTTTTATCTAAACTTTCTCCTTTTTATCTCACTTTTTTTCTACCTACAAATCTTTTAAAAAAATTGTTCTCGCTATCATATGTTGTTCTCATGCAATTGTTGTGTCGCGGTGTGACACCTTATGTGGTTGAGTATTTAAATAGTATGTTCAGAACATAATTTTTTCTTTTTTGGATATACTTTTCATGTGGTTATAAAATGATAGTATATGGACCATACAGTGACAACATACAAAATTGCATGAATTTAACTCTCTTTGATACAATCTTCGTGCGGTACAACAATGGCGGCGCATAAATTTTAACTTCTTTAATACATTTGTCATATTGTTCCAACACCTCAACCATATGAGCAATTCCACACTGTACCAAAATTCATCATAACTGTATGATTTTGTTCAAAACAGTATTTATAAATAAATCTTACAAAATAAACAATTTTACATCTCAAAATAGCATAAATTCTTATAGAACTAGCACAGGATTATCCCGAATTTTTATGTCAAATGACTTCATTTCTTAAAGTTAACCCGTTTTCAGAATGAAATCTGGTTTGCGGCATCGGATTCACGTATAATTACATTAATAATTAGTTGGCATAATAATTCACCTGGTTTTCTCTCTTCATTTGTCTTCAGTCTTCAATTTGTCGTCGGGAGTTTGAATATTTTACTTAACAACAAATTCAATCAATTTTGGTTTCTTTTGTTTTTTTTTTTTTTAAAAGATTCTCCGCTTTACTTAACATTGTCACTATTTTGCTGGGCCTTTAGAAAAATTCAACATAATACGCAGTGGAAGGTGACATTGGCAGATTGACTAGGTAAGAGATGTAAATTGATATTGACGCATGGCCAGTCTATAATAATCTTGTTCTCTTATAAACAAGTATATAATTATCATCAAGTAGACATTAATTCATTTATTTTATGATTTAAATGAGTTGAACCAGTCTTAACTGAAATTAGAGTACCATTATCCAGCTACTTGGTATGCATGTAAGATTTGTGCATGGCGACATATGCTTTGACTTGGCTTTTTTTCGATACTCTTCAATCTAGGGTGTTAATGAGTTTATACAGTAGTTCCGACCGAATAATTATTTAAAATTTATTCAATTGATTAAACTCTAAAAAAGTTTAAAATTTTAAATTAAGTACCATAAGACATAATAATACTTTTAAATCAAATTGCATTTGATTTATTAACACCTCTGCTCTACATACATACACTTGCTTCGTCTCTATCGTGACACTCGTCAACTTGGATTCTTACATCTCTAATTTTAATAAATATAAAATTAGTAAAGTATTCAAAGTTTCGTTAATTATTTTATCCATCACATATTCGTACGCAGAATTAATATGTATTTTACCAAATTAATACACCTACACTTGCCAAAGCAATGGATTATGTGTTGCTTGGGATAATAATCCAACACGTGCCGACACCAGTGTGGCTCACAGAGTTGCGTTCGCCTGTTTTGGCAGTTGATCAACTCCTAAACAACAAATAGGCTTCTTTGATTCAATGGCTGCTCAAAAGCAAAGAGGGAAATTATCAATTGCCACCACAGAGCAACGAAATTAAAGGACGGAATTGTTTTATTTTTGTGGTTAGTATCAAAAACAAATTCAACGTTATTACATCAAAATTATTGTACATATTGAGTTGGGCTATGCCTACCAACAAAATTTCTTCATAATTTATTCCGTTTCCACTGGAAAATTAGGGCCCGTTTGTTTTTATCTCCAATGGCCATGTTTGAAATCCGACGTTTTCATGCAATTGCATTTAATTTTTCCTGTAAATTTGTGTGTGAAATAAAAATGCATTTGGATTGGTAAAATACATCACCACTGCAGAGTCGTTGCCGACTCGAACCCGTTTCCAATTGTAGGCCTAATTTTTGGGCCCATTATTCGGCCCCTTGGTGATCTAGCCTGTCTCAGTATTTGGGCTGGAAAAATTTTTTTGGGTATATTTTGGTAACAATATATATTTTTTATTTATTAGTTATACCTCTCTACAAATCAATATCATAATACTCATTATATATTTTCATTTGATATTTATTAAAAAAATTAAATCATTGTAAATTATATTTATTCTTTTCCACACTTATTAATATCACAAAATTGTATTTAATTTTATATGTTGTAAAAAATATTAATAATAATCACATTGAGGGACAACAGGTACTGGGGATAAAATATCAAATTGACCAACTCATAGAGATTGTTTTGTCACTCCTAGGTTGGATTCCTTATCGAAAATTTTGATAATTTAGTATCAAACCCATATTTTATTATGGCTTTTGTTGCTCTAAATGAACAATTGATTAATATGAATAAATTAATTAACCTAGCTGAACCTTTGGTATAAGTATTCAGTAATATTGGGTTGCAGTTATGAAAGTTGAATTACTCTAAATTTGAATTCATAAAAATACTTATTTCAAACATACATTTTTTATCTTTTTATTTCTCTTATTTTTACGTTATTTTTAATTTTCGCACTAAATTTAGTATCACAAGAAGTCGGTTTGAAGGGAAAACATGGTGCATTTATGGATTTTTTGAATAGTGAACTTAGGTATATCCATGGCTAAGCTGAATACAAAAGACACTTAGAAGAGGCAAAGCTTTGGGAACTTCAAGGTACGACAAAACGAAGCAAAGATCACCATAGAAATTTGGAGCTTCAAACAAGACATTTGGACAATTTTCCTCCTAGTTAAAAACGATACCAATTGAAACAACCTTAATTTTCTCATGGTAGGCTAATTAATCCTAAGATATTTTAACTGGAAAACATTCACGAAACGAAACTGAAACTTGTAAGGTTTTGAAATTTGACAGGGAAAGAAAACGAAATCTACCAGAATAAAAACAATGTCACATGAAAGCATATAACCAAAAAGATGACAAGAACAATGCTGGCCAATAATGCCCACTTCCATGAAAACGACCACCAAAATACCCTCCCAAAAATATCTCATGCCGGCACCGGAAGCATTGCCGCCACGTGCAGCGGCTTTCATAATTTTCTTGTGGCTTCCACTGATAAGGACTTCTTCCCCGCCATGGAAAACGGCTTCTGTCCAGCCTTTCCGTCCGTCACTGCAAACAGCAAAAATTTGCTTCCCTTCTTGCGTTGTTTGTTATCTCTATCTTTCCTCACTGAGAATTCTTGTATCAGAAGTTGTTTATATTAGTAATAAAAGAGTGCTAGTGATTACGTGTAAGCAATCACTGGACCTTCTGCATAAGAAAATGCTGCTTATTGGACAACAGATAATTATACAATATGCGCCAGGAGTTTTTATAACTCGTGTTGAACAAAACTAAGATGACCTTGCATATATAGATAATCGATGCTCGATCGGATCTACACGAAGCTCGAAAGCCATTTAGGGATGGAGATCCACCGTCCGAGCCGCGGCCGTCAGCGCTCTGTACTTGACAAGAAAACAGCCGAGGGCATGGCCGGCGACCGCCGCCGCGAAGACTCCGAGGTTGAAAGACATGACAGAGAGCATGATCAGGTAAGCTAAAGCCATGCGAACAGCATAAACCGAGGCGTGAACCAGAGCACCCATCACGGGGTTTAGGCCTCCCGGCTTCAGTTTTGGGGCCACTGACAAGATTTCGGCGACCACGGCCAGCGAGAACACCGCTGCCAGGGCTAATATGTACATGCCGAGGTGGCCGCTGCCGGGCCAGCCGGCAAAGAGAACCACCGCGTCTTTGCCCCAGAAGAAGCTCATGTGCATGGACATGTCGTCAGTCTTCATTGTGCTTTGATTATTGTTGTGACATGTCGCCATTGTTATGTGACATTTTGGTTCTGTGTTCGGCGGGAGGAAAGCAGAAGAGAGAAGAAAAACTAAGCAAACATCGCATCTTTCCTTTTTATATGAAATTATAGAGTAGGAACCAACGACACTTGTAATTAAATGGCCAGGCGGTACATATATTTATATGGTTAATGGAAAAAGAAACAGGGTAGCAATATGTCACGGTCCACCTCAATAATTATTTAAGAAAAAAAAGAACGTTACTTTTTCTCTACTCAATTCAATCTCTAAAAACTTGTTTTTCTAAAGATGAATGCAACTCACTACGTAAGATTGTCTAAAAATCATTCCCTAGTCTATGAGATGAAAACCTACCAATCCGTGGTGGTCCTCATGCAGTACGACCCTCCATCTTTGATTAATCCATTTACACTGGCATGGTTCCTTTAATTGGTTCTCTTAGAATCTCACACATATAGGTCCCATCTTTTGAGCATCAACTCTAAGAATCCCCTCGACTGGCTCTTTCCGAATACTTGTACACGAATTTTATTCTAATATCACCTTTTCACGAATTCAGTTCAATTCGAGAAAAATGGTTATTGAAGGATAAAAGTAATTTACTTTATGAGATGACCTGAAAACTCTTCTCTAATCCGCGGATGGGTATGATGCCAATAGCTGTCCTTGGTTAGGTGTGTAAGCCACTGATTTAATTTAACTTATACTAGATGACATTTTCTAAGTTGGTTCAAAAGGTTGCACCTTAAGTTCTATGACTTGATTACCTCGCTTATCACGGCAAAATCAACTTGGCAAGGAGGATGTATGTCGTGCTATATGACTTGAGAACCATATCTGAGAGGTAAAGTTGTCTTAGGACGATCCATTTATTGAATTTAATGTTCTCTTTTAGCCGTGTTTTTTTTTTTTTTTCCTTTTTGGAATGAAGGATTTTGAATCATGATGATGTAATATATAATAACTTCATTAGATTTATTTAGATAATTTAATTATCTAGTAACCAATTTGGGGATAAAGTAAACTAGCAAGGTGGAATTTCGTGATTAGAGTTTCTGGAAATGTGATTATTGAATAATAACACGCATCCAACATGCTTTTTTTTTATTTATATAATTTTGATAAAATCAATCATCAATAACATCATTTTCCATATAAAATTATAAAAAAAAAACCAATATACATCAAAACACAAATCCAACTGAAACCAACGAAAACAAATAACAAATTAGTATTGAATTAAAGGTCATGAGCCTGATTAACCTTCCATTGCATGTATTAAGCCAGAAGTAACAGGGATATTACAATACCAACATACCAGCTATTATATCTTAATCGACATAACGTATTAAAACAACCAAGACACTGATAATAAACCCTTCAACCATGCACTTCTATGCTCTTGGCATGTGATTTCTTGACATCCCTTTTAGGAACTCTGACGGTGAGGACGCCATTCTCCAACGAGGACCTGACATGATCATGTCTACAATTCTCAGGCAACGAAACTGCCTTGACGAACCTTCCCTTGCTGCGCTCAAATTGGTGCCAATTCTCATGCAGCTCTTCCTTCTCCACTTCCTTCTTCCCACTTATTTTCAGAACCTTTCCCTCTTCAACCCTCACCTTTATGTCATCTTTGCCGAGCCCCGCCGGAATCTCGGCTACGAGGACGTGGGCATCCGGAGTTTCCCGCCACTCAACCCCGGAGCAGGTGCTGTGGCCGGCCAGTGGAGTGATGGTATGGTTATGGAATGGGACCTGTGGCATGGGCAGATGGTGCTCCTTGTGGAAGTCCCATATATCCATCCTCAAGGGATGATCATGAACATGGCTTATTGGATTGTTTCTGATGATGGGCCTCAAAGACATTCTTGTTGCCTGCCTAGAAATCTCAACTGAAGGAGTGGTGAGGCACAATTTTTGCCTTTTTGGTTTACTAATCTATCTAATGCTTATATCAAAGTTCTCTGGTTAAGAGCTTATATAAGGGAAACTGGGAAGTGGGATCTGGAATATGCTATTAGTTTGCAGTTCTTGGTGTCTAGCTGTTTTCACTTTACAGGAAAGATTCTCATGTGCTCTCAAATAAAGCAAAGCTGGTACAGATGCTTGTTTGGGATGAACTGTTTTGTGGAATATATGCTCAATGTTAATTTAGGCTGTGTTTGGATGTGAGCCGAGGATTCTGATGCACTGTCAATTTCTGTAGGAAGAAACAGATATGTGAAGACAGGCCAAATTCTTCCACTATGCAGGTGACCACACCATCTTGTAAGAGAACACGATTCCACTTGGACGGATTATAGCAACTGAATGTCGTCGTATTCGACAAATGTTTTTTCCATTACTTGACCAGAATAACAGTATTGCAATAAGGGATGTGATGGGTTAAGCAACGGGCTCGTTGGCTATCATTTTGATCTGGACATTAGCTTTTGAAATGGCCTTGGACAAGATCCATTTTGACTATTGGGCCTTTACACCTAGTTAAGCTTTGAAGAATATAACGCAACTAGAAGAACTAATCAAGGGCTCATTCGAGGTAGCCTGCATCATAGGGCAATGGCACTCTCTAGTCTAGGGCTGGAATCGAGTCCAGCGAGCTCGACTCGAGCTGGGTTTCGAAGAGCTCGAGCTCGAGATCGAGCAAATATTCCATAACTCGAGCTCGAGCTCGTAAGCTTGATAATTCGAGCTATCGAGCCCGAGCTCGAGCCTAACCTATCGAGTCTGATCTCGAGCCTACCGAGTCGATCTCGAGTCTGATCCTGTCGAGCCTATCCTATCGATCCCGAGCTCGCAAGCTCGAGCTTATCGAGCCCGAGCTCGCGAGCTCCAGCTTATCGAGCCCGAGCTCGAGCTCGAGCTCGAGCCTGTTGAAATCTATGTGTGTGTGTGTGTGTGAATTTTGTTTAATTTAGGAGTGGGTGTATGAATGTTATATTAGTTGATGTGGTAATCAACATCAATTTTACAATTAAATTCATTTTATTTGAATTAAGATAATCACTAGTAATTACTTATTTTATATCACAACTCATACTTTCCCTTTTTTTAGGTAAAAAAATGGATCTTAATGACTCAGCATGTAACATTATTTTTGCAGGTACTCTGGTGAATGTGATCATTCCTTAGTCACTTCCGAGTGGTGACATTATATCAGAATTAGGGTGTTACAGAAGCTTGTCAAGGACTAAATGGGAGGAAATTTAGAGGAAATGAAGTTGTGGCGATCTTTTATTCAAAAAATAAGTTCTCTCAAAGTGAATACTGAATACAATAGATAATTGATGCAGCTTGCAGTGAGTATTGAGTAGCTTGTATTTGAAAATTTGTATATTCCCATGTTCAATGGACATATTATTGGAATCAGATATTGTAGGCTTCAACATCTATTAGCATTGTGAACTTATGAATATGTTAAAATGGACTTGTTGATGTTGATGTTGATGTGTTGATGAATTTAGCACTATTCAAGTGTCATTATTTCCTCTGAACTTTCTAATTGGGTAATTTATAATTTTATTATATTTATCCATATAATTTTTCTTTTTATAAATGAAATCCTTTGAAATTGTTGTCAATCATTTCTTACACTTGTGTTAAAATCTGATGTTGGCAATTTATCTGCATTGTTGGTTTAGTAATATTGCATAGCGAAAGATTGTCTGCAAATCAGAAAAATACAATCAAATGGAATAAAAACAAATTACTAACTTTAATTGATATATGAAGCTGAACCATCCAATTTAAATTAGTTTAGAATTAATATATCTAAAATACAATTTTCTGTTCATGGCTTGACAAATGCATGTTTAATTGGAAAGACCACTTCCCTATCACAAACATCCATCCCAAATTCAGATTCCACATTCATAACCAAAAGAAAAAATATATCAAACTTGACAGTAATATTACAATTACAAACAGGTTTCAACAAAATTCTTCTCAAACCAAACCTAGAGACTTAACACTTTCTACGATTATAACCAATTAACAGCGTCCATGAAATAAATTCCAACAGGCAGCAAAACTCCACTATATTGTAGCTGCAATCCTGCAACAATCTATCACCATTACAATCTTCCACTTGAATTACTGCAACAATTAAATAAGACAACACTATAACAATTAACCAAAGCAACAATATACTGTAGTTACAAGCCTGTAATAAACCATTCCCATCACAATCCTCTATATGAATTACTGCAACAATTAAGTAAAACAATACTATAACAATTAACTAAAGCAACATTACAATATGGACAATATGGGCTCATTTTCAACAATCAAGATTACACCATAATAAAATATTAGAAGAAAAAATATGTGCTCATTTTCATCAACTCAAAATATCATCTTAATTTAATAAGCTCATATCAATAAAAATATAGTCTCACTGTCTAACCAAACTAAACTAAATAACAAACCTTGTCGTCTAACACATGTAGAAACCCCGGCACCTAAAAAAAATGCAAATGTTTATGTTATAAATTCAATAACACAATAAAACAAAAATGAAAAAAATAGTTTATCCATTGACATACTCACATATTTAGTTCTTCATGAAGTTGAGTTTGGTGTTGGAAGCTCGAACTCTATGGGAGTTTTTTTAATCTATATAAATAAACAAACAACTTTATAAATAATAATTAAATTAAAGTAGTAAATATAGTACCACTTTATAAATAATACTTATACTGAGATGTAAGAAATTTAAAACTTACTTTCATTTTCTTTTTCACTCCATGAAAATGCCTATACCAATCACCCGCACACAATAGCATCTGAACAGTTTCAGGCGCTAATGAAGCTCGGTAAGAATCAATCACCCTAGTTCCAGCACTAAAGGTGGCCTCAGATGCTACTGTAGTAATAGGAATGGCTAATATATCAGCAGCCATTCGAGACAACACAGGGAAAGATGTCTCATTCATCTTCCACCACTCTAAGCAATCGAAATTTTTTGGATCAGATGTAGGTCTAAGTCGAGGTTGATCAAGATAATCTGTCAATTCAGATCTCTGGGGTTGACCGGAGGCATCAGAAAGCTCTTGCTCATCAAGTGAATCCCAATATAATGATGGTTCCCTAATTAGAACATTGTGGCTAGAAGATGAAATTGAGCTTGCTCCTTCAGAAGTAGGATTCATGTTCACATATTCTTCAAATAAGTCAAAAATTTCTTTTTTTACTTTGATTAGGTGCTCCTGTGCCTCAAGGGAAGAGTATATCTTCGCAAATGAAAACTCCACTCCTTTCATCTTTTGTCTTGGATCCAAGATGGCAGCAACACCCATTAACAAATTGCATTCCTTCCAATATTTATCAAATTTCATGATCATTTTGGCCACCATTCTTTGAATGAACTCATCTTCATCATTTCTTCGAGTCTCCAAAGTCATTCTCACCTTAAAAACCTCTGGAAGGAATAAATTACTTGTTGGGTATTCGCTCCCTGAAATGATATGCGTAGCTGTATAAAAATTTTCCAAAATAACACATACTTTTTCCACTTTTCTCCAATCATCACGGGATGGACATAAGTTATAACTAGGCTCCATATCTGCATACCGTTCAAAAACCTCTCGAAACTTCAAAGCACAACTTAGCATCTCAAAAGTAGAATTCCATCTTGTTTTGCAATCATGTATTAACTTTTTTCCTGGGACTTGAAGTCGTTGAGCAATATTAGAAAAGTCTAAGGCTCTCTTATCTGTGCGAGCTATAAAGTCCACACTATCTCTTATGCTGTCACAAATGTCACCAATCTCACTCAAACCATCTTGAACCATAAGGTTCAAGATATGTGCACAGCAACGAACGTGAAATAGATCGCCACCACCCAAAAGATTCCTTGTTTTTGCAAGATCATCTCGTAAAATTCTCACGGCCACATCATTATTTGAGGCATTATCAACAGAAATTGAATGAATTTTTTGTTCAATGCCCCATTCATTCGCACACTTAAATAACTCCGCTGCTATCTCAACTCCACGACGAGGTGGTAGAACTTGAACAAAGTTAAGAACCCTTTTTTGAAGTCTCCACTCCGAATCAATCCAATGTCCAGTTACAACCATGTACTCAATCTTCTGGTTCTTTGATTTCCACATATCAGTTGTAATGCTAATTTTATTGACAGTTTTCAGTAACTTCTTCAATTTCTTCTTGTGGACATCATATACACGAACACAGTCATCTTTTGCCATGTGTCGGGATATCGGTCTCCATTCTGGCATCCCACTTTTTTGCATGTCATTGAAACCTTGCTCCTCCACAATACTAAAAGGATGCTCGTGCATCAAGATCCAATAAGCAGCTGCTTCTCTCATTTTCTCCATATCAAACTTACCATCATGTAATGCTGACACTTGTGTAGAAGTTGAACCAACTGGCTGAAAATTAATTTTTGTTTGTTGTGTTTCTTTGCAAACTTTAGCCTTTCTAACCGAACAATTATCACGATGCCTTAACATGCTTGAAGTTTGTCTTGTTGGGCCTCGAGATATTTTAGTGTCACAATGCAAACATATACCATAAAACTTCTCATCCTCTTTGATTTCCTTGAAATCCTCCCATACCTCGGATTTCTTTTTTCTTTTTGGAAGATGAAATTCAGGTTCTTCTTCATGTGCAACTCTTTGTTCTGCATCATCTCCACCATCATCTTCATCACATCTTTCTATATTTTCAATAGATATGGATGCATGTGAATCATCACAGTACTCAAATGGATTATAATCCATTTCTACAATAAACAAAAGAAAGAAAAAATTATAACAATCACCAATTACCACTATAAGAAAAATTATCATATTATCTTAACAGCCTCTTGCATTTACAGTTATAGACATTTCCTATCTTAGCAGCCTCCTACATTCTTAATTACACGAATACCATATAGACAATTACCACGAATTTCTAATTCACTATCGAATGATTAATACCATACGGAGTTACGGACAATGAGCACAATATCATACAGATTACAGACAAAACACGAATACCATACAGGGCTCGACAATTATTTTGAATGATTAATAACTATTTCTGTAAATATTGAAGCAAAAGACTAAGACTTGAAAAAGAATACTCACCACCTTGAACTCCTCCAGGTACGCTACTCGCCGTCGCTGATGGTGGTCTAATGCTAATCTGGTGGTCCTCTTCCATTCACGTAATCTCGTTCTTGCTGAATCTCGGAGGTAGAATTAGTTGAGTCAGGCTTCCTTTACTGCTCCAAAGCAGTTTTTTAACCAGCCTCTAAGAACTGGCAAGGAGGATGAGATAACAGGGTTTAAGCAGCCAAGTAATATCAAGAGACTTGATATTTGTTCCAAACAGACCAAATAGCATGTGGCGCTGAAGTCATTAGTGCACAAATAAGCATAATTCCAGTTATTTGGTCCGTTTGGAACAAATATCAGCGAAAATAAATTGAACATCATAACAATAGCTTAAGCCATACGGATAACAACAGATTAAGCCATACAGATCTGCCATAGTCAAACATCTCTAAGTCCAAACAACAGGAAAATAAATTGAATTCCATTTCCTTTGGAAAGTCATAACAACAGATTAAGACATACGGATACGGTAACGTCTTATACTCTATGATCCAAAATATACAAAAAACGAGCGGAGAAGTCGAAAATCGCCATAAATACAAGCCATTTCACTAAACAAACAAAAAACCATGTTTCTGATTGGGATTTACCTACAGATCAACTCCAAGTCAATAAAAAGAAAAAAAAACAAAAATAAACCTTGGGAGATGGTGGTAAGAACCGAAGAACGCTAAGACAGGTTCTGACTTCTGAACTTCTGACTTCCAAAAATAAACCGAACCGAAGAACGCTAAGATGGAGGCAACGCCAAAGTGGGAGGGCTTGCTGCTGCAATTGGTTGAATCACGGAATATGAAATCGGAGATTGGAAATTCGAAGGGAGAATTAGGAGAGTTAATCGACGCCTTGAGCTCGGCGGGAGTCACAGGACAGTTGACGGGACTCCGCCGGAGATTTAACGTGGGAATTTCAAATGGGGAATGGCCGAATGGATTGGGGAATGAGATGGAGAAGGGATTCGGTCATTTCGGTGTTCGAGAATCGAGCTGTGTTTCTTCTGAATCTGGAATTGGGCCGGAGTCATTAGACCGTGTTTGGCTTTGGCCGAGTGGTTTTATCTGTGCAAAGTCCTTAGGCTGTGTTTGGCAATTGACAAAAATTAGAAAAAAAAAAAACTATGAATGTCGAGCTCGAGTATCCCTACACAATGATCGAGCTCGACTTGGACAATATGTCGAGTCGAGCTTTGACCGAGTTGCTCGACCGAGCCGAGTCGAGCAACTCGGTTTCAGAACACCCCTACTCTCTACTACTTCAAACTCTAATTTCTATTAACAAATTATCTTTTCTTAAGCTGCACTTTTTGCCTTGGTGCCTGTAAATTCTAACAATAGTCGTACGCTATATTTGCTTCCAATTTTTTCTATCACAAAATACCTACTAAAATTATTACACTTTTAAATTTTTCTCTTGATTGCTCATCTACCTTTGCACTAGTCTTAAAATACCACATCCAAAAACAAAAACAAAAACAAACTTAACCTTATAGATTTCCAAACACATGGCTATGTTTGTTTCCTAATTAGCATGAGGAGGAAAATTAAGGTGATTTAAATGAAGATGAAAATTATATTTGGTTTGTAAGATTTAGGTGGGTAGGAAAATTATTTATGTTTATATTTAATATTTGTTAACATTTGAATAATGTGATAGTATATAAGTATATAGGGTAATAAAAAAATGAATGTGGATAGAAATATTGTAAGAATATGTGTTGATTTAATTGTTAATAGGTATAATAAATGAAAAACGATTAGTTATTTATAAAAGATAAGAGAGAAAAAATTTTGAATTTGAATTTGAATAAAATTTATATTGTAAAATATTTAATTTGTAAAATTTTTACACATGATAAATAGTGTAGAATTTAAAAACAACCATAGTGATGATAGCTGCGTTTTATTCTCAGTTGGAACTCCATCACATGCTTTTTGGAGGCTATTGTAAATTGAGAAAAGTGGGACATGTAAAAAGTGGAAGTTTTGATACTTCTCTGCTGTTGGTTGGCAGCTCACTTTCAATCACCTGTTCTAACGTTTTTTGAGAAGCTTATTTGATTGTGGAGACACTTCTGCTGCAATGCCTAATGATCCGTGTTTTCATCTTTCTTGTGTAGGTTGTAAAGGAGACGCAATACAATCTTTTTGCACTTTGGAGCATAACTTCATGAAAAATTATTGTCCGAGCATGAAATGCAATATTTGTTCTTCGATTATGACAATTTAATATTTTTATTTTTTGAATTTTGTAGTTGGTAGAAATATCTTAAAATTGAAAAAATTCGATAACTTCAAAAAAATCTTAATTTTATCGTAGTGTTACATGTAAGACATCCGCTCCAATAAAATTTGGAGCTCTCTAACCATGACGGTCTATAAAGTGACATGACTGGTAGTCAGGTGTGTATTTTTTATTAGAAAGTTTCAAATTTTATTGACGAGCGCGTCTCACATGCAACATTTCAACAAAATAAGGATTTGTATTCTTCAATTACCAAATATTTAATTTTAAGATATTTTAGTCAAGCATGAAAAGTTAAAAAAGGACAAGAATACCAAACTAAATAATTAAAGGACAACAATTACATTTAATCTTATTTGTCCCACATCTTATAGTTTCCGAGGAATAATTATATGCAGATAAGAAAATCTAACGAGCTCCAAGTTTGGAAGAAGGGCTATGTCACAATTTGTGGTATAGAATTCTAGTGCAAATCTTGTCAAGCAAACCTTGGCGACAGTTGTTTGGACACAGGTTGTCACAAGAACCCCATCGTATCCGCACAGCCCGAAGCACTGGGGGATGTGATCATGTGAATGTACTTCAGCCGAACTTATATAAACAAGGTAATCCAGAATTACAACTCCTAAGGCACTACTCCGTCGTCAATATTTGACAATGCATATAAGAAAACCAGCACACATAATCTGTTCCTTGTTTCATTCATTCATTTGTTCATTCTTGATTAAGTATTGAAGTCCTCGATATATCTTTCGCAATAATTCAAGCTTCCTTCATTTTTTTTAATTTCTTTTCTTTTCTGGGGCATTTTTGGAAATGGCCATGTACAATTGGGTTTGACTGCCATGTGCCCGATTCCTCATATTCGTACCTTTGGGCTCACAATTGTCCCCTCAATTATCATAAACCTAGAAAATTTAGGGGGCCTATTCATGTTGGCGTAATTTAAGCATCCAAAACCAAATATTCTCGTCTACACAAACTTTTCAATCACCTACTTTTTCCATTTCTCTGTGTTAGTGTGTGCTTATGGGAGAGAATGAAAGTAACATCATAATTAGGATATGTGTGATAGGTAGTGATCAACTTTTTCTTTTGCATGCCCTTTTTACCCCATCGTTGTAAAAGGAGGAGCCTCTTGATTGCTGTATGGGTGGTTCCAATAATTACTAGGGTTTTGTGTGCGTTTGTGTGATCTGTTAGGCTTGGCTCCATGTGCGCGTGTGTGTATTTTGAAGGTTCATAATTATTCTGCAGGGACCATGAAATTATGTCTGATATTCATTTCCCATCATTCCAAACAGTCCCCATGTTCTCTGGGTTTCGGAGTGAATTGATTATTGTGGTTGTCTTAATCAAGAAATACATTAAAGTGAAATCTTGATTTGAAATCCTTAAATTATGAGTACCAAAATTTGCGTGGAGGAGAGTTGACAAGGCAATTTTTTTTTTTTTTTTTATATGGGTTTGAAATGTAATATGGTACAATCTATCTAATATTAACTTCATGTGAAATCCTTGCAAAAAGTGATTCTTCTTTTTATCCATGTCCCTGTCCTTTGCTTTTAGTAAACCCAACATTTTAGCTGGAAAAGTTGAAAAAGAAATATATTTCTTACACAATTACCCCATATGTATGAAAAATTACCAATTCTTGAATTCAAGATTAGTGGACAACCTTCGAGTGAACGGGTATGGAGTGCATGGACAAAAAAACAAGACTTTATCTAAATACGGGTTGGTTTTGTCCATATATTTTGACCAGTCTAGATTAACAATGCCAACTTTTGTGATAACAGAAAAACAAATAAAATATGAAAAGAACTTCTTGGAGATAAGTGGGGTTGAACTCGTCTTTGGAACATTTTGAATTTTGACCTAGTCAACAATTTACCAACTCTTGATTGCATGTCAATTTTGTAAATAAAAAATTTAACACAAAAACTTAAAAATAATATCAAAAAAATAAAAAATATATAATTTTAATATGTAATATGTTTGAAAGAATTGTTTTTGATAAATATAAATTTTATTTCAAACATAGTTTAAAATATTCTAAAACTAGAGATAAATCGTTCACCTTGTATAATAATTATATTTGTATGTAAATTTTGGAAGTAAAAGTTGGTCATAAAACTTAAGAACAGTGTAAACGTAAGAAAGAAAAAAAAATAAAAAGTATTATTTTGATAATAAATATGTCTGGAATAATTATTTTGAAGGTAACAAGTTTGCATCCCGAACAAATTATAATTCACATGTACATGCGGATCATACATCCGTGACATTATTCTGTAACGAGATGATGCATCATGGATGAATCTCTGCAAGCTACAACAATAGTTTATAATTCCTCGACTAGTAATAATAACAATAACAATAATAATGATATTCATAATAATAATAATAATAATAATAATAATAATATCATTGTGTAGTACTTTTTGTCTTTTTCTGAAATATACGAGTATGGTGTGTTTATAATGTAAGTTGTTTTCGTATGGAGATCGACCCATCACCTACATTATACTGTATTATTAATGTAATTGATCATATTCATACATGCAATTATTTTAATTCTTTAAGTGTGATAATTACAGCCAATTAAAGATCTTAGAATTAGTCAGTCTTCTGGGATAACAAAACAAGAAAGAACAGCGAAGTCAAGCAGCCTGCTAATAGATTATACTGAAAAGGACATTCCAAGTCTTAGAATTGACTTTATTTGGCCATTAACTAGCCTTATGTAATTAGTACATATATAAGCACATATAATGATATTGGATTAGTTGTGGAATAATTTGGCTCTCGTGACACTTTAACTAAGGGGGAAACAGACATACAACAGGATTCGGCTAAGGCCCCTCTTGGATTTTTTTGACGTTGCCTGCACCAAATATATATACACAATATTATTTGGACTATAAGAAATTTAGTAACAAATACCAAAAAATGCTTCTCCCCTTTGTTTAATTTCTCTTTAGATTAATCACATAAAACACTGATTTTCATCTGCTGCAGTGGAAGATTAAATATTTAAATTCCTGTGTCCATATATTAGACTTGTAAACCAACCAAAAAAAATCCGCCAGTGACAGATTACAGAGTATTGAGGAAGTTGAGAGACAGCATGAAGCGGAAAGCCAACCCTTACCCGGGGGCAAGGGGTGGGGGGTTGTTTGAAAAAGGACACCTTTTGGGTGCCGACAGGACAAACACAGGAGTTCTATTGTTATCCAAAGCTAAAAATAGGTGAAAAATCATAGCATGCCATCACACACACTTCATGCTTACAGTGCATGCCCTCGAAGTGCGAAAGTTAAAAGGCTTTATCACAGCCTACAATCACTACTCTTCGTTCTACTAAACCAAGAGCTCTCATTTTTCCCAATTTTTTATCGCCATTGAATGGGTGCGCGGTGTTCGAAATTTTCATTCTGCTGGTGGCATTCTCGCCTGAAGCGCTCTGCTCCTCAATCCTCCGATCCGGGTTCGTTTATTGCTTTTTGGTTAGTGGGTTATTGTAAAGGTGGTATCTTTTTCATTTAAGCCTTCTGGGTTTGTAGAAAATGGAGAAAAAGATTCATTGCCAAGCTTCAGGGAGTTCAGCTGGGAAGAGCTTAAAGCTGCCACAAATGGGTTTTCTGCGAACAATATTGTGTCAGAGCACGGAGAGAAGGCCCCCAATGTGGTCTACAAAGGCTTGATTGAAAATGAACGCTGGGTCGCTGTTAAGAGTTTTAATAAGTTTGCTTGGCCTGATCCTCGCCAATTTCTCGTCAGTATATCTTTAACATTGTTGCTGTTGTTTTATGTTTGTCATTCGTTTTTACAAGACGAGGATATGTGAATTTCTTGCAGCATCTGGTTAAATTGATTGTTGTTTTGGTATGCTTTTTGATTTGGTGGTTTATTGAAGGATGAGGCTAAGGCAGTGGGGAACCTGAGAAGTGAGAGATTAGCAAATCTGATTGGATGTTGCTTCGAAGGAGAGAAGAGATTGCTGGTGGCAGAGTTTATGCCCAACGAGACTCTGGCAAAGCATTTATTTCACTGTGAGTTTTATATACTAATTCAGTAGCCACTCAGGTTTTTGAATTGCATATACCTGTAGGAGATTCATTTATGTATGTGAGATCTACTTTGCATCGCTAAGAGTGGTGAAACAGGCAAAATGTCGTGGGGATTTGATTTTTAGGTTTTTCTTGCCATTTTGGTAAATTCTCTTGACATTTTGCTGATTAGGTTCAGATGTTTACTTGTGGTTGAACTGGAACAGGGGAAAAGCAGCCCATGAAATGGGCAATGAGGCTGAGAGTGGCCTTTTATCTGGCCCAAGCTCTGGAGTACTGCAGCAGTAAAGGACGGGCGTTGTATCATGATCTTAATGCTTACAGAGTCTTGTTTGATCAGGTGAAATGTCCTCTGCAAAGTTTGCCTTTTTCGATTTAGACATTTAAGAACTTCATGGTCTTCTACTGGGCCATTTGTCTGTAGGATGGTAATCCAAGACTCTCTTGCTTTGGCCTAATGAAGAATAGTAGAGATGGAAAAAGTTACAGTACAAACCTGGCTTTCACTCCTCCGGAATACTTGAGAACCGGTACATATCCATACTCATGTAGTATTATGACTAGCTTTTTTAAGAATTGAGAAGGTGCTCAAAATGTCGCCATTTCCTTCCATGTGACTTGTATGATTAACATGTCATATATTATGCAACCACATTACCACCCTTTTCCCTGCTCTTCTTCCAGAAGTACCATGCTACATTCAGCATTTATCTGCCATGGTTGTTTAAGTTTCATCATGAATTTTAACAATTTTGGTAATATATTCCTGTGTAGGAAGAGTGACCCCAGAAAGTGTAGTTTTCAGCTTTGGAACAATGCTGCTAGATCTCCTGAGTGGCAAGCACATACCTCCAAGCCATGTAAGCTCTTTTTTTACCTGATTTAAGGACAAAACTGGAAGTTATTTCAATAATGGGACCTGTTCAATCTTCAATATCTTCTCCTATTCCTCTAAAATTAATCTATGAATTTGATGCATCTGTCTGTTCAATTTCTTGCACGCTAACTCAGCCAAGTGCTGGTGGTTGTTTACCTACCCAGTTTGGAACATTACTGCTAGCTCATGACATTCAATATTTCAGCGACATGCTTGATGGTTGAAATGCTTTCTAAATCAAATAATGAACTTTTCAACTTTTGTTTTTTGATCATTATAATCAACTGGTGCTTGGTATTTCTTCTTACAACCACTCTCAACTGGCAATTCTTGACTAATGTCTGTAAAGTATCTCAAACTTCCAATATGTGTGGCTGTTGAATCTAACAAAACCTGAATGTGATCTTTTGCTCTTGTCATCCACCAGGCACTTGATCTTGTCCGAGGCAAGAACTTTCTTGTGCTCATGGATTCTTGTTTGGAAGGTCATTTTTCAAATGACGATGGGACTGACTTGGTGAAATTAGCCACCCGTTGTTTGCAATATGAAGCACGAGAGAGGCCACATGCCAAGTCGCTCGTCACTTCTCTCATGCTTCTTCAGAAAGAAACAGAGGTATAACCAAATAACACAAATCACCTTCTCCAGCAGCATCATGGTTTTATCTGTTGTGGTGTTCACTTATATACATTATCGTGTTGAACTCTTTGCTTATATACATTATCGTGTTGAACTCTTTGCTTCATTTACATTGTGTAAACATGTAATGGAAGAACTTGTTTTACATTTTTTTCTGAATAGAATAACTTTCTCATTAATGTACAAATCAGGTAACTTCTTATGTTTTACTCGGCATTTCTCAAGGAAATGCAAACTGTACTCAACCATCAAAGCTGACTCCCATGGGTGAAGCGTGCCTGAGAATGGATCTCACTGCCATACATAAAATGTTGGATAAGACTGGATATGAAGATGATGAAGGAATCTCCAATGAGGTTTGCATTAATCTTACAGATTTGTAAGACACATGGAATATATTTTGGACTTTGGAGCATCAGATGTCTGATTTTGCTGCTTCATGATGTTGTTTCTTTTTTAGGGCTGTCTGCTTATCTTTCATATATCTAAACCACCATAAATTCATATCATATCCCTAAAGCTGTGCATCCTGTTGTCAGTTACCAGGCATCATTAACAATATCTTTTCTGGCAGCTATCGTTTCAAATGTGGACAAACCAAATGCAGGAGACCTTGAATTCAAGGAAGCAAGGGGATGCTGCCTTTCGAGCCAAGGATTTTCCAACCGCCATTGATCGCTATACGCAGGTAAGCATATGATCAGTTTGATCTCAGTTAAAGCTGATAAAGAAACTATTCGGTCACAAACCCCTGAAGCTGTAAAGCTGTGAATATATGTACAGAGAATCAGCATATTGTTTCAGACAAGGCCTGAACTGAATCAATGTCGTGTGTTCCTTGTAGTTCATTGATGGCGGGACGATGGTGTCCCCCACTGTTTATGCTCGCCGCTGCTTGTCTTATTTGATGAGTGACATGCCTAATGAAGCCATGGAGGATGCCATCCAAGCGGCTGTGGTGTCACCAGAGTGGCCAACTGCCTTCCACCTTCAAGCAGCTTCACTGTTAGGCCTTGGAATGGAAAATGATGCCCATGAATCACTGAAAGAAGCCACAAAGTTGGAAGCCAAAAGAAACAAGAAATAGAGGTGTATATAGATTTCCAATTTTCTCTTTGTTTGATCCTTCTTGAACTTAGTCCCCCTTATGACAAAAGCAAAAGATCCTTGGAGATTGGTCGATGATTTCATTTTCTGAGTCAAGTAAAATAGGTGTGTGCAAGCCTTTGGGATATAATAAAATTGTTATAATTTATAAGAAGATGGTCTGGTAGCGGGAGCACCGGGTTTGGAGACGTCTCGTACATACTGCACTTGCTATAAACTTAAAATACAATCCGAACTTAATTCGAGATTAACAAGTTTGGGTCAACTCTTTGCCATCGAGTTGAACTTGCAAACTTAAAAAAATAAATGAGTCAATTTCAAATTATCTGACAAATTAATTTGTGAACCTACGAATATATTTTAAACAATTCAATAAATATGTATATAAATATAAAAAAATTAATTAAATAAAATGAAAGGGTAAAATTGTAAATATATAAATTAAATAAAAAAATCAGTATTGATTTGATTATAAATAAATATAATTAATTATTATAAAGGATAAAAGAAAAAAAATTTAAATTTAAATTTAAATAAAATTTGTAATGTAAAATATTTCATGTATAAGATTTTGTAGAAGTAGTAAATAGTAGTTATATGAGAACCAAACATAGCCAATTATTTTTCACTTTTTCAATATAATATAAGATTGTATATTTGTTATGATCTTAAGCAATGTATAGGTACGTTTTAGAATACATGGTTTCAAGGTGATACTTATACCATTCGAGGGCATGCCTCCAGACACATGTCAAACTGGGCTCCACTCTATTTGAAACCGCGTCATTTGACCACTGTGGCAATGTTTGGGAGGGAGTTTTTTGTTCGGAAACAGTGTTGGAAGAAACAGAATATTTGAAATAAAATTTTAAAGAAATAAATAGTATGCGCGGTGTGGCACGTCCAACACGGCTCTGGCAACAGCTCTTATTGTGGAAAATGGGCTGTCGCCATGAACAAGGCTGCCTCCACCTTGTCGGATCCGAATTTTCCAAAATGTTATTCGTCTTAATTCGGGAGTAAGAAAGGGTTTAGGGGAGTTTAATGGGGTAATTTCTTGTGAACGGTGTCCGTTTGATTGGTTTGAAATGTATTAATTAAGAAATTAACATTGTAAACGTTCTCTTTTAGCATACGAGGACCTCAACTTAGGTCATTTTCAAGATAACAACGATGGTGACCGAATGAAAGGGGGAGGGATAAATAATTTATATAGTTGTTCATACTATATACTTGTAAATATGTATTATTTAATTAAACTAAATTATAAATTAATAAAATCTATTTTTATCATAATTTGACAATTATTTATGTGTAATGCTAACATGATTTTCTTGTTTTTTAATTCTTCCTTTTCTTTTAACTTTAGTATTTGTGTTTTCTATCAAATTTTTTCTTTTTTTCATATACTTTTTAATATTAAATAATTTTATTTTTTATTTTTTAAAATACAACAATTTTATAATTTATAAATAAATACGCACACACATCAAATATGCAAAATTTACTAGTACTGTATTATTAAAGTTTTGAGCTACTTGGACTGCACCAAATAGAATTACGTATATACCCCTTTTCTACTTAATTTGCATTACATTTATATCTATAGTATTAAAAGTTTAGTCTTTCACATAGTTAACTAATGGAGTTTACAAATGCATCCCTATTCAACTTAATAATGACAAAATTGTCTTTATTATCATCATTATTATTACTTTGTTTTTATTCATTTTTAATTATAATATATTTAAATACATATAAAATAAATATTTTAAAAAACTAATCTATACTATAAATAAAACAAGAATTATTTTTTATTTTTATTTTTATATTTAAGCAGAAATCAAGTGTGCCAAAATTCCTGATGGTTAATTGATTGTAAATTTGTAATGCCCTGTTTTTTGAAAACGGACGGCAACAATCAGAAGCGCAGACAAGAGACGATACATGAAGCAGGCAATAAATAAATATTATTTAAAGTCAAAATACAAATATTGAATGACGCATAAAAACTTGAAAAAGAAAAAACATAATCCGAAACATCCAACCCCCCTCAAAAATAATAGCCTTCTTCGACATTTCTTTGTACAGCAACTTAAAGAAATATTAGCCCAGACAGCCAAAATGTAATCGTTGCCTTAAACTAAAAACCAGCAGGAGCAGGAGAAGGAGCAGAGGCCGGAGCTGCAGCAAGGGAGTCGTCGGAGGCGGTCGCGGCGCCGCTGCTCAGAAGCTCAAACATCGCACGGCGGGGGTTGGATTTCTGCTTCTCGCAAAGGGCTGGCAGAAACACTCCTGAAAACAGTTTTTAACAAAGAATTTACAAATTGATGTTTGAACAAGAAAATCTTTAGTTCAACGTTAACGTTTCCCAATTAAACTTACCTTCCCCGGCAGCCAAGTTGAAGTAAAGGTCGACAATGTTGGGGCAGTTCTTGTAGCACGCCGGAGAGCAGAGTCTTGAGGTGAACGCCGGAGTGAGGAGGGCGTCGGAAGATATTCCGACGGACTTGCGGTCGACGCCGCAGGCGCTGACGCAGTGGTCGGTCTCTATGTAGCCGGCCAGCCTCTCTACCACCACCTCCGACGACTTGCAAGTGTAATCCAGGTTTCCTTCGCCTTTCATGTAGTTCTCCAGCACGCATCTCTTCCCCGACGATGCGACAGCGAAGGAGCAGAGGTTCGCAGGTAGGTTCTCACAGACAACTTCGGCTGCTTACAAGGAAACAAACACATATATTAACAAACAAGCATGCAAATGATGTTTAGGCTATGTTTGGTTTTCCTGTTTTTCCTAAAAAGAAAATGCATCTAAAGACACAAACTTAAAAACCAAAACAAAGAATTAGAGCGTAGATAAAGAGAAAATTGTACCTAGAGTTCCTCGGAGGAATAGAGAGCAAACGAAGAATAGAATCAAAGACGATTTCATTGAAGATGCCATTGCTCTTCTCAATTTAGGGTTTTTGGACTGTAGGGTTTTGAAATCTTTTGGTGAATGGGAAAGGAAAGTAGAGCTGAAATGGGGTTTGTGTGATAGAAAAGAGTGAGGGGGGAAGTGTATTTATACATAAGGTGTGATGAAGAGAGAGGGAGGGAATTAAAGAGATGTAAATTATGTGGGCTTATAATTGTGACATCGGCAATTTGGACGCGTTAACTAATGGGACATGGGAAGCTCAAGACTCGTTCCCAAGTCTAGAAGAGAGGCAACGCGCTAATTTTAGGTCTTCGTTCTTCATTTCCTGTTTTGAGTATTGGAATTTTACTATTATTTGTTATTAAAATACGTGTATGGAATTTGAATATTGGTTTAATTCAAGTTGAAGCCCAACAAGTGTGATTAATTAAAAGCCGTGTTGGGATGTCTGCACGTTTTGTTGAAGTTTCCAAGTTCAGGAAGCTTCTTTAATACTCTGTCGTATGGCAACCATTCTCACATGCTTTCCGCCATATTCCTTTATACATCATTCATTACAATAATATTTTATGTAGATTTTCTTTTGCGAGTAAAGCCCTCATCTTACGTGAAAAATAATAATAATAACAAGGTTAGCATTTGTATATTTAGGGTTTAGGTGTGTGTATGTGATATAATAACTATTTGATGGGTTTGCAATTCTGACGTCTATTTTGGTTTTGTGCAGCAAAGACATTGGAAGTTGAACGATCCAAACGAGAAAATAAATGAAACTTCTTTCGTGGAAAAATATGATACAAGTTGTAGAAGTTTTTGACGTCCAACTAATTTTTCACTGACGAATATTTATTGCTCTCGTATTTTCCTTGTTAGACAAGTTAATTAGATGTCGACTTCATGTGTATGATTTGTGGAATTTTCGTTAGGGAAGAATAGGGCCAAATAATAAGGACTTCAATTCCATAAAAGGATGCAGAAAAATCTGGCTAGCTTGACTTTGACCCGTATCTGTTAAAACAAGCATAAAGTAGGCTGTATTCCATAAAATGGCTCCCACGTCTCCAAGATTATTCCACCCGTATTTCATAATTTCTGCATAATATATATATGTGTGTGTGTGTGTGTGTGTGTGGGGAATAAATGTTTCTCTAGGTGCCCATAAGGGGAAAAAAATTGAGCTATTGTCCTATTAAAATTTACTTTTTATCCATACATTGGCGACTTAATTAATAGTCCATGTGTTGATTAACATTTTAAATTATTAGCACCACGCCTTCTAAACTCGACTAAAAGTACTCGTACAGTTGTATTCAATGGTATGTATTTTAATTTTTATGTTTCATTTAATTAATACTCGTTGAATAATGCTTCACTTCGAAGTTATTAAGTTCAATTTGAAATCAATTTTTGAGAGCAAAACTTATTCGCCGTGTCATTGAAGAGGACATGATTTGCACTAGAAAAATAATCTTAATGACAAAATATTAAGTAGTGATACCAAAATTCTCAGTGTATTAATTAAGCAGTAATCATTTTATTTTAGTAGAGTGATTTCCAGAATTTTAACAGTGGTAATTATAACCGCGTCTAATTTCCATACTTTTCCCATTTCATCGTACATATATAGTTACGTATATAGCATAATATCCTGTAAATGTTGGAAAACCCCATTTCTTCATTTGCTTTTAAGTCAAATTAATAATAATAATAATAATCGGCGCAGCGGCGGCTTTATCGTCGACGTCTGCTACGTGGCACGTCTCCACAGGGCCAACCCCACCAAATTACCAGTGCAATAAGGCACTATATATTGAAGCCATTTGTAGCCCAAAATTATGCAGGTAATTAATTTAGTTTCACTTTATGAATTACACGCATGCACTGATTGACGCCAACGTAATGTGTGTGTGCATAATACATTTGTGCTGCCTCTACGTGCAAGGACTTCAATTATCTCCATTAACGATAGGAGACTCTCGTACAATACTTAATTACCTCATTCTTCATTGAGATTAAATTGTCTTCAATTATGCATGCCCTTGTTAAATTTTTAAGGGTTGAGATTAATTTGGTGTTGCCTTGAGACAATGTCAGGAAAAATTTGTTAAGGTTTGTGACTATTTATACGCTAAGAGTCGTCCATTTTAATCAACAAGAATAAGTCAAAGATTATGACCAATGGGATACAGGGGTAGGTGCCTCCAAATGTGGCCAATCGGGTGCAGGATTAGGTGCCTCCAAACGTGGTCAATTGAGTGCAGGGCTTTCAACTTTAAATAGAGGAGGTTTTGGCAAGCTTTAGCATCAGTTCAAGTTCAAGAATTGAGTGTGTGAGTGTGTATAAAAGGAGTGTTCCTTGTGAGGTTGTTTTTGGAGAGTTCCTCCCTTACCTTTGTCGTTTGTTTTCTTTTGTGTACTTTACACACTCAAATATAAAATGCCACGTTTTAAAAGCTCCTTTCTGTTTTTAAAGTCCATTTCTCCCAACAAAGTGATATCAGAGTAAGGTTCTGTCATTTTTATAATTCAATGAGCAATGAAGTAACCGGCACCATGATCAAGTTGAATCATAGCAACTATGTTATTTGGAAGCCTCGAATGGAGGACCACTTGATCATACGAGACCTGTGGGATCTAGTGCTTGGAGACGCTGCAAAACCCGAAGGTAAGTCCGATGCCGAGTGGGAAATGATGCACAGAAAAAGGGAAGCCCTACTCAACGAAGAAACAAGAAGGAAAGAGCTTGGACAAGAAATTGAAGGTCAGACTTTGATTTTTGAAAAATATGGAAGACGTGGACGAAGCCAAAGTCGAGGACCAAATCGAGGAAGAGGATACTCAAGAGGTAAGTGTGTTAGTAGAAAAGAAGTTAAATGTTTCTACTGCAAAAGAAAAGGACACATCAAAATGGATTGTTGGAATTGGAAATGGGATTTTAACAAAAGAAAAAAGGAGTAAAAGAAGCAAGAGAACGAGCTCGAAGAAACAACAGCCACAGCTTTAGATGGAGATATGATAATTGTAAGTGATGAAAATTCCTTGAACTTTACCTTTCAAGATTTCGCTTGGGTGATTGACTCATGTGCTTCCTACCATGTTACTCCGCATAAGGAGTTCTTCTCTACTTACCATCCTGTAGAAAATGATTTTGTAAAAATGGGTGATAGTGACACTTGTAAAATTCATAGTTTTGGTGATGTTTGATAACTACTGCCTTGGGATGCAAATTAAAGCTGAAAGATGTGAAGCATGTACCGGACCTGAGGTTAAATTTAATTTCTACGGGAAAGTTGGATGATGAAGGGTTCTCTAGTCATTTCACTGGTGGAATTTGGAAGTTAACAAAGGGCAATTTGATTATTGCCAAAGGGAGAAAGGTAAATACCCTTTATATTACTGATGCAAAAATTGATAGCAATGCTTGTGCAGTGGTGGAATCATCAATGGAGCTGTGGCACCAAAGGCTGGGGCATATGAGTGAAAAAGGTATGTCAATTTTGGCTAAAAATAATTATTTACCAAAATTTGAAAATTTGGATTTCATACATTGTACTGACTGTATAAAAGGGAAACAATAAAGAATTGCTTTCAAAAAATATCCCCCTACAAGGAAAGAAAAACCTCTTGAGCTTGTGCATATTGATGTTTGTCAAATGAATGAAAGAACAATTGGTGATGCTTTGTACTTTGTGACTTTTATTGATAATTTTTCTAGAAAAGTTTGGTCTTATGCATTTAAATCAAAGGATCAAGTTTTGGAGTCTTTCAAAAATTTTCATAAAAGGATGGAACGAGATATGGGCCTTAAATTAAAATACGTTCGGGCTGGTAATGGTGGAGAATACCGAGGACCGTTTGAAGAATATTGTAACAGCCATAGGATCCGATTGGAGAAGACCGTTCTAAAGACCCCGCAGCAAAATGGCGTTGCTGAAAGAATGAATCAAACCATTACTGAAAGGATTTGAGCTATGCTATTACATGCAAAGCTATCAAATCCATTTTGGGGGGAGGCTATGAGAACAGCTATTGATTTGATCAATCTTTTGCCTTCAATTCCTTTGAATGGAGATGTTCCAGAAAAGGTATGGTCCGGTAAGTCTATCAATTTGCAATATTTAAAAGTCTTTGGGTGTCGGGCATTTGTTCATATCCCAAAGGATGAAAGGAATAAACTTGATCCTAAATCAAGCGATTGCATCTTTTTGGAATATGGACATGAAGAATTTGGATATAGATTGTGGGATCCTAATGAAAAGAAAATAATAAGAAGTCGGGATGTTATTTTCTTTAAAAATCAAACTATTAAAGATGTAAAGAAAGAAAAAAGAACAAGACTACTGAAGAAATTTCAGTAAATGATCCTTCCTTCCAGCAAGTTCAACAAGGAGTTGAAGTCCCACGGGAAAACATAAAAGAAAGGTATGAAGCTGAAACCGCTGCAACTCCTCCTCAGCCTGCAAGAAGATCTGAACGAGAAAGGAGGCCATCAACAAGTACAATCCAACTGAATACCTTACGCTGACAGAAGATGGTAAACTGAAGTCCTTTGAAGAAGCAGTAAATGACAAAGATAGCAAAGAATGGTGGAGGGCGATGGAAGAAGAAATGAACTCCATATATGAAAATCAGACTTATGATTTGATAAGTTTACCTTTAGGATGAAAGGCACTCAAAAACAAATGGGTATTCAAGCTAAAGACAGTTGAAGGGAGTTCTCAACCAAGGTATAAGGCAAGGTTAGTAGTTAAAGGCTTTGAACAAAAATCTGGCATTGATTTTGATGAAATCTTCTCTCCTATTGTGAAAATGAATTCTATTCGAGTTGTCCTTGGAGTAACTGCAAGTCTGGACTTGGAAATAGAACAACTTGATGTGAAAACAGCATTTTTAAATGGAGAACTTGAAGAAGAAATTTTTATGGAGCAACCAGAAGGCTTCCAGGTGAAAGGTAAAGAAAATTTAGTCTGTCGGCTTAAGAAAAGCCTTTGTGGACTAAAACAAGCCCCGATGCAGTGGCACAAAAAATTTGACTCCTTTTATGACTAATCACTGTTTTAGAAAAACAAGTAGTGATCATTGTGTATACATTAAGAATTTTGATGATGATTTTATCATTCTTTTATTGTATGTTGATGATATACTTATTATTGGTCATGATCTAAACAAGATTAACAAGTTGAAAAGGGAGTTGAATAAGTCCTTTAAAATGAAGGACTTGGGACCAGCAAAGAAACTCTTGGACATGCATATTCTACGACATAGACCAAATGGTACGATTTGACTATCTCAAGAAAGTTACATCAAAAATATGATAGGAAAGTTTAGGATGACAAATGCCAAGCCGGTGACAACTCAACTGGGTAGACAATTCAAGTTAAGTTCGAAGCAGTGAAGATGAAAAGTAACATATGAGTAAGATACTATATGCCTCAACTATTGGAAGCTTGATGTATGCAATGGTTTGCACTCGCCCAAACCTAGCTTATGCAGTTGGACAAGTAAGTTGTTACATGTCAAATCCTGGAAAGAAACATTAGAATGCTATCAAGTGGATTTTGAGATACCTAAAAGAAACAATCAAACTTGGACTTTGCTATACTCGAGGAAGGAATAAGCCTGTTCTTGAAGGATATTCTGATGCAAACATGGCAGGTGATGTTGATTTAAGAAAATCTACTTCTAATTATTTAATAACTTTTACAGGTGCTGCTGTGTCTTGGCAAAGTAAACTCCAAAAATGTGTTACATTTTCAAGTACAGAGGCAGAATACGGTGCACTAATCGAGACGTGCAAAGAATTAATTTGGTTGAAGGAGTTCCTTCAAGAGTTAAGATGGAGCCAAAAGAAGTATGTCGTCCATTGTGACAGACAAAGTGCGATTCACCTAAGTAAGAATTCAACATTCCATTCCCGGTCCAAGTATATTGATGTTCGTTATCATTAGATTCGACAAGCCTTGGAAGAAAAGGAAATAACTTTGCAAAAGATCCATACATATGATAATGGAGCTAACATGTTAACTAAGGCGTTGCCTAAAAAAAAGACTGACATATGTACAAAAGTTGCGGGGTTATAAGAAAGTCTATAAATAGCAACAAAGGGGGAGGAATGTTAAGGTTTGTGGCTATTTATACACTAAGAGCCATCCATTTTAACTAACAAGAATAAGCCAAAGATTATGACTAATGAGAAGCAGGGGTAGGTGCCTTCAAATGTAGCCAATCGAGTGCAGGAGTAAGTGCCTCCAAACGTGACCAATTGAGTGCAGAGCTTTTACCTATAAATAGAAGAGGTTTTGGCAAGCTTTGGCATCAGTTCAAGTTCAAGAATTGAATGTGTGAGTGTGTGTAAAAGGAGTGTTTCTTGTGAGGTTGTTTTTGGAGAGTTCAAGTTCTTCCCTTACCTTTGTTGTTTGTTTTCTTTTGTGTACTTTATACACTCAAATATAAAATGTCACGTTTTAAAAACTCCTTTCTGTTTTTAGAATCCATTTCTTCCAACAAAATTAAGTGCATATTAAGGTAATGAAAATCATGTTTGGATTCATAGATCACGTATTGGGGAAGCCAATCAAGAAAATGATAGGAGTGAAGCCCGTGTTTAGGCTCGAACGAGAATGTTCAATTTAAATAAGTAATTTCAAACAATATTTTGTAGTGACAATTTTAAGGCCTTATCAAATATTTTATTTGTTTAGGTTAATATTTTAAATGATTAGCTTACATGTTTGAGAGAGAGAGAGAGAGAGAGAGAGAGAGAGAGAGAGAGATGATGTGTAGACAAACAAAAATCGTGCCCACTCACATGGTGACTCATGGGAAATACTATATTAAATTAATTATATACTAGTAATTTATATTGATAATTTAATTAAATATAATTTCTAAAATTAAATAGTGCGATAACTAATATTTTAATATAAATATTGTCAGCTACTTAGATCATACCAAGTGTCGAATATTATTTGGCAACTCGAATCACGTCTTCTCAAATTATGAAAAAATAAATATTGATAATCAATGTCAAATTAAAAGGATCAATTAAGTTGTATCACGTCATCTAGCAATATGGCAAAAATATCTCATTCACCACAATTAGTGAACTTCACACGCTCAAGGCAACAATTGAAGCATAAGGCAAGAAGGAATTTAAGGAGGTTTTAAAATTTTCTTCCCAAAGTTCGAAAAAGGAGTTTTTGTATCACAGTGATCAATTGGCAGATAAATAGTATTTAAATATCAAACAAGTTTCAAGGGAATTCAAAATCAAATTTCTTTTTGAAGTTCTCCCAAATCCCAAACTTTGTACTTGAAAGGGGTTCCATGGCTCTCTTAACAATAACCAAGGCATTCGTCATAAAATTCTTTAAATTGTGGTGTTCAATATCTCAATTTCAAACCCACGATTTAATGTTTCTCGCAAGTTAGACAGACTGTAAACAACCTCAAACGAACAGATTCTTTTAGAAATTATTAAAGTAAGTTTTTCAAGTAAAACAAAGAATGAGATACTAAAATTAGAGATTATACCCAAAATATTATTTGATTCAAATCAAAATTCATTTGTACAATTTTCTTGTTTTATAAAATTCAAATACAAAAAATATTGTATACAGGTGTGAAGAACTCCTAAAAAGTAAAAATAAAAAGAACCAACTTAGTTTTTATCTTAGTAAACCTTGTTTATTTTAAAAATTTCCATTCGTGATATATAATAAGGTTCATGAACTTATTCCATAATCGTTTTTAATATAAAATTCAACATCTTATATAATATAAAACCATGTATTATATTATATAATCTCTTTATATAAAATTATAAAATATCATGATATACATACATACATACATACTTGCACACACACACACACACACACACACACACATATATATATATATGATTTGTTAATTGATAATACACTAATATTACATAAAATTACATAAAATTGCATCTTCTCAAGTACAAACTTTTACAATTTACATTGTCAATAATACAAAAGAATCTAAACACAAATATAAGAAATAACTACTTATCAAAATTACACAAACTCATACTTAGTAAAAATTAAACCCTCTTCAATCCATCTACTAAACTAATATCATCCAATGTTATTAGAAGTTGAACACATATTATCTCGAATATTCGTCCAACAATTGGACAAAATCTTGGGTTATGTTTCGATGTTAATTTCAAAAAATTTTCATCTCATTAAAATACAATTTGTCAAACATGTCATCCGTCAAAATAACATTTTTGTTTCTTTAGTTTTAAATTTCATACTAACTTTTATCTCAACAAAATTTACATCCGTATAAAACCCGTTGATTCCATCCTCGTCCTAATGTGTTCTACCATGTGCATTAAGATAATGATAAATATCATGATCTTGTATCAAAAATTTAAAATAATTAATCAAATATTAAAGCCGTGACGAATGCCTGGTGTATTTTTGTCAGGCATCGCGTCTCCTTTTCCAAACAAAACCTTGGGCTTGTAAATAAACTAAACTTCGATATTTGAAGACGGTAAGTCAAGTGGCCCTAAGCCCAGAAACCACACCGAAGGGGAGTCTACGACAAGTGGGGTCCATATTAGGGAAGAATGATCCTCTGACAACGAAGCGTGAGGTCCAATATTTCATCGTGATGAATGAAGGAAGAAATCCATATACTTTTTTTTGTTCAAATTTTTTTTTTTCCCTGTTTGGAGGAAGGAATATTATCTTATGAAAGAAGAAAGCGAGGAGAGTTGGATGTCGGTGGTGTTTTGACTTGATTACAACGTAACGTATGCAAGAAACAATCGATGGCAAGCAACCACAATTTTTATTGCGACCGAGGACAAAGAAAGAGCCTTCGCAGTCGTGTTCGAGCCCACGGTGCCGTCCACTTCGAAGTGGGGTGAACCCATGTCCAGACCAATAGACCAATTGAATTAGAGGGAATTTGGTTAAACGTATTTTTAAGAATTTATACGAGCAGTTCATATAATTTGTAAAATATTTTTATAGGTTATTATATCATAGATATTATTTTTTAAAAAATATTTGATAAGATCATCTTATAAATTTTTTAATGTGATAGTAGTGAAAATAACTTAAATATTATTAATAAAATATAAGTTAAAGATATTTACGTTATTTTTAATATATAAAATTAAATTTTAGAAATAAGTTAGGAATATCCTATTTATTTTTAAAAATCTATGAATTTTAAATATCTTATTTTTAGAATATGTAAACTCCTTTATCATAAAATTTACTACACATTCGTGAATAAGTCACGAGTTTTCAAACGTCATGTTTTAAGGAGTTTACGATTGTTTGTCATTGTGGATTACTTAACTTGAAATAATCCTCGACACTTTTATTGAATCACATCAAATTATGCGCCTCTTAAGCAAAAGTCACGTCTGTAGTAATAAAGCCAGGCTGATTGATCACTGTCGGGCCTTTCTGGCCTTTCCCTTTGTTCACATGCATCTGTCACCCTCACACTTTTTTTTTTTTTTTTTTTTCTGTCACCCTCACACTTGAATATAAATTCGTTAGGGTTCACTTCTCGATTGGGATTCTTGTCATGGCACCAGTTTGTGGGGGCTGTATCTTTTTTAATTCCTCCTTTAAGTTTCCTGCCCATTCAGGTAAACCTGGACGAACATTTTGACCGTTTTGTTCAAAAACTGTTCTCTATTTGTGCTGTAAGAAATTGGAACAGAAGATCTGAGCAACATGAGAAGAAAAAACTAGAGAATTCAGTTTCAACAGCCAAGAAATTAGACATCAGGAAGACGAGAACCGTGATGGTTCGAGAAAAAATGCACGAGCTTGAGCAGCAGTTTATCTTAGTAAAATCACCAGCTGAACAAATTTTCTCAAAACCCAAACTTCTGGAGGGGTGAATGGCAGCTAGTGATGTTTGGTAAGAGTTTGGTTAATTTATAAATAGTATTATTTACTTGAATTTATTTATTTATGAAATATAAAATATATAATGATGTGATAGTATGTAAAGATAATGATTAGTTTATAGAGTATAAATATATATAAATGTAATTGTATGAATATTGATTTGATTGCGAATAAATGTAATAATTAAAAAATAATTAATTAATTATATGTATAAGAGAAAAAAATATGAATTTGAATTTAAATAAATATTTTGTAGTATAAAATATTCGGTTGTGTAAAATTTCAAAGAATGTTGCGAGATGAAAGTATTCAATCTCTCGTGTTTGTTTGTGTGAGTTTGGAATTAATTACACCAACATTCTCTAAGTGTTAATTATGTTAATATAATTACAACTTATATCCGTCTTACAAACATCTTTATTTCATGATTAAAATATTTACTTTTTTTATATGAGAGTTTTGGATAATAATTCATTATATGAAAAAAGATAACTTATCATTCAATTATGCTACAATTTTTTTTGTTTTTGGTTAAAAATTTTAAAAGGCTCAAATACTAATAATTATAGTTGGTGGTTTAAAATCTTAATTTAGTACAAATAAAATATATTGAAATTTGACACATTATTAAGGACACCATTGTTCATAAAATGTACAAAAAAATTCAGAAATGAATGCCAAATATAAATTTCAAACTTAATTAATTTTTTTGATGATGTCATTAATTTTTACCCAAATACAAATAGAAAATATATATATATATATATAAACACATCAAACATAGGGGAAGTTTTTGTAATATTAAAATAAAAATTGATATTGCCTGTATTTATGCTGACTCACCAGAGAAGTTGGCATAATTATCTCAGTTTTTGTTTATTTTTTGTATGAATAGATTTAAATCACAGTTAAGGTGGTGGTGTAGACTATGCACTGAGAGGAGTTCTCTTGATCAAGCTCCAGGAGGACAATGCACAGGGTGATATTGCTTGGAGGGACCTAAACAGAGGTGAAAACAGAATTTCCTTCCTTGTGGATGTTCCCAATGATTACATTTCAGAAAAATTAGTTCTTTGTTCATCACCATACTACAACCATACTGATGAAAACATGAACAAATGAAACCAAGGAATCTCATGTTCCTGAAGCAAAAACATTCTGTCCCTGTCCACAAAAATGTGACCATCTTTCACAGCTCTAAACCCCATACCAACAGCACACCACAACAAATGTACCATTACCTCCGCAGTCCTGTTGATACCTGTTAATCTTTCGGATTTGTGAAAATCCAGTTTCTGATGGCATTGTCTACTTTACAGCGTTTCAGTTTTCTGTCTCAAGCCTAGTAAATGAATAAAAGCAAAAGGCTATCTCTGCGACGCAACTCTCAGGCGAGGGCGACGATCAAGTTGTCTGTGCTGCTCCATTTGCTCTGGAGATCTGCCGCAAATGCAATCCGGATAAGGATTCGCGTAAAAGTTCTCCTCTAGTCTAGGCACTTCTGCTGCTCGTCTGGGATATGGCGCTCCCATTCTGTTCAAGTGCAGGCTCTTCACCTCAGCAGCAAAATCCTCCCAAGGAATAGACCCATTGTCCAGAAAATCTATGAGCCTTACAAAATTGAACCTGAAACAAGGAAAATTATTGCACGAGAGAATTAGCTTCGACTAACAGATGAAAATGAAGTGAAGGGAACAAGAACAGTTAAAAACCTGTCCGGGTTTATGGTTCTTCTAAATCCTTCAAATCTCCTGTGTCCCTGCACGGCTTTCGCCATATTCCCATCATACGTGTACACGAATGCATCGCTTTCCAAGGCTACGATGTAGTCTAAGGCAGCGAGACAGTTCTGGTAACGCCTCATGGGTTCCAGCTCTTCTGGAGTTGCCAGAGTCGAGTGTGTGAATATGTTTGGATATTCAGCTCGAAACACATCCATGCTGTTGTTACCATAAATTTCTCCTGCCACAATGTATACTCTTGTGGAAGTAGGATACCCCATGGCCTTGAGAAACAAGGCTGCCTCCCTGGGAGACATCGGGCAGCCGCCTTCCAATCTCCTCCTTTTCCCATCAATCTCTTTCTGTTTCCAATGCTTAACGTTGTACCTCATGATACGAAGATCCTCGGCTTCAGCCGCAGTCAAGTTATGGCTGCAGCCGGTGAATGCCAGCATGTCCTTCTCATACCTTATCATAGCAATCAATCAACTTAGTCACCTCGTAGGAAATTTAACAAAACAGTTAGTCTGCAAATATTAGTACCTCAGATGAAGAGCAACATAACGTTCCCCATTGCCCCTCAATCTATACGCCAACTTCCTCCCAAGCTCCTCAATCTCCGGAGCGTACCGAAGAGCCTTGTAGTTTGCGCGGCACCTCAACCTCTGGATGGAAGGTGCCAGACCGTTGTTGGCCAGCCGTGAGTCTGTGTGGGTAAACTCGATCACCTTGTGCTTTTTCAGCAAAGAAAGAATCTCTCCTCGGTAGTAACTAGCCTGAACGCCAAGAATCTTGTCAACAAAAATCAAGTGTAAGAACTGCATGTGCAGAGTTATTAGCTCTCGTCACTGACACACCTTGGACCATGAGACAGGCGCTTTGCTCAGTGGCCTCACTGCTGCGTACTCTGATGGCAGCTTCTCAACAATCTCTATATCGTCCCTTAAAACTTCGATGAAATGCCTCCAGTCAAAGATATCCTTAAAATCGCTGCTTGGGCATGAAATACCCTCAGAAGGGATCACGATAAAGAAAGAAAAATGTTGTTGTTGAAGGATCGTACCTAGGATCCGTCCAGAAGCTCGCGTGGTCAAGGTAAGGAAGCACAAGAGAGGCATTCATGATCTTTGCCACAGCAACCATATCACATATCTGATGAAATGCCAACGTGAATACATTTCAGGGTTCACGGCTAATATTGCAAGGAAAAAACAGATATGAATGACGAACTCACTCCAGTTCTCATTTGATTGAGTCCCCCATTGGCGTGGACTAGAAGATAACCGCTGGTCGAGGAACCAGTCCCTAGAGAAAGATCAAGCGCTTGTGTTATGTTACAGCTAAAATCCGTGTATTCAAACGTCATAACAAGAAACAAGATCAACGTGTCAAGAAAAAGACAAACTCCGACATACTGATGCGATTCCTTGGCCGAGTAATGCATTTGTAGAAGTTATCACTGTTATGCTTCATCCATATATCTGGTGTCTGTAAATGATATTTGACCATAATTTTAGATATTATTCTACAGAAGAAAAATAGTCCTAGAAAATTAACTGCACCCGTGGAGGGAGTCCAGGAAAAGTGGGGCTGTTTCTTAAATACGGAAAGAGCAAGAAAGGGTTTTCGGTTTTGATTTGGGATTTGGTGAAATTTAGGAAAAGGTGGAACAGTTCAATTAATCAGTCAATGGAAATGGACGTGTAATATGGGTCAAAGGCAACCTACGAAACACTTCTGCCCACGAATCTTCGTGGGTCAAAAAACAACGGAAATTCTGCCAACACGACACGAACCGTGATTAATGCTTTTCCAGGAAAACAAAGCTGACGCATTAATTAACGTTTCCAACAATTCCAATGAAATGGAAAACACAGCAAAAGTGGGAGAATGAATGATGAACATCTTCAAGAATTCAACTTTAGTTCATAACCCAAATGAGAAAAGAGAAGATAAAATTTGGTGTTATACTGACCGGAAATTCCTGAATATGTCGTTTCTGTGCAACGGAAGTTGAAGACGACTCGGAATCGAAAACTGCCTTTTGAGAATTGGACGAGAGATCATTCCTGAAATTCCGAATAATCATAATCTCCTTTTCCGTAGTTACAGCACTGCCTTCAACCTCAACCATCCCGCCGGCGTCGCTATTTAAGAGAAAAACCTTAAAAAACGCCGACAGCAACAACGTCGTCAGAAGGAACACAAGAACCGCGCGCCCCATGTGCTTCCTCGACGCCAGGGACTTGAGAAATCCCCGCACGCGCAGCACGCATTCTTCCGCAGAGAAAACCAGATTTTCGGGCACCCGTTCACGTGTCAAGAAACACCGCCTCGCCTCCGGATGGTCCCAGGCTGCGTCGTTCTTATCGAGGTCGAAAGAGATTTGCACGCAGTCAGATTCTTTTTCCGCTGCGTCGGGGACCCGGCGTCGGTGATGGGTGAAGGTGGTTGCTCCGCCGCTCGACATTGCTCGGAGGAAAAACCCGGAATACATGTTCAACAAGAGAAGGTCGTGGACGGACGGGGAGAAGTGTTCGCCGTGGATGATGATGGAGCAGACATTAACAGGGCCACGTTTGGGGGTGTTTGGCGTGTCAAAGGAAGCAGTCGCTTGTTTTTGGCTAGCGGGGGATTGGACTGGAAGAAGGGGGCGGGGAATGCTGTGATCTAAGGGGCAAGCGATACAGAACAAGAGAGAGATTCAATAGACTTTGATTTGTGGTTCTACTTCTTGTTGTGATTCCATATATATACGTATCCGTGTGCATATATATATATATATAGATATACACGTATCAGTCCGGATATATATATATATATATATATCTGTGGCATTTATCCAATGTTGGGTATCGGGTATCGTTGCTGGAAAATAAATTTATCTTTTTTAGGGATTGTAGTCCTAAACTCGTTTGGATCAATGGAATCTTTGGGCTAGTTACTTTATTAGGTGGCGTACGTTGGAATAGAAATTAGAATTAGAATCTGATTCTGCACGTTGGGATAAACAGACTTATTTATTCTAATATATTTGTTTGGATGACAATGTCTTTTTCTTATTGAGATATAAAAAATTTTTAATTTTAATCTTAATTTATATAAATTAAAAAATAAATATTGTATATGTAAATAACTTAAAATTTTATTATTTATTATTAATTATAATCTATTATGACATTATTATATTTTAAATAATAAAAATAAAAGTTTCTAAATTAAATAATATTATAAAATAAAAATAAACATAAAAATTTAAAGAGCAGAGAATATCAACAAAAAAATAAATGTTATACATTAATAAATAAATAATAAAAACTGAAAAATAGTTAACTTAAAGCTCTAAAGCATATTTGTATAGTATATAAATAGTTTGGATAAAAAATCTTTAAAAAATCAATAACAGAGATAAAAACAATGTCAAGAGTGTGGTAAGAAAGATAATAAAAAAGATAATAACATATATTAGGTGATTGAGGAGAAATAAAAAAAGTTTTAAAAAATAAAATAAGAGTAATTTAATAAACCAAAGGGAAGATAGAGATAAAAAAAAATATAAAAAAGAACAAAATACATTAAAAAAGAAAAAACAAATTTTTTTTAAAAAAGATTAATTTAGTAATTTTACATTTAATCAAACAAAGTATAGACATTATCTTTAATTATGTATAGTGCATGTATTATATATTTATTAAATTAATATAACTTATATATTTTAAATTAAATATATGAGAATCAAATTTGGATCTCCCAAAATCCTCCACTTTATTAAAAATTTGCTGAATCCTAAATTTTTTAAAACGATTTCTAAATTTCGATTCTAATAATAATAAACCAAATAACAATTACAGGTTTCATTCCAATTCTTAATTCCAATACCCTTTTATCAAACGCCACCTTAGTTTGATGATTTATTCCATTTAAATCATTTTTTCCAAGTATATCATATATTAAAATAACACTTGATGTCTATTTATTTCTTATTTTTATATTATTTTTAAGTTTCCACGTCAAAATTTCATCCTTCAAAATTTTGATTCAAATATAGCCTTTATGATTTTAGAAAGAAGCATTTTACCCCACTTGGCTAGCAATTTTATTGAGTAATTGGATAAACAATTTAATAATAAGTATTTTTTTTGTTCATTTATTTTTTTATTAACTGCATATTTTGGCCTTGGCCTGTTTTTTTGCATGAATGTAGTAGTCAATTAAATTTTAAGTTGAAAACTTGATAATTTAGAAGCCGATCAAATCATCAATTCATTTTAACTGTCTTTATTTCTCCATCAGTACAATACAAGATAGTCCTATATTTATGCAGTTGTCATGCATGAAGAAATAATATACAGAAAGGTCAAAAAAGGAGACAGCGTGCTTCATGGCTTGCACAACTAACGGAATATTCTGTGCAACTTCATCGCATAACAAACACTACTGAATAAAATGTTAAAATGAGTATCTATTACTAATAATAATTGCTGAGCACTTAGAAAGAAGGTTTTGGTTGTCAAAAGGTAAATTTACAAAATTATCCTTACCAATTTAATGTAAAAACTATTTTTAGTTTTTAAAATTTACCCAAAATTCTCCCACTTAGGAATACAGAAGATCATAAAACTACCTTCTTTTTCTCTCCACTTACATTCTCTCCTCCAATATCACTCACTGTGTACTATTAAAGTTTCAAAATACGTTATCTGTCATTTCATGTTCACTTGTAAAATTAATTGCACCTTTTAATTTTTAATTATATTCAATTATTAGTATTTTTATTATTTTACTTATATGTGTATTTATGTGTGTGTGTGTGGTGCACGCGAATCGATTGTGGCTAATTGCTAGTTACTTTCTAGATTACAATGACAAGAATATGTATTTAATTTTATAACTAAAATTTTGAAATTGAAGGTTTCGTAGTGATGATCTGCAGTTTGCAGCTCTGATGGCAGTCTCAAAATGACAAAAATAATAAAAACAAAGTTTTAAGGTGTAACAATGGCAACAAAAGGATTGTTGAGAATTACTATAATGTCCCTTGGAAAGACCGGCTACAAAAGCAGAGAAATTTATGGCTGGAAGTACAAATCCTTGTTGATGAGATTTTTTTATTTTTATTTTTGTATTAATAATGCACAAGACAGGTTCATCATCTAAACATGTCAAAATACTAAGAGAGTCTGAATATGTCAAGTTACTTAACGCCCCCTCAAGTAAATTCGAAAATATTTTTAAATCTAATTAAATTTAAATTCGAAATTGATTTTTTTTTTCAAACTCAAGTTTACTCCTTGATTCAAATTGTAAATTGATTTCTAATTTTATAGAATTGAGATAAATAAAATTCGAGTAACTATTAAGTACAAATTGCTACCACAACACAAGTGACAAAAAAAACAAATTGCAGATGATTATACTCATCACAACCTAAACACCTAATTAACTTTTTTGTGGCAGGCGATGAATTAATTTTGTGAATATTACTAGTAATACAATAATTAACTAAAAACAAGGACAAATGGGATCCTAAAACCTACTCAATGACTCATGCTCAATTGTAGGCATCATGTACTCTCCAAATTCCCAAGGTTATGTATGGTTTGTATGGTTAAGAAGTTACGGTGGGACGATGGCTGACGAGAATTGTATTGAAATAAAAATATATGTATCTATTTATAAAATTTTAATGTGATGAAAGTTTTGATTTATCTGTATTTATAGATGTATAAAATATACATAATGATTATATAATATAACGGTATATAAAAAATTTATTAATTTCTAAAGTATAAATTTATATAAATATAATTTTAAACGTTTATATATATATATATATGGTATTGACTTGAATAAAAATAAATGATCAATTATATATATAAGAAATAAAAAATTTAAATAATAATTTTAAAATTTAATTATATAAAATTTGATAGGACGAAAAGAGATTGGAGACTGGAAAGAAAGACTACATAGGGCATATATTCTCATACAATTCATTATTATTATTATCATTATTATTACTTGCTAAAACTACCCTACGATGCCATCTGGTGGATCGGAACTCAGACCCACCTCTCCTATATTAATGTGACGTCAAAATACAAGGAATGTAAAATATGATTAAGGTTTGTTTTCGGACAGAAAAATGTGGTTAAGAATCACAGGATATGGAGGTTGGTTTCATGCACGTCTTGGAGCACATACTCCACGGCACGAAAGTCAGGTGCAATATTAGCTCTTGCCCACGTGCCAAAATATAAGAGGTTCACTCTTAGTGGTGCTACGTGAAATCATGAACTCTCCAAACCTGGCAAATCTTTAGAGGGTGTTTGGGGAGCTTAAAAGTATTTTAAAATATTTTATAAAATATTTTAAAATTTTAAAAATATTTTAAAAAATTTTTAGTGAGCAAATTTATAAATTTTTAAAATAAAATATTTGAAATTTATAATTTTTAAAAAATAAGTTAAATATCTTTTATTACATTACATTGATAATATTTAATCTATTTTTATCATTATTATAAAGAAAAATTATAATTAATTATAATTATAAATTTCAACAAAATTTTATAAGATGTTTACAAACACTTTATAAGTTTATTTTAAAAATAAAATATATAAACTTATAAATTTTAAAAATATTTCATAAATTACACGATTTTATAAACTTTTTAAAAATAAGCTTAGTCAAATACTCTCTTAATCTCCTTGACAATATATATGGGCTTTGAATATGGTTCGATCCACGTTCCAGCCCAATACTTCTAACAAATTAAAAAGCGGAAAATACCTTGGGCTATAGAGTATAGTAAGCCCAATTAAAAACCTTCTACTATTTAAGCTTTAAGGCTAGGGTTCCATCTAGTCTTACGACGGTCAGATTGCCGAAGCTTTCATACATCAGCAATGGTGAAGGGGCGCCAAGGAGAACGCGTTAGGTTGGTTTGTTTTGTGTTATCTACAAAGCTACATGCATGCTTATCTGTTTAAATTATCGAAAATTTGTTTCTTATCTGGTTTCTTGTTTTCCCCTTGAATTGTTAGATTGTATGTCCGCGGAACAATCCTTGGGTATAAAAGGTATACTGAAATTTTTGGTTCGGCTTTTAGTTGTGCCGTGTTACTTGTTTATTGATAATGTCGGGCACAAAATGAATAATTTTGTGAATGATGTTATGGATGCTAGGTCAAAGTCGAATCAGTATCCCAACACGTCGTTGATACAGATAGAAGGAGTGAACACAAAAGATGAAGTGGCATGGTACCTCGGGAAGCGAATGGCGTACATTTACAAAGCGAAGGTTAAGAAGAACGGCTCTAACTACCGTTGCATTTGGGGCAAAGTCACGCGTCCACATGGTAACAGCGGCGTTGTCCGCGCCAAGTTCAAGTCTAATCTTCCCCCAAAATCCATGGTATATTTCCTCAAAGTCTTTGCTTTTTTTTTTTTTTGAGGGGCGGGAATGATGGGTGGGGACATGATGATTTTTACTTATATATATTCAAAGTGTGGGTTTGATATGCATCGGCTCAGACATTTTCCACAATTTATTAGTTGATGGAATGCTTTAAAATTTCACAACGTGAGTCTGGACATATAATATATTTTTATTTGAAACTGTACCCTCGGTAACCTCAGAAATTTGGTGGTATTGAAGTTCTTAACTTCTTCAGCCAGTTGAAGTGAATTATTTATTAATCCATGAAATTGCTTATGTTTGCTTGGCTTTTGTGGTTAAGTGAAAGTGCATTCCTTTTTGGAAGCTTGCCTCTTTTGTGAGATGGATAATTTGCACGCTCATATTGTCATATAATGTTTAGCTTTGCTGTTTGCTAATGGCTTCTGTATCTTGTGCTTGTGAAACAGGGAGCTAGAGTAAGGGTATTCATGTACCCAAGCAACATTTGAGGTAAAGACTTGAACTCTGGTACATTGTTCTATATACGTCAATGTCTTCTGGTATCTGGTGTGTGGGAAAAAATTCTTTAGTATGCGGTTATCCTGATGTTGGCATGCCCGTAACTATAATTTAGTACTCAAGGGTTTTAATCCATTTATTGTTTGAAGAAATAACACAATCATTCAAAGGAAAAGCTTCAAAATTACTTTCCTTTTAAGCTCTATTCCACTGAATAATGCATTGCAAATACTTTCAAGCATTTGTACGGCAATGAAATTGAGGATCCTCTACAGCACAAACGTCCTTTCTAGTTGTTACCTTTAACTCAATAGGGATTATAACGCTAACCTGTTTTCTGTAACTTGCTGTTGTTATTAAGGTTTTAGTGTTAAGCTGTCATTGTGTTTTGGACTACCTTCGTCACCTTTTCAATTTCTGAGTGTGTTGTATGTGTTTTTTAGAATCTATATTAATTTGTTGGTTGTCTGACAAGGACCTGAGTTGATGTTATCTTACCTTCCATCCACGTACCCATTAGTGCATTCTTTAACCACTTTATTCATCTGACCCCTTTCTGAATTCTCAAGGTCAATTCAAGAGGAAATTAGTTTAGATTGTTGTTAATTTGTGTTGTTGATATTTTTGGCATTGGTTTATTTCTAAATTTCTTCTTGTACGTTGCAGTGATTGGGTTGTTGTGAGCAAGATTGGGAGCATGAAGTGAGGCCAACTCTTCATGATTTAGCTATAGTTTTGCGTTTGGGAAAATTTTTAGTATCAGCCTATTTCATGTTTCTTTTTTATGTTGGCACCTCATTTAAGAAAAAGGTTGTTGCGGCGAAGGATTGTGCCACGGCTCGGCTATGGCACCACTGTACCTCATTAAATAGAATTTTAAACTTTGGGACATTTTTGAGTATTCGTGCTGTTGATCTGTTATGGCTGCATGGTATTGCTTTCTTTCTAATTTTAAAATGTTCAGATGGGAGACTGGACTTCCTTAAATAAGGCTGGCATTGGCGACCCTCTGGTCCTGTACCAGCACACAGTTGTCTTGCAGTGCGCCTTGTAGATACTTCACTTGAGTAAGATTGTGACAATTGTTTGTCGCAATCTTAAGTGTTTCGATGTAAATATACTGAATGCATTTTTGAATAGACCGTCGCATGATGGGATGCTTTCATTTCACTAGCCTGTTACTTCATTAATGTCTGGAACTGTGATTTACCAGGGAAAATAAATCATATTCCAGCAAGGAAAGAAGGGCAGCCACTTTTGATTGTTATCTGTTGGGAAAATTATTTATTTCTGTTTTAGCTCATGCGTGGTGCTGTAATATATTCTACCAAACTAGAAAATTCAAGTCAGAGACGGGGGTTTTACTGATAAAATGTCCGTTGTCTGGCAAGTGAAGACGGCTCGCTACGGACTTGTCTAATTGACGTGTAGTTACGCGACTCCAATTTTAGTCGTTATCCAGTTTTTTGGTTGTTGGGTTGAAAAGCATTAAGCATTTTTTTTATAGTGAAACAAATAAAAGAGAGGCATAATTTAGTTTTGTTGACTGATTTAAAGTGTGTAAATTTGAATGGGTTAAAATCCCATTTGTGAGCCAAACACTATTTTTTGTCATTAGTAAATTATAATTCCCGCATGCCATTTGAAAAACAAGTTCTATGTTCATAGGAGATCTCTGAAGGCCGCTTAAATCTTTAATAACTTTATATTTCAAAATAATTGCATATATACAGGGAGGTAGAGAGAGGGAGAGGGTATATTCTTATGGAAATAGGATTTTTTTATTAGCATTTTTGTTTTATATATCATTCTATCTTTTTTCTCCCTTTTCCTTTTAATTTATTATTTTTCTCTCAAAATATCTTTCTTAATTTTTTATTCTTATTTTATGTATTTTTATATTCATAATATTAAATAATTTAATGTATATTAATTTAAATGCAGTAAATTTATAATTTATCAATAAAATATACACGCATAAAATTAATTTATTTTAGTAATAGATATATGTATACATAAAAATGGCGTAACTGAATATTATACACAATTACTTTGTAGTCTTGATTAGGATACTGTTGAAATTTTATTTTATAATTATATATTTATAAAAAAATAATATGCAAAGATTGCTGCTACAAAAATATTTAACTTTTCATAGCAAATCAAATTTTCGAAAATCTGGTCTTTAAAACTCCAAAATTTTATGATCCAGTTCTAAAAAGGAAAGTTTCTTTTTGATTGAATTAATTACGCTTTCTTTTTTTTCTTTCTCCCCTTAAATACTTCAAAGTTAAAATCAAACTTCTAATATTCACTATTAAATATCTATTGGACACTAATTTAAAAATGAACAAATAATGAATGATATATGCAAATAGTGAATTTTATATATTTAAATAATATATAATTTACTTCTTGTAGTTTATTACTCAATAATTATAGTCTACACATACATTAGGTTTCAAGGCAGATAATAAAAGGTTTAATAAATGCCACACTTAATTGTAGTGCAACACGAGAGAGGGTCCTTCTTTCTATATATTTAAATTAGATAATAGATAATTTCAAAATTAGATTTTAAAATTGGATTCTAATGATCTCATTTTTCAGAAATATACGTTAAAAATGGGGTTGGAAATAAATCATGACAAATGATTTCAAAAATAGGATTTCATAATTTAATTTACCACAAAAAAAAAACTACAGTTGGTTGCTTTTCCTATGAGTTTTTGTATTCATTTTTTTTTAAGTAGAGTGTATTTTTATAGTATTAGTTTTTGTACTCTAAAAAAATACACTATACTTCAAAGCATATGTTTTTTTTTTTTCTTATATGAATAAATATTCAAAATCTCATTATTACCTATATTCAAACCAAATCATATTCTCATCTGTATGTATACATGCATATATTTATATGTTAAAATTTAATTATTATTTTTACACGTCATCATCCCATTCAATTACTGTGTAACATTAGACATATAGAAGAACATAAAAACAATCAAACCATGCAGTCGCAATTATTACCTTTATATTGTTAATAAACTTGAACACTAAAAACACACATTGATTTTTAACCTCTTAAAAAGTTATAACCAATCATAAAAAAATAATAATAATAATAATAATTTTTTTATTATACATCATAATAAAACAAAAAAGCTCATAATTATTCCATACTTTTTTATTTAATTTGTTTTTGTTCGTTTTTTTATACCACTAAAATTTAACACACGGTAATACAATACAAATAAAATAAAATAAAATAAAAATTATTTACCACAAAAAGGAAAGAGGGGGGGACATGGAAAAAAGTGCACTGAGCAAACATGGTGGTACCTCAACAAATAAATATGGTGGCGGCGACTGACGATGAAAGCACTGGCCCATTTGCATCTCTTTGCCTAAATTTGCGATTCACTGCCTTCGCTTTTCCCGAGATTCCTCTTACACAAATACGCTGCGAGACGCTTTTATCCGCCCCCTTATTGGCATTTCCCTTCGCCTTCTCCCTCTGTGGACGCTAAATTTCCGCGTAAAAGCTGCGATCTTATTCGGATTTTTGGTTTCTGTTGGACCATGGGGGATCACGGGAAGGCTAAGTCGGATATTTCGCTCGCCGGAACTTTTGCCAGCAGTGCTTTTGCGGCTTGCTTCGCTGAGGTATGGCATACTCCTCTTTTTCTTTTTCCCTCTTTTTTTCTCTGTTTTTTTTTACGGAATTTTGTATTTAAATTTATCCATATATTCTCTCATTGAGATGTGGTTCATGTCTTACGTTTGTTTGACTTTTTTTTAAAAATGTTTTAGGCTGCTTATTTGTTGAATTTTTTGTGTATTCGAATTTTTTATTTTTTATTTTTTTTTGTTTTACATCGAACTGATAAGAATTTGAGCTGGAGAATGCTTTAGTTTTTTGCCTGTAATGCGTTTGAATCGATTGTATGCATGTGAAAATTATAATTATTGTTGTTTTTTTTGTCAAATTTTCCTTCTGAATTGTTTGATCCGTTGTTCTAATCTCACAGAGAGATCTTGCCGTTTAAATACATGCTTATTATTAAGCCTGAATTTTTTTTGGTATAAGTTTGCTTCTGAGATTTTTGAATTTTCCTAAGAAATTTTGTTAAAAATTTTCTTCGTTCTATTTGGAATATGCAGTTCTGTTCCAGTTTCACTCCTTTCATTGGGAATTTTGAATTGCTTAGTTTGTATAATGGAATGCTTATACCTTCCTAGAGCTTGTCGTCGAAGTTGTGTTTTTACTGCTATCTTATATACATATTGTTAATATTGTTGTCTCGTCATTATTGAAATCCTAACAATAACATAATTGCTAAACCTACTCAAACTAAAAACCTAGTTTAACATTTCTAACGCTTGTTATGGTTATTAGAGAGTGATTATTTCCCTGCTGCGTTTCATTATTTTTGAAGTGCATATGTTAGTTTGACTAATCTCTCTATGGTGCATATCTGCATGTAGATATGTACGCTTCCATTGGATACTGCCAAGGTCCGGCTTCAGTTGCAAAAGAAAGCTGCTGCTGGGGATGGGATGACTTTGCCAAAATACAGGGGATTGTTGGGTACAGTTGGAACTATCGCCAGGGAAGAAGGGCTAGCCTCTCTATGGAAGGGCGTCGTGCCAGGATTACATCGTCAATGTTTATTTGGAGGTTTAAGGATTGGTTTGTATGATCCTGTATGTTGTCTCCTTAAATTTTGATCAATTAGTCTCAGTTGTTTGGTTTTGCTTTAATGGATTTTGACTTCTGTTTGTGCACTGAACAGGTTAAAACATTCTATGTGGGCAAAGATCATGTTGGAGATGCACCATTATCAAAGAAAATACTTGCTGCACTCACAACAGGTGAGAGCTTGCTGCTGATGGTTTTGTCTTTTTGTATTAACCTGGAAAAATGGTTTCAAAATTCCAATAATGTGATGTGCTAATATTAGACATTCTTCATGTCTTAATGTTCTGTATCTGAACTTTGTTAATTGGAACAGTGTTTTTGTTTGTCTTCTGCTTTTGAAATGTTAACTAACTAACAAGTCAACATCACCAGGTGCTGTAGCAATCACCATTGCCAACCCTACTGATCTTGTTAAAGTACGACTTCAAGCTGAGGGGAAACTGCCCCCCGGTGTGCCTAGGCGTTATTCAGGGGCGGTAAATGCGTACTCTACAATTGTGAGACAGGTCATACTTCTGAGCTTTTTTTCCTGCTTCTTTCTGACTGGTCTTTAAATATGAGTATCCTACTTGACCGCTCTTGGTTATAAATACCATCCAAAAACTAGGAAGGAACTTCAGCTTTGTGGACTGGAGTTGGCCCAAATATTGCACGCAATGCTATCATAAATGCTGCTGAACTAGCCAGTTATGATCAAGTGAAGCAGGTATGATAACCCTGCACGTGCTTTCTGTTACGTTGTCTCCTAATATAAACTGACTTGTTTTTGTCTCGTGATTCTGACCTGTTTTTAATTGCCTCACAGACAATTCTTAAGATCCCTGGTTTCACGGACAATGTTTTCACTCATCTCTTAGCTGGTTTAGGAGCCGGTTTCTTTGCAGTTTGCATAGGCTCTCCAGTGGATGTGGTAACTTCTTCAACTTCACGTCTTAAATGTACTCACATATGAAAGGATTCCTGCTGAATGACAGGGTTGAAGGAGATTTACTGATGGGCCAAAGAGATTTTTGTGCATTGTGATTGAGGCTTGCTGATTAACATTGTTGGCTCTCTGTGGCAGGTCAAATCAAGAATGATGGGAGATTCTGCATACAAAAACACACTTGATTGTTTTGTGAAGACTTTGAAGAATGATGTAAGTAAATTTCCTGCTGTGCCAGTGTTTTTTATTTTTGACCTTGCTTATGGTTTATTTAGGTTATTTGAGGGCAATGTTAGCCAAGCATCTGATTAGTGTTGTGGAAGTTGGTACCACTGAGAGGCACAGAGAAGGCCGCTCAGAAATTTTGAGGTCCAGTGCTATGGAATATATTAGAGAACCCATGCAGCTGTGTCTATGTTGTTGTTAATTCACAAAAAAAATTAACAAATAAAAAAGGAAGTTTTTTCTTGGAGAGGATAAGTTCAGCTTTTAAAATTGAAGAGAATGCTTTTATAATAAATTTCTCAGACACAAAAACTTGTGTTGAAGTAACCCTCCCCACACCAGATGAAACTTATTTAGGTAGTATTTGTACCAGTCTAAAATATTGGCGGTGCCCCAAAAAACATATGTGTCCTCAAAATGTCACTGGGCTGTGAGGTAAAGAAATTAGGGCTACTAATTTCTCATTTGGCTCGCACCCCATTGCTTGTATGCACAAACTTGGGAGAGAAATGCCAACGGATTTGGAGTGATCTTGATCTCTCAAAACTGTAAAAATTTGTGAACGTTATTTAAGTACATGATAAATATCCCTTCCCGAGCTAGTTGTTGAGAATGCAACTTCCTTTAATGTACTTTTTTTTTTTACCACAACTTTCAGCATGCACCCCCACTTCTTACGCTGATAATATTTTGTGCCTGGACTTCTGCATAATCTTTATTTGCTAGTATATAAATAAATGAAATATTTGTCTTCAACAATAGGTGGGGTCTACCTTCATTGAGTTACAATAATTGTACAGTCAAGCACCATGTTTTACAGGGACCTATGGCATTCTACAAAGGCTTTATCCCCAACTTTGGACGACTAGGATCGTGGAATGTGATCATGTTTTTGACGTTGGAGCAGGTATGTATCTAGTAAAACCTTTGCTTGAAACACCCACTTCCAAGTCTGTTCTTTTGCCATCCCTAACCCATGAAATTCAATCTCTCATCTTTTTCTTCAATTGCAGGCTAAAAACTTCGTAAGAAGTCTCGAGTCGTCGTAAAACAGAACCGAGCTTAAAACATTGTATTTTATGTGCACTCTGCAGCCATCAGATATCTTTAAGAGGAAATAATATCCTCTTTGTTTTCATTTTTTTTCAATAAGCTATGTTATCCAATGTCAAACAATTGAAGGCACAATGCAAGTCCGCAAACGCCTTCAGTTGATTGTCATTTTCTGTTCTTTCCTACTTATTGGCCGAAAACTCCTCTCTCCTTTCCGGACTTAAATATAAGCAGCTGCTTGTGATTTATCATTACTCATTGTAACGGCTCACACAAGATTCGGTGATTGCCAATAAAAATTGAGTCAGCAAATTGTTTTTTTCAGTGAATTATGAGTCCACTCGGATTTTATTCGTCTATTCTTCCTTATCTAAAACTTGCTCGGAAATTCTCTGTATTTCATTGATTAGCAAACCATGCCTTCAGCATTAGAATGTTGCTTCCAGACTCCACGAGGGAAAGCCTGACAGTCTAAGAAGACCAACCATATTTATACTATTGGCCTGATTTGAGTAGCCTAAGCCAATTCATTCCAATGATTACATAATATGTTATTAGTTGACACCTGTAATAGAAATCATTTCTATTACTCTTCTTTTTCTGAATTTTCATGAATTTATACCTACCTCCTGAATTACACTGTCAATTCAAATTCGGTTCTGGGTACCCTGCAGTATGGTCAATTGATGGAAATACATGGAAAGGCCTCCATTTGGGGAAACAACTTAACAGGCCTTCGTTTGTTCATGAGATTCTGCATGTTATGCATATGAATCGAATGTTTTATAAAATAGAAAAGAAAATTATTCACCCACACGCATCATAATAGACATTGATCCATAATGAATTGATGGTAGCATCCCCTAGATCACTAGCCATTACTTCCAACGTTTATCATCTCTCTTGGGACATTGCAAGCCAACCATGAGCATCACAAAGTCCAATCCATCAAAGAAAGAAAGTTCATGCTAATTGGAATCCCATGTGAGAGATCAGTGAAAGGGAGTCCACGCTCCTGCAATTGCCTTTAGCTCTGTCCTCCGTGTCCCCCATGGCAGTAACAGGTAACACACCACATTGGATTAAACAAAATGGAGAGAAAAGAAGAATAGAAAAGGCAATAAACAGAAACAGAACTTAAAAAACTGGAAAAAGGAAAAGCAAGATTATGAACCTGTCAGGCCAACTTCTTCTTCTCGAAAATCCACTTGTGCACCACGGCGCAGCACTCTTGGTGAAACCTTGCATATGACTGCTGCAACCTTCTGTACACCATTAGAGCACATGCATCCATGTAGTTTTCATATCTCTCATAAAGTGCTGGAATTGTAAGAACCACAACAAGGCCTATCACAAAGAAATTATTATTATTATTATTATTTCCAAGATGATGATGATAACAGCAACAAAAAGGACGCTCATAACCATATCTTTCAGAGTTGGTCACTTACTGGTGTAGGCTAACGTCAGGAAATTTGTGAGCCTCCCCACAATAAATATCATCAACAGAACAAGAGCTACTTTAACGTACAATCCTTTGTCCCTTCCGAGGGCAACGTCTTCACAGACAGAGAGCACCGTGTTTACATGATTGCGGATAAAAGTCGCCGCTTCATTTGCTGTTTCTTCTGAGAGATGGAAATGCGGGAGAGGTGGTGCAGGCCTGTTTCAGATTGTTTTTGGACGGTTAAACAAACATTACAACAGATGATGTTACACACAGAGTTGATCTCACTTGAGTAGGCGGCCATGGCTAGCTTTGTTTTGATGGCCTGACAAGTTTACAGATGAAGAGAACAACTAGAAACTACCCCCAAGATTGCATTCCGAGTAACAAAATGTCTTGATTGTGAACTGACCTACTTTCTTACCCTTGAGGAAACAGTTGTGCCATCTTTGGCTTTGGACTTGTTTCATCTACTTTGTCTTCCTCTGTTGCAGCTAGGTTCAATTTAACTCAGAAACTTAGTTTTTCCCTTCACTGGCATGGACTGCTCTGCCTTTTCAATGCAAATTGGTATTGAACGGAGATGGTGCTTGGTGATTGTGTATCAAGGCCTTGAATTTCAGAATGATCTAAACTAATGCAACCCCTAATTTTGACCTCAACTCCACATCTCAAGTTATAGCCCCGAGTTCAAATTTAACACACGCATAAATGGCTAAAAAAGAGACTAGTTTCAAATAAGTAACCTGTTCAAAATTGCAGCTGATTTTGCCCATAGGAAAAGGATGGTAAATAGGAGCAGCAACACACTTGAGGCAAATGACAGCAGGGTATAACCAGACATCTCAAACATCACCCAAGCAGCCAAAGTTACCACTAATATTCCAGCTGTTAGATCTTTCCTCCTCCATAGCATCACATCTGCAACTGTTCAACAGAATAGAACCAAATACTTAAGTTTCTTCACTTTTGAGTATCAAGTCAGTTTCTGCCTACATTTTCAACTTTTCTTGGATCAACAGGTCTCTTTCCATAACTGAAAGTCATGTGAAATCAAATGGCCCAAAACATGTAAACGATATGCAGAACTCCCAAATAGGTAGCATAAAGTCGAGCATCAAGATCAGATATCATAGACACCGGGAAAAAGCATAATATTGTTTTAACAATAATGACATCAACCCTAAATCTTGGAAGAGAAAAAAAATATCTTGTACAAGAGAAATGAAAGTCCAAAACATATCTTTGTGGTCTGAAAAACTAAACCCATAAAAAATGCTGAATTAAACGGCATCTCAACCATTGCAGACTTTTTCCCTTTTTTTTTTTGTAATTTTGACCAGAACCACAGCAGACTTACCAATTGCTCCTCCAAGAATCTGATGAACGCTTCTGTGCCTATTAAACAACCGATCTGATGAACAACACATTGTCAAGTATTCAGGAACAGTTAGAACCCATCAACTAATTGAAATGTATTCACTTCTATGCCAAATGACCAAAATTTGAGGGAAAAAAATTAAATCTTTCTGTGCTTTACAAGGACGTAAAGATCGGTTTGTTCAGTAAAGCTCTTAATCACGTATTTATGCGTTTGTGTGGGCGCTTGTTTATGTGGCGTAGCTCTGAGCGCAGCGGAAGGGTGTCAACATGTGGGGTTAGAAGTTCTCAAGTTCCAGCTGGAAAAGCTGAAAAATGCTTTCCACTGCATTCTTTTTCCAATACATAGAATTAAGATTCATGACCGTAAAGTCGACGACGCTGGAGAAGAAGCTGATTGGCGTTTTCTTTGCTTGAAGATTAGCTTGTGGGGCTCATATTTTCCCTTTTCCTCTTTTGCCCTTTGGAGTGAAGTGTGACAAAAGGTGCTAAGGGAAGAGAGTTTGGGCCATTAAACACAATTTAGTAAATTCATTAACGGGACATCTTTGACTGCAAAATCCAATTTTGAAGTGTTCGCTTATTAAGCTCTGTCAGACGCAATAAATATACGAAGACGACTTTTCAAGTGAAATAATCATAGAATGAAACGAGAAAGAATATTTGGGTTGGCGGCAGACTATAATAATACCTCTTTTTTTAATTACTCAACTCACCAACGATATATTGGTATCCTGTCAAAATTATAACAACTCTTTCTTTTTAGGCACTTGCCCAAATTTACATGTACAATTGAAATTAATATAACTTAATTTCCGAAATTTACTTTAGGCTGTTGTTTTTAACCTAGTGCTAATTTTTTCAGAGTATTTTTGTACAAAAAATAATTATGCCAAACCTCAACAGGAAAATCAAACGTTTAACTTTTTAAGTCTACTAAAGTTAACTGTCTCCTATTCTAATGCTCATTGCCAAACTCCTCATTCCACTGATAATTTTAGCCCATCTTAGAACCTTAAATTACAATGAATTGTAATCCCCGGAAAAGAAAAATAAACTTTGATTTGAGATATGTTGGGACAAAATATATATAATTATATAGGTACTCCATTTATAATATTCTTTACGGCACATATATGTGCTGTGTGTGTGTGAAATAGTGCAAGCCCAATGAGTGGTGAAAAAGAGTGAACATTAGGGTTCTACAGTTCGCAAGAAAGTGGCTCTATAGAAGAATGGCTCGATCTAGGAATTCTTTGTTTGAAATTCACTGTATCGTATAATCAGAACTGGAAAGTTACAATCTCAATATTTTTCCAACATCATTATTACATAAAAACAGCGGGCATTTCAAATACAGTAATAATTGTATCTTACTGGAAGGGCATACCTACCATTTCCCGTCAACAAACAAGATACGAACTGCAAAAAGTAAATTACATCATTGCACCTCCTCTAATGAAATACATCTTACTCAACTAAAACCTTATCTTTCACCAAAATATCAATAAATCACACTATCCAAACGCCTTACGAAATTATGCAGATGAAATCATATATAATAAATGCAAAACTCCATCTAAACCAACAATACTAACAAAAAAAATCTCATTCTCTACAAGGAAATTTGCAAGACAAGCCTAGGACAAGATAAAATGAAAGAAAACTGACGGACAACTCCGAACAAATATTGTTATCCGAAACAAAGTGCAAGGAAAATCATGAAGAAACTGCAATTAAACATATCTATAATGAATTTGACAGTTAAACCTGGATACCGAAATCTCCATCGAGAGAGACGTTATGCGAGAGTTCAGCGACGAAATCTCCATCGAGAGAGACGTTATGCGAGAGTTCAGCGACGAAATCTCCTGTGACGGAGTTGCACATCAATCTGCCGCTCCGAACGATCTAGATCGGACGCCAATGCCGCCAAATCGAACTCTGAAAAAAAGGGCCCCTGCAACACCGTGTTCACGCAATGCACAGCGCACAGCTTCGATTCTTGGTCCTCGTGGCACAAGATTCTAATATTGCTCGCCCCTGCCCCTCCTCCTCCTCCTTTGGTGCTGCAACTCATTTATCAGTTTGTCAATCCCTGACCCCGTAAAACCCATAATTGTTGCATATGAATTTGGCTTAACCTCGGCAATTTCCAGCCACTGCATTCGATGAGGAAGAAGAAAGGGGTACAATGGAAAATGGCTCTGATTTCATTGGAAACCGCCAGGCATGCTGTGGGAATTGGGCTGTTGTTGGCCACAGTCCTGGAGCTGAGGCGAGGGTGGGACACACCCCCACACCCTGCTCCAAGGCCTTTTGCTGTATTTCTTTCAATGTTTTTGACATGTAAAAAAAACATAAAGAAATATACAGAAATTTAAAAAGAACGAAAGTGTATTTTTAAACTTCAAAATTTGCAAATAAAAAGTCACTAATTTTTAACAAATTTTAATTATTACTATCATATAATTTAACTCAAGTAAATTATCATATTATCCAATTTCTTCCCACTCTTGTGTTTAGAAATAATAATTAGTGTACACTCGTGCGTTCATTGTTTTCCACCTATGTCAAGCAACAAGACAACAGCTCTGACAAATTTGCATTTCTATCTCTCGCAGAGTGCAAAGAAACGATGAGAACATTTCGTTCATCAACTAGAAGAACATCATAGAAACTCAAGTAGAACTTGCAGAAAGTATCACGTCACACAAGGAGGTCGTAGTGGTTTTTTCCGGTGTAGAGTAGCCTCACGGCCTTCCGTGGCATCCCCTTTCTCAATCCTTCATGAAACTCCGATCCATATTCTTGAATGGGAATGAAACCAGATCCCAATCCACCATACTGCACGCACAAGAAAGACAAATATTTGAGGAATCACAACAGACGATCGATCCTCAACAAAAGGACGAGGTTTCTACAACACCATTCTCAATCACCAGGTCAAGTTCGCGTAACCTTGATGGTCCATGCTAAATGATAATTTGATCAGGGTTAGGAAAGCAAAGCTCATTCCCCTAGAACATATTTTCCAAATAGAAGATCCAATCAAGCACAATCTTACTGCTTACAATTTCACAAGGAGTCATGCACTTATAATGCGCAGCTCTAATAGTTATAAACTTTAACTTCATCCGTGTATATTTTCTACAGCTTTTTTCAGCTATAATTCGTTTGAACATGTTTAAATATAGAGCATATAAGCTCTTAGCAACAGTGCTCCTTAGTAAGACATCTACATAGAGGCTGAGCTGGATGATATACATGGTACTTCCTAATCCAACTTCTGCTCGTTTTGACATCCAGAGTTCATTTAAGGGGTTGGCAGAAACAGAATCAGGTTGCACTTAAAAATTCAATGACTGGCATGGATCAAGAAAAACATGATTTACCTATAAGCAAGCAATTCTAAAATATTATTATCTAGTGAAAGAAATTAAGGAAGATATGGATCCTGCAAATAGTGGAATCACCAAAGAGGAAGTGTGTGAAGTTTGAATTGAGTTTTTTGGATTTGGATATGCTCAAAGATACGGCGATCTATCACAGATTATTTTGTTTACAGCAACATGGTAAAAAATTCTTCTTTAGCTTGGATGATTGTTCCTTGGGAATATCATATCATCTCAACCTCTTATTAAAGTAAAACTTTTGCTTTATTGGCTATTCGAATGAAACTGCTGCAATTGGTGCTACCTGATTAATCACACAGTAAGCAAACAGAATGTTAATCCACTTGCTTCATAATAGAGATTCAGTGACATGCCCTTGGTTCCAAACATAATAAGGTCTAAAATATAAAATAATGTGTGTGCAATAAGAGTACCTCATGTTCTGAAATGTATACAACTATTGGTTGGCAGCACAACTTGGATAGTACCTGATGTGAAAGAAATTCATTAATTAGCATAGAGTTACTGATAGAATTAACAGTGAGCTTTTTGGATAGTTTTTAGAACAATTGGATGCAGGTATCTATTGAAGCAAGAGTACGGGTGTGAGAAAAGTAGGGTCATGATAAACTCAGAGCCAAGGAATAAAATCCAAAAGTTGAATTCAATCAAGCCTCCAACTCCTTTCACTATCTCGCCCACAAGCCCCTTGGGCGGGGGGGATAACAGCACTAGATATGAACCACTCCACCATAACCAAGGAAAGATTAAAATATAAAACCATTAGCAGAATAACAAACTATGAAGATAGATGAAAGCACAACGTATTTTACTAACCAGAAGTTCAGCCTCGCCACCCCAAAAATCTGGCCTTCCAATGCGTTGGCAATAACTGCAGAGACACTTTAAATTGTGACTTCACATTTGCAACAATAAAACGATCATTTGGAGGGCCAAACCAGTAGTAGAAATCTCCTAACCACTAACAAATGCAAGGCCTAACCGTCTTAAAGATTCCTCAACAGTTATTGCAACCAATGCCTCTTCATGTTGACGGCGCTCTTTTTCATTGTCACATATAACTTCTTTTACAGCCATCCGTAATTCATCTGTCATTAGCACGGCATAAATTCCCGTTTCACAGCGAATGATTTCAAAAGTTGTTAATAACTAACTGAAACAGGATGTGTTATGGGATCCACTGACACCGTAGCACACTCGCAAAAAGATGACGAGAAATATGACAAAGTTGAATGTTGAGTTGCCTAATTTCAATGTATACCTCTACTGCAAATTCATACAAAGGACTCACATAACCCATTTTCGTGATCGAAGCTTCTCCAGGAAAATGCATCAACTTAAAACCTTTTTACTTATACCAAATGCGGATGCAGGAAGAAAAAAAGAAACAGTTATCTACCCTTTGGCTCATAAACGAACCTGCATTCTCCCTCTCTTCCCGTGGTCCGAGTGCCATGCCCTTGTTGAGAGCCATTCCTTTTACCTGATTTCAACCAAGCGAACTTACAAAGTAAATAGTTCTCTAATTACAATTTTACAAATATGGCGCATGACACAAGCTTAAAGTAAAGATAATCCAGCTTAGCTACTACTAAGGCTCCAAATTTTCAGTATGATGCACGAGCGCTTGTTACTTTTGCAATGGGGACAACGAAGAACATCTAACACTGGAAGATTTCACAAAATCCAACACCTACGAGGCCAGAAAAGACAGACCACATTCTTACCAGGGCGCGGAACAGGCAGCGTCCATCACCAGTGATTTTTTGAACAGAATACCGTTCCACTTTCTTCATTGCAAGCGAACCTGCACCTCTGAAACGCAAAACAGTCACCCAAATATCACGTACCCGTCTTAAACAATTCCTCGCACTCATTCAGCCATGGAGTAAATTCAACCATCTGGCGTTTGATTGAAAATCAAGAACCTGCTCGGAATGCAAATGCAAAAGCAAAAACAAAATCCCATACTCTGAGGGTCCGATTCTGGCGAAGAATTGAGGCGTAGCACTAACGAGGGAGGCAAAAGGAGGTGGGCTTCGAGGGCATTGACTGGAAACTGGAGGAACCGGAGAAGAGGCGATCTCGAAGTTCGCAGTGCCACGCCTGAGTTGCTGGAGAATATCTTCTGCTCGTTAAGTAGCAGGGAGTCATTATGACCAGAGCATGTGGGAGTGAGTACACAGTGGGAATAAATAGACCAAGAGCTTACCGTTGGAGGGATTGCTGGCCATGTGAGTTCTGCCCACTAAATATTCGATGGAATGCTGCAGCGAAGTAGTGATGGCCGGCGGCTAACTCAATCCCCAAGCGCGCTAAGCGCAATTGGCAGGCACCTTATTTATGGGAAAAGCAGATTTGCCACTTTTCATCTCAGTAAAATCACATTCCCAGCTCATAAAAATAAATTTTTTTGTTTATTTCTTTTAACATCTCGATGTGTGTGTGTGTGTGTGGATGTGTGTATCCAAAGAAATATTAAGATTTATTTTTGACTTGTACTGATATGGTCGATATGATATGATTGGTTGTATTTTTATGGCTATGTTTGGGACATGTGTTTTTGTTAGACGCGAGATGTATTTGAAAATAATTGTTTTAATTGAGTGAATATTATAATTGTTTGAATATATAAATAAAGTACATAATAATAATTAGATGATGTGCTATTTTATAAAAATAATAAGTATATTTTAAGTTATAAGTAAGAATAAATGTGAGTATATGTAATACATATGTATTGATTTGATTGTAAATAGATGTAATAATTAAAAAATAATTAGTTAGTTATATATGTAATAAATAGAAAAATTAAATTTAAATTTAAATAAAAATATTGTTCAGTGATATGTTTAATAATACGAAAATTAAAAGGATACAATAGAATTAAAAGATAGGTTCCAAACACAGTGTGTTTTTGTTTTGAAATGCTTGACTTCTTTCAATTTATATATATAATATCCTTGTAATAAATATTGAATTGCGTGATACAGGTTAATTATTAATTTTTATAATATAAATATATTAATATAAATGTGAGTGTTTTCGTGTATATATTGATATTGATTTAATCGTAAATATATATTGTGATTAAAAAAATAAATTAATTATATATATAAATTAAAATTAAATTTAAATAAACTTTTATTAAATAGTATATAAGGTTTAATGAAAGAATAAATTTGGAAACAAACATAGATACCCTGGTTGATTTTTATTTAGTTATTTATTTTAGTCACACACACACATATATATATACAGGGATATTAAACCAAAATTTCAATTTATTATTGCTTTGATAATTTTTAAAATATTGATTTTTGATTCAATTTGATATTTAAGTTTGGTATACTGTATTAAATTGAGTAAAAATTTAATTAAATAGTGATTATCTCATGTGATTGATATTTGTCTAAATCATCTCTCTACATCCACGAGTAGCATCAAATTATGTGTGATTTTCCTATAAATATTTTTAACATACGAAGATTGTGGGAAGTTTCCGATGGGCATAGGCGTGCCAGGTAAATTTCCTAGAACTACGCCAACGTGTCGAGGCCTACTAATGTTCTAGGAAGCCAACCTTGGAAGATTTTTCATCTAATTAAAATTTAACTACCTAAATACTGCAATGTTTATTCTGTAATTTTAGCAACAAAAAAAATACGTATTCAATTATTATATTTTTAAATTTTTATTTATTTTATTTTACTTTCATGTAATTTTTAAAATAAAAATATTTAAAACTATAAATTAAATTTTAAAAACAAATATAGACACCCAGTGCCTGCCCGTGTTTCAATATTAATAGTTTCATAAGTTTTAGATTTTTATCGTGTGATGGATCAAGACACACTTTATTAATCAAAGATAATTATGATTAACACGTCATGATGCATTTTATTAATCAAAGATAATTAAGTGACGTTTAAATCCAAACATACACCTAAAATATTGAAATGCGCATAGATTTTGCTCTTGCATTATACACGCAATACACTAATATGTGAATCACCACACCATTTAACGGCAGAGTAAGTTTTATATTTTTATTCATTAATTTTTTTTATTCATCAATTTTTTTTATATCTATATCTCTATATTAGGATTAAAAGTTTAATTTTAGTTGTAAATTATTAAATTACTATCATGTCTGAAGCAGCCTGTCTTGGATTGTGTCATGTCAATTACTGTACTACCATCCTCCAAAATGTTTGGAAAGAGAGTTTTTTTTTTTTGTTAGATATAATGTTCAGTAAAAATTGTGTTGATATAAGTAACATATTTAGAATAAAATTTTTAGTAAAATGAATACGATAATTTATAAAGATAATGTTTATGTTATAAAATATTAATAAAAATAAATTTCAATTTATGCATGATATATATATATGTATTAATTTAATTGTTAATAAGTGTAATGATAAAAAATAATTAATTAATTAATTATATGTACAAGTGAAATAAAAATTAAATTTTAAATTTAAATAAAAATAATATTGAGTGATATGTTTAATATCATCAAGTTTGAGATTATATTTTGGGATTGAAAATTGAGTTCCAAACATAAACCTAAGAGACTCCATCCAACCCAGTTTCCAGGGTTCTACTTCACGTCTTTACCCATCCTTCACGTCTTTACCCCTCAAATCTAACTTTATTATATTTTACCATCAACGCCATAACATCGCAGTTCGCACGCACCGATTAACCTACATAGTACATACAGACGCCTTGCACTCCCACTCACGCACATATACATTATGTATGTATTTGTCCATCTCTTTCAACGGCTCCTTGTAATTTTTTAATTTAATAGACACTTTCTGTTCCTCGTGGGTTGAATTAATCCCTCCACAATCTTTGAAACTTGCCGCTCTAGGGTTTTGTGAAGTCGAGGTGGGATTTATTGGATGTTCGATTGTAGGGTTTTAGCAGAACTCAAAGGCAGGCGTGGCCGTTCTGTCGACTAAGCCGGTGGCTCGAAGGCTGTCATTGAGAATAACAGCCTGCTCGTCTCAAATTTTGTTTCGTTGCTTGAGGTGGGTGCTCGTGATTTCTTTTTCTTCTTCTTTTTTCCCCTCTTTGATTATTGATCACTGGTTTTCTTGCTATATTTTCATTAAGGGTTTATTTATTCGTTTTTTTTCTTTGTGGTGTAATTTATGTTTATGTGCAAGAGAAGCAATAACGGAGGTTCTGGATGGATTTTGTTTTAGAAATTTTGTGTAATTGGAGTTGCTGCAAACAAAGTTTAAGCTGCTCTTATAGCACTTAAGAAAAAACTCAGAAAGCAAGAAACCGCTGAAGTTTAGATTGTTTAGTTATTGGGGGTTGCTTACAGACAGATGGAAGTATTGAATTGAGTGAAAATGCGTGACAAGGATGTTTGTTATAGTCTGGTTTTTGGAAGAAAATATTTGGCTGTACAAATGATTCAGTGGGCTCGAGTGTCATGTTCTGTATATTTGCACTACAAAAGAGCAGTTGTACTCTTGAGTTAGTCTGCTGGGATCACATTGTGATATTTCTCCGTTTATTTAATGTTCTTTATATTCAGATAGGGATCTGTTATTATTATTCTTTATTCGGACGACTAATTTCACAGATGAGTATTATTTAATGTGGATTACATCTAATGGATCATCGTTGCAAGTTGTAGGTTTAGTGCCTGGTCATTGAATATTTATGGCTGTTACCTTGAGCTAAGTCCTCATCACTAAAGTTGATCTTATCATTTTGATTTAATGATGCAGGAAAGATTTTGAAATCGATTGTTTTGTATGGGTTAAATTTTGCATGGGCAATTCACAGGGAAATGATTATTGCAGCATACTTATTAATTACATTAATTTTTGCTGCCTCGATATTATGTTGACTTCATTTATTGCAGCTTTGACTTATCACTTGGCTGACTTTGTTTGTTTGTGTGATTTCCTATTTGCTGGAGCATGCATGGAACTTATGTATTGCTGTTCAAGACTATTGCCTTTGTGTTATCTCTCTTTCTGAATTAAGAAATGTAGATTATGTTTGTTTGTTAATCAGTAACTCAATTAGTTTCTCAATAGAGATGCTCCTCCAGAAGGACTAGTTAAAATGGAGGGAAAAGAAGAGATTGAAAAGGAAAGAGTACATGGACAAGTTTGTTGGATTGGTCTAGGATCTCTTTTAGATTTTTCTGGTTTGTTGAAGTTGTACTCAATTCACACTTCATTCAATGGTATTTATGGCATGATGGAGTGACTCATAAATTATTTTATACGTGAAGAGGTGGGAAGTAATATACGTGAAGGAGTTTGATCCATGGTAGTATTGGATGACAATGGTTGTCTGTCACTGGAAGCTAAATTTGAGCATACTCTTTTGTCTTTAGTATTTTTTCGGTCGAGGCAATAAATTCCATTCATGGTCTGTTATAGCTAACATCATGGCACTCAATCTCTTAAGGAGCAGAATTGGCACCATCTCATCATAAGTAGGGGTGGCAACGGGTCAGGTCGAACTTGGGTATTACACTTGACCATTGATTCGAACCCTATTCGATTATTTTCGTGGGTTACAAATCTAACCCGAACCTAACCTGCTAATGTCGCGAGTTACTCGAATTTGATCTGTCAACAAAAAATTTTTTTTTTCTTTATTTAAAATTAAGCTTAATATTTTAAATATTTACAATTTTACCATTTAATTTTATTTAATTAATTTTTTATATTTATATCAATATTTATTAAATTATTTAAAATATATTCGTGGGTTTGCGGGTCACCTGGTGGATTAACCGAAAATTGACCCTTTTATCTTTTCAAGTTTGTGAGTCTTTTGATTTTGACTTGAAATCCACTAATTTTGGGTCGGGTCAAAAATTACCACCCCTAGTCATAAGGGAGCCTTTATAGAAGCGCTCTTTTATTTTTGTCTTTCTTTATTGAAAAGATAAAAAATGAGAAATGAAACTCTTGCCTAAGGTAATTTTTTTTACTTCTCTACAACGTGATGGTTTCCTCTTCTCCATGAGTGCTCATTACTATACCCTCTGAACATTTTACTTTCTTCTTCTTTCATTTTTGTTCTTCTTCTCTCCTTTCTCTCTTTTGTTTTTATATTTAAGTCTCTTTTTCTTCTCATAATTGTTTTCTTTTTCCTTTTTTTTTTCTATTTAGAACACTTTTTCTTTTTAATATTTTCTTATTGAAATTGATTTTGCAGTTCTTTAAATAGTTTACTTTTTATATTTTTTGTATAATGTTATAAAATTTTGTTGTGAATGTGGATATTAGAGATTAAATTCATGTTGAATTATTTTTAAATACTAAAATTTGAGCGGAAGTGTGGAATGTATATTGTGATTTGAACTTAAAATGTGTCCATGTTTGTATATTTTTATTTTGTAGAGAATTACTGATTGCATAATATTTTATTTATTAATGTAATTTGCAGCATACTTTGATAAGGCGCATGTTGTGCCACTTGCTGTGTGTCATTGGCTCCAACGAGCCTTTCTGCCAGAGTCTTGACTGGTGCCGTTAATGACTGTGGTTCTATGATAATTTCTTTGACACTATTACAGTGGTGTATCAAGAAATGCCTCTGATTGGACTTGAATGTTTGCCAGAATGGACTTGAACGCTTCCCCTGAGCCGGAAGAGGATGAAGTGTTTCCTAGACTACAGTCGGAAGAAGATAATGTGCTAGGACACATAGATTACATTGATCATGTGGAACACGGAGAGACTGCCGTTCAGATTTCACGCCGGGTACCCCTCTTGTCTTTTTTTTTTCGTGTACCATAGCAAGATACTTTCTGATTCTGTTTATGCAAGTTTTATGTTTATGGTTGTAATTAGTAAGCTTAATCTTCTGGTCTGTAGATTTAGCGTTACTGGCAAGGTCCTGCTCGTAATTATATGTAATTAATAGGTCTGGATGATATGCAATTTCAAATTATTGAGTTTGTCTTATAAGATAAGAATTTGGTTACTAGGTGGTGGTGTAAGAGTCAAGATTAAGGAACTTTAAATCTCAAGATTTTATGAAAATATGATCTATTTCTTTTTACTCAATGTTTATGAACAAGCTCTGCTGCTTATGGACTGTCGTTGCTTGAAAACAGTTCTTTACAAGTGAAATAGAAGTACTAACACCTAAATTTGTTGGATTCTTTCGAGCCAATGCAGTACCTTCTGCTAAAATACCGGCACAAATGCCTGTTTGGTATGCCAAAAAGAAGCATGCTGTCATCCCTAACCTGGCAGATTGCAAATCTAGAATGCTCTCACTTTACTTGGTCCCATGGAGCACTTATCATAGCAGTGCCCCTTCTCTACTTGCCAGCTAATAATTGTGATTTATCCTACTGGTCCACTTTTATGAGCTTGAAGTGTAGCAAGCACAGTGCATGTCTCTTATTTTGGCTCTTGCTTTGCATATCACTAACTGTATCTGAAAATAGTATTTATATGGATGCTGCACTTTATTTGAGAAAATGCAACTTGTTGCAATGCTTAGGTGATAAAATAATGTGAGTCCTCATCCACTTGAATCAACTTTCTTCCCTCTTACTGACGGTGAACGGGATGCTGCAAATAAATATAGCAAAAGGAACAGGGAGAACTTTTCAGAAGCATACATCTGAATGATGCACTTGGCATATAGTTTTGAATCAGTGGTGTCTCTCTTACTAAAGTTGAAATATGAAATGATCTCTGCTGACTTGCTATGATATTTAATTCGCTATTTTGCATCAGGAGCGTGAGGAAAGGATTCAACGAATTCGTAAACAACGTCCCGATGATAGATCATCCTATGGATATCAGCCAGCCCAAAGTGAAGATTTCTATCATGTAAAAAGGCAGAGGCCTAATGTTACACTTCCTCCAGGTAAATTATTAGGAAATTATGCGTGACAAATCTGTGTTGAATAGTTACCAAGGGTTCATATGGGGACTCCAGTACTGATTTACTGTATATACTCTTCTGCTCTTGTCTTGAAGAAGCATTTGAGTCCATGTTGGGATGGGTAGCCCAGGTGAAACCTGAAGACCAATACTAATCTTTCTCCATTTACTTTTCTGTTCTTCTGCATAGAAGTATTAGGGGTTTGTTCTTTCAACATGAATTGATTATTCTAATACTTAATCTTCTGCTATGAACATTCCCAAAAATGAATGGTCTATTGCTGCTGATACGAATTGTTAGTGAGGATTGTTTAGGTTCTTTGCTATCTTGCCGTCTAGACATACTTGCATAAGGAAAAGAAAAGAAAATCGATAGTGACAACTTAGTTCCTTTTTTCATTTATTAGTCTTTCAAATGGAATCTTTGTGGAGGTTGATCCTCCCCCTTGTGACGTGTTATCTGGGTTTTGGTGATGATTGTGTGAGGTTTGGTGTTTTCAGATTTGTATATATAAATATAATTTGTGTTTGTTTGGGAACAGTGCACTTCAGCAAGTATTACTGACGGCTTCCCATGTTTATTGTCCAATTTTTGTTTCTCGCTTGGCAGGTTGGTTAGACTGCCCTGCATGTGGACAGGAAATAAATGGATTGATCCCTTCAAAAGTTCCTTTAGGTGAATCATTCAATGATTATGTTCTCCCTGGCAGAAGATACTCATTTAGGCAGGTGATCCACCAACAGAGGGTTTTAGGAAGAAAGGTGAGTAATCTATTGCTACTCATGAATATTCACATTCTTGCTGTAATTCGGAAATAGTTTTGGAGGTCTGCACATATTGATTATAGGGGAACATCTTGCTTGGTTGGGAGCAGGTTGTGAATTAAATGGGGTCCAGAAGACATTGAATCAAATTCAGAGACATCTTGTGGCATAAATATCTCTGATGTTTGTTTTAGTTCTTGACCTATTGTAGTTAATGCCCATCAATATTTGATTTCTTTGGAAAGCCATGCAGGCTGAAGGCATTCAGTGGGAATACTTATTTTGCACTTTCTTTATCTCTTGGATTAAATGTGAAGGCATTGTATTGATGAATGAGATAGTTTATCTCGAGGTTGGAAAGAAGCTTTTTTTGTGACTGTAATGGACTGTTGTTGTGCTTGTAAGCATCATCATAATGATAGCTGGTACTTTTTGCACACTTTATGTGTGTGCTTGACCTTGTAAAAAATTGCAAACCTGTTGATTTTGTATCTGCACCTCATTTATATTTGTCTAATATTTTCAGTGTTCATCTTAACTAATGATAAGTTCAAAAATTGTAAGTATAGTTGATTAAAAATAAAGAATCGGGGTGTGCAGCATGGGGGTAGGTGTGAGAAGTTTTGTGTTACAAAGAGAAATGCCTGGGTTGCAGGAATAAATCTAACACCTGCTCATACCAATTTTTCAAGTTTGATGTTTCACCATCTAGAGACTAAGCAGTTAGTCTTGGGGTTTTTTCTACCCACATAGTATATAGTTGAGATAGAATTCTACCACCATTTTATGTGTAACATGTTGATAATGCCTCCATTTCGGATTTTTAGGTGATTTTACTAGTGCCTATTGCTTGATTTGAATTTTATACTGAATATTTCAGCTTGGTTTGGTGGTTGATCTTACCAATTCAACTAGATACTACAATTTCAATGATTGGAGAAAAGAAGGTATTAAGCATGTCAAGGTGTGTTGTTTGTACTCTGTCTCCTTGAATAACAGTTTGTTGTTTCAACTACTTTTGGACTCACAAATCTTCGGCTCCTGATTATCTGCATTCTAATTCAGATTGCATGCAAAGGGCGTGATTCTGTGCCCGATAATGAGGCTGTAAATAAGTTTTTTTACGAGGTATATATCTTTAAAAATGCATTTCTCTACAGAATCTGCATGATGTTTTTAAAGGTTGATTCTCATTTCTTTTTAACAAGACAGTATGAGAGGCTGTGGAGACAGTTGCAATATATAATGCTTTTTATTGAGGCTGAATGGAGAGCTGCAGATATATGTCTAGATGGTCATATATCTGTAGGGGCTGTTACGAATCTCACTTTTAATTCATATAATATATTGTGAACAGCTGGCGCTCTATATCTGTTCCTATTGGTGATTAATCCCTATAAGAAGTAAGTTTGGACTTTGGACATCCCAACAAATTAGTAGAAATCTCTACATGTCAATGTATTTAGCTTAGAAACCTTTTTTCAGCCTATTTGTATCAGATAGGTGATAAAAAATATGAATTTCCTTGGAGAATCTAGTATAACAATCATGAAGTAGCTGATCAGAGGAACAAACTATGTTGGTTGAACCGTTACACTGTTTCCTGGCAATATGTAATTGAGTAATTTGTTAGGTGATTTGAGGGACGTGGTCAGGGATTTGAGGGAATCTTTACCTTAAGCACCTCTTTCTCACTCTGAGCTACCAAAAAGTGAAAAAAATAAAAATGTCACCTGGCACTTTGTATATTTATTTCTGTCATTTATTTGTATCATGGTATGCTTAGGTTTCAGTATTTTTTGTTTGGCATTACCAAATGTTTCTTCCTCATAAGATATCCTATTATATGGGCATTATGATTGATGTGTACTTTTACTAGGTCTCACAATTTCTGGCTCGGCAAAAGCAACCAAAAAAATATATTCTTGTTCATTGCACACATGGGCATAATCGTACAGGATATATGATTATCCACTATCTCATGCGGACATTGCCTATATCTGTTACTCAGGTCAGCTGGCTTTCATTGCATTGTCACCTGTTTGAAGTGGGAGAATGTTACATGTAAAATTTGTTGCTTTCTCTGCAGGCAATCAAAATATTTGCTGATGCACGGCCACCGGGAATATATAAACCAGACTATGTTGATGCCTTGTACAATTTCTATCATGAGAAGAAGCCGGATATGGTTGCCTGTCCTCCAACTCCAGAGTGGAAAAGATCTTCTGATCTTGATCTAAATGGTGATGCAATGCCAGATGACGACGACGACGATGGAGATTCTGCAGCTCCTTTAGATGTATGCCCACCCCCACACCCTTCAAAAAAAAAAAAAAAACAAGAAGAAATACTTTCTTTCCATACTAGTCTGACTATGCAATCCTCAATATGAAATGCTAAGTTGGTGCCTAAAATTCAGCGTCGGATTCATCATACTAGAATTTTTGACGTGGTCATCCCCGTTAATCCTGGAACAAATTACATTTCAGGAGAGGCAGGAGACGCAATTGATCATGACAAATGATGATGTTTTAGGAGATAAAATCCCTAGCGACCAAGAAATAGCAATGCGGCAATTTTGCTATCAATCTTTGAAGTTGCCTGGTGGGGTAGGTTCTCTAGGATATATCATTTTGAATTTTTCAATTGATCTGACACAGTTTCTTTGAAGTTTTTCGAGATCTTTTGGTCTGATTTCTACTGTAGATGTTTGAAAATTGCGATTTATTTGTTGAAATATCTGAACTTTGTAGGGCTGTTGTGATTAGTTTTGCACTATTCCTTTTTCTGCTTATGTCAACTTTACTTTATTAATCTACAGGTTAGAGGACCTCAGCAGTTTCCTGGCTCGCATCCAGTTTCTCTTAACAGGTCCCAGTCAATCTCTTTGTCATTTGTGAAAATTGGTCTGGCTTGGTTTATTTAAATTTGGTTGTTTGATGCTGGATATGGTATGCTCTTTACATGAAATGACATCAGGAGTACAAGAACTATCTTGTTGAATTTTTTAAGAAACGAGACAATGCCGAGTATCAAAATTGCAGAATGCATAGTAGCAGCGTTGGCAACTACTTTTGATATATCAAATTCTCATTTCCAGTTCTTGCTAACTTGCATAAGTCTAGACATCTTAAAACTGCAGAGACCATGTTTAGCCATTTCACTTTATCTAATGTATGCAATATTACTAATTGGTGGAGCGATATGGAACTGAAGATGGGAATGTTGATTAAATGGAAAGGCTTGTGCACTCTTGAAATTTTTATGAATGTACTGTGCCGCTTTGAATTGACAGTAGATCACACACCAAGGTCTTATAAAGCTCCAGATGGGGGATGGTGTTATGTGACCCATATGTTTTTGCTGGCTCACACTGCTCGTTTGGGGCTCTGTTTTGATGCTGTTCTCATCTGCTTAAATGTAGGATATTAAATATATGAATATGAAAAGGTGGAGATGCTAAAGATAGATATGGCTTTGCTGAGTTCATAAAGTTCCCAAGCTGCTGAAAAGTGGAAGGATGCTAATCAATAATATTTGCATACTTGTTTTTTGGTGTTTATGCCTTTGTTGCATGGCTTTCCATGTGGATCTGCATTCCATAGACACAACATCAGGAGCTGTTCCAGCTCTCAAATTATGTATTCATATTGGTTGTCTCATGTTTCATCATATACCTTTCAGGGGGATGAGAGGTTTGACTATGCTAGAGATTACCTTCTGGATGTGCTTATTATTATGATCATCATTATTGTGGGGGTGGGGGGTGTTGTGTGTTGTATGGTTGCCATGGAGAAGTGAAGTCACCAATTTACATGCCTGCCTTCCATGTGTATTGCTCAGATATTACCTCTTACCATCTTTACTTTATATGATCATGGAGAAACCAACTCATCAATTTCCTGGCATGCTTCTCATACATATTGCTAAGATATTACCTCTTTCCAACTTCTTTCATATGATCTTTGCATTAAATAGGACATCTAGGGTGGCAAGGTACCTAGGGCTTGGTCTTCTTTACAAATTTACAGGAGTTTAGTTTTTGTATTATTCCATTTAAACTTGTGACCCTATCATTCATATATATTAGTTACCTTCTTATGCTGAGAAATGATCGGTATTCTCCATGAGCTTCTTGATTTGGTTTCTGTCCTGTCAAGATGTGTATCAACCCTTGCAAATGGAGGGGAAACATGGGTTTGTGAATGACTCCACTACATAAATCATAATTAAGCTCTTGAGCACTTGTAGCATCTATTTTAGTGAATTGCATGATGAAATTTCTCAAACATGTTATTGTAGCCTATTTATTTCTGGGCTCCTTTATTCCTGTGCTCTGCTTTTACTGAACAAATAAGTTAAAAAACCATTCGTTGGTCTTGACACCTTCTCTAGTTCCCAATCTTTGTTATTTTTCTAGAATAATAATGGTTCAAGGCCACCTTGTGTTCTAGTATCACTGCACTCTTGTTGTTTTGTACTCACCAATAACATCTGGGAAAATGTGCAAAGCGATTGAGGGCAAAACCCTTGTATGTTGATTCAATCCCGCCCCCACCCCCTCCAAGTGGGTGTTTAGACTGAACCAAGAAGCAAAATTTATTGTTGATGGCAAGGTTTGTTCTTGGCTTAAGATGAGTGAATGACTTATATATAGCTTTTGAATATTGGTGACAATATCATACATGAAATGCCGTTGCATTACAATTGAAGAGATTGACTGTTGCTGTATGGTCCATCGATTTCATTTTGGCAGCTTGAAGTTCATTATTTATGGCATGCATATGATTAGTATTTTTCCAGTCCAAATTTTAGTAACTTTAGTGACTATAATCCATCCAGGGACAATTTACAATTGTTGAGACAACGTTATTATTATGCAACATGGAAGGCTGATGGAACAAGATATATGATGCTAATTACTATGGATGGTTGTTACTTGATAGATAGGCATTTTAACTTTCGGAGAGTCCAGATGAGATTTCCTTGCAGGCATGCTAATGAAGTAAGTATTCTGATTCCACATATCTGGATGTGTTTAGCTTTCAGTAGCATTACAAAAATAATTATTCTTTCCAATAATGTGTTAATCTGTGCAATTTGGTTATCCAGAAGGGCATGGTTGACAAAATGTATCACCATTTTACTTTACTTGATGGGGAAATGATAATTGATACCATGCCTGATTCACAGAAGCAAGAAAGAAGATACCTCATCTATGACATGATGGCTGTTAATCAGGTTTCTGTCGTTGAGGTAGTATATCAAAAATCAGCTTCAGTTCCACCTTCCTTGATGGCCATTATTCTTAACTTGGCAGATGTTCATTTTATTATTATTTTTTATTATTCTTGATCTTATGATTTTGGTACAACGTTGGGAGTTGGCATACTGTATTTTCTTGATAGATTGTTGGTTATTTCATTCTTTTGTGAGCACTAATAACTACGTGTTTACACATTTTCCACACAAAAAAAAACACACTACAATCATTACGCTTTCAAAATTTCTTTTATCTTTTTCTTACTTTTACACGATTTCCAATAAAAATATACATAAAAACTAAAACAAACAAAACGAATGTGTTTTCACTCGTCCAAGATTTAATCATTTAATGGAAAGGGTAAGATGGTAGAATATAAGAAATATAACTTATGGGTTGTTCTTCAGTAACTATAATTATTACTGTCATTATTTATACGTGGTTTGATTAGGTAAAAACTATTTACTTGATCAATAGTTGACATAACTGATGTTTTAAAATTTTGGGCAGAACTAATTGATTTCCATTGACTGGGAGTATTTTGTATGCACTGTTGACTTCACTTAGATTATATTGTTTATTTTCCTTTTTTTGCCTCTGAAGGAAACAGACCTGTTAGTGAAGATATCTTAAATATTTAAATATATTCTCTAACATCACCCTTATACCCTGAAAGGGATGCATATTTTTATTCATGAAGTATGAGTAGGAGCAGTGCTGCTGATATTGGTTTCTAAAGTCAATCATTTCTTTTTCAACTGGACATAATTGATCTTCAACACTGAAAAGAGCATCACTTCTAATAACTTTCCCACCTGCTGGGCTATCTGGGTGACATGACTAGGTTGTAACTGAGCAACTTGGACATAGGACTTTCAAGGGGTATCATGCAATGCTTCTTTCTAGATGTGGGATTTTGAGCTGAGTAGGTTTCTGCTTGAAGAAATGAGCACTCTTTACAAACGTGGTGGAAATGGATTGTTGTGGATTGTTGAGGAATATTTGTTATATTTGCAAGGAGTCCTTATTTTGCAATGTGGAAACTTGTAAAGGGGCACTACGTATTATTCTGTGACAGTTTTATTTTAATAAAAATATATTGCACCGCTTGAAGAAGCTTTTGTATTGTTTCTCCAATCATCTGTGATGGTGAGCTATATTTTTCTTAGTCTGTTAACTTTACTATCCCTTTAGGTAGTTTTATTATGTTGTTTTAGTACAGTGTTTGAACATTCAAAATCTAGAGACTACATGTTTTTATATTTTTGATCTTTTCCAAAATTATTTGCACTTCTTTCATGTTCCTTAACACAAATCTGCTTGCATGCAGCGGCCATTTTATGAACGTTGGAAGATGCTTGAGAAGGAAGTGATTGAACCTCGTAATATTGAAAGACAGCATATATATCAGAGCCAAAATCCTTATTATAGATATGACTTGGAGCCTTTCAGGGTTGGCAATCTTCATGCCTCAATATGTTTCTCTCCCCTCGCCTGCACTCAATCTCTCTCTCTCTCTCACACACACAGTATTGGTCTTTATTTTCTGTTTAATTACCTATCTATGAAGGAGATTTTATGATGCTAGCTGAAATTTATAGGTGAGGAGGAAAGACTTTTGGCTGCTTTCAACTGTTACAAAACTTTTGAAGGGATTTATTCCAAAGCTGTCACATGCAGCGGATGGTCTTATTTTTCAGGTGCTTGGGAAATCATAGTAAAACTGATTCTAACTTTTAGTCCTCTTTTCTTTCGGTATATTTTGTTTTCTACCTAATTAGTACCTGTACAAAACTATAGGATTTAAAGTTGCTCAGACTTGTATTTTATTTAACAATATATTGTGTATTGCCATTGAATGAAAAAATGAATTGAATTTGATGGATGAAAATCAGCAAGTTAATTGAGATCTAATTTTTCATGTCTCAAATCTTGAATTTCAATCACTAGCTATGTTTCAGTTATGTAATTTTTTATAAACTTTAAGAGGTGCCTTGTGCCTTAAAAAAGGTGGGAGGACTATTTGATGGTAATGTGGAGCATGCTCATTAATTTGTATAATGCTTAATTATTTTTTGTATTTGTATCCCAGGGTTGGGATGATCCTTATGTTCCTCGAACTCATGAAGGACTCTTGAAGTGGAAATACCCTGAAATGAACTCAGTGGATTTTCTATTTGAGGTTGCTGCTCTTATTAGTATTTTACTCTTCCTTCTCCTTTTGTGTGCGAAGCAAATTGGCTGCCAGTTTCTTTGTGTGTCCTATTTATTACTCATTTTTGGTAATATTTATGTGTACCTGTTGCCTGCTCCATGCTAACAGATGATTGACAATCACCAATCACTCTATCTCTTCGAGCGAGGCAAGAAGAAATTGATGGAAGGGAACAGGGTTGTCTTCCCTGGTTAGTTGTTTTCTGATTGTTTTGTAATGCTCATATAGTTGCATAGTTTGTTATGGTTAAAGTCCTAATCTTTTTAGTTGATTAGAAAGTGACTCTGATGGAAACTTAAATGAAACGTTGCACTTTATATTATTGTCATTATGTTCACATGGAAGATGATCTGGTTAAATAGCCAACTGTAGATTTTATGAAGGTTTTCAATATTGACCCTACTTCCTCATTCCTGCAAAAGATATCTACTTTTGTTTTGACCAAAAACCCTTATCTTGTACCTTTGGGTCCTGCAAAAGATATCTACTTTTGTTTTGACCAAAAACCCTTATCTTCTACCTTTTGGTGCTAGCTTAGTGTTTCAATTTTAGTTTAATTGGATACAAATTAAATCTTTTTTTGCCATTGCATTGGACAAAATTTTTAAAAATATCACAAGTTAGAAGCTTTGTTACAAGTTCCTGTGGACAAATTTCAATGAAGACGTCCTCTGTTTAGCTGTTAATTATTATAATTAAATGCAAGAGGAAAGACCTAACATAGAAACTAGAATTTTATTTAATTTAATTTTTCCTATTTATTGTTCTGTGTGGTATCAAGTGAAAAAAAAATCCCTTAGTGAGGGATTGGCATAAAGTTGACTTAGTTTAGGTGCAAGAAAAAATAAAACATGACATCCTATGTGGAGCGAAGGGAGCTGGTGTTGTCAGGCCTAGGTTCCTCTCGTATAAATTTACAAGTGTGTTCTTATATGAATCAAACTGAGGTGCTTGTACCTTCTAGTTTCAGATGCAAATCTTGTTTCTAGTGACTTGAAAAATTATTTCAAGCAACCCTGAAAGCTTAACATAACCTGTATCTATTACTTAGATATGGCCTTCAATTTCTTTTTACTCAGGCACCCCGATGAATACAAATGGATAGTAAGAAAAGACAGACATATATTAGTACCAATCTGCAGTAGTATGATCAGTCTACTTTGTAGCATGATAAATCTTCCTGCATTGTCTTGGTACAAGTGGGATGAAGGATTTAACATCTGCTTGGTATGTTGATTTATCCCTCACTTTTTAATCCTGAAAAGAGAGCACATTCGCCCATCCTTGTTGGATGAGTGAGTTGGAAAGCCATTTTCTGTAGATGTGCAAATTAATAAGGAAAACAAGAATACAAATTACATAGGGATTTGTCAGGCTTCAGAGATGGTGGCTGATTTGCTTCTGGCTGCCCGTACGTTAGAGCTACTCTAGCATTTGTGTGAGTTGAGTATGGTGCCAAGCGAATTCTCTTTCCTAAGTAACTGTACAAACTTATCTATAGTAATTCAGTAATGTTGCAGACATTGTCTTTGTTCCCGTTAATCTGGTTCTTTTGGTAACTTTTTCTCTTGTACTCTCTCTGTCTGTGGCTCACTTTTCTGTTTGTCATATCCTACTTTTCTTATCATGAGATGCTGTTGATGGCTTGGTTATCTCCTTGTTACTCTGATTATTATTCCTTTAAGCATTGGTTTGTGTATTGCAGATGGGCATGATGCCTCAGACTATTCTGGTAAGATCATCGAGTGTTCTTGGGATTCTGACGAAGATGTATGGGTGTGCATGAGGTTGAGGACAGATAAAGGAACCCCCAATGAATTTAGCACCTACAAGAAGGTATATTCTGTTCTGCATCTCATTGCTGTCCTACAATTTGTTCTCTCACCGCATACCAAACATTTAAAACTGAAAACAGGTCATGAGAAGTATAAGGGACAACATCACGGAGGACATACTGTTGAACGAGATCAATGAGATCATCCGCCTACCAATGTATGCTGATAGAATACAGAACGAAAGCAAAGCCCACCAGCACAACTCGCTACGCCGTAGGTGACGTGATGAACTGTTTAAAAAGTGGAATGCATCTCTTACAGAAGGAGCTACTTGCAGCTGAGCTCACAATATGTTCTGTGAGTAGAGTTGATAGAGATGGAAGTTAGTGGTGTGTGGTGTGCCGTAGGGTCTTTTCTACATTCAGTTGGCTCCCTTTTCTAGCGTCCTTATGATAGTTTTCTAGATAATAGGAATAGCAAATAGGATGCCCTTGTATATTAATCTTTTTCAGCTTCTTTGTTTAGTCTCTCTCTCTTTTAATTACTGGTAAAAGTGTTAAGAAGAATTGTAGATTTTAGATCCTTATTGGGAATATAGACTACAGTTTAAACTGAGTCTTTTATTGCCAGCCTTTTTGCAGCTTCATAAGTGGTATCGGCTATGGTTGTTTTCATTTCTAATTCAATAAAACGCACATTTAACTAGAAAACCTAACATCTTGAAATAATACAGCAAAGACCAAGAGGGGTGCCCAGAAATTGCAGGGGCATTCCCTTAAACAGAGAACCGGCTACACCAAGCCAAGCCATATCCAAGCAAAGGTACAAGTGTCAAGAACCACCAGCTGAAGAGCACCCAGGATACCGGGCACAGAATCTGCAGACTCTCCCTGAACAATACCAACGGTTTGTAGCTGGTTTTCAAAACTCTTCCAGGCTCCTGAAATTCATATTCTAAGAGCACTATGAGATCCTTGAAAAGTAAATAATAATTGATTATTCTGGATAAAGTCTATTTCTCTCTCTCTCTCTCCAAATTTTGTCTTTTTTGCAGGAAATTGAAAACATAACTTCAGTTGAGTGGTAAGACGAGTACTCATTGCTCTAGGACGAAGAAAATTGAAGGGGTGGGAGCACATCGGATTCAAGAGCCCAAGGTATCTCGATGTCTATGATAACATCTTTGACTACTCATGACATGTTTTTAACACTAGTAAAAAGTGACTCGAGATCTGATTTTTGATAAAAATTGAATCTTTCTAGGGAAAAGATAATTTCAAGAATAGACCGGCAGTTTTGAAAATTCTGATTTTAAATCTCCCTATATTTGCAAGAAAATCTGAGTCTTGCTGCCAAGTTATTAGTAATACATAATTCTGCCAACAATCTCCTTACTTGTGATTCACCTAATAAAAATCTGACAGAAAGAAGGAACGTAGCAGGAGTAATGAAGGAAATAATTTAGGAAGTTCGCGTGACGAAGGGTGAACGGTAACTATCCGAATCTTGAACCTTTCTCATTTGAAAGCAGCGTTTGATTGTTCTTTGCCTCACAATTTCCGGATGCGCGTTAGGAAGGAGCTTGCAGAAAATCACAACTATTGGCCCCTCATCGCTTTTGATTGAATCACTAATCATTTCATTATGTTGTTTGTCTGTCCAACTGTGTTAAACATTTCCATCCGATTTTCTAACCTCGGTGACTCAGAGATCATTACTCTCCACTGCAGAATATATGAATGATGAACTCAACTAAAAACAAGGAAAAAAAAGACATTTACGCCTGTTTTGGGGAACATTCTTCTATCTGGGCTAGCCCAACTTTTTCTGGATCAAGTTTAGTGGATTCACTCATTCACATGAGTACTGGGCCACAAGTAACAATAATAACATGTCGGAAACAGAGAGCAAGTGCATGGTGGGAGGATTTCTGGCTGTCAAGGAATTAATCTGTTCTTGCTGGGTGTGGCCTATCATATTTTGAACCACTTGTTGTCATGTTTGCCAAAATTATCACCCAATGGCTTGCAACATTAATATGTAATTTGTTGAACTGTTTATTGACTGAGGCATTTGTAGTTTGTGGGATGCGAGTGAATATTATCTAATTTTTGACAATATTCTACTACCTTGCAAGTTGAACTTAGCAAGTATTTGGTAACAAGGAAGAATCAAAAGCACACTGAAGTAAACCAATACTTTCTTACAAGTAGGATCACATATAATTTTATTTTTTGAGGTTAGAGTGACAAACAAATGTCTCTATATGGTCAAGACGTTACCAAAGATTGAATTCATCTTCTTCTCACCCTCAAAAAGACCTTACCAACGACGCACGTGGCATGACATTTGTTTCATTATTCAGGGTTTTGAAGCAAAACTAGCAGTAGCTTCATTAAAACAAAACAGGGAGGTTACAGTGCCTAAGGTTTGGGTTTTGTATAAATCAATTTTTCAGGTATGAGAAATTATACGTTTCCTATCAATGATATATCTGACTCACTTCATCCAGTGAGTGGGTTTGCTCAAATCAGTTTTTCAAAAAAGTACATAAATCTCATTTGAAAAGAGGTATACGTAATTTTTCATATTTGAAGAGTAAATTTGTACAAAATTTAAATTTCAAGGAGGACACTGTAATTTCTCTGAATAAAATTCTAAAGGAACATAATTGACTAGAATGTTATGCTATTGAGTTGGGCTCAGCTCAAGAGCTAAATTCATCTGATATTAAATTTTTGTCCAACCATTTACTTTTAGCTTTCTGGGCCTGCCTTATTATGGCACAAAACAACATGAGGGTGGTTTTGTGTATCCAACGTTGAGGTCTAAATGTGGGCTAGGTTTGTCTATTTGGAACTCTAAAGCAGTGACTGCGCCCATCCTCTATATGAAGCTCTTTTGGGCATTATTGACACTGGAATGCATCAACGAAGAACCATCACAAAATTCCACACTCCAGCAGGCATCAACATTATTATAATAACACCTAAAAAGAACAAAAATTGTGTCTTTTCCATGTGATCTCATTCTTTTTTCCGATCCACGTCATTTATCAATTCAATACAGTACTTCTATTAACAAAAAGGAAAAGTGGGCAAGAAAAGCAAATGGTTCCATCTTTATGCTTTTTTCCTTGTCATATACAGCTTCACCTTTGAGAATTAACTATAGATATATAGTGATGATTTTCATGCATTACATTCATCAAAAGCCCAAAAATGATCCAAAGCCATAGTCGCTCACATTGATCAGCTTAGGATTTGTTGGAATATTTGTCAATCCCCAAGAGTGTGTGTGCCTAGAAAATCTGCCTGTTGCATGAGCTTGTCGGGCTTTAGCAACATTCCAAACACTATATTCTTTCTTGGGATTCCTTTGTTCAACCTGTACTTACAATCATGCTATGGACATTATAAAACTGTTTAGTTTTATGTTTTGACAATAATGTTGTGTGCTCTTTATTTAGTGTTCTTGTGCCCTAAGAACGGATCATGCTATCTAGTCCAAATATTAGGGAACAGTATGATACATCTCTCCTCATGTGCTTATATCCCTTTTTAGGGTAGGATGAAGAATAAGGCTATGAATAGAATTTTCTAATAGATAGTGGGATATCATGCAACACAATTGCTCTTTACTAGACAAAATGTATTTTGTGTGGGGTAAAGGGGACCAACTCAAGGGTCCAATTTTTCATTGAAATGATGGAGCCCTCCTTTTTCTCCATTGTAAATCACCATTACACCTGTAATTGCATGTTCAACCCATCTTTTCTCCCTTCTTTTTTCCTTGTAATTATGGGGTCAAGCAATAGAAATAATTGCTCCAATAAGAAGCACATAACGAGGGGAGTTAAGTGTGAGAAACGACTATTGTGTTTGTGATTATGGTTTATAATCATCTACAATCCCCTAATGTAAGACAGCATTATTATATATATTATGGCTCTGCGAAATTAGTGGAACCTATGGTGCACGCGTGCTCTTCATATTTTTTCCCCCATCGCTCAATTAACACTATAACATAGGCCTCACACACACACCCTTTTTTCAAGCATTTGTTTGTTTCAACTTTGAGAGATTAGTCAACTTCCTCTTTGCCTCAATGCATATAAAACAAACTTGGCAATTGGTGAATCTCCAGGGCTATGTTTGTTTTCTAATTAGAATGAAGAGGATAATTTGAGTAATTTGAGTGGAAATGAAAGTTATGTTTGATTTAGAAAATTTGGATGGGTAAAAAAAAAAAATATATATATATATATATATATATTTAATAAGTAAAAATAATTGAATGGTGTGATAACATATATGGTTATACAGTAATAAAAATAAATATGAGTAGAAAAATTATAGAGATATGTGTTGATTTAATTATAAATAATTATAATAATTAAAAAATTATTAATTAGTTATAAAATAGTAAAAAATTTAAATAAAAATTTTAAGTGGTGATAAATAGAAAAAAAAATCGCTTAAGTGTGTGTGTGTGGGGGGGGGGGGGGGGGGGGACTTCTGTGGACCTCTATGTATTTATCAGCAGCAATTAATGTGGTGGGAACGTATGCCTTTTTTTCAAGAAAATAAAGAGAATAATACATTTTCGTTGTGTGTATGTATGGGTGCGTGATAAGTCAAAAGTGGAGGCAAAACCAGAATGGAGATAAGTTGGGACCCATCCCAAATAGGGGAGAACTTTTGTCTCAAATCGTTTTATATGGGTTGTCTTAAATCTTTAGGTGTGGGTTCATTATAAAACTACATGTATAAAAACAAACTGAAACATGAAAAGACATGCCCTAGGGATAGAAAGACAAATATTAAATACTTTATATTTATTCTTTGGAGTTGTGATCAGAAAAAGGATAAAAAGTAAAAGGCTAAAGACAGGCAGTCACTTTACGTCAAATTCCATGCACGTTAACACGCACGCACACACACACACACACACATTCCATGCACCCATACACCATCCACATGGGGTGTTGCGTACCTATACTAATATTTTTCTTCCCTTTTCCCCATTTTCATTTTCTTTCATGAACCTTAAATAAGTGAGGGTTAATGGGCCTACAAGATTTTAATCCGAAAGAAAGTGGTCCATGTGGGCCAGACTGGGCTTACTTTGCTCGTGACACAGCGGCGGATCACGGCCCATTAGTTCCTTCTCAATTGTTTTTGCAAGTTAGAAAAAAATGCATTTGACAGAGGCCCCTTTCTTCCCTTTTGTGCTTCTTTTGTCTAAGGTTATACGTGGAAGAAAGCTAAAGCTGAAAGACCACTCAATCATTCAAGTAAGCTTATTTTATATTAAATTTTTTTGTCCAATTAAACCTTTTGTTTCATTTAAATGTTTGTCAACAACAGTGAAAGATTGGAGCGCTATATTCCAACTCTTGGTACCCTTTTAAACTTTACTACCAAACACCTTACACGACAAAATTTTTATTTAAATTTAAATTTAAATTTTTCTTCTTTTACATATATAATAATTAATTATTTTTTAATTATTTCATCAAATCACAATCGAATAAGTACTTATTTCATTTCATGATACACACACACTTACATTTTTATATATTGATATTTTATAAATTAATCATTATTTCTATATATCATCGCATCGTTTAATCATTATTATATATTTTATACATTCATAAATAAAACAAATTCAAACAAATAATATTATTCATCATATCAAATATTCCTTCTTAATATGCACTTATCTTAACATAACGCTCACCAAATATCATTTATCATCAAAATATCCCTTCCAAACATAACATAGTCTTAGGGTTTAGAGTTTAGCACACTTTTGAGCATAAAATAAATTTATTAAAAACAATTGAGAGAGAGACAGTAGTGAAAAATAGGTGTGTTGGGACACACATTTGTACATTCATTATCACACACACACACACTTGAACAATGACATGCACACACCAAAAAGTTCACAAATATACACCAGCCAACGTAAACACGAGGCCACTCATGCAGCAATTAGTAATGGCATGCGTGAATAGAATGAACTGAACAAGAGAGGGATAGAATGAGTTTAAAAATAGAATAAATAATTTATTATATTCTTGCTTGATACGTAAAAAAAATGACATTAGAAATAAGAATGAAATAAAATTTTTATTTTATATTTAAAAATGATAATTTAAAATAAATGTAATGAATTAAGATAAATATTTTTTAAATAAAAGGACATTATTAGAAAATATTTAATTATTATTATTAGTATTTATACAACTATGCAATATTTATACTGCATACAAAAATTATATATTTATGTACATAGCAGGTACTTGAACAAATATGTATAATTAATCTTTAATTTGTTTATTGTAAAATAGATGTTTATATAGTTTTATTTTTAATTTTATATAGATATTCATTATATGAAAAAAGTAAATATTCAATTGATATTAATGTATTGGCTACCTTAATATTTGTCTCTCTCTCTCACACACACACACACACACATATTTTCATTATATTATGTTTATTTATTTAGTACACCAACATATTCTATATTTAAAAATATTTTATTGCAGCTCAAAATTAATTTAGTACTTTTATTAGATGCATAAATATGAATAAATATTTTACATATTTAGTATATGTCTTAATTATATTATAAATAAAAATAAAATAATATATATTATTAATGCATATGTATATATCTAATTTTACATGTACTTGTGTAATATATGTATATATAATATTTTCACATATGATATTTTTATATTTAATTTATTTATTAATAATGCATAATATTTGTTGATATCAATCTTGTAAATTTTAAAATTAATGAAATTATTTCAATAGTATAAAATCTTGTAAGTCATTCTTAATAATGTGGAAATGAATAAATTCATGGGAGTGGAAATGAATGGATATTCCTTATTTTTGAAAATACTAATTCATAATAAAATGATGATTCCCAACACCTAATCAAATATAAGAAACACATGAGAATCTCCATTTCATTCATATTTTATTCTTGCATGCCAATTATAGTGCATACCTAACTAATTACTTTCACGAGACACTCACTATATTTCAATTATTTAATTGGCTATGTTTGGGAGAGGGGTTTTTGTTGGGAACTAGTGAGAATTGTATTAAAATATATAGTATGTTTGGTTATAAAATTTTGATAGAATAAAAACATGAATTTATTTGAATATATAAATAAAATATATAATAATAATTTAATGATGTAATAGTATACAGAAATAATGATTATTTTATAAGTTATATATACGAGAGAGAGAGAGAGAGAGAGAGTGTGTGTGTGTGTGTCCGTAATATACACAGGTATTGATTTGATTATGAATATATGTAAGAATTAAAAAATAATTATTGGTTATATATATATAAAAGAAAAAAAATTTAAATTTAAATTTGAATAAACATCAGTATATTTTGAGGTATAAGATTTGATCTGGTGTGGAATGATTGGAAGTAGGGTTCCAAACACAAGCCAATTGTGTTTGCTTTAATATTATTGATAAATAATGTATATATTTGTGTGTATTTGTGGTGTCTGCGGCTTTAATGAGTGAAATGAATATAATTTTGATGGATAATAGAGTATATCGGCACTGCATTAACTTTACTTTTCATTTAATGGAACCTTGATTAAGACTCTTTTTTGTGTTATATCCCACGTTTAATAATATTTAATTTCCTCAAAAATTTTGGATACAGGCCATTGTTAATGTTCACCTAATTAAAATATTTACACACGCGCATCAAAATAAAATGAGTAAAACGATAACAGAGTCTCTCTGTTTTTTTTTTTCCCCAAAATGAAATAAAATAAATTGCCAACGTGGAATCAGTGAAAAATTGCGTGTGTAGTGAAAGGCAGGGTAATTTCTTTTTCTGGGCGACTCCCCAGGAAACACATTTTGGACTCATTAGGACACTGTCCCCAGTCTCCTTCATTCATTCCTTCACTCATCTGCCTCATTTATATTATTCAGATCTCCAGATACATTTTTTTAATATTTTTCTTTAATTCTAGCATATGGGAACTTTTTTTTTTTTTTTTTTTTTGTCTGAGGGATATTTAGATGCATGAAGTGACATGAATTACAAATTTGATGCCTTTTCAGTGCTCTTTAACCAAACTTTTAATCAGCTAATTTATAGACTTTGAAGATCATTAATTTCACCTCTTTCTATAAAAGCATGCAATTATTTCCAGCTCAAAGCTGCTTTATCTTTTCCATTTTACAGTTCATCTTCCATGATGATAACAGTAATCATGGCATATAACTTCATGGTATCTGGCGATAAAATTCTGAGATCATTTATTTCCTTTGTTGATATTTTGATCACTTGCATAGTAATAATAGAATCACGATTCCTAATGGGTAAAAATTAGTCATAATGACATTTACATTTAATTTATTAGACAATGAGACGTTACAATATTTAGTGGAGTGCCATCAAAATCTTCCACCAATAGTTTTATTAACTTACAATAGCAACCAACGAGAATCATTAGCATGCAAGAATGAGATTGGAATTGAATTATCATTTTATAGTCATTTTTATTTTTATTATTGATGTAATTTATTGTCAGCAATTACAACTTTGCTGGGAATCCCAGCACTAATTTTAAAAAGTATGAAATATTCATTGCACCTAATTCCTACGAATTTACTAATTCTTAGCAACTGGGACTCGCTTATATTTTATATTATTAAAATAATTTTATTAATTTATATATATATTCTATATCAACAAATATTGTACATCATTATTAAATAACTTAAATATTAAAAATATCAAATGTGAAAATATGGTTATATATAGATTGCATAATTACACATAAAATTGAATGTGTACACATATATTACCAATATATGTTCATACATTATCTTATTTTCCTTTGTAATATAACTAAAATATATGCTAAATACGTATAAATATTTATTCATATTTATGCATTCACACACACAAACACTCCTAAACAATAGTATATAATTTAATACAATTTAATATCTCATATAAAAGTATTAACTTAATTTTTAACAATAATATAAATATTTTCAAATACAGGATATGTTGGTATACTTAATAACAAATATAATGTAATGCGCGCACGCACGCGCATACACATTATCATAAGTGTTTAAGTATATTGTAAAGATATTTGATATAATTATATTAATTGAATATTTACATTTTACATAATGAATATCAATATAAAAATTAAAATAAAAATTGTATAAATATTTATCTTAAAATAAACAAGATAAATATTAGTTATACATGTTTCTTCAAGTATATACTATGCATATAAATATATAAATTTTGTATACAACACAAACATTGGAGTATAATAATGTTGTATGAATAGTAGAAACCTAAGTATAGATATGAGTGTTTGTTGTTTGTGTGTGTAGAGTCATTAACAAGAAATGTAATAATTAATTTAATATTGAAATAATGTTCTTTGTATCTGACAAACATTTATTTTCAATTCATATTATTTATTTCTTTTCGAGTTATAATTCTTACGTGTAAAATAAAAAAAATTAAGAATACTAAATTACTATATTATTGTTAAAAATAAAAGTATATTGTTGAGTCTTTAAATCCTGCGAATCAACTTGAATTACAATCCGGTTTAGTGTTTTTATTTTTACTTTTTGAAGAGCTCAAATCAACAGTAATTTTTTTTTTGTATAAATAGTTGATTCACGATTTACCTTGTACTCTTTTTATCAATTTTTATCAATAAATAAGAATTTTCTCTCCCCGCCTTTAGATATGGATTGCCTTGACCGAAGTACGTGAATCTTGCATATTGTTTTATTTTTATTTCTACCAAGCCTTGCCAAAAGTATCAATTGAATTCCCAATTTTAGCGTGACGTGGTTGTGCTTCCCTTGTCGGAACTGTATGAGAATATTAACATATTATCCAAATAGGAGCTAAGAAAGGGAATGGAGAGTGGAAAAATCCAAAGGCCGAAGCGATGGAAAATTCAATAATATGCGTGTATGATAGAATGAGAAATGGAAAACGAGAGGGGGAAGGTGAAAAAAATGGAAAAGCAGAGAAAGCGATGAGAGACTGCTACACATTTCAGATTTCAGAGAGAGAGAGAGAGAGAGAGAGAGGGGTCATGGCGTGATTAGCTCTTTTGCTTTTTCTGTCCGACAGGAATCTTAGAAAATCGAAACAAAGAGAAAAAAAAACTATATTCCGTAAAATTATATATACACACATAAATAAATAATTAGGTTATGTTTGGAAGGGAGTGTTTGCAAGAGACGACGTCGGGTGAAATTTGTATTAGAGGAATAATATGTTTGATTGTAAATTTTTTTTATATTTTGAAAGTTTTAATTTATTTAAATATATGTATAAAATAATTGACGGATATATTAGTATATAGAGATAATTATTAATCTTTAATATCTAAATATATTTAAATATAAGCGTACGTATGTTTATAAAATTGGATAAGATGATATGAAGTGAAAAGTGTGTTCCAAACATATCCCATTGGAATTTTGATCCGACAAATGCTGCGGATAATTTCAAAATTACAAAGCAATCCAAGGCAGAGAATTAAAATCTAACAGTCTGAAGGGCAAAACCATACTTTCAAGTGCGGTGAGTAATGTACAATTCAGTACACGGAGAAAGAGAGGAAAGAGAAAAGGCATCCGGCTGAACAGGGGAAAGCGAATTTAAAGAGAGAAGCAAAATCATTCTGCTTGCTCCTACTTTCCTGTTTTCCGACGTCTTCAATCCATTTTCCTCTCTTCCACACTCACTAACACTCGTACGCACACAAACAGATTACAGTCTCTCCCGAAGACGCTACGATGCGCGCACGCTGCGGAATGCCGTGTTGCTGCGCTTACTAACATGAGCTGGAGGGGTCGCGCACACTCTTGCTTCCGACGGTTATGAATCTCACTTATGCAGACCCAACAGCTCCACCTCCGCAGCCGCCGCAGCCGCCCAGATCCTCCTTCAGCTGCGACCGCCACCCCAGCGAGCAGTTCACCGGCTTCTGCCCCTCTTGCCTCTGCGAACGTCTCACGACACTAGATCAATCCACCTCCAACACTCCTTCCTCCTCTCGCCGACCCTCTTCCGCCTCCGCCGCAGCCGCCGCAGCGGTCAAATCCCTCTTCTCCTCCTCCAGCTCAAAGCCCAACAACAACCTCCTCCCCCCTCCACCGCCACTTCCAAAGGCCCCAAGGCCCGCTTCTTTTTTCCCCGAACTACGTCGTACCAAGTCCTTTTCCGCTTCCAAGAACGAAGCTTTAGGCCAGTTTATTGAGCCCCAGAGGAAATCTTGCGATGTTAGGGTGAGGAACACACTTTCGTCGCTCTTGACACTTGACAACGAGAACAAAAGTGGTGCAAGTGCTAATAAACCCTCCTCTATTGCTGCCGCTGCCTCTTCTTGGTCTCATCAAAACCACCAGAACAGCAAAAAGGTCGAATCTGCTTTAGTCAATAAGCCAGTTGTCGAAGAAAAAGAAAAAGACGAGGTCTTTAGAGACCCTGAAAATGTAGAGCCGGGCGATGTTGTATATGATGATTATAATGACAGTAATGGGGATGAAATAAGGTCTTTTCGAGATTCCCATGTGGAGTATTCAAGTAATTTGGTTGAAGGCGAGGTGAACAGTGGTGAGATTGTGGAGGAAGAGGCTGCGCCTGTTGCTAGTTTGAAGCCCATGAAGGACCATGTTGATATTGATGCTCGGGAGAAGAAGAGCGCAGGTGGGGGATTATGGGCTGCGGCATCTGTTTTTGGCAAGAAATGGCATGACTGGAGGAGGAAGCAGAAGATGAAGAAGCAAAATAATGGTGATAACTTTGCTAGATTGCCCGTGGAGAAGCCGATTTCTAGGCAGTATAGGGAGACTCAGTCGGAGATTGCTGATTATGGGTTTGGGAGGAGGTCCTGCGATACTGATCCCAGGCTTTCTCTTGATGTTGGGAGAATCAGCTTTGACGATCCAAGATATTCTTTCGACGAGCCTCGAGCTTCTTGGGATGGTTATTTGATAGGGAGGAGTTTTCCAAGAATGGCGCCTATGGTTTCTGTGATGGAGGATGCACCGGCTGTGCACGTCCCGCGGTCTGATATGCAAATTCCTGTGGAGGAACCGGCAATGAATAGCATTAACGAGGGTGATGGTGTACCTGGAGGCTGTGCACAGACTAGGGAGTATTACACAGATTCTTCGTCAAGGAGGAGGAAGAGTCTTGATAGGTCTAGTTCCGCTAGGAAGACTGCAGCTACTGTGGTGGCTGAGATTGATGAACTAAAGGCAGTGTCTAATGCTAGGAAGAGTCTTGATCGGTCTGGTTCGACTAGGAAGAATGCAGCTGCTGTGGTGGCTGAGACTGATGAACCAAAGGGGGTGTCTAATGCTAGGAAGAGTTTTGATAGGTCTGGTTCGTCTAGGCAGAGTGCAGCTGCTGTGGTGGCCGAGAATGATGAACTAAAGGCAGTGTCTAATGCTAAGGTTTCGCCTAAAGCTGCTGATTATTTTCATGGGTCAAAAGTGATGGTGGGAGAGAGAGAGATGAGGGATTCAAATTCACACTCATTGAGGGATGATTGTTCCGAGACATTTGAGTTGGGTTGTGGATTTAGGGATAGTAGCAATTCTGTGGTAGGGAATGCGGAGAGAAAGGAATCGAAGAAGTCCAGGAGATGGAGTTGGAGATTATGGGGTTTCATACAGCGGCGTAATGGTGGGAATAAGGATGATGAGGAGCAGAAATATGGTGGGATGAATGGAGTAGAGAGGTCATATTCTGAATCTTGGCAAGACTCGAGGGGGGGAGGGAATGTAGATTCGAGAGGTGGATTCAGCAGACATATGTTTCGAAGCAACAGTAGTGTGAGCTGGAGAAACGCCAATCACATTGGAGGGCCATTTGAGAGTTTGAGGAAATCAGGTGTTGAAATGAATGGACATTGGAAGAAGAGGAAAGATGAGTTTGTATTGGAGAAGAATCGGAGTGCAAGATATTCTCCTGATCATGTTGATAATGGCCTCTTGAAATTGTATCCGACACCATTGAGGGGCAGCCGGAAAGGGGAACTGGGGAAAACCAAGCCCAATAGCTCTCATTCGATTGCAAGAAGTGTGCTGAGGCTGTATTAAGATTCTAGGTCCTCTATTTGCCCCTTATGACTTAATGTTAACCTTGCTGCATTTTTCGTGTAATAACATCTGCCAACTAGATTGTGTTGTTTGCAATGCGCTTGAGTATTTTGATCAGGATACTGTTATGAGTATTTTCTTAATGTGAAAAATCAGATGTTGCTTTGTCTCTGTCCCTTTTATGAAGATCTTAGTTTCTGTCTTGCATGATAAGAGTTTCCCTTCCTATCACTCATCAGGACTGTAGAATTGTGGTAATGAAATGTGCCTGCATGTGTTCTTCATGATGATAACTTGATCTCTTACCGTTCTACTACTCTTGGATATTGTTAATCGCTTTGTAAGGCCTTATATTCCTCAATGCACTTGTGTTAATTCCTCTCAAATAACATACTTGCTGTCATTTTCACAATTGCATGATTGATCATGAAGTTAAAATTCTTCATCGACACTTTCAAATTAAGCATGTGTCTGCTTTTCTAATTTCATTCCCGCAAAGGCTAAATTTACAGAATAAGAACATTAACGATACGGTCCCTTGGGTTCCTGCTAAGAGTTCAAATATCTTTACAGAAGCTTGCATGATGTCTGTATGCCTACTAGGGAGACAAAGTCACCATGGTTTCATTTATGCATGCATCTCATTTTTTGTTGAAAGTTTGAACTCATGTTATGCTTTTAGCCCCTCTTGTAACTTGGTTCTAGTAGATGTTTGGGAATCAATTTTAATTTTGCTATTCTTGGCTTGTCAGCAATGATTGTTAATGTAATTTGTGTCACAAGTGCTCATTTTTTTGAATCCTTGTCATTGAAACAAAGCAAAGTGGTCATGAGATAAAGACTCATGAGTACAACTGATGCACCAGAGGTGCGTCCTTGCCGATTCTCAAAGCTCCAACAAATAGATAAGACTTGGTCTTAGTGTGTAGGAGTTTTTGAATCATCCAGAAGTAAAAGGGATGCAATAAAGTGCTTGATGAAGTTTATGGACAGATATACCTCCCAAACTTTCGTAGGCTGCCCCTTTATATTTCTGCTTGTATGCCCATGTTTCAATGCGTATCTCAGCTACATTGTCGTCCCTACTGATTGTTTACCATTGCCTGGATTTCTTGTTTCATGAGCTAACTGACGAGAGGTGCTCTGCTGGTTTTTAGGTCTGCAGAAAGCCTGGGATATGGCGAGAGCTAATTTTCGAAGCTGTTGTGAACTTGGCATATTGATAACTCTAAAGATCAAAAAGAAGCAACATGTTTTTTGGCGTTGCACAGTTGTTCTGCATCAAGTCCATCCAAGCTCTCCTTCAATCTGGTTTGTAATTTCGGCACTTTGCGATGTTTGAAATGTTTGTATTGAGAAGGTTGGTATACCGATTCTGCGTGATGCCCATCAATCAGAAGACGAACTGCATTTGCCAGATTTTTCATCATATGTCATGTAATATGTATGGTCTTGTTCTGTATTATTGAATAATTATTATCATCTGCTGTAAGGTAGCTATGTATTATTACATGAGAGGTACATTTAATTGTTGTCTGGGGGGATTTCTACGTGTGTTTAAATTTAATAGTTATAAATGTATTTTTTGCTAATGATTCTGGACAAACGACTTGATGCTTAGAATATGTAAAAGGTAAAATTTTGTAGAACTTGGAAAAATTGAAAATTGTGTTGTGATGGTGCCTATTGTCAATTTAACACGAGCCAAAAAAGAATTAAAAAACAATGGTCAAAGTTCAAATGACGTGACAAAAATCAACTTGAGTTGGTCGTCTTAGTCCGTTACTTTTTAAGTAGGAACGACAGTGGAGTTGAGTAGTTGGACTTTCAGACCATAAATGAATATCAAGACTCAATTTTTATTTTTTTAAGAATCCATATAATCTAAAATTATTAATTACAATCCGTGCTTTCATTGTATTAAACGACCTTATGAGCTACAAATGTTTCAAAAATCAGGACATGCATGTGTAAACTTGCAAATCTTCTTGTTCTTTTCCAATTTAAATTTAATTATTGGAATAACTTAAGTGCTCTCCTTCAAATTTCACAGAACAACTTCAAGAGATTTTTTTCCTTTTGGAAGATAGATGAGCCAATCAATTAACCTATTGAAATTTGAAAACCCAATCTATTATTCTAATGTGCCATCTATGTATCTTTAGTTTCATGTTCAATAGTAAAATGAACTAATTCGTACTCTGTAACACCCATTTTGAATCTAACACTGGCTTTGGCCTCTATTTGTGGTGACATAAGTCCCACCACTCATGAACTAAGAATTCTAACAACGTCTATTCGACATGAATGAACCGACCATTCTCAAAAACGGGTGCTCAAATTGAGTTTGGAGCATTCCTAATGGTGTTCTTTAAATAATAATGCCAACAAGAGGCAAGAAGAACATCCCAACTTGCTCGTTGGAAAACTCGGGGAAACAAAAAGAACAAAGAGAGGCATGCTGTCCGGAGACAAGTCAAAGCTCACTGGCATAATTGATTAAGCGTCATAAGTATTTAAAAAATAGTGGGCATTATCTATTGTTTTTTCCTTGTTCCTAAGTGTCCTCTCTGTCAAAAAGGTCGTGCACTTGGTTGCCTTAATATAGGCTATTCTCTCCACATCTCGACTTATGCCTTTACTCTGGTTCACATTAACAAGGCTAAATGCAGAAATATTATTATGTTGAAAATGTCAATATAAAAGAATAGATTTCAGAAACACAAACAGCTGTTACTTTAAATTCTATTTTGATGTTTCTGATTTATTTATTTATTATTTAGAGTTGAGGTGGAGTCTGTTATATATATCTTCTTTAGGTCATGAGAGAGTTTCAATTCATCTAGGTTGTAAAAATTAATTAGCTGCAAATATGATTTTCTTTAGTTCAGGCACGAGAATTATTATATCTCGTGATTAAATTTTCAAGTGCTCTAGTATTTAAAAGAGAACTATCTAGCCAAACTTTGGCTATATTTGGAAAAGGGGTTTTTGTTGTGTATAGTGTGTCAGATAAGAATTATATTAAAATGAATAGTGTATTTGGAGTGAATATTTTAATGTGTTGAATAATACAATTTGTTTGAATATATGTATAAAATATATAATAATGGTCGGATGATGTGATAGTTTATAGAAATAATAATTATGTTATAATGTATAAATAAAAATAAATGTGAGTATATATGTGATATATGCAAATATTGATTTGATTATGAATAGGTATAAAAATAAAAAAGAATTAGTTAGTTATATAAGAGATAGGGAAAATTGATATTCAATTTGAATATAAATGTTGTTAAATAATTTGTTTAGCACCAAATTGGCTTCCAAACGTAACCTTTGTGAACACATTTTTGTTGCTGCCTTTGGCCTATTGTAGTTTGGTGACAGATTAGTTGGAGTTCAATATAGATATGGCAGTGGCTGTTGTGATGTAAATATCCCATTTGTGATCGTTAACTGCGATTTTATCGCATTTTTTTGTTATAGTATCGAATATAAATTTGCCATTTGAATATTCTTGCTCAATCGTGCAAGTTAACCTAATTCTCAGCCTAACAATTATTAAAACAGTCCCCCTCTCCTTCGTGCTACCTATTTTTACTCAGCCAAAGGGTAATTGGTTAACACAGCCAAATTGGCGATGTCATATTTATATTATGAATATTAAGTAATATGTTAAAAAATACATAAAGTAATAAATATTAAAAAAAAAAATTGAATTTAGTTTTAACTGTTTTTTTTTTATTACTAATAATAGTTGAATAAAATGTATTCATACAATAAAATTATCACAAAAGTAAAAGCGTAATACTAATACGATAAATAAAAATGTAAAAATATACAACACAATGATATTTTATTAAAATATCAAATCAAAATATTGTAGAATTTGGATAAGTTTCTATGTATTCAGTCTATAATTCGTTTGATTCATAAAACTCTTTGTATGAAAGAAAACAAACTGAGAATCTAATAAAAGTTGAATTATAAAGAAGAAAAAAAAGATTTAAAAATTTATTTGTTTATCCATTTAAACCATTTGTTTTTTCTTGAATTGTGATTGGTTCATTGGATTTAGTAATTCAACTGAGATTTTACTTGATTGTATCTAGTTTTATTGTAATTTTATTTTTCATATTCTACTCAAATTGTCCCTTTTTTTATTTTTTTTTTGACTTATCTACCATTCGAGTCTACTTATTCTGACTAATTTAACCGTTTGGAATGGTTTTTAAGACATCTGCTTTTGTGTGTGTGTGTGTGTGTGTGTGTGTGTATTCATATTGAACCAATTGAAGATCGATGTTAAACCGCAGCTCCTAAATTTGGAGTGTATTTTAGTTGAAGTTTCCAAACCTTTCCCGGATAAACCAAAAAATTTGATGCACCTTATTTCAACCGTAAAGTTGATTGGTTGCAACCATAGTGAAAAATGGAACATCTGCAGTCCACATTCCACCAAACCCCAAGTTCCCAATCCCATCCACTCCCCTCATTACCCTAATTAATCCGCCCTTTCTGCTATGTAGAACCACAAAAATAGAAACCCCACGCGCTATATATGATATAATTGAAGTATAATGAGTGGATATGTATCTCATCATTATGATAGAGACTCATTCCAAATTAGTTTGACTACTATATATCTAACAACTTTTTTAATCTTTATGATGGGTTGTTTAATTTGTTAGCCGGACGGGCCATACATAGTGTGTTGGATAAATAGTGCTACGCAGTTCTAATCTTAGCTTTCAAACAATTTCATACGTGTGGCTGCTTCTTGTCTTTTGATACAAATGTACGTGAAAGGCCTCCTCCAACGTCTACAATGTCCTAACTTGACTTTAATAGTACTCTTGGATTACAAGTATTTATGTTTAGCATTTCCTTCGTCCACACTTCTTTCTCATCATTAATTAATCAATGACAATAAGCTCCATCGTTTTTACGCGCCGGCTACTTCCGAGATCTTCCAATGCAACGATCTTGAAATTTTTACTCCAAAAAATTTTGTTCTATTTAATCCAACAAAAGCAACTGGTTACATTTTGAGTGACAGTAAATATTGATTTGGGTTGAGTTAGGACCTAAATTTTGCAAGTGCTAATTGACCTGGCTTCACTAGGTTTAAAAAGACCTAACTTCTTTCCAAGTTAACGAGCCTTTACGAGTGTGCGTGTGTGTGTGTGTGTGTGTGTGTCTCTCTCTCTCTCTCTCTCTCTATATATATATATATAAAGATATATATAATCATCACAAATTTTGACCAAGCCTAAATCGATAAACTAAATATGTAGTATATATATCAAGTGCCCCCCATCACACACATATGTAATGATTACCAAATTGACTATCAAATGCACCAAAAAAATACCAGATTTGTCAATTGAGATATCCATGCACCATTAATGTCATAATCATCACATCACACTCATATAATTATTGTGCTTATAATCGCAACAATTCAGAACCTCCATAGCCGCGCGAGGTCTCCACAAATTACAGTTACTTGTCCTTAAAAATCTCACTTCAATTAATTAATACCTACTTCTTTTAATTAGAAATTGCCGACTCTAATATTGAGTCATCAGTTCATGCAAGAAATTAAGAAAACGGGCAAGCTTAATTAGTTTTGGGCGAAGGAGTCTTGAGTTTGAAGGATGTACGGTTTCACCTAACGTAAGAAAAACGACGTCATGGCAGCAGATGCAGTGGCACACTTACCTGCTCTGTATATATATACATAATCTTGCGTTTTCATATAAACATCAAAAACTGAGTTTTCATATAAACACAGAAAAGAGAAATGGCTTCTTGGGTTAGGGTTTTGGTCCTTGTTGGGTGCTTCTTTCCGCTGTTGGTCCGGTGCAGAGTTCGACATTACAAGTTTAATGTGAGTGATCATCGATCAGCGACCCCACATGATCTTTTTAGCTTCTATAATTAATATGATCCACGTACATTTATTCTGGATTTCTGATCTTGATTTGATCTGTTTAATTTATAGCGTGAACTTATGCACATAGATTTTTTTTTTTTTGTTATTTCTCCAAAATCGGTTTCTATTTGTTAAGTGGAAAATCAAATTTAAAGCTCTTTTAGTACGTACATGGCCTCTGTTAATTCAAATTCTGGTAGCTTTCTCCATTACTCCCTTCATGAAGAATTAATTAATTTTTACACGCTAGCCTACAAAAATTTCTTTATTACCTGCGTAACCTGTATTTTTCCCTTTAATTTTGCATGCATAATTGCATATGACATGCATGAATGCAAATACTTTGAAGTCGCAGAAATTTTGATTTGGTTTTGAATTTGTAGAGTAAATTTTTTCCCCGTGTTTTTGGTCATCTTTTCCAACTTCGGTCATCAGCTAATTATAACGAACTGGGTGCAAAAAGTACGACTATATTGTTTCAGCATATGCATTGGCTGGGAAATGCTAATACACATGGTGATTTCGAAACTATAGGTACATAATTTAATATAACCTAATCATTGGAATTAGTTAAAGTTTTGTTGGCCTAACCTTCAAGCAAATTGTGGCCATAAGTCAAAATTATAAATGCATGGAAAGTACAACCATGCATGTATCAATTTCAAGATCTTCTTTCGCTCAAAATTAACATCCACTCCTTTAAATTTTCTATGCTACCTACTCACAGTTAATAACAATGATATATCCAACATGAATGCTCATTCATTATCCCTATGTACAACTGGAAACTAATTCATCAATGAATTAATTTGTCTTGCAGGTGGTTATGAAAAATGCCTCCCGATTGTGCTCAACCAAACCTATCGTCACTGTCAATGGAAAATTTCCAGGCCCCACTGTTTATGCCAGGGAAGAGGATACGGTGCTCATCAAGGTTGTCAACCATGTCAAGTACAATGTCTCCATCCACTGGTAATGCACGCGCACCGGCTTCAATCCCCCCCTTTTACAATGAATGATGTTTTTCAAAATTTGGTTAATAAATGATGCGCATGTGCCATGTTTGGTGTCGATTTAATCACTATTTACCCCTACTAAAAACTTTTACGAGTCAAACTTCATATTCTACAAATTTATTCAAATTTAAATTTAGATTTTACTCTCTATTATTTTTTATAACTAATTAATAATTTTTCAATTATTTTTCCTATTCACAGTATCTATTACTATAATTTTTTATTCAAATTTATATATTTTAATAACCTATGTGTATCTCTGTATACTGTTATATCGTCTAATTATTATTACATATTAAATATATATAATTAAAAATGTTCTCTCTCTTTTAGAACTTAATGCTACACATAATTTTTATTCCTACTCAAATCACTCAAAATTTCCTCTCCGTCTTAATTGTGAAACAAACATAGCCATGAATTTTCTTTATGGAAATGAAGAAATTTATGAGTGTAATTTTGGTGATGAACATAGGCATGGAATCAGGCAGCTTCGGTCAGGGTGGGCAGATGGACCAGCATACATCACACAATGCCCAATTCAGCCAGGGCAAAGCTATGTGTACAACTTCACCATCACAGGCCAAAGGGGCACGCTCTTCTGGCACGCCCACATTCTCTGGCTGAGGTCCACCGTCCACGGCGCCATCGTCGTCTTGCCTAAGCTTGGTGTTCTGTATCCTTTCCCTAAACCTGACCATGAAAGAATTATAATTCTAGGTGAGCTACTAATAGGCCAAAAAAAGGAGAAAAGAAAAAGAAAAATTGCTGGGCTTGAGTAACTGGTTACAAAGTGACTGTTAGATTATTTGTTACAACTTACTGATAATCTGCTCTCAATCAGGTGAATGGTGGAAATCAGACACTGAAGCTGTCATCAACGACGCCATGAAATCTGGCCTGGCACCAAACGTGTCCGATGCTCACACAATCAATGGCCATCCGGGGCCGGTCCCAGATTGTCCTTCTGCGGGTAAATCATTTAACTCAAGTCAATTAGTCTTGTAAGACTGATAGCTCAAACTTGTCAAGGAAATATAAAAAAATTGATATATTGGGCAGGATACACGTTAAGTGTTGCGCCCGGAAAAACCTACTTACTCCGTCTGGTCAATGCTGCACTCAATGGAGAACTATTCTTCAAGATTGCCAGCCACAAGATGACGGTAGTAGAAGTCGATGCTGCATACGTGAAACCCTTGAAGACAGACACGATCATGATCGCTCCCGGACAGACGGCAAGCGTCATTCTGACAGCAGACAAAGGCGCCGGCAGGTATATGGTGGCGGCGTCCCCTTTCATGGACACTCCCGTGGTGGCGGTAGACAACGTGACGGCCACAGCCATGCTGCATTACACGGGCACACTTCTGGGCTCTCCCACGGTTCTCACCACCGCACCGGCCCGGAACGCTACCCCAGTCGCCGACGGCTTTACGAACTCCCTCAGGAGCTTGAATTCCGACAAGTATCCGGCAAAAGTCCCGCAAACAGTTGACCATTCTCTTCTCTTCACCGTTGGGCTGGGGATCAATCCCTGTCCGACGTGTAAGGCCGGAAACGGAACCCGTGTGGTGGCAGATATGAACAACGTGACATTTGTGATGCCTACAGTTGCCCTTCTGCAGGCGCATTACTTCAACATTAAGGGAGTTTTCACCACTGACTTTCCCGGGAACCCCCCGTTTACTTTTAATTACACAGGTGCCCAATCGTTGAATCCAGGGACTTCTCAGGGGACAAAGCTTTACAGGCTACCTTATAATGCCACGGTCCAGTTGGTCTTGCAAGATACTGGGATCATTGCTCCTGAGAACCATCCAATTCACCTGCACGGATTCAATTTCTTCGCGGTAGGCAGGGGATTAGGCAATTTCAATCCAAAAACAGAGCCTAAGGACTTTAATCTTGTTGATCCAGTGGAAAGGAACACAATTGGTGTACCGTCTGGTGGATGGGTAGCCATAAGATTCCAGGCTGATAATCCAGGTACAGTTTTAAGGTTGTTCATCAATTTCATGGGACAAATTACACAAATTTTCTGAATGGTTTGCGTTTGAAATTTGCAGGGGTTTGGTTTATGCATTGCCATCTGGAAGTGCACACGACATGGGGCCTGAAAATGGCTTTCTTGGTGGACAATGGGAAGGGCCCTAACGAGTCCCTCTTGCCACCTCCTAAAGATTTGCCTAAATGTTGAATTTGAAAACGTGAGAGATTATTGTTGAGGTTTAACAATAAAATTAAGAGTGATTTTCTGGCCAAGAACCGATTGAATGCAATCCCATGTGGTTGAATCGAAGCGGACAAGAAAAGAAAGAGAGTTGCATGTTAGGTATTGAGTAGAATGAGGGCTCAAATCAATGTTGTATTTGTTTCTTGAGTAAGCAAAAAGTTTTGCTCAGTTGAAGTCAATAATTATACGTTGTATGCGTTATCTTGTTTGGATTTGCATTTGGCACAAGAATACATGAATTATTCCTTAACGTTCAGTTCTAAATGAGGGCCCATGGGAGAAGTTATTTCCCTCCTTGATATTTGTTACTGGGCTGAATGCAACTAGTGTTGCTAACATCGGTCAAAAAATGTTTGTGATATTAATAAATAAAATCAAATAAAAACCAAACAGTCCCTCTCCCCTTTGTCCTATTTATTTAAAGTCGTTTTTAAATTTTAATGTATGCTATTTAATATATTTTTTAATAATTATTTAAAAACAAGAGAGGAAAAAAAATGAACTTTAAAAAACATATTTGAACTTGTGTTTTTAAGTACCGAAATTGCAAAACAAACATAGCCTACATTTTTTGACATGTGCTATGAGTAATTCACTAATGCACGCGACATCTACACATATAAAACTAAGCAATTACGTTGATCATCTGCACCCGACAAAGGTTTTTGTAGTTGAGTGGAAGATTCCTAAGCAACTGTGAAACAGGAAAAATATGAATTTGTTGCTCACCTTTCTTTCATTTATATGGAACTCTGCCCAAAAAGGACGATCCCTGCAGAGCTCTGCTACCAATTATGCATTAGTTCCATATGCCCTTTCAGCATACGACAAACAGTGATTGCCAGTACTGATTTAACTCATAATAAGACTGCAACAATTGATGCATAGTTAACAACTGGTTGAAACTCAGCAGGAAATTATCGGACGAATATGAATAATAACACCTCACAGCAGTCCCAGTAGTGGACACACATATCAAGCTATAAGACAAAAGGCACGAGTTGTCATTAAAACATAACACTCAAAACTATTTGAATGGTTTTAACTGATCAATGACAATACAACAGGCCATGTTTCAGCTCAACATTCTGCAAGTGAAGCATACATATGTTCATTCAAGTAAATCAACAATTCAGATACCTTAGACGTCTAAACAACAGCAATCATGCTTTCCAGAATATTGAAATCCACGTGCTTGAAAATCTAAACAAATAATGCAGCATCACATTTGAACTGCGGGGGCATGGAATACGCGCCGGAACAACCACTGGAACGGTCGCAGGAATTGCGCCCTCTTCTTCTTCCAGAACCAAATGGCAGCATTATACTGTTCGTTTCGTATCTTCCGAGTGGCTGCCCTCCAATCATACTTCTCCATTTCTGCACGCGCCGCTTTGCCAATAGTTTCTCTCAGCTCTTGGTCATGCAGGAGAGGCTTCAGTTTGCTCAAGCAGTCATTGAGATCTCCAGGGTTGAACAGGTAGCCTGTCTTTCCCTGATGATCTTCAGGAATGATGTCTGGGATTCCTCCAGCACGAGCAGCGACCACAGGGATTCCGGATGACATAGCCTCCAAGACGACAAGTCCTAGAGTCTCGGATTCAGAAGGCATGACGAAAACATCTCCGCTGGCATATGCCTGTGAAAGCTCTTCTCCTTGTAACATCCCCGTGAATACTGCAGGCATGCCAGAGAACAACTGCTCCAGCTCCGCTCTATCAGGAAGAGGAAAAAAATGCCAATTAATACAACGAAAGTACCAGTCTGCACATCCATTTTTCCCCTTAGTAAACAGATGATATTGTTTGTCATGCATTACAGATTCTAAACAATAAAAGATGCAGTTGGTGATTCAGTATCTGTTTAAACCTATTGTCCCCTAGAATAAAACTACACAGTTAACTTCCCCGCTAACAATAGATGAATCTGTTTGTCAGGAAAAAGGGGGTGAATTGGAACAATCCTGTAACCATCATGAGTAACAGTAGACAAAAAAATTTGATTTTATTTAATCATCTAGGCCAACAACCACATATGACATACAGGTTACATGCTTAATTGACTCCTTACCAAGTACAAGTAACAGAAGATTAATGACACATTAGTATCCATTGAGAAGGCAACATTGTGAAAACTAGTGTACATATGTAATTCCACCTCACCTGTATGGCCCATCACCAATAAAAGCTATTCGACCTTCTGGAAGTCTATCCATGACTCTGTTTCAAGTATAGGATTGTTGAATTCAATGCTAAAGGTGCTCAATTCCCAATGGGAGAATCTATAAGCACAGCAAGTGAACAAAGAAATCACATCAAAATAGAATGACAATACCGTTTGAGGAAATCTAAACTCTTCTCAACTCCAAGACGGCCTACATGAACTATCAATGGCCTGTCGGGTTCTCCATTGCTAATTTAGGAAGAAATTTAGTTAATGGAAGAGTGTTCTTTGTGGTACAAGTTGATAGAAATCAGAGTGATAGGTGGAATTTCTCACCTTAATCTTAACCTCATTTCATGGGAGCGAAACTGGGGATGGAAGCTCTCAGAATCAACTCCCTTGTTCCAGAGGCGAATCCTGTTAGCTGAATTTTTTCAAAAAAACAGGAGAAAGTTACACTTCAATGTGGTCTCCATCAGCATGGAAAACTTGAAATTAAAGTAGCACAGAATATAAGATATCTGACAAAACACAGGGCTAAAAGATCTGATCCCTGCTGAAGAACAAAGACCATGTATTTTTTCTACACTCCAACGGCATCTGTTCAGAGAGTAATTAAATAGATTCAGGATGTTAAATTTCACCTGCAGTCACCCTAGCTGCTTCTAGATCCTTTGCAATGGCAGCAGAAGGCACCAATGTGAGATCAGCAGCTCTATGCAGGAATTCTGGTGAAACATTATTCACTTTACTTACATAATCCACAAAATTCAAATATACCAAATTAGGATCTCAGATAAATCTCACATACTTAAAATTAACCACATTGGTTTGACCAGCCAACTGAAGGTGTATCTGGGGATATACCTGTCAAACACAAATTTAAAGTCAGCACAAAATCCAAATTTCTTGCATTTAAGAAAAAAATTGAAACCAAGAAACTATTTGGCAGCAATAAACAACTGGGCTGCTGTTTATAGTTTACTATCCACATTTGAAAATTTAGTGTGAATTAAAAAAAATTAGTTTTTTTTTGGGTAGTATTATGACATTGACTTGTAGACAGTTTCTACTTGTTACACCTAGTTAAGATCAAAATATCGATCAACATAAAAATGTCATAAATTGTTTGTTTGTTTCTTTTAGAAGGTATACACTGGCAGCATCACTCAGAGTCAAACTTTTAAGTGAAGCAAATCTTCAGAAAATTCAAAGAGGCCATGTATAGTAGTAATCTGAGACCGAAGTAAGCTTTATAGTGAAGTTATTGAATATTGACATAAAACTTTGAGAAGAAAAAATATGGAAGCAATCGAGAGTTTGGACATACACAGGAACATGGGTGTGATATGACATCACTATTGGTACACAGAGTAACTTTGCAATGATGAGAGCACCAAATACCTGAATAATGCAGAAGCAATTAATGGAGCTAAAAAACCAACTTTTTATTTTATAAAGACATTTTGACAACACAGACAATCCTACTCTATGAGGAAACAGTAAAAGAAGCAGATTGTAAATACCATGATTCCAGGGGATGATGCATGTATAATATCAGGCTTGAATTGGGCAACTGCTGAGATTATTCTTGGACTGAGTGCTAGTGACAGGGGAACCTTTTGGTACCAGGGACAAGGGAAGCTTCAAAGAGATCATTTCACCAGATAAAGACATTTATAAACCAGAAAAGAGAAAAAGAAGAGAAAATAATATATCACAACCAACACAGTGTTCCTTGGCAATCAGCCAAATGGAAATCACATCAACAGGTATCATATCACTCTCCTATCAGTTACTTTGGTCAAGAATGAAGAATGAATGATGTCGTTTCACCACTGACCAGACAAGAATTCAACAACTAACCTTCTAGAACCAATCAATTGAGCTCCATAAAATTCCTGAGGCACTCCTTCATGCGTTGTTACAACCATCACCTGCACCCACACCCAAAATGACAATTGAAATAAATTGCAAGGAATTTTGCAAAACATCAATATAATCTATGGGAATGCAGATTTAAAGTTTTCAAAAAAACATGACATAGTCGGTCAGTTAGAATTACATCATTTCACATATCCATACACAAAACTAATTCTTCTCAGCCTAATGGTATGAGGTAAAGGCACCAAAGAATGGAAACCTAGAAAGAGACATAAAACTGCAGCGTTTTGGATTCAAGAATTGTCCTCAAAACTAAAGAGGGCAACTGAAAATTGACTCTAAGTCCATGCTCAACAGTACCACTCGTTTGTGGTGCATCATCTATGTTCAAAAATTGAACTCACCTTGTTTAAGAACTTGAGAGCTAAACCACTTTGCAAAAGGCAATCCAATGGTGAGCTCTTTAGCAGATACATATTGTTATTATTTCTTTTCATGCTTTTTTTCATGTTGGATTGGGTATTTCATTGGGTGGCGTATGAGGGAGATTTGGTACTATGAACATGTGCATAAAGAACCGTTTCAAGTGTGAATCACCTTTTCCAATAGACATCTAGTTAATGAGTGGAAATAAAACATACCTCATCGCCCATTTCACGTAAATATTTTATGAAATTCTGGAACCTGTTTTTATATCCGGATACATAACTGCATACATTACAGAATACATAAATATCTACAGAAGATAAAGACTGTATTAATGAAATAGGGTAAAAAAAGGCACAGTGGCACAGTAGATTAAGAGAAAATAGTGAACAATGCGTTTAAAGGATAAAATACGAAACTGATAGAAATCTACTAGCTCATGCATTAAGTAGAGTGACTTGCCACAACTTGCAAAGAAACAAACATATTAAAATTATTAAAATGCATATCATAAATGTTCAACTACAGCTAGTTCGAATGCTAAGGATGCATTGAAGGAACAAACAACTCATTTGAACAGATAACTTAACAGCATGGACATTATTTATCAAGTAGGAGAAAAGAACCTAAGGAAGATTGATTATGGGCATTGAGTTGAAAGAGATACTACAAAAACACTTTCAGCTAGTGAATAAGGATATCATAAACTCATGGAATTCTAAAATCGTAAGGGGGAAAGAAAATAGAAAACTGTCCAGCAAGTTGAGCAAAATAGCATCAAACTATAGGGCTGACAAACAGGACCGAATTTGGAACTGAAGATCTAGCTAGACAAGGAAATACAGCAAGCTACTGGAAACAGAATCAATAATCAACGAAGGTTTATACTTCAAAGCTGGCATCTAAAATGAAAAGTAAAGTCATGAATGTTAGAACTAAAAAGGCTATAACAACACCAATTCATCATAGCTGAGAATAACACCTAAGCATTACATACAATTATGTGAATAAAGTAAATCATGTGTTTTTCATCACATTGCTCCAATAAGGAGTAAGATCTTCCTTCATAAGTCACACTATCATATTTAAAACAACAAAGTCCTTACTTTCACTAACCTACAAAGTCGTTTCATCAAACAGAAAGAACCGTTCACTACCAGAAACTCAAAATCTACAGGCCACAAATCTTGCCAGCGAAAAACATCATAAATGGCCTCAAACAAGAAATGCACGCATCAAACGGTAATAAATGGCCAATATGAAAAACTCACGAGAAGGGAGACGGCTCGACAAAGAGAGCTATACGCCTAGGCCTAGAATTCATCTCAGATTCAAGCAAAGGAGGGTTCTCCTCATCCTCTTCCTCCCTATACTCTGTCATAGTCATGTTGCTGCCAGAGCCAGCAGCAATAAATGGTCTCTCACTAGACAATCCTACGTTGCAGACTTTCAATTCTTTATCCCTTTTGGACCTCCTACACAGTAAAGATTGATTCTTTACACATATCAGACTAATGGGCTTCCTTCTTGATGTGGGACAGCGAGAAACTTTGGAAACAATGACTACACGAGGATATCTATAAGAGCAATGAGAAGAAGAGGAAGTGGAATCCGAGAAGGAAGGAGGAGAGAGAAGAGGATTTGTGGAGAGAGGAGAAACGGACATTATGATGGCTCGGTTGGTGTAAAATAGTAGCGCGAATGGTTTATAACTGTAAGTGACTTGGAAGAAAGAATTTTTCTTGAATGGATTTGGTATCTTTTTCTTGATCCTATGGGGGGGAATAATTGAGTGTGATTAGTGCAAAACAAGCGAGGAGAAGGATAGAAGAACCCGGGGGGGGGGGGGGGGGGGGGGCGTGGACACCCCTAAATCCCAACGAATATTCGTTTTCAGGAGCCGAGCTTGGCGAATGAATGGGAGATGAGAGAGAAAATACTCCGCCGCCGATCGGTGGAGGAAGATGTGGAATATTTGTATATTGGTGTTTTTGTGGGGTCAATCTGATAAAAGATATAAAATGAGGGTTTTGGTTGCCTCTTGTTATATATGTTATTATTTTTAGAGTTAATTACACTGATATCTATAATTATAAATTATATTTTTATTCCTTCTAAAATTATAAAGCCCTTCGTCTTATATTTAAAATATTAATATCCTTCTTTTTCAAAATTTTAAATAAAAATATATTACATTATAAAAAATTTATCTATTTTTTTATTATGTAGTCTAAATTCAAGTTTTTAGTTTAAATATTAAAAAAAAGAATAATTATAATTGATCAATTTAAAATCTTAATTTATACCTTTAAATATGAAAGACATCAATATACAAGTTAAGTATAAATTTAAAAATTTATTATTTTTTATTTTCACCTAAAATACTAAGAAAAAGAAAAAAAATTAAATTTATAAAATATGGAGGAGATGATTTTATAATATTAAAAGAAAAAAAAGTACATAGTTTATAATTATAGCAAAGTTCGCCGTAATTAACTCTTATTTTTATTTTATTTATTATAATGATAAGTAATTGAACTAATTTTTTTTTTATTTTGTAATCGAGGTCGTCATCTAGTCAAAGGCAAATAAATTCTATATAATGAAAATGATGGGGTTTGTACAAAATTTACTTTTAGAGGGAAAAGGGAACAGAACCATTTTTTATTGTATCACTGTAAAAGAAGTGAAAATCTGCCCCACATACCATTACAGAGTCTTAAAAACGTGGAATGAACTGTCATCTCGCAGATCGCACGCGACAGAAGTCACGTGGGGTAACAGCGACGCCACCCGAGTTCCCTATCTTTTGCCTCTCGTAGTTTTAATAAATCAAATTATTTGACTATATAATAAAATTTTAATTAATTATTTAACTGCATAATTCTATTTCTTCAAAAATTTTAAAAGTACAAATTGGTGGCACGACTACAAGACCTAGTAGCTAGAGGGATGGCCACTTCAACAACATATAATATAATTTATATTTCTCCCTCGAAAAATTACCTCTTATTTGTGTTTGAACTTGTTGAGGGGTAATTAAAAGAATTAATTCACACTTTATTCATCAACAATTCATTTCAGTTTATGGTGTAAAGTTAAGTCACAGTTATACTAATTGTTTAAAATATTAGTATAAACTTTACATAATATATTTTTATACAGAAGAAAATAAATTATACTAATCTTATAAATTAGGAAATACAATATACTTATAACTAAATTAAAGCAACAATATATATACAATATCAATTACAACATTTTTCTTCAACACTCTACCCTAAATTAAATATGGATAATTTCTAAAATATTGAATTTGAATTATATTCAATAGACATAATGAAGAATTCATGCTTCAAAGTTATGCTTTATATAACACTTGGTAAATGAATTCAAATACCATTTATATTACACTAACAGAGAGAGAAGTCATGTTTCATATGTTATGATCACATTGTCAACACTTTTATTATTATTATTTACAATGCATAGATTTGATTACATATGTCAGAATATCGACAGTATAATTAGTAACGACAAACATTTACATTTTAAAAAAAAAATCTTTCATGATATCTACACAAATATCATACATTTAGAAGACATATTTTTTTTATGTCACACCAACAAAACAACAATGATAATACAGATAATACTGATCAAATATTTATGACAATAGCAAACCAACCACCTAAATCATTAACAGGATACAAGATTCATTGGTCACTACAATCTAAAAACACTTCGATTTTACCCACACAAGACAAAACCCACGTGACACACTAAAAAACCTAACTCGAGTTAATACAAAGTTTGTAAACATGACAAAAAAACTCTAGGCCTACCATCCTTCAACCCACGAGAGAATCTCCAAACCCATAGGTCTAAAGGCAACAAGGGTACGTTTAAATACACAAAGAAGAGGCTTTTCTTAATTTGAATTTACACTTGAATTTTTTTTCTTGGAGGAGAAAAATGAAAAGATGGGAGAATAATTGAAAGGAATTAGAGTATACTTTATTTTTGAATATTCTACTTTAATTTATAGTATGAGGTTGAATTACAATTATAATAATTATTTAAAATATTAATACAAATTTTATATAATATAATTTTTATATAAAAAAATAAAATACAATAATCTAATAAATAAAACACACTGTACCTAGAGCTGCATAAGGTAACATCATATACACAATATCAATCACAATATTTTTCTTCAATAGAACAAAAATCTCTTCGTGGATGTAAACATGCAACAAAATCGTTAACTCATTACATAATAAGTGTGTGAAATAATGGGCGTAAAAAGCCTTGTAAGTATTGTAGGACAAAATTCTTGTAATTTGATTTTTATAAACAAGAAATTTATACTAGTACAATTGTAACTTGAATTAAATGAACTTTGTGGATACAATGTCAAACTTAATCTTCTGATTCTTCTTTCAAGAATTCTAGACTTGAATGTTTGATTGAAGAATCAGGTTGGAATTGAGGGAGCTTTGAGCTTAGATGCTCCTTGATGTTGTCCGGAGCCTTCAATAACGTTAATCCACTGGTTTAGCACTTTGAATGTGGATCAAACGTCAAGATTTGATAGATTTCTGTGAAGAACGCCTTGAATTTGATGACGAACTCCTTTGAATTCCTTGAAATTGGTGGAGAGGATTTGAATTTCTCCTTGAATGTTTCTTCACTTGAAATTCTTTTTTTCAGAGAATTCTTGTTACTGCTATCACTGGTTGCTTGTTGCTCTTTCTCTCTTAGTTGTCATTCTTCCTTCTTCTTTATGGTTGTGCTTTCTTCAGCTTTTGTTACTGTTGTTCTTCCTCCTTTGTTGCTTTGGCTTTTGCTGCCGTTCTCTCATTTGTAGATGTCACCCCTATTTATAGGGGTGAAGGAGGCTTAGCTGTCATATTTAGCGAGCGATGTGGCGAAGTCTGATTGGTCGGGAATATTTGATTTGACATTATTTCCTTTACTTGGATGATTGCAAATTAATTGTTAAATCAACAATATTTTTCTTCCAAACTTACAAGACTTGACACGTGGCATGACATACTTGACCCACTTGTCGTGATTTAAATAGACGATAAAAATATTATTTTATTTATTATTTAATTTTAAGAATTATGTTTATTTAACTCTTAAAATATAAACAATTGAATAAATTAATCATTTAATTACAATAAAATAACACGTGACGATATTTGATTGGACAAATATTCTAATTGCTTGCAAGCATCACATGTTCAATGGGACTTAATTGAAACTCCAAATCGAGTTCAATTTTCACCAAAATTGAGGGCAGTAAGCTTACATGGTTGTTGAATTCGACTCATTAATACTGTAATTGGCTTATATTAAATTATTAATATATATTTACTTAACCTTAAAAATACAATGGCTTTTGTTTGGATGCAAATTTGATTGGTATAAAATTTGGCGTGAAAAATTTAAGAATAATGTAAAAATAAGAAAGAAAGAGTAAAAAGCAAGAATTGGATGACATGTAAAAACTTGGCCGTTAATTTTTTTTTTTTTTTGACCTTTAAACTCCGCAGCGATTTTGCATTCACTGCACTTAGGCTGAACTATGAACCATGCCCTGAACTCAGTTAATTTTCTCTTTTTTGAAGTAATGCAATATGCGGAGATGAGTATATAACAAGACTGTGACCCAGTTGAAGCAAGCATCAGTACATTCTGCTCTATTTCGTTGCCTCTCAAATGAACTAAAGAAGGGAATCGCATCGGCATTGTTTTTGCGTGCTTGAACTCTTTGGTGGGAATGTCTCTAAAATCCTATTAAGGGCGGCCTTCTGAGTGAAATGGCCTGAACAAGATATGGACCCTTTTCTGCATGATTGCTCTCTATTAAAGTATCACTTTGTTTTCCACACTGCTTTCTACTCTGCGGAAGAAGCACAAGGAGCAATGGCTGACTGTTACTCCGAACTTGGACTATAACTATTTACTTTTACTCCAGCAGTCATGCTCCCTGGAGTTGGTGTAATCAACATTTATTGCTGATTTTGTGTGTAACTGGGAAAAGTATTCCAGTTATTGTAGAGGCTCCACTTGGCAATTACGCCCAGACAACGGACGTGGAAACGAGGGGTACGTACGAGTCTAATCTAATCAAACTTGTTGGACTGCTGGCGAAGCCCCTCGTGATAATAAATAAGTGCGTATGAATATGTAAATTTGTGGGTATGACATACTATGTCAGCCTAAAACTATAATTATAAGTTATACATCACGCATTTACTTTTATAAATAACTTGCACTTCTCATTGAATGATGTGCACACCCTTGTTCAATACACAAGGAGCTCCACCCTTGACCAATACACGGGGAATTCCTTGAAGGCATCGACACTTGGGCTGTTAGCAAAACAGATGATTCATTGATGTCTCGATAATATTTTAAAATCTAATCAAACTCCAATTTTAACTTAACTAATTTTTCCAACTTAATTTTATTGTTTAACTTAACCTTCACGACAGTGTTTCCTCAGTGCCTTCGTCAGCATTCAATTATTTCAAACTATTTGCTCTGACTTAGTTATTGCAACTTCCAGGCCAGGGCCGTCCATTAGCAGGCCAGTTTCCTCTTTAACTGTCTGATCCCAAGCCCTCTGTGTGTTAATGCAATGCAAAGGTTCAGTCAGTGTGGTCCAAGTCCAAGCCAGCAGGCATTCCAGTCAAGACAATTTCCCATTCAAACTGAAACATTAAATAAAGGTAAATGTCGAAGGAGGCAGGGACAGGTGCAAAATGGGACCATGAACTGAGGACGACAGTCAAATAAAAGGTGGAATGCAAAAGAAGGATGTCCACAAGGGCTTTAGCCACACCTTTCTCTCTGGGGGGTTTAGGGTGGCGGGACGGACCTGACTTGATTATCGTAGGAAAATTTGATCCATCAATTCAGCTAGTTATGTGAATTTAATTCGTCAATTAAAAAAAATATTTATTTTTTAATTAAAAATAAGATTCAATATTTTAAATTTTTATAATTTTATCATTTAATTTTTTTATATTTATATAAATATTTATTAAATTATTTAAAATATATTTATAGGTTCACGAATTTACAAATTAACTCGTTGAGAACTTTAAAATTGACCTATTTATCTTTTTAAATTTATGAATTTGATTCGAATTTATAAAAATCAAATTTAAATTTATTAATTTCAATTTAAATTCAAGCCCGAGTTAAAAAAGTTGCCACCCCTACTCCGCTTTTTGCCGTTTCGCGTTGGTAATACGTGAATTAATAGGCGACACAGTATCGGCATTGCTCCTGTCAAGACTCCGGGCCCCAACCTATCTTTTTGACCAAAAACTATTCACCTTTGACAAGCCATTGATCTTCACTTTTCTTGTGTTTGTCTTTTGTGGGGTGTCTGGGGACGTCCTTCCTTCGAACGGACATTCTAGGTAGGAAATCAACTCCTCTGAGATAGACCTATCACCAACGGACAAGCAAACATACAGAAGACCGGGTTAAATGACCAAATTTGGAGTTACGTCTACTCTAATCTTAATCATTTGCTAATTAATGGCCACCATAAATTTGATTACCAGGCAATGATATGGAGAGCAGTTTTGTTGAAGGATGAAAAGTTGTTCTGATAGGAAAACTATATTTGGTTGGATGAAAATTTTGATGTTTTAAAAATATGAATAAAAAATATACTAACAAAATTTGAATAATGTAATAGTATGTAAATATAATGATTAATTTTTAAAATTTTAATATACTATAAATATGAATATATACATGTGTGTGTATATATATAAATATAAATATTAATTTAATTGTAAATATATAAAAAAAATTAATTTGAATTTTAATAAAATTTTGTTGAGACATATTTTTAATATTTTAACTGTGTAAAGTTGAAGAGAATGGAAGAAGATTAAAACATAGCTACGAAACCTAGCCTTGGCAATGCTTAAACAAGACAGCAGTACAGAGCACTAAAATCATGGTTTTGAAAATTGAGAGGATTATGGTGAGCAATCAACCTGGTCCAATCAATAAGCTTTTCTGTTGCCCTCTCTCTTCCATAAATGTCTCTTCCTATTAAACACCTCCCATAGTTGCACCAACTGCCTCTCCTTCTCCATCTCTCTCTCTCTCTCTCTCTCTCTCTCTCTCTCTCTCTATATATATATATATATATATTTCTCTTCATCCATCCATCTCTAGCTGTATATTACACACTCACACAGAAAGACCAAATTTGAAGGAAGGTGAAGATGAGCAGACGAGTAAGCTTCAGTCCCGAAGCAGCCATATATTCCAAGCGCAGCGGCGCTGAGGGAAACAAGAAGAGAGTGACGTTAAAAATATGGGTTTTCAGAATCCCCAAAGGCTCGAGGTTTTCGCCGGCAAGTTTCTTCAGACACGTGGGAGCCAAGGTGGTGGGAGCCCTGACGGTGGCGTCGCCGAGGCAGAGTCAGCGGAGGTGCTCGCGTAAAGTGTCGTCTGCTAGTTTGGAGAGGTCGCGTTCCTATGCAGAAACACTTGACTCTCACAGGGCTGAAGCCATAGAGGACTGCATCGAGTTCTTGAACTCTTCCGCGTCTTCTTTGCTGAGATCCAATTCGGTTTCCAGCTCTTGCGTTTGTAAGTGAAATAAGATTTTAAGACCTCTTCCCTGTAATAAGAAGTTGAATTAAATTTTTGTCCGTTTGTTAAACTGCAGAAGCACATCACACTAGTGATTCTTGCTTGGATATATATATATGTATGAATCACTCATGACATGCACTACCTAAATTTTCTCCTCTATCTTGTAACCTTGCATGTTTCTTTCTCATCGATAATATTAGTGGTAATAAATAAATTAAAATTATTAAACAAGTTCATATTATGCAATTATAATTGATTTATAAGTTTTTTATAGTGAACTTACAGAAGGTCAATTATTAAACCTAATAGTGAACCTAATAGCCCTTGAAAGAGTTGTTTATCAGGAGATCACCAATCGATTCTTCTTCTTCAAGTTTCCTTGAAAATAATGCAGCAGACTACCTATAATTTCAATGGAAAACCTGTTGTTTAATCAGTGAAAGAAGAGAAAAGTGAAGAAATTATCTGCTGTTTTAGTTTCGCACATAACAGGCCACATAATAGAGGGAAGAAATAAAGCATCCTCCTTGACCCCTTACCTTTTCCCAATAACCAGAATGCCCACATTCTGTCGGACAAGTCACTAATAATGACCAAGCGTACATTTCCTGAGGTCCATCAAACCTCCCACTGTTGCAATCTTTTAATAAGCCAGGATTTCACAGGAAAGCTTGTGGAAGTCTATTTCAGACAAACAAATCAGAGAACTTTTGACCAGGAAAAAGACTTCACTGTGGGAGGAAGTGATCTTTTTGCTACATGGTGGGGGTACTTCCAAGAAAGATTTGCAAGTGTTCACAATTTCAGAGAACAAAAATCCCCAGAAGATCCTAAATGTTCCCTCTCTCTTCCCAAATAACACAGTAACAATTTAAAAAGGAAAAATCATCGTTTGTGCATAATCTCAAGACTTCTGTAATGTGAAGAACGTTTCTTTCTTAAGTAATATGATGATCCAACATTTTGGCTTCTGAGGCCAAAATAGATACAGGGAATGAAAAATTGCATACTCCTCACTCTCAAGTGTCCAAGCACAGATTCGGAAATGCATAAATTGGCTGAGTAAGAAAACGAAAATTAAGAAGTTGAAAAAACAAGTACCCCTGGTGTCAACATTACCTTGATCATCCACTCCAGAAAGCCTTGCCTCCGGGAGTTATTGCAGAGCTTTCTCATGAAAGCCTTCAGGGGGCTTCTCACAGACAACAAATGCCTCTGCAGAGAAAAATTGGTTATAAAAATATATAGGAGATATTGATTGGTGAATTTGTCCATATCATGTAGGCCAGTTACTGAAACATGCAAGAGAACATGGAATGCTTGATGCAGTTAACAATCAGTTTGCTATAATCAGGTACAGCACCACATATAACAAGATCCGCCTTGCCTCCATCAAAATGCCAAATGACTTGAGAAAAGTAAACGTTTGATGTAGTTAGTAGATGCACGTTACATGAGAGCAGAAACTCAGAAGCTAAAGGTTATAAAAATAAATAGTATTAACAACTGTCTGGGCAAGCAAGGACCATAGATTTACTTCATGTTGAAGCTCTTTTGGCTATAATAAGTAAATTATAGAAAATAGGTATAAAATCCACACACACGAGCAGAACATTTACATAGATGCACATACACATTTATAGAAAAACGGGTAGTCGCGGCATTTGATGTGTACCCTTGAACTTGAATAACACCTTCTATAGGAGCCATGAGCTGCAAATTATGGCCACAACAAGCACAGATGCTAAGTGTAATGAAAGACAATCTTGGCTCAGACATTTAAAGGTATACATTTGGTTAAAGTGACGTCACGGGGTAATCGACAACTAAAGTTCCGGATATACTAATTGTGCCAATACGATAATGTGCTCTGAACTGTGAAATGGGCAAGCTTATAGATAAAAGTCATCAGAGAAACAAAAACGGAATTCAAGAATATGTGAATTGACCATGAACACATACTGGAATCAGGTGAAAACTTTGCTGGAATATAAGCTTTGGACTTAAAACCTGAATGGAGGATGTGACACACCATGGTTCAGTGAAATGCAGTATATTGCCTAACTTGAGGAGTTCAAAAAAATGCAATGAAACGTTATAATATATGACAAGGAGGAAAAACATGTAATGCCTAATCCAGTCATGCTCTGTAATTAATATGCATATCATGAATATGCTTGTGCCACTACTTTATAGCATTGAGCTTATGTTGTTTCAGTATATGAATCCCCAGTGTAAAACTCGTTTGTTCCATTATCATCTGAATTTTAGTAAATGCAAAATTGCTGATACCTGACTTCAGCTTTCAGGTGCTGCACATATATCTACCACACTCTTCACCCCTCTGTGTGTGTGACAAGAGATCACAGCATTGATCCAAAAAAAAAAAAAAAAACAGATTGTCGGATTACAAACTCAAATTTCATTCGCTATCATCGTCTACTGAAATCCTACTTTCATACTTGACAAAAATTTGAGCATTTCGTCTGAGAACTAGTAACTTCTACCAATCCAACCTGCGGAATGGCTTCACAATTCTCCTACTAGATAAAGAATGGAATGGTTAAGTTTGATGCTCACTGCTCCCCGCAATCTACTTCAGACTTGTCCGTGACCTTTTTGCCTCTCTCATTTGAAGATTAGGTACTTTTTTCTACACTATCTTCAGTGGAAATAGTTGCAATTTCGGCTACTCGCACATAATTTTTGCGTCGACGGGGCCTTGTTTCTTGCCAATGGAGACTCCTCTCAGAGTCGCGGAAACCCGCGGCTGAGCCGCAGTTGTTGAAACGATCCTCTTCTTCTTCCCTCCTTTTCCACCCCTGCGGCTACACATATGCAGCTTGTAAAGAATTTCGTGCCAGGAATTTGAACGAACACCTGGCGGATTCAAATACGCAGTCTGCATTCATGCTGCTTGCCAATCCGTATTGGATCGGGTCAATTACAAAATCCATGCTTACGCCCAATATTCCTTAAAGCTTCTGTGGGTCCACCAAGGCCCAACCCAAACTGAAAATATATGTCAATGGGCCTTTCCAAGCAAAATCACAACTCAGGTGTGTGGGCAATATTAAAATTCACCATCTTACAAATACTCAAAGCCATCAAAAGAAACATTTAGGGAGATTAATATTTATATACTAGTATTTGAGTCACACTAGCCGCATGTGTAAAAATAATTAAAATATCACAATAAATTTAGAGCATAATTGAACCGAAAATTTACAAATAGATGCAAAAATTACGAACTAGAATTTACAAACAAAATTACCCTACGAAAAAATTAGAATAAAAAAAGGGCAGCTAGTGTCCGACATCTAGCTAGAAGTACATTAAATGTGATGAAATCTAACACAAGAGGCGATTAAAGAAAACTGCCTTCTTGACCAGATTCTTCAGTGCTGGAGTTTCAAACTTATAAGACAGGTTTCCTTAAGTGATTTTGGTGTGACTATTTTTCTTTTTTGACAGTTTTTACTTAGTCAATCCTCTTATTTGGTGTTTTATATGAAACAGTGAGCCCATTTTTGTAATTTTACTTTCTGCCTACAAAAAAACAGTTTCCCTAGTACCCACCACCATTATATATAGCTATATATATAGGTGTGTGTGCGTGCGTGTATTTATATATAAAGAAAGATAGATAAATTAGAAAAATAAATAATATTCTAAATTATTTTTCTTATTATACTGTATATACTACTTTGGCACAGGATCACAAGCACTAACTACATAAAACAAAGATAAATACAGAGACTATGTTTGTTTCCAAATTAAGATAAGAGGAAATTTTGGATGATTTGAGTGGGGATGAAAATTATATTTGGTTGTAAAATTTGAATGGGTAAAAAAATTATTTTTTTATATATTTAATATGTAATAAGAATATAATGATGTGATAGTATATAAGATTATAAGGTAATTAAAAAATGAATATGTGTAGAGAAATTATAGAAATAGGTGTTGATTTGGTTGTCAATAAATATAATAATTAAAAAATTAGTAATTAGTTGAGAGAGAGAGAGAGAGAGAAATTGAATTTAAATAAAATTTGTATGATAAAATGTTTGATTTGTTTAAAATGGAAGCAAACATAGCCTGAGTATTGATCCTAATATAAAGGCATTTGAGATTCATTAGACACATGAATCAATTAATATTTAGTTCAAATTCAAATATTTTTTAAAAATTAATAGATGTGTCTTCATATAGGTATATACGTACGGTTACTACCTTCTTTGAATTTTTTTTAAAAAATTAGTTTAAGTTCCCAAATTCACATTTATGATTGATTAGACTGTTTTAAAATGTGTGTAGCTGTGTTCTAGTAATCACATTAAAATTTTTATATATAATTCATATATTGTTTCAATATATATATATCTATTGTTCCTTACGCAAGAAAACTATCTATTGTTTCAAAGTAGGCATGGCTTGAAATTGGGGAGCCGAAAGTCTATGTAAGATTTCTCAGTGTTGCGTTTGTTACCATCGATTAAAGTTTTCCACTCAAAAACCAAAATTTATGTTATTATTCCAATCTTAAATCATATGATCGAACCTAAATTGATCATGCCATCATAAAATTGAAAATAACAGTTGATATCCCATTATAAATTTTAGCTTCTTCACATAGAAATTAGATAATTATCGGATCAAACCCCCGAGCAAGAAGAATCCAAAATCATTAAAATGCCAAGTGCAAACTCGTTTTGTAATAAGGTAGCAATTAGTGCGTGGTACTCGTACCTATAATGAAACAGTCAATGACAGTTGACATCAATCCAACTGTGGAATTGTGTGGTTTACATTTCTCATGGAACAAAATAATATTACAGTAGCCACATGAATATAACGTTTTTGAATTAAATGCAATGGGCTTTGGGGCTGGAAAGATGCCATTTGGGGAGATTCAAGATGCAAGAAAGCTGTGGCTGATAAATAATCAATTAATCCACGCAGCTGGCAGACCACATGGGCTTCTTCAATATCCTTTTGCTAGACTTTCATCTTGACCTTAGATTTTAGATTTACAATGAAAATAGCCGGTTAACATTGACACTTTTTAATTTACCAAAACAACCGAAAGTTACTTGAAACTGGGAACACATACAATGTGGTGGTAACCATATTGAGAACACACACTAATACGAACAGAACTAAAAATAAAGAACGAGATAGTATAACAAATTCTCCTACGTTGCCTTGTCCAATTTAAACTTATATGCAAAATGATTACACGAAATCAAAATGATTTTTCATGACCACTAATTTACTATCTAAAATCACGAAGTTCACAACTAGTTATCGTAGCAAACTCCTACCCATCACAATGACTGTCTATTAGAGGATTGACTCTCACTCTCATAATTTAAAATGCTCAACCGGTGGATGGTTACAAGATAAGTCATCACGTTTGAGAAACTAACACAAAGCTCTCTAGGAAAGCTTACTAAGACTTTTGAGTTTTATTGGCTAAAATCCATGACTTCTTAGCTGAAAAACACTCCAAAAAATCTGCAACAAAACTCCTATAGATTAGTCTCAAATCTCTATAGAGTTATCTTAATGTTGGCAACGCATGTAGGACTTTGAAGTTTGGATGGCCTTGAACTTTCTTTGGGTGCGACCCTTTTCAACTGATTCACCAAGTCGACTCCATTACCACATCAACATCAAGAGTCTTACAGTGGAAAATGCAGTGTCCTGCAACGTGAAGAAGTTTTGCCAAAATGTGCTAACTCATCAAACCTAACAATAATAATTTCACTAACGTAATAAACGATACAAGTCCCTTATTTAAAATTTCATTAGTCACAACTGATGGCGCATATATAACGAAAATAAAAATATTTCCCTCTAATCATTTCTGGCAAATTTTGCTCAAATAATTATATACTATACTAAATCTCCAAATCCTAGTACTAAGAATACCTAAGCGTTGTAAACATTTGGAAATATTTATTTTGGTAAAATCATTTTCATTGCTAATTAAAATATATATGTTTGTTACTAGAGACAACTTTAACATCACCAGCTGTTAATTTTATTTTATTTTTTAACAAACACCTTACTCAAATTTTGGCCTTAACCAAGCAAAACTAATACAAAGTGCTAACATTCATCAATTTTTTCTGTAGCAAGACAATTCCATACCCCAAAATTAATTATACGAGGCATTCCAAAGAAAAGGTAGGAAACAGTTAACTTGCAAGAAGCCGAAAAAAGGCCCTTTTTCAGTTAATCCCCTTCTTAGATGAATTTAATGAGTTCATAATTATATTAATCAAGAGGGGAAGGCATTGGTGTTAAAATAGCGTATATATCTATTGCATCTATACAATTTTGCCATATTTACTTTAAATGATAAGGCGGAATTGATTATTTTATGTAAATTAATCAAATGTTCTTTGTGAGTGATTAAAACTCTTGAAATGTTAAAACACTGAATAAAATTATCAAATTGTAAGATAATTAATCTTACTCGTAAGTTGCGATAAAATAATCAAAGTGCTTTGATATTTTTATATATCACTTTAAAGACTATTTTAACCTTATATTGAAAATTGAATTAGAAAAATAAATATGATCACTTTAAATAGTCATGCTTACTAAAAATAAGTATATATGATTAATTAATCCATTTGGATTTTTGATCCTTTGACACAATTTCATGAATTTCAATCCCATCTAACAAAATGAACATGCCATTTTTGAAAATAAGAAAGAATAGGAAAAAAAATTAAGATCATGTTCACTATTACCGATAATGTAAGATACATTGTCTAATTGGTCAAGGTCAATCAAAGTTTCTTTTTTTTGTTAAAGCCCTTAATATTTTATGGCCTGGCATTGAGTTAGAAAATTGTAGGACTCAAATAATCTTACCTAGAAATTGTGGTAAAATAATCAAGATGTTGTGGCTCTTGTATAAATAATTCAATATTTTTTTTAATCTTATATCATTAATTGAATCATTTGCATAATAAGGTTATGATTAAAAAATAAATATAATCAACTTAAATAGTGAAGTTTTCTAGATATAATTGTTAATCCATGCAATATTTTTATCATTCAAACAAATTTTTAGCTTATAATCATATCCAACAACAAATTGAGACAGGTTTCGGGGACGAAAGTGTCAATGCATCCTCTATGAGTAGAGTAGCAATCAAAGTATGCTCGCTGTCGGGCTAGTGGACTATTGGATCTGCGAGGAGGGAGGTACCACATTAATTTTGCTACGGTTAGTTGATCAAGATTGAAGACTTGTAGAGGTAACAAACTTTTTGCATAATTAATTGTGTAAAACCAAACCGTTGTGAGAGCTCCGTTTCGTTGGCCCATCAAAGGATTATGGTGGTTTAATTAACCGAAAATGTCGGAGAGAGCAACTTATGAGCCATATAATCAGAGACTTATATTATGGAGGTTGCACGAATGACTATTATCACGCCACATGTTTACGTTACGTAATATAAGCATACACACACACACATATATATGTGTGTGTGTGTGTGTGTGTGTGTGTAATAGTTTACATGACAATTGTTTATAGATATATATAAGAAGACAAACACATTTTTGCAAACAAAATAATATTCGCACAAAAATTATTTTTTAAAATATATATTCGGGATTAAAGATACACATAATATGAATATAAGTGAGTACGAAATATAAGATTAAAACACAAAACTTGAATTGAAGAATTCTAAAGCAAAAGGTTGTCCCATATGTTTAAATTATTTATTTTAAAAGCAACTACTTAATACATAGCTATATTAAATTTCAATATTAGACTTATAAAATTCAATTACATTATGATATTTGTTTGCAAACGATAAATATTTATATTTGTAGAATTTAACCTCATAATTTTTTATTTATTTAAATATAATCGTGCTATGTATGAGTACCGATTGATAATTTTAGGGCATCATTTATTACTCCATCACCTCACAACTCGCAAGTGTTGCTTTACCGGTTTTCCACTAACGTTTTGGTGACCACAAAATATTTATTACACTGCGTCGTGTCTTCTAATGACAATGACAGATGACTGAATTAACTACAAGGAAGATAGAGACAGCTTCTTTTTCATGAATTATATTATAAAACTACAAAAAAATTAAGAAAAAGAAAATAGGAGAAAAAGAAATAAAAGAAAAGTATGGCCAGCTAGTTAATCCTGATATATCCTTAAAGTAACAAAAGAGCACAAGTGATGAATTCAAATTTTACTCACGTTGCACGTAGGATAGTAAACAAAAGAAGTAAAGATTAAACTACGTTAATTCCCAAACACACGCGAAACTCGTAAATGGAAAAAACAAGCACGAATCCACATCCAAATTTGAAAAAAAAAAAAAATGAATAATCGTAAAATAATGTAAAAATAATGAAAAAATTTATGATGGCTCGACAATGCCCTGTTTATAAGATAAGAATTCCAATTTGTAGGAAATTGTGTTATTAATCAAATAAAAAATTAAATGATAATTTCAATTGAAAATATTTTCTATTCAAAATAAACTAAGGCTCCATTCGGATAGATGGATTTGGATTTAAAGAAAGGATTTGAAGAAAGATTTTGAAATGATTCTAAGATAAGAAAAATTTCAAATCCACCTTAATTAGTAAAATCTTAGTTCAAAATAAAAATTTAAAAATTTTGAATACTATATGATCCAAACACATACAAAAGACTTATTATTACGGATTTAAAATATAGTCTTAAATCCTTCAATACAAGTAGGATTTAAAAAGTCATAAATAAATTTTGTCAATTTTCAACTCCTTCCGAATCAATTCCACTCTTAATCCAATAATTGTTCTGTTTCACGTCATTAATTCACTAATTTATCAAGTATTTAAAAATCAACTCCAAGGACAATTAAAATATATATTCCATACTTAATAAGACAGTATATATATATGATCAATTACCAAAGAAAAATATACAAATCCACTTATCACCATAATCACAACAAACAAATCCAATTTCTTCGTGGTTCATTTTTTCAGCTTAATTAATTACTTTGAATCGAAACACAATGAATTGGAAACACATGCAAAAATTAAACCATCCTTGCTTGTAATTATTGGCCATCACTTCTTGTCTTCACAATCCTTCTTGTCCTGAACACGCCCATCATTTCCAGCCATCATCAGATACTTATCCTTTCGGGTCAAGTTCGTGCCCTCAAACCCTAACGTCCCAGCCAGGACCCTCTGTATGTAATTGGCAACCTCAATCGCCGATTTCCCCCCTCTGACGGTGAATTCCTCGGGCAACTGGTCCAGGAACGTGATCTCATACGTCGGTCTAGGGTTCATGAACACAAAATACGGGTCCAGCACTTTGTACCCTCTCGCCGTCGTCCCGTAAAACACGCTTTGTTTGGTGTTAATTGCCACCGGCACGATTCTGTCGCTCAGCTCGGCGAAAAGAGCGCTGAACCTCAGCAGGAACGGCTCCCTGCAGGTCGTCCCCTCGGGGCATATCACCAAGTCGCCTTCTTCCAGCAACCGCTTTATGTTAGCCGCGTCCCTTTCCCTTTCCCTGGACAGGGCAACTGCCTTGATGGGAGAGATTAATTCCGAGAACTTACTTATGCTGTACGTGACGCAGCTGATTTTCCGGCCAAGGGCCACCGCGGTGACGACCGGGTCGAGGACGGTGCGGTGGTTGCAGACGAAGAGGACGCCGCCGCGGCCGGGACTGGGCGGCGGCGGAGGGGTGCCCTTGACGGTGAGCTTGATTCCGAGCATCATGTAGTTGTAGCGTACGATTCTTTCCGGTAAAGGGATGTTGAGATAGACCCTAACGATTGACAGAATAACGCCGATTGGCATCCACAGGAAAGTGACCAATGCCACGAGTGGCGTGGGCCTTTGCACCAGACGACCCTCGTGAAAAATGATTGGGGATGGAAGCTTGTTTCCTGGCAGCGGTTCACTTCTTGTTCTGGGCACCATGTAACCTTCCTGTGATAATAGAAACCAAGAAATTAATTCTGATATGTGTGTGTAGTATGTGTATTCACAATTTGACCCTTCTGTTGTTTATGTTCAAATTTTTCTTGGTCTCAAAAGGAAATATTTGAGGAGTTCTGCTAAGACTAAATAATTAACGAGGAACTAGTAAAATTGGCATGTAAAATTATTTTATAAATTCATGATATTTTGAAATAATAGAGATAATATTATTTAAAATATAAAAATATTTAACTTTTAAGAATATAAATAAAGATGAAAAGAAATTGAAAGTATAAAGTTTGAAAGGAAAACACAAACAAAAAAAGGAATAGAAAGGATAGAAAAGAAAAAAAATGAATTAAAAATAAAGATAAATGTGTGATTATTTTATATTATGCAACTAAAAAGAAATAGATATATAATTTTAATTTATGTAACTAAAAACTGAATAATATAATATAAATAGATACAAAGGTGCACCCAACCTTTGAGTAAGACAGCTACAGCTAATTAAATATGTATGAGCCAGAGGAGATAGTGCAATTCCATTCGCAGAAACAATATAAAAGAGGATTTTACAGAATGGCTTTGGGATGTTTTAAACAAAGAAAAATGGGCTTCAAGAAATAATTAATCTATGACTTCATTCTTTTTCTCGTTTCTCTTTTTCGGAATGTGGGATAGGATAAGGGTTACTGCATGTGTGAAAGCTTCAAGTCTTCAACCACTAGCTAGCATGAAATATGATGGTGGTACTTTACGGTTTTCTATTTCTATCTGAAAAATAAACACCTTTCAAAAGGGCATGGGAAAATGGTTAAAATCTCACCAACCGTACCTAACTATTTAAACAACATATTACCTATATAATCTCTATATATAATGATAAATTAATAGTATTGATTAAACCAAACGAAACTAATGAATCATAAATATTGCAGTGATAAAAAAAAACCTTATATAGATCTCCTCTATTCTGACTAGTCAAGTACAAGAAACTAAGTAACGGCTTAGTGATCATAGGAAAAATTACCTTGCACACGGACATGAAGTCATGATCAGTTTCTCTATCTCCGAGACCTAAATCTGGCACATTAGTGCCAAATTCTTTCAGAATCGCCATTCTTTTATTCTCCCCGACAAGCACACCCGGTTTCCTAACAAACCCTGTTGCACGTCCCGACCTCGTCACCTGTAACTCTGTCCCGAGAACCTTGTCCGCCCCCAAAAAGTTCTTTGCAAAATGTTCCACCATGATCCTCGGGTTGGCCGTGACCACGTACCTCTTGCCGAAGGAACTAAACACTCTCCACGTCACCGGGTTCACGTCTTCCGAGTAAAACTTGGGCAACACAGACCTGGAAACCAGCTCAACGTCACGAACTTTGAGGCCCGCCATGGAGATGAAGATGAAGGTTTGGATTGCCAGAGATTCGGACACGAACAGGTAGACGAAGTACACGAAAGGAACCGAGGACAAGAGAAGCAGCGCCCGAATAAGGCCACCGGCTTCCAAAGCAACGAGCATGAAGTAAGGAAACGCACTGGTGGACAGCAACAGCGTGCCGTCAAGGTCGGCCGCCACGGCCTGATTCGATCGGCCGTCAGTGCAGCACTTTGTTATCGGCTCGAAATGCCGATGAGCGCCCATTTTTTTGCAGGATGAGAGAAAATTGAGGCAGAGGATTAATGTGGTGGGGATCAGGGTGGAGTGGCCGGCTAGTTGTGTTACAAGGAAGAGGGAGGGGTTTAAAAAGAAATGAGCAAGATGGTTGGTGACGATGGACATATTACGTGGCACTTAGAGATGCACTCGGTGACGTACACCAGATGCAGGAAATTCTGCCTTGTGTAGCAAATGTTCCACGTGGCATAATCTGAAAGTTTTAATAATATATTTATACATGTTTAAATTTTTAACCAACATTGAAAATTTTGATGTTAAAATTATTTTGTGGCATGTATGTATTTTTAATTTATGCAGTGCTTTTATATAAAAAAAATAAAATTATTAATAACTGCATTAGTACACCCTTTATTATTTTTTTATTTTATTTAATATTTCGTATAAGTTTTCATTGAATACATTTTTTAATATTAAAAAACAAAAAAGAAAAAAATTAATACGCTTTTTCACTTAATAGATTTTGCCATGCGGCAAAATTTGCTGCACCCGGTGCATCGAATAGACCGAGAGATTCTTGTTGGACTCTACCATTATTATTTATTGCTGATATTATTCTGTAAAAAAATTAATAAAAAAAGAGATTGGGGTCCAAGTAGTTGGGTGTCCACGGGCCAACATTCAATTAGCCTACTTTTTAGTTTCGGATACAGATGCCGCCCTACATGCGCCATAATGGTTTCCGTGGGCTAATTAGCATTTAGCCAATCAAGCCTGCATGCATGCGTAATTATAATAGTTACTTTACGTGTGCAATTTAATTAACTTTATTATTGACATTGCATACCGTATTTTTGCTTGCTTTGTAATGAAGGAGGCTGATAATTTACCCACGGCATGCAATTATCGATGTACCACATCGAAGTAAATTATTCGACAACACTAAGCAGTAAAAGAAATAATTTTTGCTGCAGTCTAGTATTATCATTATTCGTAATCGATTAAATGTTCGTCGGCGTTGGCGCAGAGATCGTCGGTCTATACGTGCTTTCGTTGCACAAATAGTTGCTAGAAGCGATAGTAGAAAAAATAAAATTAAATTCGAGGATATTGGAAGAGTTAATGTGGAGGAAAATATTGTATAATTATTTTTTCTCAAAAAAGGAAAAGGAATTATATGTTTTTCTGCGTCGCAGCGCCTCACATGTGGTTAATTATTAGTCTTTTTTAAGCCGATAAATACGAGTGAAAAATGCGCTGAGAATTTGTCTGCGGAGAATATGGGTACATCTACTTTTACTGCCCTTTTTATGAAGTGAAGTGCAATACACCAAATGAATGTTTTGATTTAGATTCTTACAACTCATCCCAGTCATCATATGGACAATTTTAATTTTATATGTGGCCAAAAATAAAACTCATAACTCAGATGGGGTCATAAATGCATACATACATATATGTGTGTGTGTGTGTTCATATTTATCCAGCATTAATGAACTCTCCCCACCTGCCATATGAATGTCTTCGATTAATTAATCCAGTAAGAAACAGGTGCACGCCCACGTAATAATAATTCAGCAATTTTTTTGTTTTTTTTTTTATTTGAAAAATTGTGGGGTTTGTATTTATAATATTAAATAATTTTATATATTAATGATAAATTTTAATTCGATATGAAATGACTCATATGATGCTAATGACATTGAAAGTACTGCAATAATGGAGAGTCGTGAGTCGTAACGTGTCAAAGTTATGATCGTCTTCCTATGCGTAGGTTTTAATGGTAAATTATGACTTCAAAATAAAAAACCTCATTTGTCTGTAGCAGTATCACATCCTGTACATGTACGGTATCATTTAAACCAATACACAATCTTTTTGTCAAAATATTCAAAATTCTGTGAATACCAAATGGGACGGATTGGCCCCTTTGAACATGATAAAAAATATATATATGTGACCATTGTAAGAAATGATGGGCTCAATAAATCATTTCATAACCATATAGTATTATAAATCATCATAAAGCTCTAATAAATTGGCCATAAGTTAGTATCAGATGTCGAACAGTCATATATATGTAATAAGTAAAATATCAACACATGAATTAATAAAATATGAAATTAATAATAAATAAAGCTCTGTTTCCAACAAATACAGTCGATTTTTTGGTTCTAAGACAAAACCGACAACCCATGCCAGCCCCATTAACTCAAGGAAGCTGCAAGCCAAGTCAAAGAAGCATTAAGCACTCAAAGTCGTTGTTGATAATTGCAAGGGGAAAAAAGACACAGAAAATCAAGAAGAAGAAGAAACGTTATATAGAATATCGTTTGTCTGTAATCCAAGTTTCAAACAGTTAGTTAGATATTGTCGACATCAACTAGCATATAACGTGATGCCCCTTTTGTCTTCTTTTTGAAGAAATGATTAACTTGAAATGCAATTTAATCCACGAACGTGGACAACTCAGAAATCTTCGTCCACGTTGAGAAAGTCTTGTTTAGGTTAGGTTTGTCCACATGAATTTCATACTGAATATATGGCCCATATATGAAAAATATTGTGATCATCAGCATTCTTCCTCACATATACATATATGCCTAATTTTGAGACTATACATAATTTGGCAGCCCATTGGTTCTTATATATATATATGAGGCTTGTAATGTAATAATTTTCATGTCACAACCACAAATTTGACGTACGCTGGATTGTTTTTTTTTTTTTTTTTTTTTTCTTTTTGATTTTGAAAAATTTACAAAATTATAAATGGAAGGATACTCATCACAAGAATTGTGACATTACAAGAGTGTAGGGAAAATGTTGTATATACGTGGGATTGTGGAAGTGGCTCATGAATGCATTATCTTCAGGCTTCAAGTTGAAATGCAAGGTTGAAATGCAGTATCAAATACACAAATGTACTTGTTCAGTTGATTTAATTAATGGTTGCTTCTTAAGTATTACTCGTTGTATGTCGTTGGTTTGGGCTCGGGTTTATGGTTGGACTCACACCTGTGGCTTGATTAATTGGTATAAGTATGAAGGCAACGATTGATTGATCCAAGGGCTGTCTCTCCCGTGATGGATAAAGAAGGTATTATTAACTTAAGATGAGTAGCAAGACAATACTTAATTGGTTCCATGGTTATCCTTATTTATGATGGACAAAGAAGATATTGTTGGTTTGGAATAAGCGTAGAGTCGGTACTAAATTAGTCCTATAACTATCTCTCTTTCTCACGATAGACCAAAAAAGAAAAATGAATTTGGTGCGATACCCTTAAAAACTCTCTTTCTTTCTCACGGTGAACCCAAAAAAAAAAAAAAAGAATTTGGTGCGACACCCTTAAAAAACGTGCCAATTAATTACATAAGAGTACATTTTTAATGAGATCATGAGTATAACAATTAATTATTTATTGGCCGAATTAATTTGATTGTGTTCTAGAAACAACAATTTTAAATATTACATTACATAGCAAAAAGATTATTCCTAGAACTTCATACAAGGAGGTGGGATTATCCTTCAATCTTCCCCAAGTTATTCAATTGAAATTTCTTGTGGACAAAAAATATTGATCGCCGGTTGTGAATATTCATAGGTGAGGCCAAGCTATCTTCCCGTCATAAGGATGAGTGTCTACATGTACATAAACATTTACGTGTTTTAAATAATATATATAAGTGATTGGGACTAATTGGGGACACAAAGCAATTAATTCAAATCTAATTCGCAGATCACACACTCAGGGTAGGTTCACCGAAACGGCAGTTTTACACAAATTTTCAGTTACTTCATCATGTACTTTTACTTCCCAAAGAGTTAACTTGGCAAAATTTTCATTAGTGAAAAAGAAAGATGGAATTATTATTACATGATTGCAAGAATTATTACATTAGAGGGTACCTCCCTAGAGTTGTTACAAATTGTGTGTATGTGTGGGCGGCCGAAATTTTGGTCTCGCCTACTCCGACGGCTTCTTTCTTAATTGAAGTATGGAAGAAAAATATTATTGTTACCAAACAATTCTGTCTCACCAACCTTAATTAAATTAGCCGCAATTTGTAGAAAACTTGAAGCATCACTACAGTTATGATAATTACTTCCAAAAATCATAAATACATATAACCAACTTAAATTGATTGTAAGTTTAAATTTTTGTCTGGGGAATGCAAGGTCGTAACTGGCAGAGTTCAATTGTTGTCTTTGTCAAAACTAATGTTTTCAAAATCAGGTCAGTGATTGAACCAGAGAATTATGGTTCTGTCAATTCAATCGTTTACAAAAAAATTTAGTTATTTCAAATTATATGTAATATTATTTATATACAAAAAATTGAATTAAAATAAAATTATAGAATTAATTCATGTCTATCAATCAATATATCAAATGATAAGTTTTGCATGTAATAAAAAAAATTAATAATTCAATAAATATAAAATATTATAAAAATATAAAAAAACTAAATTAAATTCAAAGCAAAACATAAATATTGAAAAATGAGTTTTGGAAAGTGAAAACAACACAATTAATGGAAAATTTTTAATTTTAAGATAAAATGTTTAAATCTTCAATGACTTAATTAGAAAAATATATAGAGCTTCTCTTATGAGATTGATAGTAAGAGAAGAAATTCAATTCCTACGGCTACGGCTGTTCTCAACTATACGATACCATAAGTGCAAGAAAAAAAAATTGTTAGTAAAAATTTTATTTAATAATAAATTATTTTGGAGGTAAAATGAAATTATAATAAGATATAAAAATATTTTATTTATTTAAAGGTTAATTTTTATTTTTTAAATTTTTTATCAATAAAAATAATAGAAACCGATTTTTTGATCAAATTGACCAGTTCAACCTAATTTTGATCGGTTTTTGATTGAATTTAATCGGTTTACACCAGTTTAAATGATGATCAATTTTTTGGGTGCGACCAAACTAGAGATCTGGCCAATTCTCAGCTAAACTAGTCGAATCAACCGGTCCAAGCCGATTTTGAAAACATTGGTCAAAACATTAATCCAGAAATTTTTTCCCTCGCCCTTACCCTACTAGGTTTGGTTCTTGGAATTTAGAGTGTGATTGATTTTAGGAAGTTAGAGAAGAAAGGAGAATGACAGGGAAAGAAAAAGAAAATGAAAGAAATTAAAATTTTTATATAATATTTGATTGAAATGATCTCAGTAAGGAGAGGAAAAAAAAAAAAAAAGAAATTAAATCAAACAAAAACTTAAAACTAAATTCTTTTATAATTTGAGAAAAAATTTATGAAGAAATAAATAAAAGAAATAGAATTAATGAAATTTTTAAAGGAAGAATAATAGTTCAAATAGTTTTCCTTCTATTTTCCTCACTATTTTGTGAGGAAAATGAATCTTACTTATCTAAATTATAATTTTTCTCTAATTTTCTTTTCCGTAACCATTTTCCTCTTTTTATTCCAAAATCTTATTAAAATCTCTAATCTTTCTTCTCTAAATTATCATTTTCTCTAATTTCTTGTTAACTAAACAACCAAAATCATTTTATTTAAATGTTTTTTTCCTTTTCCTCTTTAAATTCCAAAAACCAAACATAGTTCTAACGAGGAAAAGAAAAGAAAATGTTAAGGAAAATAATTTTGATTGTTTAGTTAATAAGAAAAATCCTATAGAAAAGAAAATTAGAGGAAATTATAATTTAGAAAAAGGAAAATTCATTTTCCTCACTAAATAGTGAGAAAAATGGAAGAGAAATTATTTTAACTCTTATTCATCCTTAAAAAATTTTACTAATTCTATTTCTTTTATTTATTTCTTCATTATTTTTTCTCAAATTATAAAAAAATTTAATTTTAAATTTTTGTTTGATTTGAAAAAATTAAAAATTGATTTTTTTTATAATTTGAAAAAATAATGAAGAAATAAAGAAAAGAAATAAAATTAGTGAAATTTTTGAAGGAAGAATAAGAGTTAAAATAATTTTCCTTCCATTTTCATCACCATTTTGTGAGAAAAATGATAGAGAGGAAAATGAATTTTTATTGTCTAAACTATAATTTCTCTGTAATTTTCTTTTCAATAGGATTTTCCTTCTTAACCAACAACTAAAATCATTTTCCTTAACATTTTCTTTTCTTTTCCTCCCTAAATTCTAAGAGCCAAACAGAGTGTAAAAAAAATGAAGAAGTTTATGTTTGGATGCAAATCTACCCAACAAAACAATCGTTTATATCACTTTCTTCCTCTTATTTCTACGCTACTTTTAACTATTTGCACTAGTTTTATCCTCTGACACAATCAGTGTCCAAACAAAGTTTCACGTTACGGCCAATAAATTATAGTCGCCTTTACAGTTATTGCTCAATTATGTATCTTAATCATTTGAGAGCTCAACTCTAAAGAAATACAAAGTCGTCTCACTTTTATTTTTTTGCATAAGTGAGTGTGGCGTTAATCTCACTGAAAGCATGTACCAATGATCTTTAAGTTAAGATGAAACATTGTTAATCTGTAAGATAAACCAGGTTGCTATATTCAAGATTATTACAAGAAAGAATTATATGATTGATTAAATTTCAAATATGGTTCCAAGGATGTAATATATAGCATTATAACCCAAAAGCAATATAAATATTTTCACTCTGAAAAGATCAAACTAGACATGTGCAAAATAAGCTGGCTGCCCTACTAACGATATAATTAGCCTCGTGCAGTTCCTATATATAATAAGGTCTATGAGACTCTAGGGGTTCCATAATCAAATCGATCGTGCAATTGTTGAATCAAATCCCATATGATTTTTGATTTTCTAGACACTACTCCAACGGGGTGAAAGATTTTGTCGATTGTTCAAAGCATAGATACTTGTACACATTTTATCAACTTTCTAGTTATCATTAGAAAAATAAAATAAAAACCTCTTACATATAAATCTTGATAATTACAATTTGATGTAGACGTGGTTGTGGTTCTATTTGCAATTGAAATTCGAACTAAACTGAACTGTGCTAGCATTAAAACCTGAACTAAAACCGAAATCATGGAACCAAAACGGTGCATGGCTAAGTTCCAATTCCAAAATTGCCAAAACAAATAATAAAAAGTATTTTTTATATATATATAGTATAGTATAGTATAGTAAATGTATAGTGTAATACATATATTTATAAATATACATATAAAACAATATATTAATTTATATTAATATTAAGTAGTTACCACTTATTTCAATATTGTATTTTTTTAATGAAAGCACCATGTATATTTTTTTCCTACTAAAGTGTTTGGTAATTGATACTATAATGTATTTTATAATATCCACATCACTTATTCTTTGTTTTATGAAAAAAATAAGAAAATCAAAAATGTAATTTTCCTCACTTTTTTACATTTTACATTTTGTTAAAAGTTTTGAATGCCTTGTCACGTTAATTTTATATTGAAATTTATAAGAACGAATAATCAAATATAATTGCGTGAAAGTAAAACCGGAAATGCTGATCGTTAGAGAAAGAATCAGAACCAAATATCGTTGAAACCAAAACCTGAACATGAATCGATGGACTAGCCGAATTAGACAGGATAGTAAAATTGACAGGCAAGGTTCAATCAGAACTTGAGTTGGGCTTGTGTTTTTGAGTTTTGATAGCCCAGTCCAACTTCCTAAAACCCATGTCCAAAATAAGCCAGCAATTATTTAAATTTGAACTCAAAAATTTTTTTCTTCTTATTTTTTTATAAATAACTAATTATTTTTAAATTATTCATTTATTTAAAATCAAATCAACACAAATTATTATAATTTTTTTAATTAATTTATTTTTTATTATCTTATAAAGCATTATTCAATTATTATTACATATTAAATATATATATATATATATATAAAACTTTTTTATCTATTTAAATTTTACAAATTAAACATAATTTTTAACTCCACTTAAATCACAGAGCTTCTCCTTCTCCTTCAGTCTAATTAGGAAACAAGCATAGCCGTGGGTTTGAGGTGAGTGTCCATGTTTGAACTGAGTATTTATGAGTGCAAGTCAACTCAGTGGATTAAAAAATATAAGTCGGTCAAGTTTAGACTTGCAACTTGTTAAAAATACTACTACCCAATTAGACACTGACAATTTCCAAAAGTGATCCAAAAACACAATTTCAACCTAATACAAAATTAATGATGAACTTGAAAAAAAAAATCAATTGGCCAACTTACAATTGACGATTTGTTTGGCATATGTCCATGTCAATTGAACTCGACAATTCATGACTAAACTTATAGAAAATTATTATTGCTCAATTGGCCCAAGTTTCTCTCGTTCTTGTTTTTTGTTTAATTTGTGGCTCCTTTAGAAACAAAACAAAGGGTAGCCCATTTTAAAACGGGCCAATAGAAATAATGTTAAAGCCCAATTCTTCAATGTTAATGGTTGGTCGTGCTCCTCTCTTCACTCAACCAAACAGCCATTACAGTGTATCCAATGCAAGCCTATAAACATGCGGCTGGGAGTGCGTGCCGGTGTATTAACACCGCATTCTACGAATAAATCTGATACTCTTTAATTAATTTTCCTGTTTCTTGCGTTGAAAACCCGAATGTCGGTTGAGATTTTGGATTCATTCAACCCCCGGATGTAATGTAAAAAGAGCAGCAAGCCACCTGGTTCAAGATCCGCGATTCTGCCTCTCCATGTGCCCACCCCAAAATCATTCCCTATAAATTGCCTCTTTTCTTCCCCTCAGTAGTAGCAAAATCACACACACTCCAGCGTAAAAGCAAGCTGACGGTCCTTCATCTTCTACCCGAAAACAGTTCTGGGACTGTAACGCTTTTGGAGGGAAGAATGGAAGCCGTGCCGAGCACATACTTGAAGTTCTTTGCGTGCAAAAGGAGAGAGAAGGAAAGGGTGGTCCTGTGCTCGAGGGAGATCGCTCATGGCAGGCAAGAAACCGGTTTTCTTGGATATCAAAGGCATTTGAGACACGGTCTTTCGCTCGCATTCTCCTTCCAGCACAAGTATATTCGTCCCATCTCTGCAGCTTCTTCTGCTCAGGTGATGGTAAATTTTGAATCTTTCTTACATGTTGAGGAACTTAACATGTTTGGCTTTCATCTAGTTGATTTCAATGCATGTATGTTAAGGAAAGGCAAGAAATTATGCCTAATGGTGTTCACTTGACATGATCTATGCATCTGTTAAGCAATCGTCTTAAAGGCGGGCAAACAACAATAAATAGCTGCAGGTAATCAATCTGTTTCTGATCTTGGGCAGTGTATACCACTTTTGCAGGCAAATGCTGGAAGTGAAGCAACCCGGGAAGTTCGCTCAGGTGATTTTCTTCTTATGAGTATGATAATCTATTCTACTATTACATTTAATTTGTAATCTAAGCGAGGGTTATTTTGCGGTGCAGACAAGCCTAATACTGTCCGTGTAAGGTTCACTTTACAAAAGGAATGCGCATTTGGACATCAATTTGTGATTGTAGGGGATGATCCGGCGTTGGGGTCATGGGATCCATCTAATGCGGTGCCATTAACATGGTCTGATGGTCATGTGTGGACTGCAGAAATGGTAAGGACCTCAGACTGTGGCCTGCAAAAGGCCAGTAATTAATAGAAAGCCAAGAAATCTGGTAATGAATTAGTTGTGTTTCTGACAGGATTTACCCAGAGGCAACATGATCAAATATAAGTTCATACTCAGGGGAGGCGCGGGCCCCGCATTGTGGCAACCTGGCCATAATCGGATTCTTAAGACATGGTACACTAGAAAAACGATAAGTGTTTCTGAAGACTGGGATAACCCGGAACTCCAGAGCGTCGTTGAAGAGGAACTTGCAGCTGATCTAAACAAGAAATCTTTGGTATCGAATGAAAGGGCTGATGCGATCAAAGAACCTGTCAATGCTAATGGCCATGCAAATCATGAGAAGAAGCTGTCTGAACCTATGGTTGCAGCAAATAATACTCAGGAGTTGGGGAAACAAGATTTGGGTCCAGGCGATAAGAGGTTAGGTGTAGGGATACCAACTGGCCCCAAAATGGAAGACATGGCTTCAGAATATGATGGTAGGGAGGTCACTGTTAGGAATTTTACGGGCTCAGAAGATGAAATAAGGGTAGCCTCAGATGAAGGGCTTCCTGTTCTGGTGCCTGGCTTCGATAAAATGCCATCAAATGGGATTGAAGAGGCGGAGTTAAACATGGTGGAGAACAACAATTTTGCCAATATAGGTAATGGATATGGTGAATTTGAGGATTCAACTGATTCCAAGGTAATTGTTTGATGAAACAATGTTGTTTTATTTTGCAAGCAGCATGATCATTTCCAGTTCCTATAGGTATTCATGAGGCATTCCATTTTTGAACTACTAATACTATTACACAGGACAGAGAGGTAGCGCATTCTGCATGAAGCATGTAAATGACGAATGTTTGAGAAGCTAGAAGCATATAGCAAAGCGGAGAGGAAAAAATCGCATGGTGGAAGCCTATATGCAACAGGGCGACAGACTACTCTTTCAGAATTTTTCTTTCCAGTTTTGTTTTCAAGTGGCATTCTAGCAAGTAAAATCTCAATGTGTCCTGCCTCTTGGAAAGCCATGTCATCCATTGGCAGTTGAAATAAAGATGATGAAAGTTTACTTCACATTTGATTGGGATTGGATACTACAGTCTTTGAATGAATGTTGAAGGTGGCCGTTAGTTCATTTTGTCAATAGGGTTTGGATGAGTGATTTGGTAATAGCTTTGCAGCAGAGGACACCTGCCTTGTATTGCTTGGCCTATGTGAACAAGGTCAATAAGACTTTTGGCTATACTTTGTTTTGGCCTTTTTTCATGTGGCTTACATTTATACCAGAACTGTCATATTTGTTTCATCCTTTCTGTTTTTTGGTAGAACAGTAGAATATGTGTTAAATATATGTGTTGAGAATTACCGATTAGATAATTCGATTCTTAACATAAAAAATAGCAAATACTAATATGGCAATCTATTTCAAATAGATAACGTTTAATTGGTGAGATTTCAGGTCTTTTACTTTTTTATGCAAAAAATAATAATGATAAAGAACTACTAAAATCTATTGACTTGAACAAATTTAATAATTGATATTATACATACATACATACATACATATATATATATATATATATATATTATGGCTATGTTTGGAAGTCAACTTTTCACTATTTTTATTCCATATATATACACACACCTTTCAAATATAATTATTAATCAAAATAACATGTTCTCTTTTTCGTTGTTTTCATTTTAGGCTATTTTAGTATTTTTGCCACACCTTTCTTACATCCAAACATAATGATTACGTTTGTTCTCATTTTATAAACTATTCACCACTAATTTTTCAATTATTATACTTATTTACAATCAAATTAACACTAATTTTTGTAAATTTTCTACTCACATTCTTTTTTTTTGTTGTCATATAAATTTAAAAATTATCACATCATTCAATTATTATTACATATTAAATATATATATATTTATTTATTTATCCATACCCATCTAAATCTTACAAATTAAACATAATTTTCATTATTATCCAAATCATCCAAATTTTCTTGCCCCACAAACAAACTGGACTTAGCCCATTAGCTTGTGCTGGTCTAAGATCTTATATATGGCATTGGGAGTTGTGATTTGACGTACAGAGAATCATAATAAATGCTAATGATACTCGCATCAATTAATTAATAAGGGAATTAATAATGTGGTACTGATAACCTGCATAGTTTGCCTTTACTATTACATAATCAATTGCCTTGATTAATATTGGCGACTTTACCACATAAACAAATAAAAGTAAGTTAGGATGATGAACTCCCACCTTCTCCATTTTACTTCCACACATTTAGCGTGAAGACAAACTAGTTCATGTAAGAGTTCCAAACAAGAACCTCCAGGTACTTCAATAGAACATCGATGCCAGCACAACACAAATGCAAACCAAGCGACATTTGATAAATTACACAGAGTTCAATCATTGGGCAAGCGGAAATACAAATATTGCAAAGGATCATCGCAAAAATAACATGTCCAACTGCAATATTGCAATAGCCTATATAGTTCTTTTCACTCTCTGAGATGCATTGCGTGGTAACTTCATCTTTCAGAGCTGAATTCAGTATATGGTCACATTCCAGCAGTCGTCTGAATTGGAGGCAGCAGGTGAGTGTCTACTCATCTCGGAAGTTCACTCGTCCGAGTCCCTTTTGGTAAGATGGGAGTCTGGGCAGCAGCTGGACTTGGAACTGTCACAGCTTGACGTGAGAGTAGATTCGGAAGCACGAACAGAACTGTACTTACCAGAACCGAACAGATTGCCACATGCCGAAGGTAAAACACCTGTTGCTGCAGGGCGTGATTCGTCAGAAATGCTCCGTCCAATGTTCTGGTGCAAATGGAAACTGGTCGGTAAACAGAAAGAATTGACCAGCATGTAATGTGCATTTGGCAATTCATGAAAGCAAATGAGACATGCTGTGTAATGGAAAGAAAAGGATTAAAAGATGCACACCATATGCCTTACAGCCATGTCCAATGAATGTTTTGAGAGCAATCTCCCGAAGCCCAAGCTCTCGTAGGAAGATTTCCTGCGATTGTTATCATGGGAAACATATTCATCTTGTTTGGGGGGAGCCAGTTTCCTCATATTTACTACTCTGTTGACCATTTTTGTACCAATCAAAATAGGGTTGGCATCAGGTTCATGGTTGCCATATCCGCGACTTCTCGATAGCATATTGCTCCCGGTTTTCTGAGCAGCACTAGCAGGAGCTCGTACTTTGGCAGGAGAGCAAGACTTTTTACTTGGCTTCCCATCGGAGGAAGCCGAATTTGTGACAGGTGCCCTCGGCCTTTCTCTAGATGCAGACACAGGCCTTTTGGGCATGGATGCTCTTGAATTTTGAGGGCCATCATGAGATGAAGATAGCACCTCTGAGGGTTTTGATGGCTTAGCAGACCTCACGGTTGGAGAACTTCCACGGGGTGGCGCTGGAATATTTTTGATCGTCATGGAGCCCGTCGTCTTCCCTGATGGTCGATTCGAAGCAGATTTGCTGGACGCAGTCGAAGGAGTTGTTGGTTTACGTGTAGGCGTAGCAGACCTTGTTGTACACTTTGAAGTGGCCGGTCCAGAGGGCCTGGAAGCCGGAGCAGACGAACGAGGAGTAGCTCCTCTCGTTGGAGTGGATGATCTTGCTCGAGCAGCAGCAGGTTTAGAAGAAGGCAATGCAGGTCTTGAAGTTGGGGTGGAAGCACGAGAGGGCTTGGATTTTGCAGGCAAGGTTGTTCTTCCAGTAGGCGTTGCTGCTCTAGGAGTTTGTTTTGGATCCCCTGATACAGGCCTTCTGATCCCCAAAGTAGAAGCATCAGCACGGATGGATGTTGCAGGATGCAATAAATTGCTGCCGATCAGGGAAGCAGATTCTTCACAGGTGCTCTCCATCTGCAGCAACAGAAAATTATGGCGTCTAAAAACCACCTTTCATGTCTTAAAGATGCATGCATGTTACATGTCCAAAGCTCAAAGACAATCACGGCAAAGACTACGTTAAACCACCTTTTGAAAACTTCAAAATATGATACACTTGCCTGATCAGATTTGACACAAACGGCTTCAGCATTTGGGTTTTCAGCCTGACTGGCCGCAGAATCTAGCGCGTTCGCCTCCTCTGGAGGAAGTAAAGAATCATCCATTTGTGTGAGGAGCCTGAGAGACAGATTTGGCTTTCGCATCAGACAACAGCAGACAAATTCCTTATCTTAGGAATACACGTGAAAATATTCGACAGTGCAGCTCCTTTGCGTGCAGAAGCATACATTTGTCAAGAATATGAGAACGTGATATCAGATTTAAACCCCTATCTTTATTAAAGCTCTGGATAAGCCCAGAGGCAGTTGTCTGGACAGCTTCCAGAAATTCACTTACCAGCAGTTTAGTTTTATGATTCAGCAACAAAGGATAAAGAAGATATTGCAAGAATTTCATCCGGTCTTTCACGCACACCACCTTTCTTTATCATGATTCAGATGCTCATGAGAGAATATCTGAAGCGACTTAACTTTGTGAAACCACCGGGGTAAGAACTTGGGATATGTTAAAGGCATAAATATTTTCAACGATACAAGATTATAACTTGAATGAAAATGAAAAAGGTAGCATCAATAGGAGAGAAGGAAAAAAATCAGGGATTTGGAAAAACAGATTACTCAGCAAAGCTTACAAACAGTATGGGGTTTGCCAAATCAGATGCATCCTAAAGCAGGCAATTAATTAAAACACACAAACTTTACCAATTATAATCACTCATTTCACTCTCCAGTTTGAGGAAACCATCATCTGCCACAACCGGAGCAGCCTCTGCCTCTGAAGAACTGGAGGTCAACAAGCAATCAGGTTTCAGCTCTGCACCAACAAATTAGTACAGTCATACGACAAAAATACGTGAAACAAAACAAAAATAAAAGATGTGTATGCATATATCTGCACCTTTTGAGTGATCAAACTCATCAGATTCCTCAACATGGGGATGGTCATCCCTCTTCTTTTCAGCATTCCGCATCCCCAAGAATATAACCAGATCTTCATCTACTTCCCTCGCTACCATCCCCAGATCTCCGCTCTGTGCTCTAAACTGTACTGAGGCCTACATTTGCCAGAGAAAATTAGCATCATTACACAGCCAATCATCCCTAAAACCGAATCTTAAACGGCCAAATTCATACTACAGATTTGGAGACAACTAGAAACCCTAAGCGCACCACATGAGCTCACACAGAGCAAAACCCAGAACTAGAAGCCTAATTAAGAATCCCACATTCCCCATTGGCATGCATTTTCTTCAACACAAAAGAAAAATCTGGTTCCATTGGGTCCAAAGACAATGGTTGAATGGAAGACATTCACCAGCTGGCAAACCACCTACAAGCTAAAATAAATCTCTACGCAAAATCGAAGTGTTTCCGCTAATTTTTTCACTGTGCAGCTGCAAAGTTTCCTCCATAAACTAACTAAAGTTTCAATCTTTGTCAGTGGCAGCAACCCCAGGAAAAGTACCAGTCACAAACAAAGACTTCCGAAATAGAGACAAAATAGAGAAGTTTAGAAACAAACACGGGAATGTACAAGAACGGATCAGAATAGTTGGAAGTACTCACTACCATTGTTTTCTTGAAACAGAGTTCAAAGTTATGATGCTGAAGTTGGAGAGAGAGAGAGAGAGAGAGAGAGAGAGGCAGATTGTTACTGAAGTTGCGGTTTAATGCTATAGATCTGGTTCTTTTTGCAGAACTCATGCTCCGTTGTATAATTTGTGTGTGAGAGAAAGATCGAGCACAAGAAATGTGGGCTCCCAAACAAACAACAACGAGAAATTCATGAATCAAAGTAGTCTTTTGAGTGATACCTTTGACGAGGGACAGACCCCGTTGTCAACTATTTTTGTTTCAATTTCTTTTTTCAAAAGAAAATTCAACAGTCGTTTTGAAAACTGTATGATCCCGTGAAATGTTAAGCAGAATAATTCCAAAAGTGGAGCCTTGGGAAACGATGAAACCGCCAATGCGTGTGTGTTTGTTTGGACAATCAAGAAATAAGACATTATGTTAGGGAATGAGTCAAAAAGATGCATCCCCCAGCATGAAACCCCACCAGTAAAAGGTTCAAACGCAAATGTGCTATTATCGGTCTTCAGACTTGCATGGTGGGCCGTTTTCTAGTTTCTAACGAAAATGGGAAGGGTTGCCAAGCCCATGTTTCTTCTCTTCCAACTTACAAAATTTTAGAAATCAAATATTTTACCGCATAAATATTATTTAAATTCAAATTTTTTATATTCTTATTTTTTATAACTAACTAATAATTATTCAATCATTATATCTATTTACAGTCAAATTAACACTTATCCTTATAATTTTTCTATTCATATTTATTTTTTATTAAACCTATATGTTATCATATTATTTAATTATTATTAAATAAATATATAAAAAAAATTTGTATAAATTAAATATAATTTTTATTCACATTTAATTCACTAAAATTTTTCCCTTCGTCCTAATTAGGAAACAAACATAACCTCACAATTAAGGCCATGCATGTTTTCCAACTTTTCACTCACAACACACTATAAGTACTACTATTTTTAAATTTTAATTTTATCTTTTTATTATTTTTACATAATTTCCAGTAAAAACACGAAGGCCTCTTACAAGGAAAAAATTTGAATTTAATATTTTCTATCTGGATATCATATGCTAAGCACCTGTTTGGTGCATTTATTTCATTCCCATTTTTTATGCTTGTTTTATTGGCCGTAAGTGGTTGGCTGTTTGTGATTTTAATTTCGAATTGTTTCAAGTCTGTGGGTCAGGCGGAATCTGGATTTGGTCGTCCAATGTTAAAAAAAAATATATGTAAGTTTTCTTTTGTATAACTAATTTCAATAATCATATAACACAAATATTATACAAAAAAAAATAATTGTATTTTAAAAATCACATATGAGTATATTAGATCTCTTTAATTAAGAATAATGATTTAAATTTATTAATTGAAAATCAAATTATAAATTCACAATGTCCCAGTTAATAATAATACAGTGTTGGTAAATATAGTATGGAAAAAGCAAGAAAGATGATTAACAACTGGATTTAAAAGTGAACGTGGGCTGTCAGTCTGATTCATGGAGAACCACAAAAACTGGTGTGGACGTGTCAGATCATTCGTGCCGTTTAAGTTTAAGGTAGGCCCCTTTTGTATTTCCCATGAGACTTCAACATTTTTTTGCATTTAAGGTGAGGCTGTCTTTTGACGATCTATCATGTGACATACAATTTGGTCGGTTTTTTTTTTTACTGTTTATATATATATATATATATATTATTTTTTAAAAAATATATATTTTTATTTTTAAATTATTCACCAAATTGGTCTTGGAATTTCATGATTCCATCTTACAAAGTTGGCTTAAAAAAAACCAAAGAATACAATTTCATAGCTTCAATTGACAAAATTGGCACGCTACACGTTTTAAAAAAAGTAAAAGATAAAAATGAACGGGGGACTCTATGGTCACTGTTTACAAATTTTAAAATCACCGTTCACGTATTTTTTAATATTAAAAAAATTAAAAATTAAAACATAAACTGCTCAGAATTTTTAAAAATTTTGGAAAATAAAAAAAAAACAAAGCCTAGAAATTAAATTAAAAATCCTTAAAATTAAAAAATAGAATAATAATAAAAAATAGATCAAACCCATGAATACAATTCACGGTTTATGTGGTTTTGTGTGAATAAAAAATTTTCACAGAAATGATGAAAAATGAAAAATTTATAAAAAAATGAAAATAAAAAATATAGAGGAAAGGAGAAAAATATTTTTAAATTCTATAAAATATTCATTTGAATGAAATTGAATTTTAAAATTGAGTTATATAATAAAATATAATTAAAAGATTATGAATAATATTCCATTCTATTAATAAATAAATTTATAATATTATTAAATATTCTATAGGGATAATATTGTTACCCCACCCGAGAAATGAATCACAAAAATACGGATTATAGAAATTAGAAGAGCGAAATAGAGGCCCTATCACCGGCCTTGTCGAGCGGAGAGGAAGACCGGGTATTTCAGATTGTGCCACGTGTCTAATGTATAAACATGTCACAATCTGTTGATTCTTTATTATCATTTTTAATTGTTAATATTTTAATCATTTTGTTCGCCTAGTTAACTTCAGATTAGTATGCATCTGTGAGTGCAATTGTCCCAAATCGTGAAACCTCTTCCAACCACCGTATGAAACCACGCAACAACCACCCCTATCTATTTCTCTTCCACCTCAATTTCTCCATCACCACCATCCGCAAGGGTTCTGAAAATGTGCTCGACCAACATCTTATTAAATGATTTATTAGCTTATTTTTAAAAGGCCATGAATTTATAAACTTTAAAAGCATCTTATCAACTATAAATATAAACTTAGCCAAACATCCTCTTAATAACTTTTGTTCAGGCAATTGCAAGATAAGGATCAACGCATGGCCATCACGAAACGAAAAATCAAAAATGTTTGAATAGTTATCTGAATTGGAAGGTGAGTTATTTGATTTTTTTTTTTAATTATATATATTATAAAATGATTGAATGCTTTGATGATAGTGCATGGCGTTCTGTGCTCTTACTTAAAAAGCAAAAGGTCACAAGTTGGATCCCTAAGGCATTTTTCCAAGAAAAAGAGAGGGCCCAGACCCTCAATAAGATGGGCCAAGCCCATTTTTGCTAAAATAAGCTGTAGGTGGCCTGTGAAGCCCAAATTCCCAGTCATAGCAGCAAATTCAGCTTTGTTTAAAGAATGCATAATGGGATAGAACGTAAGGCTGTACGCAGAAACTATGTAGATTTCCAAAGGGAGTTGACTGGTCAAGACACCTGTAAAATTTGATCACACGTCATCAGCATCACTTCCTGTCGTCTGGCTGTTGCTTCCATCCGGACCCAACACTTTATACCTGCTCAGTCACAACAAAACAAGGCTCATGTGCTTGCTACTGTAAAAAACTGCTGCACGGCACCTCTAAGGCGCACACACAGTTTGTGTACCTCTCTAGGATAAATTTTCCTACTTTATGCTTTTGACTCTCGTCTTGAGCAGCTTGCCGATATCAATAAAAAGAGAAGGGAACCCGAAATAATTTGATTATTGGGAACAGAAACATGCGAGAAGCAAACATAGAGCAGTCAATCATCTTACATATTTCCATCCCACGATTGCGCCACACCTTACGCAGAATATTTCAACAACCGTGTGCATTCCAGTGGTCATCATCCGCTCTTCTTTCTCCCCAACAGTAACATTCACGCTATCGTCATGCAACATGATATCAGGTATATATCAAGAGCAATAGATCTGCAACTATCAAAATCTACAGAAGTATGTAACTATACAAGGCTAAGTCAAATTTTCTGATCTTAAAAGCTGAGGAAACTAATGCAATAAGGAAGCTCTAGTTCGTTTTTCCCAATAGTAATATGGTAAGAAAAATGATATTCTCCCAACTATCTAAAGAACCATGGCAGTCATATTATATAGCCACATCCAAACAATTGATGATAATATGGATAAAAAGTAAAACTTTAGTTGACACTGCCAGAAAACCAGTTCATCAGCTATAAATGAAGACATAATTAAAGAATGCTTACTTTTTATCAAAGAGATAAGCCCTCCCATACCTGCAGCGGAAAGACTGAAAACAGGAGTAAAACAGTCTTAGGAATCATGCAAGGAAATCAAAGGCTGTCCCAGTCAAGAACAGCTACAAGTGAGAAAAGAATTAGAAAAACTGAGACTTAAATATAATTTTCAACTGTTGAACACATGAAAACAGAACTAAACTTCAACTAGCTGTCACTCACTAGGTATTTTATATATACAACTAAGGACACAAAAACATCAGTTTTGCCAAGAAAATGTGAAAGTTGAGATGAATTTGTTTAGGCATTGGAACAATGAAGGCACATACATGCTTCAATCATTTTCCAAGAGACATATTTCCACTTCATTTTCTGATTTGTGATATTGTTCAATCTCATCTTTACTTTCAAGAGTATTGGCATATGATTCTGCATTTGATGAAATAGTTTCATTACTAGTTTCTTTGATTAACTGTTTTATTTTTTCGTAAGTTGGACGTGATTCATCCACTTGGATATTCTTTTCCGTTTGGACAAGTTTCTTATTTTCAAACTGAGTAATAATTCTAGAAGGCTCATTTCCTCTAAATCTTCCTCCTCATCCTTTGTAATTAGAGGGAGGTCTTCCCCTAAACGGGAATATGCCTGAAACAAAATATTAGTCAATATATTCTCTTGATAGGAAATTAGGTAAGGAATTATTAATTCCTGTAATATATTGAATATCAAAATTAAATGGGGCAAAATTAGCTTGCCATCTAGCAAACATTTATTTGGAAACATCATGCTTGAAATCCTTATTAAACATATACTTAGCCGCTTGACAGTCTATCCTAATTAGGAATTTTTTATTGTATAAATCTTCTTGAAATTTTAAAACACATTTTACAATAATAAGTATTTCTTTTGCTATAGTGGCATAATTTTTCTGACTTTTGTTCCATTTTCCGAAATAAAATCTTACTAAGTATTCTTTATTATTATTAGGAGATTTTTTGTTTTAAAATACCTCCATAGCCAATTTCTGAAGCATCAGTTTCTACGATCCTATCCCATTTAGGATTGGCTATCATTAAGCAAGGTAGACTTTTAACTTTCCTTTTTATTTTTATTATGGCTTCTGTATGATCTTTATTCCATGGGGAAGGATTTTTCTTAAGTCTGTCATACAGAATTGCAGTGTCTTTAGCCAAATTTTAGTAATAATCAGAGACATAATTTAAACTTTCTAAGAATCTTTGTAATTGATTTTTATTAGTTATTTCATCAGGAAATTTATCAGCAAAATTTATGCTTCTTTCTATTGGAATAATTTTTCCATGTCCTACATTATGACCTAAAAATCTTATTTTTGATTTAACTATTTCCATTTTAGATTTAGAAATTACTAATCCATTTTGAATAATTATCTTTCTAAACATTTCAAGATGTCTAAAATGTTCTTCTATATTAGAGGAAAATATAAGGATATCATCAATATAAACAATAATAAAATTATTGTAAGGCATGAATATTTCATCCATAATATGCTGAAATTCAGACGGAACATTTTTTAGTCCAAAAAGCATAACATTCCATTCATAATGTCTTATTGGAACAGTGAAAGCAGTCTTATATCTATCCTGCTCACTTATTTGAATATGCCAATATCCTGAATTTAAGTCAAATTTAAAAAATATTAAAGCATTATGGAGTCTATCTAATAAATCTTTTTTATTAGGCATGGGATATCTTATCCACTTTAGTACCTTCTTCAAAGGTTTGTAGTTTATTACTAATCTGGGTTTTCCCCTTTCTATTTCTGAATGTTTATTAACATAAAAGGTTGTGCAGCTCTGAGGTGAATAAGAATTTGTAATCAATTTTTTCTCTTTAAGAGAGTTTATTTCTTCTTTACATAGCTCTAAATATTCAAAGTTCATAAGACAAGGCCTAGCTTTAGTAGGAATATTCTTTTCTGAAAAATTATCTTTATAAGGCAATAAAACAATATGTTTTTTCCTATTCTAAAAAGCATTTGGTAAATCATTACAAATTTTTAGAGAAAATTGGTTTTCTATTCTTTTTATTTTATCTTGTAATTTCTTATTATCAAGTAAATCTGAAATAGTATTAATTCCTATTTCATATCTTAAGAAATTAATCTGATTATTCTTATTTTTTATAATTTCCTAGATGATATTTAGAATTCTATCTCTTGGAACTGTAATGAAATCAAATTCTATTCGTTCATTTTCAAAGGTTCCTATGAGACCTTTATTAGTAATCTTATTTATTGGTAATATTTTTTGAATAAAAGGAATACTAAAAATTACTTCATTAGTAATATTCTTGACAAGTAAAAATTCATTTGGGATACATTTTTTATTATAGCAGATTTTTGCATTTGTAAGTTTATAATTTACTATCAATTTTTTTCCTGACGCAGAAGAAATATTATGACCTGTCTTTTCAAAATATTGTCTAGGGATTAATCATTCTCTTATACAATTAAGGTCTGAGCCTGTGTCTATTAAGGCAGTAAGATTTTTCATTCTGTATTCTGAATTTATTAAGAGATTAATCTTAATATGCCATTTTTGAGATGTAATAATTTTTAAATTATTCAGATAATTCTAATTGATTTCATAATTCATGAGATCTGGTATTTTTGTTGAGGTTGAAGGAATATTGCCTTAGCTTAAATTTTCCTTTATAATTTGATTTTCTAGTCTTAATTCTTTTATTTCCTTTTTTATAATATCTATTTCATGTTTTAGAGGTTTAATTGTGATTGGTTCATCAATATTCTTTTTATCTTTTAATTGTTTGATTACTTCAGTGAAACTATAAGGTTCTTCCTTATTTCTTAATCTTTGAGTATTGTTTTCTCTCTCTCTTTCTTTATTAGGAATTTTATTAATGATTTCTATTGTTTTTCTATATCCTAATTGTTTATAACATTAAGTTCTATATCCTGGAATTGTGAAATTAATTTATAATAATCTTTTTCAGAATCTTCAGAACTATTGTCTTCTGTTTTTATTTCTTTACATTGACATTGTTAAAGTTCTAATTCTGAGATAGATTGTATTTCCTTACTCTCTATTTCTCTATCTTCTTCTATACTTTCTTCTTCTGAACTTTCTTCCTCAATGATTTTCATTATTTGGTTTTTTATGTCCTTTTCTATTTCTAAAGAATTTATTTTCTTTCTTAAGTTGCATCTATTAGCATAATGTCCTTTCTTTTTGCATTTATAACAGCCTATTTCCTTCTTCTGGGGTTTCCGATTCTTTTTAAGATTATTTTTCCTTTTTTTTGCTAATTTTTTCTTACGAGCTATTGTTTCATATTTTTGGTAATATTCTTGCTTATGGGGTCTGTAATTTTTCCGTTTTGATATATTATCCTTAAGCATTTCTATAGCAAATTATTCACAAAATTGTCATAATTGGGCCTTTTCTATTATGTTATGTTTTCTTAACTGCTTATTCAGTTTTATTTCATTGCATAAAACTAATCCTTCTTGGATACATTGTCCAATTAATTCACCATAAGTATAATTAGGATAATCAATATTATTATCTAGATTTTTCTTGAGGCTTTTCTTTATTCTTTCAGCAAATAATGTTGGTAAGCCATCAATAAATTTTGATTTCCAGTGGCTACTATTAGTCTTTGGGAGTTCCATAACTCTACTAAGAAATACATCTTTATACCATCTAAAAGATGTAAGGTAGGACATCTATGATTCTATAAAAGTGTTCTGATTTTATCATGATTATTAGAATATCTTTCTCTAAATTGTTCACAAATAATTATAGCTAATGTATAAACTGCATTTTCATAAATCTGCTCATTCTCTTGTTTTATATTATCTATTACTTGATTTTTCTGTTCTTGGGTGAGAAAATTATTCTACAATCCTTTTAGCTATCTAATGAATCCAGCTATTATCATTTGAGCAATTCTTTTATCATTATTGTTTTGTTGTTTACAGATTGTTGGATACATAAGCATTCTTTGTATTGTATTATAAATTTGGTGATCTGTAAAACCATCTATATTCCATTCATAAATAGTTCTACCATCATAACTATTTCTCTGAATATATTCATCTTCTTCATACAAGATGTCTTGAGGAGTAGGTCTAGGATAATAATACATCATTTGTTTGGGTTTGTTAGCAAATTGCTAGAATATCCTTTCATTTTATTTATCTGTTCTTCATTATTATCATCAATAGTTTTTAGGTTTAATTCTTTTAATTTTTCTTCTAAGATTTTTTCTAATTGAAACATTATTTCAGTTTGAAATCCTTCTATATTAGGAGGAGGTTGAAGACCTGGTTGTTTGTCGATTATCTCTATTTTTTCTTTGGCTCTAATTATCTCATTAATTTTAGAATTTATTTTTGTAATTTTATTATTAAGGTTTGTTAGGTTTTCTCCAACTATATTTAAATAGGTATTAGTATAATTTCCTTACTTTATTATCATATCTATATATTTTGATGAAATCTGTATTGTTTCATTTTCCAAAAGTTTTAAGAAGGCATTAACTTCTAGGATTTTACTAGATGATTCATCTTTTATTAAAAAAAGTTCTGTTGTGGAAAGACAGAAGTGTGTATTTTTCCATTAACAAGGTGCCATGATTTTTCACTAACCTGTATAGTAGGTTCAACATATGTTTCTAAGAACCATTTGACAAAAAATTTTCTTTGTTAAATTTTTTCCAAATGTTCATAAAATTGTTCTTTTATATACATAATTTCTAGTATTGAGAAATTCTTAAAATACCATTCTCTGAATGACTTCCAATGTGGAAGGTTGAATTCATTAGAAATTCTTAGTCTTTCAACTGATCCTGGGCTAAAAGTCCATTAAATTTTAAAATTCATTTTTGAAAGAGTAATTTCCTCATCCTTTTTTATTCCCATAGAAACTTTATTCTCTGAAAATCTTATTTGTTCTACTATAGTAGTAGATAAGCTTCCTTCATCCTTTGATTCAATTTTTCCTTTTAATTTTTTATCTTTTATTTGAGAAATTGAAGCTCTGTCTGATTCTATTAAATCGTTTATTGGAGATATCAAAGAATGAGATGAATATGATCTATCCATCATCTTTATTGGTTTTTTAAATTCTAGGAAAATATTTCCTTTTGGTGTCTGCTCTATTTCTGATATTTCAGACTCTATGTTTGGTTGACTGGGAACTACCCATTCTAATTTCCAAGTTTTTGGTAGTTCACTTTCTTCCCATTTTATCATTCTTTTAGTAGTGATTTGGGATTTCGAAAGATTTGACTCTATTATTATAGTCTTTCCTGGATTATCCATAATTCTACAATTTGGGTTTAAAGTATGTAGTACCTTGAAATATATCCTATAGCAGATACAAATTGTTTATGTTCCTGGCATATAATTGTATCCGTGTATTTTTACATATAATGTTATAGCTTATAAAATATTCTTATCACTTAATGATAATTGCAAATTGGGTCTAACATTAAAATAGACTGGTCCATAGACCAAACTAGATTGCGTTATTCCCATTAGGGATTGCCTCCAATTGAGGTTTCTAGCATCCCTTAGTACTACCATGAAACTTTCTGGAAAACCATTTAAGGTTAATGGTTTTAAAGCTATCTGAATTAATCCAATATGCATAAATTGATAATTTAGAGCATATTTCTCTGTTTCATCTTTATCTAATAATTTTATACTTAACTCATCATCTTCCATAGGAATTGATTTCTCGACTGTTTTAACTATATTTTTGAGACCTATATTCTCGAAAGTTCTATGCTGATATATGGTTCTAGATTCTATTCTAGGAATTGTCTATTTATTCAATAATTCTAAATTCTTAGGGATATCATATTCCTCCCTTTTAACATTCTTAATGTTTGTATTTCTAAATAAACTCATTATGACCAGTGAAACGTATTTGTGATTTACTTACTACCTTCAAATAATAACTTGGCTCTGATACCACATCTAAGACAAGACCTTACACTAGGAGCTACAGTTAATGGAATTTATGTAGAAAGATGAACAGAGAAAATAAACCAGAGTCAACGACTTACTACCCAAAAACACACAGTATAATCAAGCCTAAACACGGGCTTTGCAGCGCGACTAGCGGTTTATGTGTTCAAAAACTACTATCATGACTTTTGTCCTAGTGATTAAGATTAAACTACCAAAGAAGCATACAAATCCATGAATATATATTGAAAGCGGTAAATCACAGATAACAGATTTAGCCTATCATGAGGCTGATCACATAATATATTATAAGTAGAAAATAAATTAAATAGAAAAACTTACAATAATTAAAAATCAATAGATATACAGAATCTGCAAAACAAAATAGATTATATAAAGAGTGCTTGAGTTTTATGTGGTTTCTCAAAACGCCTACCTACCAAGGAAGAAGAAAGGGCTATATATAGCCAAAAATGGACTTTAAAAGAAAATTAAAACCAACCGAATGTACAGGATGGAAAACAAAAGTAAAAAAAGTAGGAAAATGTACAGAAAAGCCTTAATTATCGGCTGACAGCTTTATGGAAAGCACAAGCAAATTCCTGAAATTCCAGAGTCTTGTCGGAGTAAATTTTGCCGAAAGTAAATTCATCCTTGGTGAATTGCAGTGAAAGGTTTTTTGTCTTCTTCCAGAAATGATTCCTCCGTGACTTTTATTCAGCAACTTTTCCCTTTTCTTTTTTCCTTCTTGCCTTTTCCATCATGGTTTCTTTTAGGCTTTCCCAGAATTCCTCTGGAGGAATTTCCATGTCATTTGGATCTTGGGATTCTCGTGCCAGACACGTGAATGTATTTTCATATGTGGATTGTAATGCATTTGATGACGTATCGACATCTTCTTCGAAATGTTGCATGAAGCCTTTCTTCATTTCTTCAATATATACTGCAACCATTCCTTCTTTATTTTGCAATGGTTGTGTTCTCTTGATTTTGTGGAAAACTTCTAAAAATGGAGAAGAAGATTGTTCTTCTTTTTGCGCCTTATTTTTCTTGTCTTCTTGAATTGTATTTTAAATAATTTTTTTCAATTCCTAACCGAATGGAGCATCTGTCTCCTTGTCTGTTTCAAGCAATTTTTGCCAAAATTTTGAATAAAATTTTCTTTTTAGACACGAAATATTGAACTGATTTAGTCTAGCTGAAAGTCCCCACTTCCATATCTATCAGATACCAAATTGCATAAAAAAGAATAGCATTGTTGTTCCTTCGATGTATTCTTTTGAGTATGCTGAAATATATAGCGTATTATTTACCCATTCTGTATAAAGTCCTTTATAGGGTTCTGGTAGAATTTCCATTATAGCACCATGATTTTGCCACCACTTGAATATCCAATTTGAAAATCTCTTTTTTGAAAATATTTCAGGATTAAATTTAATCCACCAAGAATATTTTTTCTTATCATTCTCATATCAAAATACTTTATCAAAAGTATACATATAATCCCAATAATTGAACATTTTCTTTTCTTTTCTCGCTAAATTTCAAGAATCCCTAATGTGGAATTAATAGATAAATATTTGACTAACTCTGGGTGCTGTGAAAATTCATTGAATATAAAATATTATTATAGTCTTATAAATAGTACACCAAGTTTATTAATAAAATTGTAGCAAATGTTAAGTATTAAAAAACATAAAAAATTATAATTAAATATTAAGATTGTAATGTCTATCACAATCTTAAACACATCATACAAACGCATACGTATATTTTCGAATGGATCATATTATTATGGCTCGCTTTCAACTTCGTATGCTAGGAAAGGCGCAGCAGTTAAATGGAGGTATGGATATGCTTGATAAGTGAAATTTGCCAGGGCACAATCCCTTAACATAAATAATATATCATTCATTTTTTATATTTTCAAAAAAGAACACTATACAAGAGCTAATATGTGCAGGAGTTTAGAAATTAAACATGGAAGGAATTAAATAGGATTTGATTAATGAGATGTTGTTAGGGTTATACCTCACAACATGAAAACCAACTAAAAGGCATTTTAATGTAAACAGTCAAATATTCTTGGAATAACTTTGAGGTATCAGACACGATATTCTCTTCAACATTCATTGGTCTGGAGTGATCAATCAAGATAGATATGCCTAAACGAGATAATTAATTAATTCTACTGTACATTAAATTAAATTATAACAACAGATTACTAATCCCCACCACCCTTGTCACCATCTACTCGCAAACTAATTTATTATTTTTCTTAAGCAAATTTTATATGAAATTGTTTTCCATTGCCGGTTTTTCCATTTCTTGTGGTGTACGAATTCCAAGTTCCTTGGATAATGTGATCTTGTCGTTGGACACTTTAGCCCAAGAAATGGCTTCTGAGATACCAGAAGAAGACGAGGAGAACCCATCCTGTATTATACACGACAAGGAAGCAAAGAAAACGAGGATCAGACAAATCATAGAGTACCAGAAATCACCATATCATTCGTCCTCTTCGTCATCATCTTGTCCTTCCTTTTCATCAGGAGCACCTTCAACTTCGAAAAGCAGTAGCTTGTTAGACCTCATGAAGGAAGGAAGTGCGTCGTTGGGAAGATTATTCGGAATGGAGCAAACCAGTTTGGGCAATTACCTTAAGGATCACAGCATCTCACCAATCATTAAGCCTATTCCTCTGTGGGGTAGCGACACTGACGATGAACGCATTCACAAAGATCCATGGACGGAGATCAAGCAAACTGGGGGTGCTCTTGGTTGAAGACCTGGTGGTCAGAGTAGGGAAGTTTCATCACAAGGTGGTTTTAATGGTTAAGAGTTTGGGCAGCGCGGCAGAAGGAGGAAAACGCGCCGACCAAAATTGATCAGAACCAGGTCTTACAGGATATTGCCAACATTCAATTTGTGGAGTTGTGGGGGATTCAAGTTTAGGCTTAGGTTGATTAGAAAGTTGAGAATTATGATTAGGGGTAGAAAGTTGTGAGATCACAGTGTGCACTTCTGTAGTGTATGCTATCTTTATGACCGTTTAGGTCAGATTCAAGAGTATGAATTGCATGACTTCAATTGTGTCAAAGCATGAGAAAAATAAAAGAATCTTTGCCTTCTGATAACATGAAAAGCTAGGAGCAGATATAAAGTAAAAATGACATAACCGAGAGCAGCATTCAGCAATCTTGAGCTTACAAGTGTTGGTAAGTTACATATATTTTACAATTGAATCAAAAGGTTCTCTACAAGACATATAGTCATAGTCAATTATTAGCTGATAATCATTGGTTGCAGCTGCAGCTGCGTGGTAGAACAATCTTGACCTTCACCCCTCAAGAATGATGAGGAAAAATGGATCTATCATAGAACATTTTGCCAGTTATATGCGGCTAAACGGCTGGATGAACCTTCAAATCTCAGGCTTCTATCAGCGTACAGTAAAAACAAGGTAAGCAAAAATTCAATGCTGTCACCACAACAAAAAAACAAATCTTGAAGATTTACCCGCTTGTCGAGCATTGGTTGGTGGAAAATGCGAGCAGAACACCTTTGATCAACTGCAGTTCCTTCACGACGTCTGCAATATCCATTCGCTCTTTAGGTGATTCTGTTGAACAAGCCACTCCAATTCTCATGATGGAGATCAAACACTCCAGTTCTTCATCAACGTTACTGGCTTGTGCTGAGGTGTCATTCTCCGGTGCAACTGTCCTCTCTTTATCCGTACCACTGCAAGGTTGAACCATTGTGGGGTCTTTAATTTCTTTAACTCTGTCAGGCAGTGCTGCTTCAACAAAGCTATGGAGGTTCAGTCCATCCTCAAAGGTGCTATCTGTAGGCCTCTTACCTGTAAACGTCTCCAACAAAAGAATCCCAAAGCTATAGATGTCGCCCTCAGGTGAGTAGTTACTTCCCATGCCATACTCTGCAAACTGATTTTGTTCAACCTAAAAGCTTGTTATGGTTTGGTTTTGCACAAACAAATTGTCCAGTAGCATTACCTGGTGGAGCATAGCCAATGGTTCCCCTGATTCCAATTGAGCTGCTCAGAGGATGTGATTTGGTGACGACTTCAGGAATGAACTTCGACAAGCCAAAATCTCCCACGTGGGCAACCATGTCATCGTCTAGGAGGATGTTACTTGGCTTCAGATCACAATGAACAATGGCTCTCTGGCAATGATGATGAAGGTAATTGAGTGCATATGCGACATCAATGGCAATGTTCAGTCTCTGGAGAAGGCCTAAAATCCTCACATCCTCACTTGAGTTTTGATCTTTGCAATCACCGTGAAGCCAACTCTCCAAACTCCCATTTGGCATGAACTCGTATACTAATGCTCTAAATTCATTGCCCGAGTGATCAACTGCCGAGCAGGCAGTGTAAATCTTGACGAGATTACGATGCCTGATGTTTCTTAAAGTTTTGCATTCGGTCACGAAGCTCTTGACATTGCCTTTGATATGGACATTGAAGACCTTGATAGCAACTACCTTCCCATCTGATTCCAGTGTACCTTTGTACACTGATCCAAAGCTGCCAGCCCCAACTAAACAAGCTGAAGAAAAGCCATCTGTTGCTTTATATAAAGAATCATAACTGACCTTTGAAAACATTCTTATTTCGGATGAAGATGGTACAGGATATTCCTTTGGTGTTTTTCCTAGACGGCGTGTAATAAGAAGAGAAACGACCAAAACCAGCGCCAGCAGTCCACAAAGTAAGGGGATCATAAGCTCAAGACCATGATGGGATTTTCTTTCTCCAAACTCTTTCTTCGGGCATATAGGTAGTCCCAAATCTGGTATACCCCCACAGACCTTATCATTACCTGTAATGGAGAATGAAGATGCATTTCTGAAGATTCCCTTATTTGGCACCTGACCCTCCAATTGATTGAAAGACAAATCCAAATTCTTCAAAGCTAAGCTTTGAAGAAATCTAGGAACGTTTCCAGATAAGTTGTTGAGCGAGAGATTCAAGTACTCTAAACCTCTTAGCGAACTAAATGATGAAGGTATAGGACCCTCAAAATGATTTCCTGCCATATTAAGGCGCTCCAAAGTCACACAACTACCTAAGCTACTAGGAATTTCACCAGACAACCTGTTCTCCGAAACATCCAAGTACCCAAGATTTTTCAGTTCACCTACGTCAGAAGGTAGGGAACCAGATAACCGGTTGTTAGCCAGATTCAAAGAAAGAGTTAGGGATGAGAGGCTTATAACATTTCTTGGTATTGTACCACTGAGATTGTTCTCAGAAAGGTCTAGCTCTTGTAAATATTCAAAATTCCCAAAACTAAGAGGAATGCTTCCATTGAAGTGATTCTTACTGAGATTCAGCAAAAACAATTGACTTGCCTTAGGCAGAGATGATGGAAGATGTCCTAAGAACTCGTTTTCTGACAAATCTAGCAACTGAAGCTTTGAAAGGTTGCCTAGAACCGCAGGAATGTTGCCTGTGAATTTATTCTTCTGCAATTGCAATTCAGTCAGATTAACTAGGTTACCAATTCCTATTTTTATTCTACCTGATAGTTCATTGCCTCCAAATCTTAATGACAAAAGATTTGTTGATAAGTTAGCTATAGAATGAGGTAATGTACCTCCAAAACGACAATTACTCAGATCAAACACTTTTAAGTTCCTACAATATGTCAAGGAATCCAAGAACTGTAAATCACCAGATTGTCCTATCCCAAGAGGATTAGAAGCAAGAACCAACCACCATAGATTAGGCAAACCTCTGAAATCAATTGAGATGCTCCCAGTGAAATTACCCCCGTTAATGTCAAATTCAACCAGATTTGAACAATTAGATAATGAAGTTGGGAGCTGCCCAGTTAGCAAATTATGACCAGCATTTAGTACTTGCAAGTTAGGGAGAGTAAAACCCAAGTCCGGTGGCAGAGTCCCTTCAAGCTGATTGTAAGGTACGGAGAATATTAAAAGAGATGAAAGATTGAAAATTGCTGGTGGAATCATACCAGAAAATTGGTTGACACCCAACCCAAGAAAATTCAGGGTATTCAACTGGCCAAGCACAGCAGGAATAGTTCCCTGGAAATTGTTGACAGCAAATGAAAAAGACCTTATTGAAGAAAGATTGCCAAGACTTTCTGGGATACTTCCAGAGAGGTTGTTGTAGTGAAGGTGAAATCTCTCAAGAATCTGAAGCTTCCCAAGCTGAAACGGTATGCTCCCAGTTAACCTATTCCACCCAAACCTGATGAACACAAGACTGATGCAACCAGAAAGATTAGCAGGTATCTCCCCAGAAAATGAGTTATTGGTCAGGTTGAGGTGCCTGAGCCTAAACAAACCACCAATTTCTGGCGGGATTTGGCCGTGGAAAGAGTTCTGTTCAACGTTGAGACCTGTGAGGAGTGTAAGATTACTCACATAAGGTGACAGAGTGCCCACTAGGCCCCGTGATGCTAAATTCAGGCTGACAACTCTCTGGTGAAGATGGCCACAAGTTACCCCAGGCCACCTGCAGAAATGCACTGAATCATTCCAAGATGTGAAAAATCCATCAGGGTCGTGAGTTACTTGCGCTTTAATGGCAAGTAATGCCTGGATGTCAGTCTCATTACTTCTCTGGAGGGCAGATATTGAATATGGTGAATGTAGTATGATGATGAATGATGATAAAAGGATAATGTATGTAATAGCTAATGAAGAAGCCATGAAACTGCACGAGGAAAAGGGACAAGGGATGGCTTATGTAGAGATTCTATAAGCAGGTTGCTATCTGCATGTTGGAGGGAAAGAGAGTGTACTGTATATATATATCAAAAAGAATCACTGATTCTTCAGAAATCTGACGTTGCCTTCGCGTCCACTTGTGAATTATTTCTGAATAATGGCAGGCCAGTAAAAGTCAAATATTGAGTGTGCTGGTCTTTTTTTATCCATTTTCACCATTGACTGCGCACGTTGTGTTTGAACTGTTCTGGAGCTCCAGCTGTGAAAATTGAAAACAAAAACATTTTGAATTGACTAGTCGAACAACACCAGCTGGCAAGCGCTTATCATATTATTAATTAATGTACAAGCTAAACATAAATTTACATGAAGTTGACTTCAAAACTTGTTCGGTAAGTGCATATTAAGTTAATCTCTCAGGCCGCAAAGAACTCAACGTACCAGGAAGCCCCTCGATTTTCTTCTACACATTTGACAATTGAAGCCCCGAATCAGCTGAGCAAATGAAGGCAACACCACAGTTTGCGGGTCATCCATCCCTCTCTTTTTTTTTTCTTCCTTATTCACAATATCCCAGTTAATAAGGCTATCTTTTGACGACCTATCATGTGACATACAATTTGGTCGGTTTTTTTTTTTTACTGTTTATATATATATATTTTATTTTTAAATTATTCACCAAATTGGTCTTGGAATTTCATGATTCCATCTCACAAAATTGGCTTAAAAAAAAAACAAAGAACACAATTTCATAGCTTCAATTGACAAAATTGGCACGGTTCACGTTTAAAAAAAAGTAAAAGATAAAAATGAACAGTGATTCTATGGTCACTGTTTACAAAATTTAAAATCACCGTTCACGTATTTTTTACTATTAAAAAAATTAAAAATTAAAAATTAAAACATAAACTGCTCAGAATTTTAAAAAAAATTGAAAAAAAAAAAACAAAGCCTAGAAATTGAATAAAAAATCCTTAAAATTAAAAAATAGAAAAATAATAAAAAATAGATCAAACCCATGAATACAATTCACGGTTTATGTGGTTTTGTGTGAATAAAAAAATTTCATAGAAATGACGAAAAATGAAAAATTTATAAAAAAATTAAAAATAAAAAAAAATACGGGCATAGAGGAAAGGAGAAAAATATTTGTAAATTCTATAAAATATTCATTTGAATGAAATTGAATTTTAAAATTGAGTTATATAATAAAATATAGTTAAAAGATTATGAATAATATTCCATTCTATTAATAAATAAATTTATAATATTATTAAATATTCTATGGGGATAATATTGTTACCCCACCCGAGAAATGAATCACAAAAATACGGATTATAGAAATTAGAAGAGCGAAATAGAGGCCCTATCACCGGCCTTGTCGAGCGGAGAGGAAGATCGGGTATTTCAGATTGTGCCACGTGTCTAATGTATAAACATGTCACAATCTGTTGATTCTTTATTATCATTTTTAATTGTTAATATTTTAATCATTTTGTTCGCCTAGTTAACTTCAGATTAGTATGCATCTGTGAGTGCAATTGTCCCAAATCGTGAAACCTCTTCCAACCACCGTATGAAACCACGCAACAACCACCCCTATCTATTTCTCTTCCACCTCAATTTCTCCATCACCACCATCCGCAAGGGTTCTGAAAATGTGCTCGACCAACACCTTATTAAATGATTTATTAGCTTATTTTTAAAAGACTATGAATTTATAAACTTTAAAAGCATCTTATCAACTATAAAAATAAACTTAGCCAAACATCCTCTTAATAACTTTTGTTCAGGCAATTGCAAGATAAGGATCAACGCATGGCCATCACGAAACGAAACTTCAAAAATGTTTAAATTGTTATCTGAATTGGAAGGTGTGTTATTTGATTTTTTTTTTTAATTATATATATTATAAAATGATTGAATGCTTTGATGATAGTGCATGGCGTTCTGTGCTCTTACTTAAAAAGCAAAAGGTCACAAGTTGGATCCCTAAGGCATTTTTCCAAGAAAAAGAGAGGGCCCAGACCCTCAACAAGATGGGCCAAGCCCATTTTCGCTAAAATAAGCTGTAGGTGGCCTTTGAAGCCCAAATTCCCAGTCATAGCAGCAAACTCAGTTTTGTTTAAAGAATGCATAATGGGAAAGAACGTAAGGCTGTACGCAGTAACTACGTAGATTTCCAAAGGGAGTTGATTGGTCAAGACACCTGTAAAATTTGATCACACGTCATCAGCATCACTTCCTGTCGTCTGGCTGTTGCTTCCATCAGGACCCAACACTTTATACCTGCTCAGTCACAACAAAACAAGGCTCATGTGCTTGCTACTGTAAAAAACTGCAGCACGGCACCTCTAAGGCGCACACACAGTTTGTGTACCTCTCTAGGATAAATTTTCCTACTTTATACTTTTGACTCTCGTCTTGAGCAGCTTCCTGATATCAATAAAACGAGAAGGGAACCCGAAATAATTTGATTATTGGGAACAGAAACATGCGAGAAGCAAACATAGAGCAGTCAATCATCTTACATATTTCCATCCCACGATTGAGCCACACCTTACGCAGAATATGTCAACAACCGTGTGCATTCCAGTGGTCATCATCCGCTCTTCTTTCTCCCCAACAGTAACATTCACGCTATCGTCATGCAACATGATATCAGGTATATATCAAGAGCAATAGATCTGCAACTATCAAAATCTACGGAAGTATGTAACTACACAAGGCTAAGTAAAATTTTCTGATCTTAAAAGCTGAGGAAACTAATGCAATAAGTAAGCACTAGTTCGTTTTTCCCTGTAGTAATATGGTGGGAAAAATGATATTCTCCCAACTATCAAAAGAACCATGGCAGCCATACTATATAGCCACGTCCAGATAATTGATGAAAATATGGATAAAAAGTAAAACTTTAGTTGACACTGCCAGAAAACCAGTTCATCAGCTATAAATGAAGACATAATTAAAGAATGCTTACATTTTATCAAAGAGATAAGCCCTCCCATACCTGCAGCGGAAAGACTGAGAACAGGAGTAAAACAGTGTTAGGGATCATGCAAGGAAATCAAAGGCTGTCCCAGTCAAGAACAGCTAAAAGTGAGAAGAGAAATAGAAAAAACTGTGACTTAAATATAATTTTCTACTGTTGAACAATTGTAAACAGAAACTTCAACTAGCTGTCACTCACAAGGTATTTTATATATACAACTAAGGGCAAAAAAACATCAGTTTTGCCAAGAAAATGTGAAAGTTGAGATGAATTTGATTAGGCATTGTAACAATGAAGGCACATACATGCTTCAATCATCACCCCGCACCACCTCATTTGCATAAAATAAAGCACAAATAACACTGCTTTACGTATGTGGTTCGCAAGATGCATGCTGTTGAATATAAAGAGGGAGATGGCTAAATTAATTTTAATACAGATGTAAAGTTCCCCATCCAACACACCAAAATAACTGGGGAGCGTGAAAATTATTTTTCAAGTCCTTATTAGGGTGCTATTCATTCTTTCTTTCTTTTCTTTCGTTTCCTTCTTTTTTTTACCCGTGTGTGAATTGGGAAACCCGAAAATCAGAACCACAAATTGAGAGATACATGCACTTTAATTTATTTTTCTTCTGATGCCTACCTAATTAAGAATTTGATCAAGGCGCCAACCACTTCCCTTATCCTCTGGAGGATCTCAATACTTTGAATTCGAGCTCTGTCATGCTATAATGCACGGAGCAGCTCCATACCAAATACAAACTATATATAATAATCAATACTATAAGAGTAGAAATCATTCACAGGGCAAGCTAACCTAGCATGAAACAACATAATTTTTGTATAAATTCTTTACATTCAGATTTGCATGCCACACTTAATAAGATGTGCAGATTCCAGAATATGCCAGTCATAAAATTTCCCATGACTCTGAAAGGCCAGGCTATGGAAATAGCAATAGTTTTAATCAATTTAAAAATTTTGAAAGATCAAGTAGGAAAGTATGTTGCTACATATTTTCAATAATCAACTAAAAGAAAATAAATAAATAAATTTGACTGAATAAATTATGGAAGGTTCAAACCAACTAATTAGTGCAATTTGGAAAAATAATTATCCATACAGATAAAAGGCATAATATTTATTGCCTTGTTATCAAAGTATCAATTTTCTCTTCTATTTTTTCTCTTCTGCAAGCTATTGAGTCAGCAACCTCCAAATATGCACAAATGTTCAATTCATTATGTCCTCCACGCACTAGAAGTATCTATACAATTCTCAAATACATGAAACAAATGGATGATTAATCTCAATCCTATCATTTTAACTCTTAATTGCTCATACACAATGATGTGTGACAACATCATCCCCTGACAAAACTTATAGCCTAGCCCTAGCCTGACACCTTGGGCAGCCAGCCAATCATTGAGTGGTTGGCCTAATAATAGTAGGGCAGTGATAGTAGATTACGATGGTTGATATAACTTATAAATAGGAGCCTTTTCTTATTGAAGAAACATAAGTTACAAAGCACTTTTACTATTTTAGGACACTTTTACTATTTTTAGCAGTCATTATTCTCAGTAGTTATTATTTCCGAAGGGATTTTTTGATTGGATGGGAATGAATGAAAAAATGCTAAGGTGTCCCATATCGAATCTGGAACTTTGGTTCTTCCCAGAATTTGTGTCACTTTATAATGCATATAAAACGAAACCTTGGTTTATACCAAGCAAACTACTTCTAAATTTGAATAAAAATGAAAATAGTAGTGAAAATCAAAAAATCAACGAAAAGGGAAGTTTTTTAATAGCATTACAAAGCACTTTTACTATTTTCAACAGTCATTATTCTCAGTAGTTGTTATTTTTAGATAATTATTAATATTTTGGAAAAACAAATCCACGTCACATAATAAAATGGGTCTTCAATTTGAGAAATCTTAACAATTCGCAGAAACTTTCAGTTACATTACTTTCAAGCAATCCATCGATTGCAGAACTTAACTAAGGAAAACTTTTAATTTCAACACCAGACAGAATATTTTATGAATTTTAATAGACCGACATGTTTTGCAAGTTACTGCAATGTTTAAATTGCTGTATTTAATATTAAGAAATAACGAAGACACAACGTGGAAAAAGGAGAAAAGGAAGAGGATGAGGAAGGAATTGTTCCTGTAGTCCTCCACGTATATCTGGAGCTGATAAAAAAGGTAATGGAAGAGTAGGAAGGAAGAGAGAGAGAGAGAAAACACAAAGAAAGAAAACAAGAGAAGCACCAAGAGAATAGGAACAACAATGATAAAAAAAAAAAAAAAGATAAACAGTACTGGGAGTTTCCATCTTCAAATTTTGAGCCATAAAAGAAAGCACAGGGAGCCAGTACATGTTCCTCGTTTAAGGCATGTGCCTCGGCCTAAAAATTTATTGTCCTCAAGAAAGCTTGATGCGCCTTATGTAAGTTAACAATTATGGTTATGGTATATCCATCAAGGATCTAATGCTATGTTTAAGTTCTCTAAAGCCTTTACCCAGTCTGATGACACAAAATAAATGACACCAGCACAAAGTGGTCTACCTTGAGTGCGCTTGTTTTGAACAGAACAATAAATATCTAAGGTGAACTATCAACTTTGAACTTAATCAATTCACAAAGTCACCAAATATCTTGGATCTGAAACTCACATCTTAATGCTCAAGATTTTGGTAGCCATGCCAGTTACTTGGAGAATTTTCCGAAGAAAAATAAAGTGCACTTATTGTCCATTTTGGTCAGCTATCTATCGGTTTGTTAGAATTTGGATGGGATTTTTTCTTGAATGGATACAGAAAAAAAATTGTATTTACATTGACCATATATTGGCCTTAACTTGAGCCACACGAAGCAGAAAACTTATGCAGACCTTATCTTGTTCCATACAAAATGTTCAAAATTAGTTTCAATGACTCAAATTATAAACTGTCCCTTTAGCAAGGGCAGGCTCAGGCATCTTCTACATAGATACAAGGAATTGCTATTCATCATGGAACAAATATTTTTAGTTATATGCATGAGCATGGCAAATCAAGTGTCAAAATTACAGAAGGAATATCCGAGTGATATATGCAAAAACAACACATTGTGAAAAGGGTAATATGTTACAGTTCCATAAGTAACTTCATAACTCATCAGTATTTTGTAATTAAATGGCAACCGTTGACAACAAAATTGTGGATTCAATGAAGTAATCAACAAAGCAACTAAATTCTGACAACTGCTGATGTTTGAGAAATGAATATTGAATTCTCCTTATCAAGGATAAACCAGGTGTCCTGTTCTCAGAAAATCTATAAACAGACATTAATTAACAAGCCAAACGAAAGGATTTCCATTTTGGATATGCAGCAACACCAGAATCAGAAGGCCGGTAAAAGTGCAAACAGGATTGCTTGCAAGAATAGAATTAAGATCTCAGCCAAAACACTTATTCTGCAAAGAATACAAGCTTGGAAAGTACTTGACGAGGTTAACAAATCACAAGCACTCATCTATTTCTGTGAAAAAAGGTTCAAGAACTCAAGGAGAACTTCAAATTCCTGTTGCCGTGAAACAAATAGCTTAACTAGTTCGATCACGATCAGCCCACATAATGGCAGGCAAAAACAGTTTCTGGCACTCAAGACTGAATGAGGAAGTTTCTATTTATATTTCTCTCCAAAAGCAAGATCATAAATACAATGAAGAAAGCCAACCTTAAACATCCAGAGACGATCAAAATTTAGACATCATCACAAACATTAGCACAGAACACCGGTTTAAACAATAAACTCAAAGACAGTTTTTTTAAAAAAAAGAAAGAAAACTTTTTTATATAAAATACCTTAGAAAAAATGTCATCGGAGAGTGCGAGATGCGTTTGGCAGTGCTTGCAAGTGTACTTGTTCCCTTCCAAATAAATCAGAAATAGCCTTCCCATGATACTAATTCAATCCTCCCTTGTTTATCGCGTGCAAAATCCCAATCGCCTTAATTCTTCTTTTACCTAAACTACCCAACAGAAATCTCACGTAAATTTTCAAAGGAATAAATAGGTAACAGGAAATTATTATAAAAATGAATACCCAATGCAGAACGGAAACAATGGAGGAACTTAGACGAAGAAGGAGATACGGATGACCTCACCTTAGCGACGGCTGTTGGGGAAGCAGAAAGCAGAGTCCGAGTCCAAAAACATCGCTCCCATTCGGATGTGTGTATTTCCCGCATTTATAGGAGCGTGGCAGGAGAGAGAAAACAACACAAGAGCGCTGTGTTTGGATGCAAATTTGTATCTGTCCAAATATTTTTGTTCAAATATATTAATCATTAAAATAATATTTTTTATCTATTTTTCTCTCGCGTGCTTTTGTGGGATTCTTAAATTTCAATGCCTACTTTTCCACCATCAAAATTTGAATCCAAACAAAAGCGTTGACATAGATTACTTTTTGCTTTTCCTCCCAAATTATTCCTCCGTCATTAGCAAGCAGAGATTTCATAAATCATGATTGATTAGTTTCTCACAATTAATCTATCAAATATATGCAAATATGACAAAAACCCCCGGAAGTTCACAATTCACAAATTCAATCATGCAGAGAGAATGGAAGCGGAGAGAAAAACAACAACGTTAAGTAATTGGGCGGATTCAGTCAGATATGGCAACTGACGTAAATCAAGAGGGTATTCACGGAGTCGAGGCCGAATCGCAGACGATGTCCATCTCACATGTGTCTTCGGAGAATTGGGAGATAAGTACGTTCATAGAACATGGGAATTGGGCCGGGCAGACAAGGCGACTCATGTCTAAGGCCCGGGCCCATTTAATCAGGATAGGCCACATTAGGCCCATTTTTGTTAAATATTCTAAAGAATGTGCGAGTGTCTCTTTTATCAACAGTTCTACCAATTAATATCCTTTCACAAATAATTGAAACATGATTTTAGTTTTTGCATCTTCAATTTTTGGGAACTTATAAAATTCTTTTGTCACACACGCTGATCAATGAACTTACGAATCCTTCAAACTGAAACTGATTAAATTCAAGTATTGTAAACATTGCCTCACTTGCATCTCTGAGCACTTTGAATTTTTCATTTATCAAAAAATTCCATTGTTACATACATTCTTCATTAAATTAGATCAACGGTCTCGGAAAATTTCATTTACTGCATCACATGAGATTTTACCAACTCTATGTTTAGAATAAAATGTATGAACTACACATGAACAAAAAGATAAAGAGAATTTTCTATTTAAATTGAGAGCTACAACTCTTGCAGATTGAATCATCCGTAAACTCATATTTGGCATCCTTCTCTTTGAATAAGATCTTGATTCCAACAACTATTTTATTAAATATAAAATCCCTCTTTTCTGGCCCACTTCCACAAACCGCAATTAGATGTGAAAACATTACCACTCTTTCTCTTTGAATAGGATCTTGATTCCAACAAACATAAAATCCCTCTTTTCTGGCCTACTTCCACAAACCGCAATTAGATGTAAAAACGCCACCACTCTTTATTTTACCACTCTTTCTCTTTGAATAAAATCTTAATTCCAACAACTATCTCATTAAATATAAAATCCCTCTTTTCTGACCCCACATTCACAAACTGTAATTAGATGTAAAAACACTGCCACTCTCTATGTTCCTGGGAGAATAGTAGGATATTGATTTAACAAATCCATAGTTTCAATTGTCCAGCAGTTTAGTTATCTATGTTTGGATTGGAATTTTAAGGAAGCGAAAATTGATGGGATGCTAAGTGAGATGCTGATAACGAAAAATGCACAAACCAAGACGTACACAATGGAATCATATATACAATATCTAAAATTCTATATACAAAAAAAAAAATAGCAACACCCCAACACTTCATCAAAAATAAGGATCATAAGAAACCAGCATTGGATTTGAAGCGAGAGGCAATTTGTCGATATACATGAATAGTCTCTTCAGATTTTGCCTTGTTATGGCAGATAAATCAGGAATGTCACAATGGCTTGTGTAGATCCAAAGCTCCCCAGAATTCATCCTCTTTAGACTGTCTCGACAGAACGGGCACGACTGAGACCGAGCTCGCCTGTTGGAACAACGAAGATTAACACAGTCGGTTGAGATCCATGGCAGAAAAGATTTAGACATCCAGAGCATAAAGACATTGCAAAAAAACAAAGCCATGTCATGGAATTGATAGAAATGAACATATAACATTGGCTCTTTTTATATGACACACACACGTGACAGAAAGGCTTTAACCGAAGGGAAGTGCATTAGTCTCCTTACCAGTTCCGGTAGCACTTCATACACATGGAATGGCTGCAACTGGGCAGGACAACCTTGGAATTCATTTCCATACAAATCGCACATTCTTCCTCCCTCTCGATTTCAATTTCGGACAGCTTGCCCTTGGCCATCTCATCCCTTCTCCTGTATTTAGTTGCGTATATTACTCTCTGTTTCCTCTCTTCAACATCAGTGATTCCTCTATGAAGTTGCAGCAGAGAAGGGAAGATCACACCTGGTCAACTTACACCAGCATTAGAACCCGTGCAAGCTACTCAAACCTCTCGGCATCTAGAGTATGACCTTGCCCTCAATGGGGAATATAAAATTTTCTAATAGGACTAAGCTCAACGGCCAAACTGAGAACATGGAAGATTGAGTAACTTGAAGTTCCAAAAGTACTCACCATAGAACTCCCTTAAACTAGCTTTTCTTTCACAAATAGATCTGGTTGTCTTGCCATCCTCATATGCCTACAATTACCAGCAGGTCATCAACTTTCATGATCATGGCTAGGAGTATTAATAAGGCAAGCATTTTAACTCGAGCTCAATTATACTCGGCAATATTTTGAAATCTAATCGAGCTCAAATTTAAACTTAAACAATTTTTTTAAAACTCAATCTCATTACTTAACTCATATTCTAATTTAATTTTTAATTTTGTGAAGTTGAGACAAATAATATTCAAGTAATTATCAAACTCAAATTGCAACTCGAACTCAACTCGTTAATAGCCCTGTTCACACGGCAAAAGGCAATTGATTAAGCAATATATGATGCACAGTATACATAAAGCAGAATACCACCTTATAAATGAGGATCCTAATCAACCCAAGTACACCGGCGAGGTGACAATCAGCCCATTGAACCAGGAAGAGGAAAAGGTGGGCACAGGGGCTGTATGATAGCCTCATCTGAAGGCATGCACCGTCATGTTCCGTAGGATAATCTGAAGCCCTGTATGCGAACAGAACCACTAAAGCAGTAAATTCAAATCCGAAACATCCTTCCTAACGTTTGAAAAGGGTGGCACTTGGTAAATAGGGAGGGTTCAGTAATCATGCAAAGATTTAAAATGTGTAACATTCAGACGGATTTGCCGGGGAAGAATAAGAAAAAAGCAAATAGACAAATTTGCACTTGAATCCTTCAAACTATCGCTTTGGTAAACTAGCTTCAAACACAAGGAAGCTTGTGGAGAGTTCAGACTTGAGGCTTAGTATCTAATTTAGGTCTGACTTCTGATCCTAGAAGCCATCAAACATATAAACATATCCATTTCGTAGAGACAGAGATACAGCTTGACAAAAAAAAACAGATTGACCTTTGATTTTCTGAAAAGTACGCAGCCCAAAAAAAATCTCAGGGTACATAGAGGACAAATCAAAAGAATCCCACAGAAGATAGCCAAAAGAGGCAAGAAACAGGCTGAGGTCAAGGATGAAAAACTTACAGGGTGTTGGCATGTTGAATATCGGCTTCGAGCGCTTTAAGAGAATCTTTGAAAGACTTCTTCATCACCCTCAACATTTCTTTCTCTCTCCCATCCAACTTCAACTATAATTGCTTTTTCCCATTTAATTTCCACACTTCTACTTCTCAACAACCCCCTGTAGCTTTCCCACTATCTAAAAGAATCACCTTTTTCACCCAAAACATCTCAACAACTAAAAGCCAAAACCAAAGCAACAAAGAAAACGATAAAATCCAAGTGAATTCTCTTCTTTTCCAAAGGAAAAAAAAAGGGCAAAATACCTGAAACTTGTAAAGGTAGAGCGAGTGGGCTGCGTGGTTTCCTCCAGATTCACCACATGGCAGGGCTGCAACACACACTCTATTCGTGCTTGAACAGCACGCTTCTGCTGCTTCTGGTGGCAGGCTTTGTTGTTTGTTTCTCCTCCTTAATAATTGTCTTCATAATTGGGTATGTTTCTCCGTTAGGGATTGATGAAATTAACGTTTGGAGCGGGTGCCGTGTCTGCTTTGCCCAACCTTTTTTTTTATGTTTATTTATCCTCTTTCTCGTATCCGCAACTTGATAGATTTTTCTATTTACTTTCATGATTTCACAATACTGCTGCATAAATCTTAGCCACTAAAGTAATGTCTGTGACCCAATTTTCTACACAAAACATGTATTTTTAAATTTCACACCGTTAAACTTACAATATTTATATAAATTTAAATTTTAAATTTTCCGCTCATATACATAATTAATTATTTTTTAATTATTGTATCTATTAATATCAAATTAATAATCATATATATTACATATATACTCATATCTATTTTTATTTATAGCTTTAAAATATAATTATTATTCTTATATATTATTATATTATTTAATTATTATAATATTACATATTCGTTCAACTACATTATTTTATTCGCCTGATCAAAATTTCTCAATAAACAACTCATCTCACACGAAACTCTTACCAAACGTCATCTTTAAAAAAATAAAAATAAAAAATAAAAAAACCGGTATCCCTAGCATGGCCAAAGAGTCTCAGCTGGTTTTCGCTTTACAGGCAATTTTGTTGATTTTTGAAAATTACACATGAGACAACACTGTGTATGTTTTATTTTTACAGATTAAAAAACAAAAAAGAGTACGGATAAAAGTAAAAGCCAAAGACAGATGGGTTTGTTTTAGACTTTGGATGAAGGGATGAATGATTGAAACTAAAGGTGATGGCCAATGAAGGTGCAGACTGCAGAGCGAAGAAGACGGCGACGACCCAATAACCAAAAGACAACAAACTATGCCACGTGTGCTACTGTCTAGATTCGAGTTTTTTTTAATATTAATAATAACACGACAACAACAATAATTTAATGACAAATATAATAATAATAATAATAGAACATCTTAGTTTGTACAATTAGTAATTTGGTTGATGGACCAATTTGCTAATGCTTTGTCGAAACTGCATGTTGATGATATCACGTGATTGCCACAAGCATGGCTTGCCGCGAATATTACAGCTTACAATAAAAATGAACTTTATACAAAATATATTAATTTTGTCACCACACATGTGGTAGATGTGATGCCAAAAATATGATTAGATCATGATAAAAATAATAAATAAAGAATAAAATTTATTGATAGTAAATTAATTTGGAATAAACCATCATTCGTGTTTGTAGAAAATTAAATTACACGTGATGCCTAAGCTATGCATGTACAAATTTAGCAAACTCGCTAATCTATTTAAATGACTCGTGATGAATGGGTTTCATATATAAAATTTCGGAATTTCCTGGATCAGAGTAATTTATAAATATTATCCTCGAAATTAGATAATTAAACAGGAATTAACTTTGATTAACGTGGGTCCAAAGCCCCATTTTGTTAATTATCTTAGTAAATGTTTTGCACATTGAAATCAAATCTCGGATTTAGAACAAAATTATTCATTTCAATACATCAGTTTAATTTAAAATTTGAAATACATATCATTCTTATAGTTGATTTTTGATTTGTCAACTCTTGGGAATCAAATATAATTTTTTTTCAATTTTAATATTGAATTGTATAAATTAAAAAATAAATATTACATATGTAAAATATTCATAAATTTAATACTTTTATTAATTATAATATAAAATAAAATTATTACATTTTAAATAGTAAATTTTTTTCAAAATTAAATAATATTATGAAATGAAAAATAAATATAAAAAGTTGAAGGAAAAGAGAGTACCGACGAAAACAAATCCTATACATTAATGGATAAATAAAAAAAGAAACAATAGTTTTTCCAAAGCTTTAAAATATAATTTAATAATATATAAATAATTTGGATTAAAAAAACCTTAAAAATTGATGACAAAGAACAAAATATATTAGGAGATAGAAGAGAAAAAAGTTTAAACAATAAAAATAAAGATAATTGAACAAGCCAAATGGATAGAGGAAAAAACATATAAAGGAACAACATACATTAAACAGGAGAAAAACAATTTTTTTCAAATAAGGTTAATTTAATAATTTTATATTTAATTAATCAAAGTATGGACATTATTTTTAATTATGTATAGTGTATGTATTACATATTTATTAAATTAATGTGACTTAGATATTTTAAATTAATTACGTGTGAATCAAGTTTAAATTTTTCTAAAACCATTCACTTTATTAAGAATTAGGTAAATTTTAAAATTTTCAATGCAATTCTCATATTTAGTGGTAAACCCTCTTACGTTTGCCACTTTAGTTTTATTCGATGATTTTGACAATGATTAATGGCTGATAAGGATAAGATCCTGTCAGATCAATTATTATTTATCTATTAAATCAATGTGCGTATGTTGTTTTACAAACTCCATGTTTGTATGTAAATTTGACAGATAAAAAATTTAATATAAAATTTTAAAAATAATATAAAAATAAAAGAAATACAAAAATATTATTTTAATATTTAATGTTTTGAAAGAATTGATTTCAATGAAAACAAATTTGCGTCCAAACATTTCTTTGCAATTTGGTGTATTCATCTCTCTACTTTCCACTTGGAACACGTATTGATACCTTACAAAGTACAATCAATTTTTATATATTGAATTTATTCATGCATGTATCTAACCTTATTTACTGTGCTCAACGAATATTAAAAACTTTTTAAAGTTTTAATTTGTAATATTTTTCTTTTTTAATTATTTATCTATACATGTAGATTTAAAAAGGACAATAAGGATTAGAGACCATTGTACCCCATACTGCTTAGGATTAACCCAAAAAATTTAAAAAGTTGGCGTTTTTAATTGGAGGTGAAAACAAGTTAAGTCCAGACTATTCAATTTAACTAAACCAAATAAAATTTTAGATTCAAAATGCATGAATATGTTATAATATATATATATATGTACATTATTAACGTGTGCTTATTATTTCATTATTCATTATTAGTTATTAACGAAATAATTACATTCAATATTTTGATACAACGGTTAAATTGTTGCTTGGGGAAAATAGAAAGAGCGGCGCCATAAACCAATTTGGTAGGCAGGATTAAAACTATTAATCGCTTGACCAAAACCCAAATACAAGGGGCTGCATCCATAGTTTTGCAATGCCCATACAGTACAAAGTGACGTTGCTGCCGTTCCATTTGAAATTGGACGCAGTACTTAAAATTGTGTAAAATAATTAATTAAATATTAAAATTATAATATTTGTCGCAATCATATATTAGCATGCATCAAATGTATTATCTATGAGCCTGTTACAATTTGCTGTCTTGACTGCTTTCATAGCATTTTTTTTTTATTTTTTTATTTTTTTGTATTAATAAAAGTCGAATATTTTATTTGCATATATATTTATTTATAAATTATAAAATTATTTTATTTTAAATAATATTAATATTCAAAATGAAAAGTATAGAAAACAGTTGCAATAAGAAAATTCAAAAGTTCAAAAGAATTTGTAATAAGAACACAAATAAAACTAATAAGTTGAATAGCAAGTGAGAAACAATAAAATAGAAAAATAGTTATGTAATTTAACTTTTTACAACAAAAAATTCTTATTAACTTAATAACACACTATAAATATTAATATGATAAGAAGCAAATGATCTAAAAAGAAGTTATAACAAACACACAAGACTAAATTTAAAATTTTTTTCACTTGAGTAACAATCACTCGAGTTAAGGAACTGCTTAAAATCCAGGTAAGAAAATAACAAACTGAATAAGGAGATTACATCGATTGAGGGATGTGTAATTGCAAGCAACACGCAAGAATTAGATCATTCACCTGTCGCTCAAGGATCGCTCATTTCTACGGCGAGCACTTCTCCTTGCTTCCCCTTGTGTTCACTTCAGAGTGAGAGTTTTCATTTTGCAGGGAAGATGGAGGGGCGGGAAACGGATAACACAGTGCAGCTGTGAAATGAAAAATAAAGGAATAGATCAAGGAACCGAATAGAAGCATTCCGTGATGGGCCTGTGTGATCAGGTGAAGGCCCATATCTAAATGGGCTGCGGATTGCAACAATTGGTGGAATTAGAGAGGCCCAAGGAAAGGGGCCACCCGCTTGCATCAAGTTCAAGGACGTTCCGCATTTACTACTTTGTTACTATAGTACTGGTAAAAAATAGCACATTTTATACATGTGTAAATCTATTTATAAATTATGTAATTATCACAGTTAAAATGATATAAATAAAATTATTTAAAATTAAAAGTATTAAAAATGTTTTGTAACGATAAATAAATAAATATCGTAAGAATTTGAAATGAAAAAGTAGTACACCTTATGCATGTGCAAATTTATTTATAAATTATAAAATTACTGTATTTTAAGTAATATAAATAAAATTATTTAAAATTAAAAAATTTTTAAACATATTTACAATAAAAAAATTAAAGAATTTAAAATGAGAGGAAATATAAATGAAAATGGTTAGTTAAAAAAAAAGAAAGAGTAAGCAAATGATAAAAGTAATAAAAGAGTTTAAAATGAGGACAATTATGAACATTTGTGCATTTGAAGATATACATATAATTTATAATATTGGCATATAAAATAAAAAAAAGCACATAATGAATGCGATGACTGTAAAAAAAAATGAGATTATGCATTTTAATAATTTCACATACCGATTACAATGACATAAAAATGTGAAGAAAAAGCCATGGATTTGTTGTCAAGAACCTAAAAATTACGACAACCAAAATTTAATATGCAGTCATATATGCGTTATAAATTGCTACAAATGTTAATGATATAATATTTAAACAAAAGAATAATATTATTATGTATCTAGTTTGCAATTGTTATTGTTTTCTATGACGTCTTCACACTACATTTGACGGCGATATTTGAATTGCTGAAATAAGAATAATGGTTGTAATGTTATGTCATAATAAATATAGTTTGATGCAAAATGTGAAATGAAAAAATTTTACCGCATTCATACAAGCATCATCCTCATCATACATGTGAAACTTTTCATATGAATATTTTTATCTCAAATTCAATATATAAGCAATTATTATCTTCCAGCAGCACCCAAGAAAATTGCAAAATAAAGTCATCTTACGTCACAATGCAATGCCACTTAAATTTAAGATAGCTAATACCAGAAATCTGAGTCGAAATGTGCTACCGTTGTGAGTGCTCAAAATACATGTTTAGACATTGGTGACATCTGAATAAACTAAATTATTTAAAAACAGATGTAAAAATCGCATAGATAACAAGGACAATCAAGGAATTTTAATCTTGCGCCAATCAAATTGTAATACTGTCTACGCGTCGCAGTCTTTATATAATAAAGAGTATAGATTTAGTATAGAGAAAATAGTTGCTCGGGCGAAACAATTATTGGCAACGAAGTACATATGTATTGGCCAATCTGTAATGGAGAAAGTTGGAGGAATACAACACCCAACTGCTGCTTTGCACTTATTGTTGAATTACAAAAAAGGGAAATCTCCTCAGCTAAAGAAATGAATGGAGAACTCAACTACCCGCGTGAATGGTCCATCCCATCCTTTGGCAAAATCTTGTAAAGCCTCGTGCACACGTCATCCCATTATTATATATACACACGCACACGTAATCTGATGGATCCCACTGATTCCTGAATTTTCAGAGTTCATCTCCATTCCGATTATTAATGAACATCAAATCCATCCTGCATAAGGAAACCCTAAACTCTAAATTAACTTCTTCGTACATTTGACATTAATTAGTAATTAGCCCTGAGAAATTGGATAATTTACCACTTAAACTCTCATTGTTCCTTGATCATGTGAAGGTTTAAACCCTAAGTTGCCTGAGTCAGCAAAAGAATTAAGGACAAACACAGGTCATAAGACAGACAATACATATCAAAGATATATCAAAACTCTCTGCAGTTTTGACATTTTATGAGGTTTAGGGCTTACCAGCGGCACCCTGAAAAACGAAGAAGCCGGCCCCAATAACGACGTAGCATAGCAGAAGAACCAGCCCCTTCATGTAGTGAGACGTTCCGTCCTGTGTACTCGAATTGACGACGTCGTATCAGTTGGTGAATTTAGTTCATAAATTGCATGAAAGACAAATAATGTGTGTGTAAAGAGTTCTATTGCGATCATATAAGCTGTCAAGGCTTCATAAGAAGCTCTAGATGTTGATGCTATTAGAATCTATGAATTCTGAACATCTAAGTTCTAGATGTTGATGCTATTGGAATCTATGAATTTTGAACATCTCCTGGACATGTAAAAGATAAGACTGAAAAGAGTCCAAGTCTATCTAAACACTTTAGGTCCAAGTTCTTTGAACTATTGCAACAATCTCACAACTGAAAGGAGTCTATTTTTATGGGTGTAATTAGAAAGAGGTTGTTAAGGCTTGAAAACTTTATTTGAAGAGTCCACGTAAGGATGAACTTGAAAAAAAATACATTTGAATAAGAATCTAGTCGTGTCACGGAATCGTGTTAACCACTAAGTCAAGGCAATAGAGCAAATTTGACTCACATTTTTAAGAGTTAGATTAACATCAAATAAGAGCCTACTACTCTCACATACCCAAGTGAAGACATAACAAGAAGAGCGAAACAGTGAAGAAAACAACTTAGAGTGTCTAGTATGTGCATAGTGCCTAAGTTCTCTCATGTGTAACATGTCATATGTTTTTGGTAATTGAATGGATTGATGAGCTGCACTTGAAAGAACAAAGAGTGTGAAAAATAAAATTAGAAAGAGTACTCATTGTTCAGATATATATTGTTAGACAATGTGTTGTTAACTAATTGGAAATTCTAGGATTCGTGCAATAATGTTGAGGGATTTTATTGAGTATCTCTTTGTTTATATTTGTATAGTAGAGTATTTTATTAGGTAAGACCCCGATGACAAAGGGGATATTAATTCCAAATTATGTTAATAATTTTGTAGCTCGTTTATATTTTATTGTATTACATGTGTATTCTTAATTCTACATAAGTGTTTCAACGCTAACTTACTACGGTATTTTGCTCCTTCAATTTATCTTACCTGTAAAGTAAATGCAGTTACAATGATTGAAAGAGCAAGAACACTTGTTTCAAGAAGATTCAAATCAAGATCCATGTCAATTCCAAGGATCCATGCTGCTGTTACGCTTAGTGGGATCTGATATTTTAAGATGTGACAATAATTTAGTAATCCGGAAATCCCACTAGTGTATGATATAATTGGGGTAGGTTAATTAATATATCTTACCACAAACATGGCAATTTGAGTTGCTGAGCCTAGAGCAACACCCAAAGATATATCCTGCGTTGCACAAATGTGAACATATGATTATAATCAGTATTTAACTAAAAATGATTAATATTAGTCAAATAATAGTTAAAGTAAACATTCTTGACGAACCAATTTGTTCTTGAATGCAAAAATGACTGCCCCAGCATGTTCTGCTGCATTTCCAACTATTGGGAATAGAATCACACTGATGAAGCTGACAGACAAGCCCCAAGAGTCTGACGCAGCCTAGTAAAAAAAATTCAAGATAAATTAATTAATCAAACTGCTATGAGTATAATTACCATTCACAAATATTTGAGGATTTATTTCGTAAAAATGGAAGAATTCTGTCAGGATGAGTTGATAAGTGACTCCATGACTGCAAATTTATAAGCTTACTTCAATGGTTGCTACGGCGTATTCAGACAGTAGAGCTACGACACCAGTAATGAGAGCTAACCAAGCAAATGCACTCCAGAATCCTATCACTGGTGATTCATCATCTGATACTGTATCGTCATATACGTCATCACCCTATTCATTTGCACACGTGTCACGAGTATGTGGAATTCAAACAATAAACAGAAGGATATGCAAAGGAAATGCTTGTAAATAAGCATTTATGGGAGACAACCTATTTCTCTACATTACCCTTGTTTTCACAATATTAGAAATGGGTAAATGAGATAAATATACCGCAAGGGTTATACACAAAGTGCAAATTTGGATTAATTAAAAAAATAATGAAAAATATATACAAAAGGGATTATTTGAGTAACAACCTTTTGTGATTCAAATAATTGTCGATGAGTCCATAATTGAAAGACCAGATAAGCAACGTAGGCAACGAGCATCAGAACGCAACTAGCCCTTGACAACTGAAGTGTCCCGACAGCCGTTAATTCTGGAGATTTTCCAGTGAACTTGAGCATCAAAGGCAGGACATGGCATAACAAACCCAGTAACAGAAGTAGTGAGTTAATGTCCGCCTGTTTCTGTCAGCCGCAAGACATAACAACAATTGCGTCAAATTTAAGGAGAAACCACGACGTCAATCGAATAAATTAATCATGTAAAGATATTTCCTTCTTTTTTCTTACTCTGTCGAACTTTTGTTCTTTCGACAAGTTGACAATGCCCCCACACAGAAGAGAGGTCCCAAGGACTAAAAGAAGGTTTGAGAGTATAGAACCTAAAAGAGAGTATTTGACCACTTCTACTTTGTGCTGAGTGAGTGCTAGAATGGCTATTATCAGCTCTGTGGCATTCCCACATGTTGCATTTAGCAGTCCTCCAACTGCAAAATCCCAGCAGGAAACAAACTACAAATTATCTTCCCATGAAATATGTTCCTCAGTTAATTGATGCAACATTATATGGCATGGCATGATAAAGGAAGAATATTGATATAAAATATAAAAGAGAAACTCATGAGTCACAAATAGGAAGGCCTCAGTCTAATCTAATCAGTTGAGATTTACATTTAGAAAAGATTTATTGTGCTCATAACAATGCAAAAATGAGATTGGGATGAATTAATCACTATTTCGTGTGTGCATATATATAATCACCTGTTGGCCCAGTGTAGAAAGCAATCTGCCTGCATTTATAAATATAAGGCGAAGCTGTTGTTAGGAGAGATTGATAAATAATATATTCGAAAATATTAAATATAAGTAGAATATTAAGACTAAGAGGAAAAGGGGAAAAACAGCATTGTCTATTTGTCTGTTACGTACTCTGTCAGGAAACTGAGTCGTTCGGCCAGTGGAGCGAGTCCAAGCAAACTCAAAGCAAACACCCATGCCTGTTTCCAAACACAATCATCAATAATTTAATGCATTAATCGAAGTCGAAGGAGGAGAACTGAAGAAGAAGCAGCAGCAACGCTGCAAGCACTTTCTTACGCTTCCAAGGTTACGAGACTGAGCAAGAATGGCGAAAGGGATAGCCAGAAACAATACAGAAAGCTTCGTCCCCAGCAAGACCTCCTGGAGATTTGCTAAGAACGTCCTCAAACATCCGAAGCGGATCTTGGAAACGAGGGTCAGGTCGGATTTCTTGCGCAGAGAAGAGGAAGACACGTTGTGTGCGGTGCGGCCGTGGCCGTTTCTCATCTCCTTGCTCAACGGCTTAATGTTTCCATTTTCCAGAAAGCGCGCCTCTGCAGATGCCATTTCCCCTAGAAAACAACAAACTAGCTCATGCAACGTGGCCGTGGTAAATTCGTCACTTGAGGTGGCTTGATGGGTAATGTAACATGTATATATACACACACGCAGGCTACGTTTGTTTTCTAATTATTGTAAGGAGGAAAATTTGAGGGATTTGAATTAAGGGAAAAATTAAGTTAAAATTAAAATTAAAATTATATATATATATATATATAAAATAAAATCTCACATCTTAGTTATTTTTAAATAAAATATTAAACACTAACATGTTAATAAAAGATGGACAATTATATTAATCTGCCATATCTCTATATATTTTAATATACTTTATTACATTTTTCAAAACTAAACTAAAATTTTGAATATTTTCAAAACTTTATAAAGAATTTTATATTTTAAAATTTTAAAATATATTTATTCAAACTAAACTTTATAACATTTGTATACATGTAGACAAAATCATATGTAAAATAATTACTATAAATTAACATATTGCTACTAATTCAATGCATTAGTTGAATATATATTAATAAATTGTTATTCATAAAAAAAAAAATATGAAAAATCAAAAGAACTTGCCAGTTGGCTTGTGAATTTTCAAACACACAAAAATTAACTAGAACTTGACTTAAGTAAGAGCTCGAACTCGAATAGGTTCAACTCAAGATCAACTAATGTCGAGTTCGAGTCAAGTTTTAATCAAATTAACTTGCGATATTAAAATTGTAGATATTGAAATTGAAATGTAACAGGAATTTTATAATAATTAAAATGTAATAGAGATTAAACTTACACCCCTCTTGAAATGTTGTTTCATAAAACTTTTAAGTAGGGATAAATAGTGGTAAATTTAGAAACAAACATAGCCCTAGTTTATCCATGCTATATATTACCTTGACAAGGTTACGTGGTTGAACGATGTAATATTATATAATTATTTTCGTTTAAAACTCTTTTATTTTTTTTATCATTCTCTTATCTTATTTTCTTTTAACCAATCATTTAGATTTATTTTCTCTCAAATTTCCTCATATCATTTCAAAATTTTTCAATGTTTCTTTATTTTTTTTTTTAATCTTAAATAATTTTATTTATATTACTTAAAATATAATAATTTTACTTAAATAATTCATGCGCAGGGGATCATCTTCCAGGAGGCTTCCCTCTGCGGTAGGCGAAATGATCAGACAGAGACTGCTTGACACACACACACACACACACACGCACCGACAGAGAAAGAGGCAGCCCTAATTAATTATACATATATGATCCATAATTAGATACAACAAATGAAAGCCATAAAATGTCATTCCGGCAGATATTGAGAAGATATGGGCCGTACGGTGGGCGCACTACATGCTTTTGAAAACTGCTTGAAATCTCTCACACAGGACTGCTCAAATGGGAGTCATGGAATGTTTCGTATTTTAGTTTAACAAGAAACAGAATTGATGTTCGAATTGGTCACTAATCACTTCTTCACATAAATGCCCTAAAGATGATGCAGCTGGCAGTTTTATCAACCAAGAGATGGGCCTTCACGAGGTGCACCATCTTAATTTATCAATTGATTATTTTTTTAAATATGAAAGTTACATTAAATAATAAAAAAAAGAATAAATTAATGAGACATCAAATAAAATACAAAAAATATTTGAGATGTTTAAAATAAATAAATTCACGCCTGCTTAAATTTTTAATCACATGAAAAAAATTGGTGTTAAATATTTTTTGTTGCATATATATATATATATTTAATTTATGCAGCATTTTTATATAAAAGCAAATTATAAAAAAAAAACTGTATTTTTTTAATCTTATATTATTTTTTATTTCATATGTATTTTATGTTTAAAAACAGAAAATAAAAAATATAGTTGATTAAAGCTTGAGATTTTGCCACATGCATCTTTTCCGCTCACCAATGCAGCATCGAGTGGACCCGAAAGATGTGTCCTCTTCAGGCGGATTATCAGACGTGGCAAAATATCCAAAGCACCAAACCGGCGAATTCGTAGCTTGTGGCAAGTGGCATCAGCAAATTCATGGTTTGATCTTTGATAACTTTGTCCAATCTATAAGAGATACGAGCACTCTGTCGTGTCTAATTATAACTTAAACAATAATTAGTGATTAAAGACACACTAAATGCTGGTACAAAATTATATAAATAAATTATTATTTTTAAATAAAAATTTTATGCCATTTACAAAATAAGGAGAAAGAAAGGAATCTGAAAAAAAAAAAATATATATATATATATATATAGAATAATTTAAATTTGAAAGAGGATATTGAAAAAACAAATGAAATAAGTTAATATTGAGGGAGGGAAATTAAATATCCTTTAGAAAATGGAAAATAAATATATAAGAAAAAATTAAAAAACAAAGGAAACTAAAAAGAGAAAAAAACATTGAGAGAAAACACAAACATAAGTTATAAGTTAAAATAAAAGGATAAAAATGATAAAAAAATAAGGACAATTAAAAAGTTTGCACAATGTGCAGCTAAAAATTCTCATTGGCAAAATAATATAGCAGTGATTTGTGAAGGGCTTGGCTTCAAATGATAATTGCCGAATTTTTATGTTGGTTCCATGAAGCAAACGACAAACGACAAACGACAATCATGTTTGTCCTGTCACATTACATAGGAAACACGAGAAGTTCTTGAAATTGCAATGTGAGGCTTGTCTATGTTGGGTGCATATTCACTCCACTCCACTCACATTTTATCCTGAACATCATGACTTGATTTTCATTGTTAGTTTATTTACCAAAATATTGCCCGTGAAAGTGTCTCCATGGAGAAGGTAGTCACTTGAAATTTGGTCTCCGAGTTTGAAGACTTTACATTCTAAACATACATTACAAAAAAAAAAAAAAAAACTTCCAAATACGTAACCCTTTTTGTTTTTTTTTTTGTTAACATAATTCGAGAGAGGTTAAACGGACTTGACTGATGGAATCCCATCCTTCTTGAAATACGATACATGGACGGATAAGACAGAGATGATTATTAGCATCGATGCGTTCTTCCAAAAGCGCATGGGGCAGAGCAAGTGACTGAACATTGTCACTAAGGCTGCGTTTGATCAGAAGAAACTTCGAGGAAATTACCAGCTTTTGTCGGCTATTGCAGCTCATCGGCTGACGCCCCTTACCCAACAATTATTGTCATGATACGACATTGTCGCAAGTTGAGACCGCGTTCAGCAGCATAAATGATTCTCTGGTCTTCAAGTCAATCAGAGCCATACGTTCTCAGGATTTTTTTCCCGTGGATGAATCTTGAAAACGTGATTAAATCAGTACGAGCAAGGACAACACTAGCCCTGCAGGGTGCATTGATTGAGGACAGAGGATGACCTTTTAAGATGCAGAAAAATGAAGGCTATGTTTGCTCGCAAATAAAAAATAAGAGAAAAATATATATATAATAATAAAAAATGTATTTTAAAACTAAAACAAATATAGTCGAAGTCGAAAGCAAAAAGTGGCGAAAAAGGAAATCAGATTACAGGCACGCATGTATCCCCTGTTACAAGAGTAGGGCCACAGGCAACTGATAAATGGTGCCCTGCTCATCTCAGCGGTAAATTAGGAAGAGTTAATGATGCGTCAATTGTGCTTGCCCTTCAGATGAAGTGTCTTGCACTGAAGATTTGGTGATAGGACCAAAGGTTCAGCTGGGTTGACAAGCTGTTCCTCTTGCCTTGATGCAGTACACGCGAGACCCGAGATGCTCGACTTCAAGACCGGCTTCTTGGCACCCGGTGAAGAACAACGACTCGTCCTCTTTCCCTATTCTGCGCCTCCAACTCATTAAGAATGCTGGGCGAGTGTGCGAGCATGTGTCCAACACGGATGGCTCGTGAGCAGAGGCTGAGGGAGGCATATAACACATGAGAATGAGTTCATCAACTATACAGTCAACAACAAAAAAATATGCCAAAGAACAAGCAAATACACCATTCTGTCCGTAGTTTTGACAAGCAACATCCTGGCTAGCTTTTGGGCGGCAAGATTTGAGGAGAGATGACAAGGACTTGATCAGGTTGGCGTATTGCTTAACATCTGCAATACACAGAGAAGGGAGGAACATGTTAATCATTAATCATCACTTAGATCCCAACGTTGAATTGCAGCGCTTACACAACAAGATATCACTAGCAATGATTACGTCCCAATCTGGCTGCCAAATTGGAAAGACATCTCCCCAGGAATCTGGAAGCAACAAATTCAGGATCTTATTATTCATTAACATGGGAAGATGTATGTTTTATTTAAATTTTATCAAACAACATCGTGCAAAAGAAATTACGTCTTATGTGCGGAAGGACAGGACTAACTCCATTTATCCGACAATTATGAGCTATATTCTCTTCTATTTCAACGTCGTCATAATCTGATGTTGTTATGTCAAGTTGAAAAGATTTATGCAAAAAGATGGCCAAAGCTCCAGTTCCACTGCAATGAAATTAGAAATAATCATCAGAGACTGGAAAGAAATATAAAAAAAATTGTCACATAGAAGCAAGGCAAGGCTTAGCTGATAGAACAAGGCAATAGATTTCCAATTCTGCAGATGGTTTATTATAAGAAGCAAGATAAATTATTGATTGCTTTCAGAAAAGAATACATGCTAAATCTGTGCAGCAGAAATTTTCCTTCAGTATCTACCTATTGGTTCCAAACCTACATTCAACAAGTTGCAAAAAATTGCACTTGCATGCTACACATTGGAGGATTCATTTATCTTCCCTTGTATTTGTTCATAAAAAAAGTCTCTAAAGACATAGCTCCAAAGATGAGAATTACAACAAGATAGTGTGTCATAACATAAGAAACTGAAGATTTATTCACCATCTTCAAACATCAACCCACAACTTTGAAAACTATAGGAAAGAAACCATCCATAAGAGAACGAGGCAACTCAGCACAAACAGAAGCATTTTATACCATTAAAGATTACCTGCCCAACTCCAGCACCCTTCTTCCTTCCATCCATGGTCTATGTTGAACCAGCCATTCGGCAAATGCAAATGTGCCAGGCCACAGTAGATTAGCATTATATTGGTGAAAAGTAAATTCACGGATGAGCAGTTCCTGATCACAAAAAGAAATGCATACATAAGCTTCAAGAAGATGATCTTTGCCAAATACATAAAGATGATATCCTGTGCTTGCAATCCTTAAACACACACACTCACAACCAAAATTGGAATGCCTTTTCTGCTTCAAATTCGATGCTATGACAACAGTCCTCAAGAACTTCATGTTAACTGAAATGTGAGTAATCTGATTTATTTCGGGCAGGATTGTATAGACCTATAAATAACTCACATATTGGAAACCTAAACTTCAAGTACTAAAAGCATGATGAGCACATTGGCAAAGCTCTAAGTTCCACAATACGAACAACGTCAAAGACCAAATACAGTAACTTCAAATCTACAAGATTTGGCATTGCTCTGAAGGCTGCTGGCTATTTCCCCAGATACATACATACCAACATATATAACATTAAATGTTCTGACACCTAAACACACATTACGGTGCATTATGCGTTTTCAAAGTTCGAACAAGTAGTTCAGTAAGTTGCACTAATTGCAGTCCTTATGCACATCTGTTTAAAAGAAAATCAAGGTCATGCCAGCTAGTTATGCTCTTGTGTTTCGGCCTGTAGGTATCTTGTTTACTCATGTACACCTAAATCCTAACTATGGAATAATTAAGTGGGTGGAACAATCTATCCTGATAGCAGCATTGAATTAGCTTCTGCTCAGATACATTACTCCCGAGAAAGAATGAGCTAACAGTTCAACGACCAGAAGCAACATCTTCAACATTACAAACATTACCGCCACAAGACAATGAATGCAGTGAAGGAACAACCACTAAATCAAACTTCACTCAGTAATCGCCTATGAGCGTCCGCCAAGCTCTTTCATCGCGCGGTATTTAGCTCCCACAATCATCTTTTTATTATGACTGACTCTCTCTAACAATTAAATTCTGCATTTATTCACATGCTTATATTTCAAACTTCATTATAAAAGAAAGACAACTACTTTATCTCCAAATGTTCATCTAGGAAAAGGAACTAATTTAAAAACGGACCATCCCAGGAAATTGGTGTCTTCTCTCCACGAAGTTGTCACGGGTTTCAGTCCTCTCCTCTTCTGCAAAAACCAGAAAGAAAAAAAAATTAAAGAAAACAAAATCTTGCGAAATTTAAGGTAACAAAATAAATCACAGAAACTATTCAAAATAATGAAGGACGGATTGGTCACCGGAAGAGCTCCCATCGGAGTCGGCGAAAATCGAAGAAGGAGAGAACAGAGCGATGTCCATTCTGCCAGTGGGTGAGCTCGTTGGACCGGGCCATCATATTTTAAAAGGATGTTAAATGTAAAAGTCCATGGAAGAAACATGATGGGCTCCTACTTGGGCAAGGAATGGCCCAATCCCATGAGCACTAAGAAGCCTTGAGTGATGGGACTTGGGCTTGGACGCTTGGATGTACAGGTCCAACATGATCGTACTTTTTGCATTAATTAAAAAAAAACTGGTGCAAAACCTTTACAAGAATAATTGATTTGTTACTATTCTTTATTAAAGACAATCACTCCGGGCCACGTGGTGGTGAAACTGAAGGTCCAGACGAAGGTTAAGTGGCAACCACCAGTTGTGAATACCAAGTGAATTTCCTGAGGATTCACCATTTTATGTTACTGCTGCTTTGGGGCTGATCAATCCAACATGACGTTTCCCTGAGAAATTGCCCCCGTTGATGATCAATGCATGTGTTTTTATGAATCATTGGCTTGTTACAACGTTCAATAAATGCGAAACTAGCTGAATGATATGGTGCATATGTTTTTCTTTGAATATTAACGATTCGCGCTGACAAAATAGAAATTAAAATGACGCTGCGCATAGGGTGAAAAAAGGAAAAAAAAAAATATCATATTAAATAATGGGAAGATTTTACAGGGTAAAGAGGCTACAAGACAAACCGTAACGCCCTTGGAAACTATGAATTACCGTCACGAGGGTAATACTCTAGTTCACCATCCCAACTCTCTCACATGTTCGTAAAAACAAGCAGACAGAATAATAGCCAAAAAAACAGATACATACAGTGGGTAGAAAACAAGCGAAATCAGCGAAACCAGGAGCAGCCACAACACAACCTATGATCATGTGAAATTTATAGTCTCAATGCAACCAGTCGTATAAAGACGATGGTCACCTTAAGTGAACCGACCCATATGCATCCAAGAATTAACATCTCTTCGCAAATGATGACCCAAGAAAAGTAGCAGATTCGAGTTCAGATATGTTCAAAGCAGCGTGATTACGAAGAAAGCTGGAACCTGCCACTAGACTTTTTTCTTCTCCACCCCTGAATAGTTTACAATACGTAATGGCAGTTAAGCCCAGGCTTCATACATAAAATGCAAATAAATATCTAATGATCTGAATTGTAGAGAACTTACGAAAGCTGCATAATATACAAATGTCAGCCCAGCCAAAACGATGAATGCAATTTGAAACACGTTGTACCTGGAACAGCAGAAACATTTTTAGTACACAACTTTTCATCCTCAGAAGTTTTTGAATAAAAATAGAGTTCAATGATAACTAACTTGTATAAATATTTGATTCCACGGAGAGACTGCAAGGTGTGACCAAATATTTCTTGAGCTGCAGTGGCTTGGGCGTAATATGCAAATGCAGTGGCACAGAACTGAATCACACTGCAAAATGTCAATCAAAAAGGTAAATTCAAAGACAAATTATGTACAAGTCAAACAATAGTGTCATACCTATTTTTCATTAAAATCGGTGATAATCCTCAAAAAACAAGATTTGACACAATGCTGTAGCAACACATACTAATTCAATGGAAATCACATAAAGTATCAAAACAAATAGAAATATAGCTAAAATGGTCGAGCAATGCAACTTAAGGTTTGCCAAAAGAAATAATATAAGCATTTTAAAATATGATTAATCATTCAATGTAAGCGTACACTCACTGGCTTCAACATCCCATTTCAATAATCACAATAGGCGTTCAAGCTTTGCACATAAATTTGAAGCACCAAAATTCAAGACCATTACCTGATGGAGCAAAGAAGAATGAGGCCCACATTGAAAAGAAATGAGTTCATAAGTGTAGCCCCCCATCTGTAAACAAATTTCAAATGTAAAGGCAACGACATTGAATGCCAAACACACAAAAGGAGAGGAGAATCAGAATCAGATCCTAAACAAGAAAACAGTAAAGGAATTCAAAAACTATACATACTTCATAGGATGGACTGTTATAAAAACCAATTTAAGGCCAAGCATCATTGCCCCAGCTATCACAGCAAGCAGAAGATAGAAGCAGAAGAATGCAAATGCTACAGTGCCCAGCAGACCTTGAAGAAACCAGCATTGCATCAAATATGTACCTCATATAAAAGGTGAAGAAAGAAATTACAAATAGAAGTTTCAAACTTACCCCAAACATCATCCAATCTGATGAAAATCTCATTAAGAAATGGAGAAAGAGGAGGGTCAATCAGCAGGTATATTACAATATGTGCAACCCAAGCTACTGAAACAATCAACCTGCTCAACACAGTGTAACTTGCTTAAGAGCATTGTCAATCAGATAGGTAAAATCACCAAGCATCACAAGGCAATAAATAAAAAACAAAAAACAACGTTTGCAATGAGCATTACAGTATCAAAATTAGTCCAAAAACACAACCTAGCAATATTTTCTTTTCAGAATCCAGTGGTCATCTGCCTAAGCAGATATACAAAACTACATTGTGCACCAATCCAGAGGAAATACAAATTAATCATTCCTTTCAATTTCCCAACACAATAAGAATTTGGTATCCCTTCTAGATCTCATAGGACTATATGATGATCTATATATAGCAAACTATAATCACCACATAAAGGGGAGAATAGAGAAAAGGAAAACATATTTCAGAAAAAAAACTAGACATTTAAGCAGTATAGCTGAAGCTCATGACTATGTTATGAGAAGCGGCTACTTCTAACTATTACGAGGAACCAATGAACTGGAAACAGAGAAATCCAAGGTTCAAGTCAAATAATTTATTGAGGTGGCTGGGTGGGCAAGGTATACTAGAGTCACTCAACAGCCAAGTCACAATTTTTTGCTTCGAAGATTTTCCAAAGGGTAATACCTCTTCTTTTCAGTCTAAACCAACTTCTACGATCAATAAATGAAAGGATTGTATTTAAGAAAAAGGAGTCAAAAGATGGCAACCCAAGTTTTAAATATCCCATGAGCTATGGTGCTTAAGCTAGCACCACATAGGTCATACAGTAAGAGTGGATCACCAATTTGGCTCTTTGTTCCAAAGAACAATTGTGCTCAGACAAAGAGACTACACGAAATTTTCAACTACAGCACAACCACATGCCCTATTCAGTCAACTCCTTAAGCAAACAAGCAGTAGCTGGGAAAATGAAATGAATGGAATATCTTCTAACTGGACAATACTAACCAAAATGGAAACAGATTAAGAACAATAAATTAACTAGTACTTCCAATTCCATGGCCACATGCAATATAGCAACATCAAAATTCTGTAAAACCAAGATAAGCTACTTCTTGAAGATGTCTAACATAAGAAAGTCACTCACTTCGTGTCTGCTGTAACAGTAGGAAACAGGAACACAACAAACGCAGGCATGTGAACCCTCTAGCTCAGTAGTGTTTTTTTTTTCCAAAGAACTATTCACGTTCTAGGGCTACCAATGTTTCAAAAAAAGAAACTATGACAAGAATTACAAGTGTGCTTCCCAGAGGCCCAATGTACAAGTAACAAGAAGTCAATAACATACCCAAAAACTCCAAGCACCAATTTGGCAAGGTAGCCAAGAACAGTCATAGCCCAAGCCGCTTCAGCCTGCAAATTTCACAACATTATCATTAATTTAATTCTTCATCCGTGCTGCCTTTTTCTTTTCCTCTTTGTCCTTTCTACAGCTGGGGTAAGGTCTAAGGAAGCAAAATTAGAATTTACTACATAGTAACCATGATTCGGAACATGCATGCACACACACATGCACATTATTTTTTCCCTCACACATCACCTTTTCGCCCTGAGGATACATCTCTTCCAAAGCCTTCACATCTTCCTCCAAAAGAAGTAGCTCCTGTAAGTCAACACAAAAATTCATGGGTAATAAACAAATCCAAGAAGTGATACACCTATATGGATTACTAAAGTAAAATGAAAAGGCTTGGCAGAAGGAAAAAGTTGAAAAGAAAAGAAAAGAAAAGAAAGAACAAAAATCAAATCAAATGAGATATTGTCAAAAGCATTGAAATAAGGAAAAACAGTTTTAATATGTAACAGAGCAAAGAGAAGACAAAAACCTTCTCTACAGCCTTGACATTTTTGCGCCATTTTCTTCCCTTCTTGCCACTCCTTTCTTCCTGGTGAAGTGCATCGGCTGTTTTTTTAAGTTCTCTTGCCTTTTTCCCCAGTTCAGTTGCTTCCTACAGGAGATAAAGTTCAAGCCTCACTTGCATATTGTTCCAATACTACAGTTGCATCACATGTCATCCACCAATGTGAAAATATTTTGAAAATGCAACCAAACACAAATACCTTGATATACTGCGAGCGTGTGATGACAGCCTTTGGGCGCCGGATAAATGAAAATATTAGTCCCAGTGGAAGGCAAGCAATGCCAACACCACCAAAAAGCTGGAGATATTTTCACCCAAAAAGTTTAGCACAAAGAATTTGTTAAAGGAAAATGTTGTAATTTATATTTTGTATATATCATTACCTAGTTTAGTTCTAAGGATATTGAGTTTCCTATTTTATAAGATTAGTGTGAGTTGTCTCATTTTGTGTAGGAAGTATATAATATAAACTTCATACCAATGTTTTAGGTAACTATTGTAATTGTAATCAAACCTTACACTATAAATCGAAGTGGAATGTTTATGAATAAAGAGTGCATTAATTCTACCCATTCCCCTCAACAGAATTAATATGAAAGCGATGCAGCAATTTATTTCAAGGAAAGAAAGCCCAAACCACAATTAGTTTATCTTAGCTACTACTAACTCAACAAAATTAATAAAATCTAAGATACCAGCATCAACCAAGTGTGCTCATGATGCATGTGTTTGAGGTGGGAGTATTAAGGACTCAAGTTCAAAAGCTACTCGAATTCAGCTAAAATCAATTTTGTAGGGGTAGAATTCAAGCTCAAGCTTAGTCCAGCAGCAAGAGTGCACTCGAAAAAAATTTCAAGCTTGGAGTTTAAGCTCAATATGATGCAAAAACATATTGGAACCTAATCAAGTTTGAGTCAAATAGCTTGATTAATTAAAATCCCTAGATTCAGGTACAACTGTAGAGATGTTGACAGAGTGGCTCTGCAAGATATATAAGCATGAATATAAGAACTTGAGACAATTCACATCAAATACCAGAAATACATAGCACGTTTAAATACAAGAGGAAATCATCAACATTCAAAACATCTTATGGGGATTTTTAGCATCAGAAATTTGCAAAGTGAGACATACTGTGAAAAGCACGGAGCCAACAATTGTAGCAAGTGCAACAACATATTCTGGGAACGTAGTGCGCATGGTCCAAGTTTTCTCAGATGAAGCACTGGCAGAATAAGCAGAGCACTGAAAATGAAAGAAAAATCTATTAAGTATAATGTTCGGGAAACAAATCCAACTTCTAACATAAATTATTGATATGTTCCTTACCTGTCTTGCTCCACTGCCAATACACTGTTGGTTGTTGGAGAAGTCCCACGATGATGGGAAGGACGTAGTGGAAGAGGAGAGGTGCCTAACAGTGAAGTCCACCTTTCCCACAAGCCCTAAAACATGAACAGTTCAAAATGATAGAATGCTTGGCCAAATTTGAAGTTTATCAATCAACTTTATTCTCACAAACCTTCCTAGTTTGAGAACTGAATAAATAAAAAGAACTTGATATAGAAAGCACTTAATCGCACTCAGTACAGATTTATTTAGAAGTAACCAGTCTACCAGGAGAAATTATGCAAAAATCCTAATGGTGGTATCGTCCAATTACCGTGACTACTAACAATGAATACAAGCTTAAATCACAATGCGAGCACAATACCATCGTTCATCATAAATGTACGAACTAATAAATTGAATCCAATAACAAATGAACTTAGAAAACATTATATGATCAACAGACTTCAGAGATCACGTGCTCAAGCGGCAGTGCAGCAAAATCATTTTAATATCTGATGAAAACCAACGATAATTATAACCACACTCAAATGACCACCCTGACAACAGCCTGCTGGCGATGCACGCATGACATGCAACTACAGACCAGTTAGACTCAACGATGTTGAGAGTTGACGACGGGAAGTATCAACATAGGTCATTCAAAGATCGCCTTCCACATTTTACACCTTATTTGAGCAAATCTAACCCTATTTCAAACTCAGAAAATCAACGGAATAAATAAGAATTAACTGAGCTGACCATATAAAATTCCCAGAACAAGCGCACAAACAATGGCCGTCACAATCACCCACATCAATGCACTTCTCATCCTCTTCCACACACTCCTGAAATCCAAAAACAACACGCGCATTTAGAAATATCATATGCAGACGCAAATAAATATCGTTAAAAAGAAAGCGTGAACGGGAATCACTAACTTGTCTTGGTCTCCTTCGTAATAAAACATGGCGAATGGAATGATGAAGAAAACAAGAAATGCGTCCACAATATAAACGGCTAGCCACAAATCCTTCATCGGTAGCGTGAGGTTGCAGGCGCCGTTATAAATCGCATGGCGACAGGCCTGCCGATTGGCAACGTCTGCCGGGAGCATTAAAATAGAGATTGCGGCGATGGAGAGCCCGAAAACGACGACGAATTTGGGGAAGTACGCCTGGTTTGCATCATCAGGGTGCTGGTAATTGACGAGGAGGTACACGTTGAATAGGAACACCAGTACGCACAAGATTATGGCTACGATCACTAGGGCCAAATTGAAATCCCCCATCTCCGGTGGGGTTGAAGATGCGGGCGCCTGTAACGATTCGAACCAATGTGGATCTCCTCCTCGGGTTCGATTGATTCGAATCGGATTCAACTCCTGTAGATCTGGTCTTTGCAGAAAGTAATGGCGAGAGTAAGGGTTGGGGGAGGCCGCTCAGCTCCGGCGACGGTGAGAAAGGGTGGGGCGAGTAGTGAGCAGGCTGACGCCTGACGCGTGTGATCAAAAAAGTTCACCTTGCTGGCCTTGGCATTTTGAATTTCAAGCTCCAAGCTTTATAATTTTGTTAATTTATTTTCTATTTATTAACACAATTTCATTATTAAAATAACTGTATTTATAAATTTTTTTAATTAATAAATACAAAAACTTCTTTTATCTCTAATAATTTTTTTTTACAATTTTACTATTTATGGTTTTTCTAAGTGTATTATTTTATTCAATATATTCACATGCATGGAGATATGGCAATAAAATAATAAATATTATAAATAAAAGAATAAACATTTTGGTTATGCTTGGAAGTTAACTTTCAATTTTAAAACATCTTAAATATTACATTACTAAATATGCTACTTAATGAAATTTTTATCCAAATTCAATTCATTTTTCTACTTCGTATATATAATTAACTAATTATTTTTCAATCATTATACTTATAATAATTAAATGAATATCTATATATATCACATATACATTCATATTTATTATTATTTATAATAATAAATCTAATTATTATCTTTATATAATATCATATTATCTAATTATTATTTTATATTTTATATATATATATTTAAATAAATCATACTATTTATCTAATCAAATTTTTTTTTTCAAATATATTAACTATAACTCTTACCAAACAAGATTCCCACAGACACCTCTCTCTCAATTATTATTAAATATTTTATAAATTTATGTGTATGCATTAACACGCATACTTGGTATATTTTATTTGCGTACCCGCGAGTTGGCCAAATGCCAATGATGTGCTGGAAATATCGACAACATCATTCCTGTCGCTTTGTGGCGAGTGAATGCCCGTTCTAAGCAATAATGAATTGAATTTTAAACAATGACATAAATAAAAGTTGAAAAGAAGACTGCAAAAAATATATAAAAAAAGGAGTGAGAGTATTTTAGAAACTATGAATTTGATAAATAAAAAGACAGGTAATATTAATATTGTATAGAGATATGCTTATCCATACATCAAATTAGGTATGCAATTTGGCCTACACAACTTTTTATCCCCTTTTCTATTCTATTAAATTTTACGTTACTAAATACATAATTTTAAAAAAACTTTGTCTAAATTCAAGCTCAAATTATTATTTTCTTATATATATATACTAATTAATTATTTTATAATTACTACACATATTCGTAATCAAATTATCACTTGAAATATACACACACATACACTTATACTTATATGCATCTATATTTTAGAAATTAATTATTATTTTTATATATTATCATATTATTCAATCATCATTTTATATGTTATACGTGTTTTTAAATAAATCAAAAATTTTCAAAATATCAAAATTTTACTACTAAACATACTATTTATTTCAATAAACTCACATCAAACATCACCCCCAACAAAAACTCTTTTCCCGCGCCAAGATAGCATTGGTATTTTGTGGTATTTTGTTCTAATAATGATAATGACATGATAACAATTGATGTCAAACACGTTCGTGTATAATTGTATAAATAATAGCTTTTAAGATTTACAGTATAGGATGGGCGATCTTTATCATAAATACACTATCAAGTTTTTGCTTTTTCTTTTTAAAGAATACATCCCCAGTTTCAGCACACTACTGACTTGTTCTAAAGTTTTGAACAATAGTATGTCACTTTAGCTTTGTCTAAGCGTTATGAAGGTTCATCCACTTAGAGTGAGTCTTAAATTAGTTTACTACTTGCTTCCTCAACTTACAACCAAGCGAATAACTTTTTAAAGGAAGTGAATTTAGACTTTCAGCTCCGAAACGAGTTGTTGCATCCACCAAAATTTATTTTTTCAAACATGTTATCAAATAAAATTATTCTTTTTTATTTTTTTTTTCTTCTCTTACTTTTATAATCATTCTGAAGTTTGTGTGTCTAATTTTCAACCAACACAATTTGCATCCGAACAACTATTATTATTGTAACATTCTTTTTTAAATTTATTCGCCCGCTTTTTCCATCTATCGTTGGTTGACGGTAAATTGCATGTTTAGACAACACATTGGCAATGGCATTTCTTACCAATTTCTTCCAATGAATTTAATCATCTTTGATTTGACTTTTGAGTGGAGGATTTAGCTTCTGGTCAATGTTGCTTAACAGATAAGAGTTTTTTCAATTCTATGCGTATACGGATTTTGCTTGACAGGCCTTGTTTAAGAATCATCAACTTGCTTTTGTTTTTTGCAAGCGGGCAGTCATTATAGCTGAATAATCCAATGGGTTGTTTGAACTACCTTTATCTCTGGCATAGAAGCTATTTCTAACTGTTTTGACGTTAAGAATTCAAACGTAGCAAGTCCCGATTGTCTATTTTGGCATACACTCGCACAAGAAGATATTGCTTCTCCAAGAATTGTCTCTGGAGTTATGCCTGTGTCAATCAATGTTCATTGGCTGTGAGAAGCTGCTTAGGCATTGATGATACTTTGCCATGTTTTCTGCTAATGGTGGGCAAGAAAACAAGTGATATTTAGTAATTGGTAAGAAGTGCTAACAGCAGCGATGTGCAATTGGCAAGAGGACAAGAGTAGAACTCGATTAAAGGATGAAAAAGAAATACTGGAATCCAAGATCTCTCAGTAGGAAGGTAATGAATTTAAACAGTGTGTATTAAGGTAGATTAAAGGGCCTCAATGCTGGTGGTTGGCAAAGGTAATAGTTGGTTGTGTGCTTTATTGAGTTTACAGATTTAATTCACATAGAATACAAATATTTTAGAGAGATGAATAATCCATACATATGATGTTCGTGAGTTTCATATCCCCTTTACTTAAGTTCATGTATGTCCCATGCGAATTGTGGTATCTACGAGTATGAACATATGCACAGACTCTTTTCTTCAAATCACTCGCATGAAATCGCACGTACTTCTTATGGGCGTCAACAACACGAGATTCTTATGAAGCGGACATTAACTAGTGATATCAAAGATTCTAATTCATTGCCAAACTGTCAGTATTCCATGTGAATTGACAACTTGCACATATGCCAGTGTAAAATCATTTCAGAATTAATTGAAGTTCACGCCATGTCTCTTAACCGGCTGTGGTGCAAATAACAATTCAGGGACTAATTGTGGGTTACGTTGTTTCGGTCTGATGTGGCCAGGAATTTCACGGCACTTAATGTGAATTGAGGCAGCGCCAAAAAACTAGGTTCTTTTTTGTAGTGGTAAGTCGGGAAGTCTCACTCCGATCAGCTCTTATTACGCTCCGAATCTTGTAAACTTATATAGGAAGGTTGACAAGGAATTTTCTTCTTATGCTTTGCGAATCTCTTCATCCATCTCCAGGATTTTTGTTAGTTATTGTTGAAAAAAATAAGAAAGAACCGATTTATTAAAATGTATGCTTTTACGTGATGAATTTGGACATAAACATAATGGGTATATTATGCATATTAATATTTGTATTTACAAATAAATTTATATAAGTTTTAATAAAGTGAATGAATATTTTAATATTAATATACATTAGTTATTTTCCGCCATTATAAAAACAGACGAGAGAGAGAGGGGGGGGGGGGGGGGGGGCTCACTTGTCAACTATTGGCCGGGAAAAATAACGAGAGCTGAAAAAAAGAAAGAAAAAAGACAAACAAGAAAAGGAGGGGAACCAATCTCCGAAGAGTTAAAACGACGACGTCTGTTTCTTTGCCTTATTCCCCTGCCTGTCTGTTTGATGCTCACGTTACATGCACACTCAGACACTGATCTCACTCTCCCTTCTCTCTGCAATTGCGCACAAGTCTTTCGATTTCCATATGTATGTTGTCGAAATTCATTATAATTTGCTGATCTTGTAATTTTGTATACAGAAATGGCATCAGTTTCTTCGAGTCCCCGAACTGTAGAGGAGATCTTCAAAGATTATAGTACTCGTCGTGCAGGAATCATTCGTGCTTTAACTTCTGGTACTTTGCTGTAAAATTAGTATTCGTGCAAAATAAAGACTGTGTTTCGGTTATTGTATGAACATGTAACCTGGCGATGATGATTCTTTTTCCTTTTTTTTTTTCTTTTCTTTTAATAAAACAGATGTGGATGAATTTTACGGGCTCTGTGATCCAGGTATCTCCATTTTCAGTGTGGATTTTGTTTGATGAATTTATTCAATATTTAGTTTAATTGACTTCTAGAAACTTGAATTTTGGTAGCTTGTAATCTTGCGTGCGTAATTCGGCTTTCTTGACTTGGTCCTGATTGTGTAAACTGTTGAATGAAACCGGAATAAATTGATTAACTGCTTTATTGAGTTCAAAGGAATAAAGGAGAGAGAAAATTTGTTGCTTTTATGCTGCAGTTCTCCAGAGCAATGAAGTGGAAATGGCGTTGTTTTATGTTGACAATTGTTGTCAGATTTTGAGTTTGTTTTAGTTTCAATGTTGATTGGTATGAGGATCTGTTTAGCTATTTGGTTACAAGGAAACATGAGGAAGAAAAATTTTGCAGTAGAAATGCTTTGACATTTCCTCTATTTGGTTAGTAAGAAAGGTTTCTGTTTCCAATTTGCACCTTTTAACTAATCTTGTCAAGCAATGTTTGGTTGTTTGATTTAAAATGAAGTTAGCTTTTTGACAATTAAAATTTGAAAATGTGAAATTTAACTGCTGTCTACTGCCGTTGGCTTCTTTACTTGTACAAATTAACCACTATGAAACATGTTGCTTTCTTATTGATACAAAACACACACACACGCACACACTTCCAGTTGTTATGTAATTGCCTTACTCTTTTTCTATAGCAGTTCGTTTATGATTTGTTGTCCTTTATCTTCTATTTAATATTCTGTTGGATTTTTGGTTCATAAATTCTACTTATTCTAGAGAAGGAAAATTTATGTCTATATGGACATCAAAATGAGACCTGGGAAGTAAATCTGCCAGCTGAGGAAGTTCCACCTGAGCTCCCAGAGCCAGCACTTGGAATCAATTTTGCCAGGGATGGGATGAACCGAAAAGATTGGCTTTCACTAATAGCTGTGCACAGTGATTGTTGGTTGCTGTCTGTAGCTTTTTACCTTGGAGCCAGGATGAATTGCAATGAAAGGTATACACTATGTTTCTATGTTCTTCCAAAACCACCATGTTATGGTTTTTGTGGGGTGCATTGTTTGGCTTTATTTTCAATTCCTTAGATGTTGTATGAATTAGAGAGTGCTTTTGAAAATCGTGCAGTTGTTTTTAAGGCTTATTTGGTTCCATGTCTATCAGCTTTATTCTGTGCTGCTCACAAGCTACTAGTAATTTCAACAAGTTAATAAAAAAATTATAATTTGAACTGTGGTATTCAGATAAAGAGGGCTTTTTAGCATAGTAAGTGGGTGGTATAAGTGTTTAAGTCTTGTCTTTTTAGCATTAACAGATAGATTGCAAGACATATGAATGTTGCATGCACCTTCAAGAGGTGACTGGCAGGGGCAGCTATAACATGTGATTCATAAGTCTCTTATAAATATATACTATAAACTGTGTATTGTCTTCCCCAACATCGAAATTGTAGTTACCAGTATTCTCCTCACTTGAGAAAATTATTATCTGATACTATCCTTAAAAGCTAACATAAAAAATATATATTCCATATTAATTACTCATCAACTTTTCTGTTCCACACATTATATGTGATAGTTTATTTGATTTGCCAACTCTTGACTGTAGAACTGAAGTTTAAATTCAATAATTTCTGTTTTTTCTGCTACATAATGTTCTTTGAAACTTATAATGATATTTGTTTGTTTCTTGGTGGATGAAATTTATTGTATGTTGCACTTCATTAGAGGAATGAAATCTTAGCAATGTTGCACCTTAACATCTAGTGTTTTGAGGCGGATTACTTCCATCTTCTGTTTATTTCACTCTAGATATTGTTTATGTGTTAGGGTGTGTATTCTTGGGGCGGGGTCAACATTTGTGCGTCATTTATTATGATAAAAATCCTGGTTTTATATATTTTTATTTACTTGCAGGAAGCAGTTGTTTAGCTTGATCAATGATCTGCCAACAATCTTCGAAGTGGTGACAGAAAGGAAGCCTGTAAAAGACAAGCTCAATGCAGATAGTGGAAACAAATCCCGTGGCAGCACAAAGGTACAATTGTCTCCAGTAACTACTTGTTATTAATATATTTTTCTTCTTGATTTTATTTTAATTCCATCCTACAGTGTAATGTTGAGTGGAGACGCTTTAATATATTACGGATTTCTGTAAAAGCTATAGAGATTGAAATTAAACTATTAAACAAGTATACAGATGACAGGCTAAAATCTAGGTATGTCTCAGACTGAGGTGGTTTAGTTTCCACTTAATTTGTCTTGATTTATGTCAATAGCATGCTTATGCACAGAATTAATCAAACTTTAATACTGTGTTATTTTCAGAGACCTAGTGATGGTCAAGCCAAAAGTCACCCAAAGCCAGCAGAGGAAAGTTACGAAGAAGATGAAGATGATCATGGTGAAACTCAGTGTGGAAGTTGCGGTGGAAATTATAGCGCGGATGAGTTTTGGATTGGTTGTGACATTTGTGAGTTGTGGTTCCATGGGAAGTGTGTGAAGATAACTCCTGCTAAAGCCGAGAACATCAAGCAATACAAATGCCCTTCCTGCATGAAGCGGGGCAGGCAGTAGAGGTTACTGGTTCATAATTGAGGAAAATAGTGCTCATTTGGTGCCTGACAAAGTAGAATAGCAATAGGGCTTTTCAACTATTTGCAATGGATAATTTTTATGTCAATAACAGGGTAAACCAAAGGGGATGGAGCATAAGTTCTTTTGTGCTTGGTGCATTGTTTCAATGTTATAATTTTATGTAGAAGCCTCTGATCTTATTCGGATGCTATGATATATTGTGCCTTTGATTCATTTTATTGTGCTCTCTTCAGCAAGGAAAATTTGCTTGTCATTTCTAATTGAGGGATACCCTTGACATGCATCTGTTTCATAATAAATTGGTGATACCTTTTTGTTTACTGACACTATCAGATTTCCTGAAGATTTAACATACAATGGACCTGTACTTGAAACACACTCCGTTCTTTGGCAAGTGTTTGGAAGACTTCCAACGTTGCAGGCAGTTGCTATTTGGATTTAGCCGTTTCTCTCTCTTTGGCTTGTAGCTGTTGGTTTTCAAGTACCTGGAATATTGCAAGCAGCAAACACGCCGAACCAGCTGTCGTTAATCTAAGCTCGTTTTTTTGTTGTGATTTTTAGGTTTCTTCCCCCGGTGCCACAAACAAGAGAAATCTAACTTGAATTTGAAGGTGTTGAAATTCTTACTTACCTTATTTGGTTTGCGCCGACCCTCGCAGACATTCTACGGTATCTCCACATCTACGTCATCCTAACATCGTTCCCTATTGCCTGCTTTTTCCTGTCAATTGATTTTTATAGAATTTGTTTTAATTTTGATATCCCTTTTTAACTGAGCACTCTTTGCTTGTGCGCTCCAATCTTTCTAATGGTTTGTCAAAAGAGAGGTTGAAATGGACCAAAGAACAGCATGATTTGTTTGAGAAGGCAGTCAATCAGATAGGAGGTCCTGACTGTAAGTGAATATATTCATTAAGTGCCGTGATGCTGAAATCATTTGTGAAGTTACGTCTCCTTGTACTTTCCGTAATTAATCTTTGGTCATGATTTTCTACTGATGGGCTTCCAGGGGCAACACCGAAAGGTATTTTAAGGGCAATGGCAATTCCAGGGTTAACCGTCTTTCATTTCAAGAGTCACTTGCAGGTTCTCTCTCTCTCTCTCTCTCTGTAAAACTCTTTCTTTTTACAAAGATTTCCTTACACATTAATGAAATTACGCTCATATGGTTCCTGGATCTCTCAGTTTCCACAGAAATACAGGATGCCTATATTTCCCCGAGAAGACCACATTAGTAAATTATTCATCTCGTTATAATTTTTCTTCCCACAACTGATTATCCTTACCTGGGATTCTCTCTCTCCCCCTCCCGGGGGCAAGTCTGAAAAAAGAAGCTTATAGGAGATGTTTCCAAATTTCAGTGCGATGTCGTTAGTTGATCCTAATATAATCCCGATTCTTTCTTCATTATATTCTCAATTACATGCATATCTACTTTTCTTGTAGAGTTGCTCAGCTAATGAAGCATTGTTAATTCAAATGGAAGCACAGAGACGATTATGCGATCAATTCCAGGTAAACAAGTCAAACTACACAGAGTAGTCGTTTGGTTTTCATGATAAGTACAAGAAACAGAACAACTTGGCAGGCAGAATGTGCAAGTGCAAAACATTCCGTTTTTACTCTTCCTCTGCAGGTCCAGAAAAGCTTGAAAATGAAAATTGATGCACAAGGAAGATTTCTAGACAAAATTATGGGGGAATACAAGAACCGCATCCCCAGCACCAAGCCCGTCAAGCCCTATTCTCCAATCCTATCACTGCCTTCTCTCAGTGAGGAATCTGATCAGTCAAACGGAAAGGAATTGGAATCAGATTCAGAGAAGGTGGACACAAGTGAGATGATGTCCAAACATGGATTCCAGGCTCAAAAGAGGATCAAAATCCAGGATAACATTGTGCCCCAGATACATAAACTTCCATCATTCAGTCCTGGTCCACAGAACTCAAGTATGTTTTGTATTGATGGAATGAACATGATGTATGCAGGACAAGAAGTGGGCTTCCCATGGAGCATTGCAGCCTTCCAGTCACCACTGCTGCCCGCCATTTACGGTCCCTTGAATTAGTAGAAATAAAACTATGTTTGTTGCAATAAATAAATGAGGTTGCAGATATGTGGCATTGCAAAATTGACGGTCACTCTGTCTTATTAAATAATGACCATCTTAATAAATATATAAGCTCTCAATATTGTATGAGATTGGTACTTGGGCTATGTTCGGTATCCATTTTCCATCCTTCAATATACCATCTAACGTCATATTACTAAACATATTATTTAACAAAATTTTTATTCAAATTTAAATTTAAAATTTCTCTTATATATATATATTAATTATTATTTAATTATTACACTTATTTATAATTAAATCAATATATATATATACACACATACTTCACATTTATATATATTTATATTCTAAAGATTAGTTATTATCTTTATATATTACTAGCGATTAATATACAGTCGATGCTTGTGCACAAAAAAAAAAAAAAAAAAAACAGGTATACACACACACACACAAATTTGATGTCTTTGATATCTCACTCAACGTCGTACAAGGTTTGATTCTCGTGTCATTTATTAGGTCTTCTAGTTATTAAACTTTCAATATTCCAATTTGAACGAGAAAATAAGTCTATATTAAAAAAATAATAAAAATTGAAATGATTGTCGTGTCTGATACTCTAACGTTTAAACTAAGAATAGTCATTCTTTTGAATCATCACAGGACTAAACCTCATAAGAGCTTATGAATTTCTAGTGTTCTACCACTATAGGAGTTCAAATTGAAATTATCACACACAAAAATGCATTCAAACAAATAATTAAAAATGAAATAACTTAGTAATAAATTTGCAAATACCTTTTCGGATTTGTATATATTGGCAAGTTGTACAAAAAAATTTCGTTCTTACGCTTATGCAATTTACAGCACAGTATAGAAACTAATGAAAACAACATAACACAATCAGATTACAAACTAAATAGCTTTGACTTTTGAAATTACAAACTACCAGCTGGAAACTGCAACCAACACTATACCATAAAATAAAGTACAATAAAATCTTGCGTTATCACGAAATGCACACACACACACACATATATAAATATATACACGTATGTATGGATGGATATAAGCACTCAGTAGCTTAGGGAATATATATCATAAACAAACACCCACAAACTTGAGGCCGAAAGAACCATCCAAATTGGTAAAAGAAAAGGTGGATCTAAAATCGGGCTATAGCATGATCGATGGTTCAAATGGGAAGAGATGCAAAAAATTCACAGCCAAATAAAATAATGCACAATTGGAAGTAGCACTCGACAACGTCCAAAATGAAGTAAAAAAGGCACTGTTCAGGGAAGCCAATGTGATGTTGAAGAAATCAGATCAATAATTTTAGAAATAAGAACTAAACTCAACAATGGAATCATTCTCTCTCCTTTTGTACTCCAATAAAGTTGTTCAAACTCCAAAATTATTACACTATTGGTACTGTATTACCTCTTATGCAGTCTCATTCTCCAAGAATCTGTGAAATTGGTTGGGAGATTCAGAGAGGCGATTTGTAAATGAGAAAAACCATCCGTTTCTTTCGTAGACAGTTAATGGGTAGGCTGTTCAATGGCTAAAATCCAATCTAACCGAAATTTCGTACACCAAAATTACATATCGAATGCCAAATTAAATTTTTCAGTTTGGTTTGTTGTTTACTGAATTTTTTCACTCGGTTTCAGTTCGGTTTTCAATAAACCAAAATTCAGTAAAAAACCGTAGTGTAGTGTGAAGAAATCATGGATGCATTTTTGGAGCTAAGGCCATGTTTGTTACGCATAATTTGAAAAAGAAGAAAAAATATATTAAAAAATAAAAAATTCAGTATTCAGTTCGGTACGGTATAACAAAACCAAATACCGATACCGAATTTTTAAAAAATGATATATCGAATAACAAACCGAATTAAATTCGATATTTGGTATATACCGAAATTTCAATTTCGACACGATTCGATCAGTATACCGAACCGTGTATAACCCTATTAATGGGTTTGAGTAGAGAAAAGATAGATAAATTACTTATTAACCTTTGTGAGTGCAAAATTTGTGCATTATGCTAAGGAATGTTTTTGTGAATATATTATTTAACTAAAAAACAGTTTCTATAAGCACTTCCGTGTTCTTAAATAGTGCGTGTATAGCTTGATTTAACTATTGGTACATCTTTAATTGAGCTATTATGTGGAACATTTTAACTATGCAATTAAGTTTAAATTAAATTTCAAACAGCGAAGAAAGTGTAGCATCAAAATCTCTAGAAGGCATTGAGGTCAAAGAGCTCAATTTCCACTATAATTGTTGTATTTATGTACCAACAGTTAGTTATTATAAATTACAAATTGACCATTATTAATTAATAATTAATTCACTTCTTGCTGAATTGATATTCAATACATATTGTGATGTGAACAGAAAATCACAACAAAAATCAATACGGTAGCAAACGGCGTAACCAAATCCAATCTGGGATTCTAAGGACGCAAACCAAGCGATGAACGCTAACTCAACATGGTAGATTTGAATTGACCCAATATAGACAGACACAATTCGCTTTGATACCAACTAAAGCAATCAGAAATATAGAGGAAGAATAAAAATTAGATTGAATCAAAATTAAATTCCAAGAACGTGAACCGTGTATCAAAGTGCCCAACCTGACGTATTGAAACTAAAATTAAATCCAAAAACCGATAAACGGCGTGATAGGACGGCCACACTTGATACGCCAAAATCAGTTGGTATGTCACTGTTCATACAAGGATCACCCCTGTTGAATCGATTTAAGTATTTTCAAATTCAGATAAAATTGGATAATTTTATAACTTTTAATTCGAATATATCAAAGATCTCTACCTGTTTTTAATTGAATAATTACTATTTATACTAAATACTATCAAACATTAATCTAAAAAGCCTATATGGCCCAACTTATTTATAAAATCCATTAATTGTTAAAAATAAAAATATTAATTACTAAAATAAAATTCGAAAGATCCTTGAATCACATCATACTCCTCCTCTTGAGGACGAATTGTCCTCAATTCGAGCTTGTGTGCTCCTGAATCAAATACGAATCTTTGGAAGCTTTTTAACTCTTCATCATCCTATTAAAACTTCAGCTTCATCTTTCCATGAATCCAACATAGAAATATCAATAGAGAACCATATAAAAGAATATGAAGAAACACTGACGATTTATCTGGATATGCATATGTAGTTTTTGCAAATAGAAAAATCTTCAACTCCCGTGTAGCATAATTAGATAGAGCATCTACTAGATAGTTAAATGGATCAACATACACATGGTTTTGTAGAAGCTTAAGTTCCCAATCTTTTACTAATTCTTCATTTTTTTGTTCGTTATCAACATCCACTTCCATTTCTATGGATTCTTTCTTCTCAATTTTAGCTTCCTTAATTTCAACTACAACTTCTACTATTTCTTTTTATTCATTCTGCTCTTTATCAATTTTCAAACCTTCCTTAGGACTATCATTATCCTTGTAGTGTGTGTTTTTTAAGTCTATCTCTTCCTTACTCTTTTCATGCAGAGATGACATCTTCATTGTTGAGTTTTTCTCAACATCATTGAGTCGGTTGAAACCAGTGTAAGCATCAACTTCTTCATTTATACACTTACTAATTGAGTATCATCTTTGAAAACAGTTTAAACACAATATATCATTATTAAGCACAAGATAAGGGGTAGAAACATTATTGGCTTTCTCAACCTTTATCAATCGATCATTTATTTTATCTATAATTTTGGACATTTTTTGAATTATTTCAAATATCGTCTTTAATTCTCCCATAAAGGACTCATACATATGTCTAGTATCATCAAGATTCTCAACCTAACATGCATGATGTCTAGTCATAATAGGGTAAAGGTGCTACTTAATCCCATAAATTTTCAACCCTCTTTTTTTTCTCTTCCTTTCCTTTTTTTTTTTGCCACACCTTTTCCTTTAACCCTCCATTTTTTTTTTTGCAATTTTTTCTCAAAATTTTGAATTTTTTTTCTCTCTCTTATCAAAATTTTTCCACTATTTTTCTGCACTTTTTTTTTCCTACCTTCCTCCTTTTGTATTTTTTTCACTGTTTTTTTTTTTCAAAAACCCACCAACCAAACAAAGCCTTAATGCAAAAACAGAAACTCAACGACCAAACAAAGCCTTACCTGGTAGGAACAAGGCTCAGTCCTCAGCCCATTGACTCACGCTCAACTTCTCCTGTTTTCTTTTCTTTTAATTTCTCCTGACTCAACGTGGCCCAAAATTAATTTCCTTCGGCCCAAAATCCTTTGAGTTGCCCTCAGTCCAACAACTGATAGCCTGCCCCAAACTCAAACTCTTTTTTGGTTTTTTCTTCATTTGACCCAAGCAGCTCAGGCCCAACGCGGCCTAGAATTTTTTTTCTCTTGTTTTGCATTTTTGAAAACCCAAACGGGGTTTCTCGGTGGCGGCGCAGCTTCTGCGAGTCTCTAGCGACAGACTTGGGCCGGACTTGAAACGAGCTCCAGCCAGCGGCTCTCACACGATGGTCGGCCATGAGATCGTTGAGCAGTGGCGACGAGCGAGAACAATGGTATTTGTGGATAGCTGCACCGATTCGTCCTCTGTTTTTTTTTTTTGTCGGTTTTGGGCTGGCGGCGGCGGCGACCGACGGATATGGCTGATGGACGGTGATGCGAAGGTGCCAGGGGTTCAATAGGGGCTGAACGGCGGCTGACAGATTATCACGACGGCGGCGCTGGCGGTCCACGGCTGCTGCTGTTTTTTTTTTTTTTCTCTATTTTGATTTTTTTCGATTTTCCTTTTCTTTTTCGAGATTTTTTTTTTATTCTTCCTCGATTTGGACTGGCTATCAAATGAGAATTCGATCCACCTAATTCTAATACCAATGACATGAATAAAATCACAACGGAAATCAATAGGACAGCGAATGGCGTGACCAAAGGGATTTCAGGATGTTGAGTAATGAATATTGATATAACGTAGTAGAATTAGATTGAATCAATTGAACCAATATAGATGGATACAATTCGTTCTGTAATTAAAAATATAGTAAAAAATTAAAAATTAAATTGAATTTAGATTAAATTTTAAAAATATGAATCATACATCAAAGTGTTCGACTCGACATATTAAAATTAAAATTAAATCAAAAAATTGATAACCGACACGATAGGATAGTCGCAATCGATACGTCGAAATTGATTAATACGTCACGATTCAAATAAAGATTGTTCATATTGAATCAATTTGAATTTTCTTAAATTTAGAGAAAATTAAGTAATTTCATAATTTTTAATTTAAATATATTAAAGATGTATGTCTGTTTATAATTGAATAATTATTATTTAAAAATAAAATTTATTAATTTTTAAAAATAAAAATAATAAATATTAAAATAAAATTCTACGTTGAAAGAATAGGAAAGAAAACAGTATTACAAAACACTTCCCATGTTTTAGCCTTCTGCCCAAACGGGCTATTTTAAGCATTAAAATGCAATATCTGCAAAATTTTGTAACATCTCCATATATTTATCCATATTCAACCAATCACCAATAGTATTTGACACTTTATTGTGGATTAGAGTTGCTTCAGTTAAATCACTCTAAGTTCAATTAGCCAGAAGTTTGAAGAAGAAACACAATTATTCACAAAAGTATACAGGCCACCACAATACATATACAGACACCAATAAAAAGTTGAACACTTGATGTGTGCTTAAATTTATTTATAAATGATAATGTTATTATATTTTAAATAATAAAAATATAATTATTTGAAATTAAAATTATAAAAATACTTGAAATAAGAAAATAAATAAAGATCAAAAAAATTGAAAAAAGAAAAAATTTGGAAGATGACACACGTAACAAAAATAAATTAAAAAGAGAGAGAAAGAAAGGTGTAGAAAAAATTAATAAAGTTACTCCTATTGATTTCATATATTAAGTGACATAATATTATATTGTATTACCATAATAAATTTTATGAATTTGTTGTGCAACAATTATACGTAAGTTACAATTGGGGAACCCTCACAGAATCCAGTAAAAAATGTATTTCTAATTATTATTGCCATTCAATTATCATTATGAGAACATAACATCTTATCATTAAAATCAATCTAAACAGTCTAAAATTATCACTAGATGTTCAATAACTTGAACAATACAATTTTTTTTTGTTGATATCGACTTTTATTATTCCGCCCAATTATATACTCATTTTAATGCTTAATGGAAAATTTAACAGGATCTCTCTCTCTCTCTCTACACACACACACACACACATATATATATGACGATTTTTGGTTATATTTTAAGTTTATTTCATCGATCCTGTATCTATTTAGTTTTTCATTTGACAATGTTTTATTCAATTAATAAAGAAGGATTTTTTTTTTTCTTTTTAGCTTTTCGTCGTTAGATTACGTCGGAAAGACGCTGAGAAGATGTCGACATGAGCTTTAATACATAATAAAATTATATAAATCCGCAACCAAAATGTGAACATAAAGCTGCCGAGCGGTCCAGTTTTCAAACTCACTGTTGGAACGAAATGCGTGCTTGCCACGTGGGCTGGCATGCGCACGGGGAGCACGAGAAATTATATTTAGATGATGATGATAATTAGCATTATAAAATATAATGTATTATGTGTTATTGTATATAGATATTCTGTATTGTGTTATATATATATATATATATATATTATTTTATAATCCAATTATATTACATATGTATTTTATTTTATACTTTACAATTTGTAATAAAAATGGGTATAATTTATTGTTAAAAATAAAACAATAAATTATTATATAATAATAATAAAAATAAAGTATTTAAAATTTAAGTTTCATTAAAAAAAGTGTATAATGAGAGCAAAAAGTTCACACTGAAAGGAATAAATTAAATTAATTTTAGGTGGAAAAGTTGAAAAAATATAGAGCATAAAAGAAAAAATATAAAAAGTAAACAATTTTTACCAAATGTAGTTAATCTAAAGGATTTAACCTTAATACGTAGTTTGGACTCTTATTATTATTATCATTATCATTATTATTATAGATGATGAGACCGCCGGGCATGAGCAGTCCACAATTCCCTTTTCGGCTGCAATCTGCGAATCCGATGCGCAAACACTCGTAAACTATCCATAATTACAATTTAATTCTAAAACGTTTTCCTTTTCCTTTTGTTTATTATGATTATTGATTATTATTAGTACCATATTAGATGTGTTTTATTACATCTAAATATTGGTGTCCAGCTCTGCACGCAACTAATATTATTGCCGCATTAATGGAAAAAACACAATACAACTCCTTTCCTTTCACTTTGAAGTTCATATTTACTTCTAATAAAAGGATACAGATTTTTAAAATTATTTTATCGTATTTATTACATGAGATTTTGATTCTAATTATTTTAAATAGTAAAAATAATATTACCTAAAATTAAGTATATAACAAATATTTAAAATAAGAAAATAAAAAAAGATGAAAACAAATTGAAAGTGAAAAATATTGAAAAAAATACAAATAGAGATAGATGAAAGAAAAGAGAGATATAAAGGATAAAAAAGAAAAAAAAAAGAATTTAAAATAAAAGTAAATGTGTGAATTTATATTGGAAAATTAGAAGGAGTAAATATGTAATTTTACTTTTTAAAACCAGACTTCGTCCAAAATCCAGTATAGATGGATTTGAAATAGCGAGCAACCAAAATCATGTTGTAAAATGTTAAGGTAATAAATATTTGCACACTAATTTTATTTATTATGAAGATTGTAAAGGAAAATAATACTTGACTCGTTTATACTTGTCTCATTAGTCTAGTTAGTTACAGACAAAAAATTTCATTTTTTGACATTTTATGAAATTTTAAAAATAAATCAAATAAACGAATTTAGTTTAAAAAATGGCATGAACAAATCAATCATCATATCTTATGTGCAATATAAATTTATCTATACTAGATTTATCTACCTCTATCGCTCATCTTAAGCAATAAAAGATACAATATTTCAATTAGAATTTAGAGCTTAATAATTTATAATGTAAAAATAAATAAATTACAGTGCTCGAGGCATATGCCTCTTTTTTTTTTTTTTTTCAGTTCCAACACACACGCACATCAAATTTGATTACCATTTAGTAACGCTTACTTGTCTAAAATTCATTAAGAAAAGAACCAATGTTTAAGATCAATATTATGAGTATTCCCATAATCGAGAACTCTTGAACATGCAATTAGTAGATAGTAATTTTTTTAATGTTTCTATACTACATCATTATTAAGTTAATAAGAATTTTTGATTGCATGATACCAAATTTCACAATTGTCCTCATTTGAATTTTTTATTCTTTCTATCTTTTCCTTTTCTCTCGTCTTTTAACTTGTCTCTACTTACTATATTAACAAAGATTGTTGATTGCAAAATATCAAATTACATAATTATCTTTATTTTTTATTTTTCTATCATTATCTTACTCCTTTTCTTTTTCTCTTTTGTTTGAGTTTATTACTTTTATTTACATATGTTATCTCTCAGATTTCCCCCCTTTTTTTTTCAAATTCTTTTAGTTTTTCTTGATTTATTATTTTGAATATTTTTATACTTTTAACTTAAAATAAGTTTATTTCTATTATTCAAAATACAATAACTTTATAATTCCTCAATAAATTTCAACATGCATATAACGTGACATTTCTACTAATTTCAAATTAATTTAAATGCCGCCTTCCAAAGGGAGTAAAAGAATTTTCTGGTGAGCATCAAAGAATTTTCTGGTCAGCATCACAATTGACAACAGCGAAATGCAATATGAACAAATGTGGATGCATAGCTTTAAAAACACAAAATCTAATAGCATCACAAAATATAAATCTATGTGTGTGTGTGTGTGTGTGTGTGAGTGGTGTTGAGGAGAAATCGGTTTCCGAGCATAGGGATGAGAAAAGAAAGTAGAATTCTGTAAGAAGAGAGAGAGGAAAAGGGTTTGTGATCACTTTCATTTTCACATATATTTGAAGGAGCAACGCACAAGGACAACGCCATCCTTTTTCCTTCAGCCAACATTTCTGGTTTTCACACCACCCTTTGGATAAAATAACATCGGCAAAAAAAAAGGGTTTTCCGTTTCCACTATACCCTTTTCGTCTCCATTTTTCTTTCCCATTTCGCTGATCTTTCTGGTTGTTGAACTTTCTTCGTCACACCGTCATAAATTCTTTGTGTATTAATATATATATTTATATATATATCACATATATGGATCAAACGGGGCAACACCACACGCAGCTAGTCCGCCATCTGTACGCTGCATCTGGTCAGGCAATCAGTACAGATGCGGAGGGGGGAACATCAGATAAGTTCCCTCAGTGGAATATGCAAGAAACCCGGGAGCTCTTGATCATAAGGGCCGAGCTCGATCCCACTTTCATGGAAACCAAGCGCAACAAGTTTCTCTGGGAACTCATCTCCTCTCGCATGAGAGAAAAGGGTTTCAACCGAAGCCCTGAACAGTGCAAGTCAAAGTGGAAAAATCTCGTCACTCGCTACAAGGTACAATAAAACACACACACAAAGAAAACCCTAAGCTTGCCCCGAATCATTTCTTTTTTATTCATTATAAATTTTATGATACACAAAACAATATGTAATTTGAAGATTCTCTTGCTGGGATAGGGATTAGCTACTGTATATTTATAGATATATAAATATAATTTTACATGTGTGTCTGTTTATATATGTTTATATTTATACACTCGTAGGGATGTGAAACGATGGAGGCAGCAGGGATGAGTCACCAGTTTCCCTTTTACAAGGAGATGCTGACCATATTCAACGCGAGGATGCAAAGAACGATCTGGGAGGAGGCGGAGGGCGGCAGAGCCGCCAGCAGCACGAAGAAGAAGGCTGCGGCGGCGCCGCAATTTTCGTCCAACGAGGAAGATGAAGACGACGACAACGAAGTAAAAAAAGGCGACGCAAGAAAGAGAAGGAAAAGGAAAATGAAAGGCACAGCAGACGACCATGCGAGCGGAAGCGCCGGAGACTCGAGCAGCGCCACACTTTCCGGAATAAAAGAGATGATGGAGGAGTTGATGAAGCAGCATATGGAAATGGAAATGCAGTGGATGAAGGCTTACGAGAAGAGGGAAGAGGAGAGGAGAGAGAGAGAGATGGAGTGGAGGCAAAAAATGGCGGCACTGGAAAATGAGAGAATGGTGATGGACAGGAAGTGGAGGGAGAGGGAAGAGCAAAGGAAGGTCAGGGAAGAAGCCAGGGCTGAGAAAAGGGAAGCCCTTATTTCAGCTCTCTTCAACAAGCTGGGAGGACAAACTTGATCTTGCCCCTTTGTATTTTCTTTATCCGTAAAGCTTAATAAGTTTGTACTTGGAATATATATCTAGATTGTATGAATTAAAACTCATCATGTAAGATTGTTTTTACTTTGTTCTGTCAATATTAATATGATTAGAGGAATTGGACTTTCATGAGTCAGATGCACGAGCTTTGAATTTTTATGTTCTTGGGAGAAAAGCAAAAAAAATATATCAAAAAATTCAACATGCATGGCTGAAAGACTGATAAACCGTGAAACAATTTATTGATATTTGAAATGCAATATATTGATCAAGCAATCAATAAAAGAATGGAATAATTACGTGCATGCCAAATAATTTTTCATTGATATATGCTTTATGCTGTTATGCATCAATATTTGGATAGTTTAGTTTATTTTGCAAAAGTCTAAGTGCTTCAAAGACCCTTTCTTCCCCCCCCCCCCCCCCCCAAGACACTAAACAAGGATGAAATCGATGAGAATAAATAGAAAAACCTACCCCCTTGTTACTTGTTCTACATAAATTACTGTCCTTGTTCATTGGCGAAGTTCTAAAAATGCCAAAATTAGATCATTTATGTTTCCATTATCTTTGGAAGTATAATGACCAAAATTTTCTTGGTAATGCACAATTGCAGTCAATTAAAGATATAAGAGAGTATGTCATATTTTTCACTCAGAAATGCATGGAACAACATCAGCATTACTAATTAATTAGATGATTTAGAGGGTGTTTCGGGTGAGCTTATAAACTTTTGAAAATATCTTATTGAGAGCTTATAAGCTCCTTTTAAGTGTTTAGTGTTTTTTTTTTTTATAAAAAACCTTATAAGTTTCAAGAATAAGATATTTGGAGCAAACTCTTTAAAAATAAGTTAGATATTTCTGACTTATATTTATACATTTTATAAGTTACTTATTTGATGTATTAAAAATAACATAAATATTGTTAAATTACATTTTATTAATAGTTTTTAATTTATTTTCTTTATTATTACATAAAAAATTATAATTAACTATAATAATAAATTTCAATAAAATCTTATAATATTATCTTACCAAACACTTTATTAACTTATTTTTAAAATAAGATGTACAAGTTCATTAATTTTAAAAACATCTTACAAACTATGACTTTACAAGTTATAAAAAATACCCTCTTAATTTATCCTTAAGGTGGCCATTTTCAACCCCCAAGGCTCACGTAAAAAAGTTTGATTTGAATTTTTTTTTTCTTCTTAAAATTGCAATAATCATTCCCCCAAATCAAACAAGCGTATGATCCACACAAGTCATATATACTTGTGTGTTACATAAATAGAGCACGAAACGAACAGATAAAGATAGAAGTGTTAAAACACACGTCCATGCAGATCCATCGAATCAACAATCAACACGACTCTCGGCCTAATCAAACAATGGCCATATGTCTTTGTGCAAGATAAAGCCCAAACATGAAGGCCTACTTCTAACTCCTAAAAGATTTACTTTAATATGTGCATCAATGGCTTACATATCAGAAACTAATGGACCCACAAAACCCGCCCCGCAACCTCAGAAGAAAGAACAATGAAAGCCCAACATTGATAGCATCAGAAGAAAGATGAAGTCAGTTTGAGAGTAATCGCGTATTCACGAACAGAGAGTTGCAACTTTCAAAGATTAACTAATTTAAGAGATGCAACTCTTGATAATTAAAAGGTTGCAATAGTTCATGAATCAATTTCACAGATCAACTACTTTAAAAGGTTCCAACTCTGACAATTGAAAAATACAAGAAAAGGTTTCACGAATATAGATCAAACGACTCATAGTTTACCATAGGAAATCAAAACCTATTTATATGAGTTAATTTGGAAGAGTGCATCGTTCTATTCGTCTGACTTGATAAAGAGTGGTAGTCTCAAGCGCTGCATATCATTTTATCGTAAGAGGACTTTGTCCAATAACTGCACTTCATCAAAAGACAAATATACCCTCAACAAGAGAATCGTATTTAATACTCGACTTGATTGCACCCCCGAGAGTTTTGAGTTCTTCGACTGTCCCTCTCCAATCCCCGAAAATCCGAAATTTCTCTCCGACAAAGAGTGGCCAAGGTACAACTGGGGAAGCACGAGTTTGAAAAAGAGATTGAATTGTTCAATGAGTCTTAAACGTAAGTACATCCAAGACAAAACAAATACCCTGTGGGGCATGGCCATGAAAGAATTACAAGTGAGAGCTACAGGCTACGCACTATCAACATTGATTGCTTGTCTCATAAATTAGCACGAGTTCATCCACAAACTGTCCCAACAACACTAGAAGAATTTCTTCCCCCATATGCTGGCAAATATCCTCAAAACCTTCAAACTTCAAAGCCTTCCCAAACGCCCAACTCTCCTTCATATCTTCTTTCGTCACCCTACAGATTTCTTCCACCATTCTGCTGCGGTGACAGCTCTCCTGTTCCATAACTCTCTTCTCATTCTCTTCCATAGCCATTGAATGTGGCATCTGAGAGTGGTCAATTTCGGACAGCAGAGGCTTTCTTGGACGCGCTCCTCGAGCTACTTCTGCAAGAGAAACACAAAAACCATGAAAACAGTGATGACTTATACATCAGCATTTTGTTTATGTGGATCAAACCGGGTTTCCAAATCAATAAAGAACATATATATGAACCTGGTGCAGAGCCTTCAACGTGCACTTTCTTCAGGTTACTTCCACGAGGCAAACTCCTCTTACTTCTTTTCTTCACACATTCTGATCCCACCGATTCTTCTTTAGCATTTACTGGTTTCGTGATTGGCCTGCCTTCCTTCAACCTTAGTCTTGCTTTGCCCTGAAAATGGCTCCTCTGAGATGTCGAATTAGCAACTCCTGCTGGCAACTTGACAAGATCCGTTCTTCTTCGTTCCTCCGTCTCCAGCCTCTTACAGGGATATCTGACAGCCTTTTTCTCTTGCAGTTTTTCTCTTCTGCGGCCCCTCTCTTTTTTAACGGCATCAAGCTTTCTCCTGCTGCGCAACTCCTGAAATTCTCCATTTCCGTCTACTTCCACGAGTGGAAGAACTGCACTGGTATAATCATCATCATCATCTTCCATTCCTTCACGAAACGAAACCGATGTTCTGGCTCTCCTGTGCCCCTGGCGCCCCTGTTTTACAGGATCGAAATACGAGAGGAAATCAATGGAATCTGCCGACCTGCTTCTGATACGAGATCCCAAAGTTTTGCCTTTCTGCGGCAGAGGGGGGCTGGGAAACGAATCCAGGCCCATCAGCCTTGCCACCACTCCTGGAGTTGACGCAGCTGCCTGTTTCGCATCTGCCTCAGGTTTCAGAGTTTTTTCGGGCTTCTGATCGCCGACCTCTCTGTCATCGTACTCGACGAATTGATCCGAAGGGTGCGTCGGGAGGCTGCCACCGCAAAGCAACCGGCGTACTATGCCCGAGTAGCATCTGCTGCAAGTCCCGTCATCTGACTTTGCCATGGCTGGTTTTCGAGTGTTTCAGTGCGCAATTTTGCGCACGCACAGGGAGAAGTAAAATTGCAGGTAGAGGGAGATTACTTTTTTTTTTAAAAAAAAATTGTACTGGGGAAATGCAAATGGAAATGGATAAATTATTGGAGGGTGATTGGTTAAAAATTGACTGAAATGGAAATATGGGCTGTTATTGTAATTGTGGAGGTGAAAGGAAGGTGCCAAGACTTTGGCTTTATTTATTTTAAATTTTTAATTTTTTCTCTTAAAACTAGTGTAAAACGAAGAAAGATAAAAAGATAAAATAATAATAATTAAATATATATTTTTAAAATACATAATTATATAAACAAACATGAGGTTGGCCTTTGGGTTCGCATTGTAATCCTGCTCGAAGCAAGACTAATGCAACTAATCTCAGTGACCCGTTCGGTCTCTTTATATTTGTCAGCGAAAATTGGTATACACAACGGCAAAAGTGAGATAACAAAATTTGGTTTGTGGGAGCAAAGGAAATGGTGACAGTTTATGAAAGGAATGACAGACAGCGCAGACGCAGACCATGTTGTTTGACTTTTGAGTCCACGCGAGCTCCCAATGGGAAAGGGGTTAGCAGTCGTCTTCGCGTGTGGGTCCCAGCTGTTGAATGTTCTGTGGACCATCTTATCTCATGTGCAGACATGGATTTACCATAAATTCTCATCTACTTAGGTCATGATTATTCAGAAACTAGGGGCATGTTTGGAACACCACATTCAACCCCAAAATATATTTCAAATTTCCGCTACTTAACATATCATTTAATAACATATTTATCTAAATTTAAATTCAAATTTAAAATTTTCTTCTTCTATATAAATAATTAACTAATTATTTTTTAATTATTATTCTTATTTACAATCAAATCAATACCTATATATATATTTTACACATATTCATATTTATTTTTATTTATAACTTCAAACATAATCATTATTTTTATAAATTATCAAATCATCCAATTATTATTATTATTATATATATATATATTTAATTAAATTTACTATTTATTCCATTAAAATATTCCTTTCAAATATATAACTTATCTAAATACAACTTTTATAAAATATCATATTTAAAAAAATTCCTCTCCCAAATGTTGCCTAAAAGTCCCACGATTGGTGGATCAAAAATTAACTCTTGTGGATGCCTCGTATTATCAATGGGAATATTTGTGTAACTGAAATTGTTATACTTATTCATTTAGGCTATGTTCAGGGGAGGGAGGTTTTTGTTGTATACTATCTTTAATAAAAATTATGTTGCAATAAATAATATATTTAAAATAAAAAATTTAATAAAATAAATAATATAATTTATATATATATATATATAATTGTATAATGTCATGATTCATAAATATAATGATTATATTTTAGACTATAAATAAAAAAATATGAAATAAATGTTATTAATGAAAAATAATTAATTGATTATATATATATATATATAAAGAGTAAAATTTTAAATTTGAATTTGAATATAAATATTATTGAATTAGACATATGGTAGAGTGATATTTAAGATGATATTTTGGTGTTAAAAATAGGATTCCAAACATAACTTCAAAAATTTTTAATGTACGAAGCCCATCACACTTACACTGACTAATCACTCGGACGATGATGATAGCACGCTTAGTTAACTGCTAGAAATAAGTTTGAAGTCCAATCTTTCCATGCGTCAACGACGCTCACGGAGCTGTTGATCAAACTCAATTCAATAAGTTGTGCAACTATAATCTAGCCCGATGGGGATGTAGCTCAGATGGTAGAGCGCTCGCTTAGCATGCGAGAGGTACGGGGATCGATGCCCCGCATCTCCACTACAAAGGCAATACTATCTTTGTAGTTTTCAATTTTTTATCGATTCGTCGCAGCTGCTTAGTTTTCTCTCCGCCGCACTCTGCTTTCGCAATGTTGCCCATCGGTGAGTCTTTTACAAAACCCTGAGAATTGGCTCCCCTGTTACGAAGAAGACTAAAAGACTGAAATGAATTCAATTACAAAACCCTGAGGATTGAGGAACAGGCATCTATGGATCCCAATGGTAGTTGGAATATTGCATCTATGCTTCTTTTTTAAATTTCCATTCCGTCATGTTCCTGTCAGGTGTGCTGTCAATTCTTGCTGATGATTCCCCGAAGAAATGAACTATCATTTTTGGACATTCACAAATTTCTAAATCCTGAAAGAAAAGCATTCCTCTGCCATCACACATTATATTTCAATGTGGGAAACTCTAGCAAGTGCATTTTGGTATAGAGCCCACGTTTGGTTTTTGGTAACAAACTTATTAGTTTTCTGTCTCATGGAGAAGATTAGTCTTGGACCACTCTGCAGCTACTGACTGTCCTAATGATAGATGACTTGTCAACTTCTTCCCTACATTAATCGCCATCGAACAGAAAATATTTCCCGCAGATAACAGCCGTTCAAGATTTGGAGCATTAACATTTGTCCCCGATTCTTGGTCAATCAAATCATCATAATTATGTCGTTGATTAATCTTTACATGTAAAATTATTTTGCAGAGGCACAGAGGACAATTTTTTTAACGAGTTTGGAACAATGTTGTTGCTAAAATAAAACAGATGGTTATGTGTTTGTTACGAGCTACCTTACTTCACGTACCAGAAAGTGGACCTGTTTGATTGCCTGGTTGAACCTACGAAAGCAGAGTGTACAATACACTGCTTATTATGGAAACTGTAAATGCAAGTCATGTAAGAGAGGCAATATACGTTTTACTTCGTCTCCATACAAAACCTCTCCCACCTGATGCTTGTTCTCCTGAAGTGGGATGTCCATTTCTCCGTACAGCCTGTTAGCTTGCATCTCTGCTTCATCAAAGAAGATAATTCATTGTCACATCATACATTGCTTAAGCTTCAATACTACTCTAAATCCTATAAAATAACCTCGAAACTTCCTCGAATATGGCCATAGTCATTCAGTTGCCTTAGCACTACCTCTTGCCCTCCTCTATTTCACCTGTATGCTTCTTTGCTCACTCTCTTTTTCAGAGTACTCATCTGCCTTCTCCAATGGGCACGCCAAAGCCCCCTAGAGGAAAGGTACCTCTGTCACGAATAGCCTTCATAGTTTGCGCGTTGGCCTTTCTCGTGCTCCTGTGCGCGGAAAGAACTAGTTATTTTTCTTCCAGTACCGTTTTCAGGTTTAAGCTCTGTGCGAGAAGATATGCTGCTAAGAAGTCTGGCACAGGTACGCGCATGATTGGTTCTCAAGATTTTTCCAGCTCAAAATTGTCAACAGCCTTGATAATCCTATTCCTTGTTTGACAGAGAACAGAAATGCGAGTCCCAGTGCAATGAATGACGCAGCAGATGAGCGGTTTGAGTTTGATCCGGAGGAGTGCACCCTTGTCAATGGAAAATGGATGTTCAACGATTCGATTAAGCCACTGTATTCAGACAGGACGTGCCCGTACCTGGACAGGCAGGTTTCATGTATTAAGAATGGAAGGCTGGATCTCGACTACCAGCACTGGGAATGGCGGCCTGACGATTGCATGTTGCCCAGGTTGGTTGGCTGACTATCTAAGCAGGGGAATTGCTCGTTACTTTCTGTACTGAAATTTGAAATCTCGAGTTGTGACTCATACAAACGGCTTTCTGCAATGACTTTCTAGTCCAGATTTGATCCCGAAAAAGCGCTGCGAACACTTCAAGGGAAGAGGCTAATGTTTATAGGAGATTCACTGCAAAGAGGACAGTGGCAGTCCTTCGTTTGCCTCGTCGAATCTGTAATATCTCGAAGAGAGAAATCCATGAAACAAGGGCGGATGCATAGCGTCTTCAAAGCCAAGGTGCGTAATTGAATCAGCGTTGACCGAAATCATGCCTTCAAGGCCCTTGTTAGGTTTAAGCTGGTTTAGTCATATACAATTAATCCCAGAACTTCTTGCCAATCCTGCAGGAGTACAATGCCACAATTGAGTTCTATTGGGCTCCATTCCTAGTTGAGTCCAACTCGGATCTTCGTACTATAGCAGACCCAAAGAAGAGAATTGTGAAAGTTGATTCCATCGCCAAGCATGCCAGGCACTGGGTGGGAGTGGATATCCTTGTCTTCAATACTTACGTTTGGTGGATGGGTGGCCTCAGGATCAAGTCAATGTAAATCTCTCTTCCCTGTTGATCTCACTGTTTGAGCATATATATACGCATTAAGCAAGCACTCACGGGTTTTACAAGTCTGATAAACAAACCACACAGATGGGGATCATTTGCGAACGGAGAAGAAGGATATGAAGAACTAGACACGCCTGTTTCTTACACGGTAGGACTCAAGACGTGGGCTAATTGGGTGGATTCAAACGTCGATCCCAACAAGACAAGAGTGTTCTTCACTACAATGTCTCCTACGCACCAGAGGTAAGTCTTTCCGATGCCCATGTCAGAATCAAGCATAACTAAAAGCTTGCCTGCAATCTGGGACAACCACGTGACATGCTGAATAGGCACTTTTGGTCACCCTTCAGAAGTGCAGATTGGGGCAATAAGAAAGGGATAAAATGCTTCAACGAGACGAAACCGATCAGAAAGAAGCGACACTGGGGAAGTGGCTCGGACAAGCGGATGAGGAGAGCAGCGGACAACATTGTGGCAAGGATGGAGTTCCCTGTCACGGTAATAAACATCACTCAACTGTCGGAATACAGAATTGATGCTCATACGTCAATCTTCACGGAGCTGGGGGGCAAGCTGTTGACAGACAAAGAGAAGGAAGATCCCTTGCACTATGCGGATTGCATACACTGGTGTTTGCCCGGCGTTCCTGACACCTGGAATCGCATACTTTATGCGCATTTGTTGTACCAGAAGCAGACGAGCCCCAGTATAGAGGAACACGGGAAATCAAAAGAAACACTGAAAGATTGATGCCTTTTTTGCTATGCATCGCTGGAGCAGCAAGGTCCGAATGATGCATGGTTTTCTCGTTACTGTGTTTTCCACTTGTTGCTCGTCTGATTGTTGCTTGTAATTTTTTTGTGCGTAGCCATTTAGATGGATATAATAAGCAAGTACGTATCTGAATTGGGAATCTTCTTGATTTTCGCAGTAGGAAAACTAAGACGTTCACTCAGTACATGGTCGATATTTGCCACAATCCGCTGAAAGTTATTTTCATACTGAAATACTGTGTTTTATCGGGCACAATTATTGGGATGATTTATTTCAATTATCGGATGATTAAAGGGGACGTGGGCAACTAAAATTGGTCCATTTTGTTGTCTCTATTTACTAATTGTACATCGATTTTCTCATTATTAACATAAAAAATTACTTCTTGATCTGCCACGTATATGTTAGCAAGAATCCAACTTTAATATATTTATTATGTAATCTATACCATTTAATAAAGTGTCTAACCCGTAAAGTTTAAATTTGGTCACTTTAAATGGAATTTACAAAAATAACCTTATATTATATTGACAAATTTTTATATAATATGTAGATTATTGTAAATTTCATTCTTCAACTGTCCTATTTTTAAGAATAACTACTTAGTTCCATGAACCCCTGCAATTTTATTGAACATGGTTTTGGAATGCAATGAGAGACGGCAGAGCTTTCACACCTTTTTTAAAATGCCGAAGTAGGGCGGCTTTTACATTTTTCAACAAAATATCATGAGTGTGTTTTTGGCTCTTGTTTAAGGCACTGTAAATTCATAGAAGAAGAATACCTTTAGAAGATTTACATTCCTATTTTTGGATTGAATTTATGTATAACAAACTTTTTCGATTATATCCATCTAAATACTTTGTTTAATTTAATATTTTTTTTTTCCAAATGTAATTATTTTAAGCATATTTTTATATGTATGTGTGTGTAAATATGTTCAAATTATTATATTTCTGCAGGTATTGAGTGTGACAAATTTCTACTTTGAATAAAAATTGAAAGAGAAAGTTACAATACAAAGGCTTTATAAATGGAATATATAGAATTAAATTGGACATGAAACTTGTGATCGAGCATCCGCCTTGAATCAATTCAAGGGTTTAGTAGATCTTACTTTTAAAAGTAGGGCAGATATAGTAGAGTGGCACATGTTTCATATCTATTATTTTATTATTTCTTTTTCAATCTCCTTTTCTCTTTCTATTTTCTTTTCATTTCTTTCTTCATTCTTTATCTCTTCTCCACTTCTTTATATTATTTTCTAATTTCTACTATTTAATTTTTAATTTATCTATTTGTATTTTTGATTTTTTTGTATTTTCTTACATTGTATTTGTAAATTTTCTACTATTTATTTTTTAATTTCTGTATTTTTCTGTTTTCTTTTCATTTTTATGTTTTTAAACTTTTATTTTTTGTGTTTTTCTAATTTTTGTGTCTGTAATTTTATTTATTTTTGAAATTTTTTCCATGTTCATGAACTCATCCATCTCTACTCTTTAAGAATGCGTGAACAAGCTAGAATAACTGAGTTGGTATTTTTATATATTTCCTAAAATAACCTTATTATTTATTGGGACCTTGCATTGATCCACAAGGTTAAACCAGTGATTTTATAGAGCCACAATTGATTGTGCTCATCACCCCACTCGCACGAAATATGCCAGAACTCGCTTCACGTTTGTCGGATTCCATCCTCTCTCTCTCTAATAATTGGAAACCGCAATATATCTATATTCATCCAGTCTTGCTAACCCATTTTCCCAAGAAACCCCCAATTTTATTTTATAAATTATAAATAATTTTTATTTATATTCTATTTGGATATCTACCTCAATCGTGCAAATCTAAATCAGTTTTTGGCTTATAAACGATGTCGTGCACTATATTTATAACCAAAATTTTTATTTTGAAATTTGTTTACGCATGATTTTTATGGTATGCTTTTTTTTTTTGTTTTAATTTTATGTCCATTTCATAGAAATTTATTTTATACTTAATTCTTTTTATAATTTAATCACATTCAATTAATATTTCTTTTATTATTGCATATATTTATGTAGCCACAAACACACATTATTATTTTTTTGTCAGCACACGCATCGAATGTGTGTAATTGTGAGTTTTAATTGTGTGTGTGTGTGTGTGTGTATTTGATTTTTTTATTTTATTCATTTTTAAATGTGTTTCAATTGCAATTTTTTTAAATATCGAACAAAAATAATTTTAAAAATATAAAATACAGAAAATAAATATTAATTTGACGTAGTGCAAACTCATGCAGAAATGAAAAATATAAATAAAAAGAATATATAAGGAAATAGAAAAGGTTAAAATAAAAGAGAGATAATACGTGCGACACTCTCCAGTGATGCAGGAGAAACCACTAAACCCAATTCAAGAACATCTCATTTGAGCATTACGGCCCAGTTAGGGTCCAATTAGTCCAAGTTTCCGTCGACATACGTCTCGCTCCTGTTGCCAATCATCGAAGAATTCAGGGCTAGGGTTTCTCTTTCCATATCGCTTCTCACGTATAAGAAATCTTATTTCAACAACTTGCAATTCTTTTTATAACCATTTTGCGTTTAATCCATTGAAGTTTCTACCTTTATTTTGACGAAATGGCGGGGGTAGGGAATTTCATTGGCAGAGCAATCTGTTATGTCGCAAATGAGCTCATCGTGAATGGACTTGCCAACAGGTAGATATGATTTTGACCTAAAGATCCTTCTTGTTTTATGCCGCTTATCTCAAGCTTTTCTTTTGAAGTAATATTCATATTAGAGCGGCGAAACTGAAGCTGCTTTTGGTTAGAATTAGTTGTATGTATTTGTTGTGAGGTTCTGGCCGATGATGACTCCCGTAGGCTTGTAATGATTGCGGACATGACCGCTGTCTTTTTGTCAAATTTTATCGGTCTGAGGCGGCTTCTGTGTTGTTTGGATTATGGGCAAATGTTGACCTTTTGCTTCCTTTATTGTGTTAGCTGTAAAATTCGTGCTAATGATAGCCTGAACCTTGCCTGGTTTTCAAACTTCGTCGTAGGAACTATCGTTTTGATTACTGTAACTGTCGACTTTTATATAGGTAGCTCCGATGAGTAGTTAGTTGAACATTTATTTGTTTTTCTGAGTTCTGCCAGTTCCATAGGAGAAGCGATGCTGGACTCTGAACGCAATGATGTTTTTACTGCAGTGTGGTATGATTATGTTTATGCAAAAAGGGGAGTGTAAGCCTGTGATGACCTTGTAGGTTGTAATGATTGTAGAGCTGAGTAGCTGATTGCAAAATTTACGGGAGATACTTGGGCGGTTCGAGCGCAATGCATGTAGACACACATCAAAAGAAGTCACCTGGACACAAACATTGTTGGCCACACTGAAACAGTGGTTGTTGTGGTGTGTGTCCCAGTGCATTGCACATGAGCCATCCAATTATCACCCAATATTTAAGATTGCAACATCACCGTCCGAGGCTTGCTCGCCCTATTTATTCAGCATTTTGGGAAATATATATGTATATCAGGAAAGTTAGCCTGCTATTGGACAACCATCCGGTTTTAGAGATTTTACATTTTATGAATCTTTTCACAAGAAAATACCATGACTATATTTGGATGCAAATTTAGCTTCATTTTAATCTCTTTAAAATTCAATTCTCGAAGCATACTATCCATTAAAATAACTTTTTATTTATTTATATCTGTTGCAGTCTTACTTTTCTCGCCAATTTTCCTCCCTCCAAAATGTACATCCAAATAAAGCCCATATAATTCCTACCCCTACAAGGTTCTCCCAAAAAATTCTTATTGTCACAAATTTCTATCCCCTTTACTACTTTATGTTAAACCATCTCTCTCCCCACTGTTAACAACAACAGCAAAAATAACAGTAATAATATTGATTATGATAATGATAATAATAATTTTGTCAATTTATTGAAATGCACACACAACTATTTTAATATTTTATTCCAAAGAATATATATATATATAACAACACCTCATTACTCTGATATCATAGCTTAATCATCATGTTCTTTTCCTCACAAAACTCATATTATAATAATAATAAGTAGTAAAAATTGCACATTCTATATATGTGCAAATTTATATGCAAATTATAAGTTATTGTATTTTAAATAATAAATATAAAATTATTTTAAGAAGTATTAAAAATTCTACATAAAAATATAAAAAAGATCAAAAGAATTTTAAAGGAGAAGGAAGAAAATGATGGAAAAAATAAAAGAACTTAAATAAAGATAATTGTTTAATTTTTTATTGCACAATTCAAAAGCCTTATTCTTTTAGTAATATAGTATAAATATTGTTAAAAGTAAAAAATAAAAAAAATAAAAAAATAAAATAATTTGGAAAGAGAGAAATTTGATAGTAAAATACAAATAAAAGTAATTAATTGGTAAGAAAAGACAAAAGAGATATATGAAGGAATAAAAAAAATAAGAGTATTTAAAATAAAGTGCATTTGTGTAATTTTACTTTGAGCAACTAAAAAGTCCTATAGAAATAATAATAAAATTTAGATAATAATATCCTAAATTTATTAAAATACATAGGCAACTATGTCTATATTTTATTCTCAAAAATATATGTAACAACTTTTCAAGTCACACAACAATCATTACTTCAATATCATATCTTCATCATTATGTTTTTTTTTCACAAAACTCATCTTATCACATTAAAAACTTGAACTATTCGCTGTTTAAAACTTTTTTTCTTACTTTTCACAAAAAATAAAAAGTCAAATCTCCAAAATGAAGCTATCATCCAATCGCAGCCTTTTAATGAAGATGCTAGTGTAATGTTTTGAATAATTGTTCTAACGCACTACATCTCAATTGTCCCACTCCAAAATTCCAGAGATTTGCTGTGAGGAAATCAAAGAAGATAGAAGAATATTCTGGCATAGGTATCTTGCTTTCCATGCGCTCTATGTTGCCTTTGATTTCAAATTTGTTTATCCAGCTGATACCTTTTGGTTGGTGCAGCCGCGTAGAAGAAGAATTAGCTGAGCAAATGAAGGATGTATCTAAGAACTTTGAGGTTGATTTTCAGAATATTTTATAAGTTTTTAAATAAAGTTCGTGTTGTGCATTTTAACTTCTTTGGCGTAGTGGGAAATGTTTTACTGAATGCACTGTTGCATTCCTGCAGTCATTCAAAAACCAGTGATGCTTGTTGCTGTTCTACCGGCATGAGAGTCTCTGTACAGTGCCTTTGCCTTTTTGGTTCGGTATGGGAGATTATGATTTAAGCTTTGCTGAGTTTGCTCAAAGGATGAGTGTTTAGGTTGGAATCTCGTCAAGAAGAATTAGGTGGCAGTTATGTGTCATACGAATGTTGTCATTAGTATTGATGTTTCACTGCCAATTTGTTTGGTGGCTTGGGTGTACTGGTTGCCTGTCCCCGATCCATTGACATTCCTTTGTATCTGTCTGGGTAAGAGATTTTGTTGGCGAATGAAAATATGCAACTTCTGCTTGGAAGCCATGGAACATTTTCATGGTAAATCCATAGACTACACGCCCTTGGGCGATGCTCCAACCGCTTTGTTTTGTTGCCCATGAGGCTAGGTTCAATTCAAATCTTGGGTAAGAGGTGACGGTGAGTCAACCTCCTCACATGTCAAATAGCTGGAGTAAAAGCTTGAATAGTTCGGTCTATGTAATATAAAAGCCGGAGGCAGTGTTTAGGAGAAGAGTTTTTGTTAGATATAATATTGGGTAAAAGTTGCATTAGGATGAATAATATGTTAAGAATATTAGTTTTAATGGATGAATAGTGTAATTGATTTAAATATATGTATAAAATATATAATAATAATAATAATTTAAATGATGTGATAATTTATAAGAATAATGATTATGTTTCGGGATATAAATAGAAGTATATACGAGTATATATATTGATTTTATTATGAATAGGTGTAATGATTAGAATTAGAATTTGAATGAAAATATATTTGAAGAAAGTATGAAGTTTGGGAGGATGTGTTGGTGTTCAAACTTGGTTCCAAACATAACCTGCGTCTGTGTTGAGTAATTTGACTCATTTAAATTATAAATTTGCATTTGAAAAATAACAATAGTGCAGGTTTGGCATAGTAGTGGAACGTGCATTATTGATGCCAGAGGTTTTGTAATGCTAGTATTGATTCAAATTCTACTCAATTTCATTTATTTGATAATAATTTTATTCTGAGTGTCATGAAAATGAGTGTTTGGTTTAGTGACATATCTCTATTCCAAACGTAACGTAAGGTAGTCCGGGCTCAACCCAACTGTAGTCAAATTTGAACTTGACAGTTTTTAGCTCTAAAAAATTGAATAGGATCAAATGAAAATTTAGAGAACGGCGTGTGACTTGCTGTAAACTAAGTGTTACATTCTGACATCTATGTAAAAGTGCTTTTTGACTTTTCTACCTATTTTTGCATGTTTACAGTCATAATATCTATCAGTAAAAATCGCATGCTCGTGCAAATTTATTATTTTTATAATCAACATGAATTATTTAAATTAAAAGTATAAAAATATTTAAAATAATCAAAATAGAGAATAACAAAAGGCTTCGAAAAAATTGGGGTAAATGAAAATAATAGGTTAAAAGAATAAAGAAAGGGAAAGGGAAGAAAGAAAATGATAGAAAAAGGTAAAAAGAATCAATGGATCATGGTATAATTAGGCTTTGCCCAACTCAGAATGATTACTATTTTAATAATATAGTATTGATTGATAGATAATTACAAATATAAGGTAATTTAAGGCCACTGATTAGATACACGTACACATATATAAATATTCTTTTAAATATGCAAAGAAATTAAAAGATAAGCACAAGTCTATGTTTGGAAGAGGAGTTTTGTTGGATATAATATTTGATAGGAATTGTCAATTATATTAAAATGAGTAATATATTTAGAAAGTATGTTGTAAACACATTAAATTTAATACCCAATCAAATAATGCCACGTGGAAAATATGGCGTTAAAAATATTAATTAAAGTAATTCTTATTTATTTGGAAATTTAAATAAATAAAATTCTTAAAATAAATAAAAAAATTAATTAATATTTTTACCGACCAATCAAATGGTAACAATTTGCAGAACCCTACCAGAAGTCTGAAGTGTGAAGACTCTAAGTAGCAGAGTCCTGCTAGAAGTCCAAACAACGAAGACTCTATTAAGTTATTGGGTAGGGAACAAACTCTGACGGTCAATAAAATCTCGCCACGTTAGCAGACACTCTATCTCTCCTACAACTATAAATAGGGGCCAAACCCCACAAAAAAAAAGCAAAAAAAGAAGAAGCAGCTAAAGAACTCTCCAAATTTTCTCTGAAATCCCCAAGAACATTCAAAGTGTTCTTCGTCAAATTTAAAGAAGTTCTCCGTGTTCTTCGCCAAATTCAATAAATTTGTCGTGTTTTTCGCCAAATCCTAGAAGCTCGCTGTGTTCTTCACCAAATCCAAGAAGTTCGCTGTGTTCTTCTCCAAATTCAACAAGTTCGCTGTGTTCTTCACTAAATCCAAGAAGTTCGCTGTGTTTTTCGCCAAATTCAAGAAGAGCAATGTGTTCTTCATCAAATCCAAGAAGTCCGTCGTGTTCTTCACCTAATTCAAGAAGTGCACTGTATTCTTCGCCAAATCCAAGAAGTTCATCGTGTTCTTTACCAAATTCAAGGAGTTTGTCACTAAATTCAAGTCGTTCTTCCCTAAAATCCCCAAAATTCAGCATTTGATCCAAGGTCGTGGTGCTAAACCCGAAGATCAGTGTTGTTGAGAAATCAACAACCCTCAAGGAAGATCAAGCACAAGCCCTTTTCTTGAAAATTGTTCAAATTTCAAGTCAAGTGTTCTTGAAGGAAGAATCAGAAGATCAAAACTAGAAAGTAGAACCCACAAAAATTCAAGTTGATTCAAATTATTGAATCAAATACCAAATATTTTTGTTATTCAAAAATTTCGTCCTACATATGTTTTAATGGAATGAATAGTATAATTTATTTGAATATATATAATGATAATTGAATTATATGATAGTTTATAGAGATAGAGATTGTATTATAATGTATAATATAAATAAATGTGAGTATTATGTAGTATGTATATTAGTATTGATTTAATTGTAAATAAGTATAATGATTGAAAAATAATATATATATATATATATATATTAGTATTGATTTAATTGTAAATAAGTATAATGATTGAAAATATGAGAAATGAAAATTTTTAATTTAAATTTAGATTAAAAAAATTTTGTTTGAAAATATGAAATTGAGATGGCTTGTGATTGAAAGTTGAGATCCAAACGTGAAATGGAAAGGCGCCACCTTGCTCCATAAAAAGGTATAAAATGGAAATATGGAACAATCCCCAGGCGCCCACGGTCTCAAATACACCGGCGATAGGGTTTTAGAACTCAACGTAGAAACCCCCAAATCTTAGACGAAGAATCCTATCGCCATTGATCATGGCTTCTGCATTCCTGCGAAGCTTGCGCCTCCGTCATGTCCACTGCTCCTTCACTTCTCATTTGCGTTCCTCGAATTTTCTCTGCCTTCACGATAAATCGCTCCATGCTTCACCGCTTGCTTTACTCTCGCCGGAAATTTTCGCTGGCTATCAACACAAATTGCTACCTGATTTTTCCGTGAATCACCATCGATTTTTCTCCACGTCTACCACAAATCCCGTGGCTAATCAGTTGTCAAGCTCAAATGTGAATCCGACGCCGTCTAGTGGATCGGCGGAAGGCGCTTCTGGTAACAAGAGTGAAGAAGGGCAGAATTCCGGCGGATCGCAGAATAGGTCTCAGCAAGGAAAGCCCGTTCGAGGAGGGGTATTTCTTTTTCGCCTAGCTCGTTTTTGTTGTTGCATTTTTGTTGTCGTTGCAAACTTGTTTGGAAATCTTGATGTTTCTCTTGTTCATTCTGATTCTTCACCTTGTGGGAATGTTTTGTTTCCCAATTTTCAGAAACATGTTAAAGTTTAAACTAGATATGTATATATTTTTTATTTCTATTATATCCTCCTTCCGATGTTCAGAACTTATGCGGGGAAAAAACATGACAAACTTTACTATATCTATATTAGTTCAAGTATTAATGGTTTGATAAAAAGTCAACGTCTTTTTTGGTGCTAGCCTGTTTCATGGATGAGCTTCTTTTTGCTTATTTGTACTGGAGCGGGATTGGTATTCTATTATGACAGGGAAAAGAGACGGCGTATTGAAGGTTAGATGACTATTTTGAGTTGGGTGTTTATTTTTAAGTTGTAGTAACATACATTTATATAATACATTTCTCGGTTGCTTGTATCTTGTTTGATTGTTTATTGCTTTTCCCATTCATTTTAGGCTTTAACAACAAAAGGCTAGGTGTATTTGAGAGGGTCAAATAAATAGTACCTGTGTTTGTCTTGTTTATTTATCATAATATCTTCATTTAGCACAAGAACTGCACATGGTTTATCTGAGGTTTTATTCAATGTGATGCCTAGAAACCGAAATTGGTGTAGTCATTCATCATTTAGAACTAGTTGAAGATGCATGTTTCATGTGACCAAGTTAAACTGGTTGCTTTGAGATCTCTGATAGAGAATGCATTTTCCTTTTCATTTGTGTTCACAAATTCATTTTGCTGTCTTTACATAATAGAGTCTCAAGAGTGGTGTTTTGCAGGGATTGATAATGCTTCAAGTGTGGTAAAAGAGGGCCCCTCTGTTGGGAAGGCTGCAATTGGTGGTCCATTTAACCTCATTGACCATAATGGGAAATCCGTCTCTGATAAAGACTTTCTGGGAAAATGGAACTTGATTTATTTTGGATTCACTCACTGCCCTGATATATGCCCAGATGAACTACAAAAGATGGCATCTGCAATTGACAAAATAAGTGAGTTAGCTAAATAGTATTTTCCACCCATCCTCCCCCTCCCACCCAAAAAATATGGAAATAGTGGTGATATAGTTAGCGGGCAGTGGTCATCATCTTTGATGGGTTTCTGTGCATATTCCTATAGTTTGTTCTTGTATTCACACTGTTTTGCCTTCAGTGTGCAAGCATACATGGTTTCTTATTTTACTACATTCACAGAACAGAAGTCTGGAATTGAAGTTGTGCCAGTCTTCATTTCTGTTGATCCAGAAAGAGATACTGTTGAACAAGTTCGTGAATATGTCAAAGGTAACTTTTGACATGATAATGAATGAAATATTATATGATACCAACTGAAATCATTCTATTTCTTCCTGAACTTTTTGTCGTTGCATTTTACTGTGTAGAATTCCATCCCAAGTTGGTCGGCCTCACTGGCTCCCCAGATGAAATCAAGAAAGCTGCGCGTGCATATCGTGTTTACTACATGAAGACAGAAGAAGATGATTCTGACTATCTTGTTGATCACTCTATAGCCATGTATGTGTCATCTTTATTCATAACTGCCTGCATCTTACTATGTCTTTATGACTATTTTATGTCAAGTGTCTCTATTTGGTTTGATGCTAGCACTACTCTCTCTTGAGTCTCGAAGCATAACGAGTTTTTTAAGTCATTGTTCCTCAAAGCCATTAATCAACCATGTTGGTCTTGCTACATGTAGTTAAGTATCAAGAGGTTGGTGTGACACAATTTCCATCAAACATAAGTTATTCCAAGGTGTAGATAACAAGAACTATGGATTTTTTGATATTAAGTTGTCCCGAAATTGAAGTGGTCTAGAATCAAATGTTCACATTCAGCGAAGAAGTACGAAAACTTAAGCTGCAATTGGATGGCACCTTCACTCCTGAAAAATAGTTTTGTGAGATTTGGGGTGATGAATTTTTGTGAGTAAATAGTAATGAGTTGTATATGATTAGATAGGATTTTTAAGAACAAAATTGTAATGATGATACTTTGTGGGGGATAATGATGATAGATGGTTGATGTGAAAAGTAGGTATTATTTGTTTGATGGATGATTTGATATTTAAGTGGCATAATATATTATATATTGAATATTATTAAATTTATTATAATGAATTTTTATTTATTTTTTGATATTATTTTGGTTGTAGAATATTTTAAATTTATTATTAGATTTTGGGAGAGAGTGAGAAATGACAAGAGAACCAGGGGTCAGAAGGTGTGCCAGCCCCTAGGATAAGCTACCAGTAGAATAGGGAGCATGGAGAGAATGAGCTAGTATTTTTCAGAAAATATCCCACAGAATACTTGTTCTTAGCCCTTTTCTCATAATCCACAGGCCAGCCCCATTCATTGTTCAAATGGGTAGCCAGCCAAGCACAAGCTTAGGGGGTGGCAATCCCAAAGAGTCACGAGTTATTAATTCAAACTTGATCCGTTCATTTTCTGAAACAATCTGGTCCAACTCAATTTCAACTCAAACTCGTCAAAGTTCAACCTAAACGCATTAATTAGTCGTATTCTCAAGTCGCTTTGAAAATTGTAGTTTAGCAGTGGATTATGTTTGGTCTCCGGTTGGTGGATTGGATTGAAACATGGGTGTTCCAAATAAGTTGCAATTGAATTTGACCTTTTTTTTCTCACTTACATAATTTTGACCCGATAGTGTAAAGATTCAATTCAAATTCATTAATTTTGTGTTAAATTCATATTATGGGGACAGCGATTGTAATGAATAAGATCAAAAATATCATTTAACCAATGATGACAACATTGCAGGTACCTGATGGATCCAAATATGGAGTTTGTGAAGTTTTTCGGGAAGAATTTAGATGATACATCACTTGCAGATGGAGTAATCAAGGAGATAAAGCAATACAAGAAAGCATAGCAGTGCCTTACTCTCTGCCCCAGAGAATCTCATCGAGTATTCTGTTGTATTTTCCACTGTATGTTTCGAAGAGTACTTCAGTAACAGTCCACAATTTTGACGCAGTATGCACTCTATTGTTAACTCATAATAATGGCTGAAGAATAAAATTGGCAGGCGGAATTTTTACTGACGACATCTGGATCCGAATGTGACATTTCTTAAAATTAATCAACTGGGCTCCAGCAATTTTCCCCAACAAAGGCAAATAACAATATGCTCATGATTGTAGCTTCAGTTATGGCACAAGTATAAGGCGCATATGGATGCTTGCAAGGCATGATGGCACTCGAGTAATGCGTTAGGTTGAGTCAAAGAAATCAGGAATTACCAGACAACGTTACGATTTAAGAATCGGGTAGAGTTCTAAGATCGTGTGTCCGTGTTCAACTTTCACCTTAAGTATAGCCATGGCAGCGATGGTTCGACGTTGAAATGCGATTAAGATACATTTTGCAACAATTTTGTATACAATACGTACTGCCCTCAAATCCACAGCATTTTAGTCTTTCAACAAAAGCGAATGGCCAGTCACAATGTAAATTCAATTGAACAACTTATTCTACGCAACCTTGGGAGGGGAAAAAAACACACAGAAATCATTTATTTAACAGCTTTAGTGCTTCTATATTTTCTATTCAACCACAGGTCCGCAGAAAATCAAAGGTAAGTAATTCAAGTGCTTTTCCTTACATTTCTTTCATACGGTAAGACATAATCTTACACGAGCTCAATATGCCAAAAACTTCTAAATTGGTGATAGGCACCAGTAACAGGTAACAGACAGAACCAAGCTATAATATACTCTCTCTCTCTCTCTCTCTCTCTCTCTCTCTCTCTATATATATATATATATATTTCAATGAATGGTATAGTACCGTCATGGAAGGAGTCAAACTTCTCCTAAAGCCATGGGTGTCTGGATTCTTATGTTCTTTTGTCCAGAAACTAGAGACCCAAAACCAAACTCGTTACCGGATCTTTCATCAGCCATCTTGGCCCCAATCACGCCACCTGATTGGCCTCAGTTCTTCTGATAAGCAAGTAACAGTTTAGGTCGCCAGTTCCTGCAACCAACATCAAGAAGCAATTATTGCAATATTCCAAACAAGGACTCAAACATGTAATGAGTGCAGTCAGAAGCCAAACGGCATATTTCCTAGGTTTACTATAAATTCTGAGTGCCTGCGATTGTGTTGCTTCATTTTAAGTGTTAAATAAGAGAATCCTGAATGAGTTCTAATTAACTGTAACGAAACTCACGGTTGAGTGTCCTACTACTGTTAAATATATTTTCGTAGTTAATGACCTACGAAAGCCATACTTCAACTTACCTTTGAATCTCCGTCCTACTTGGAACTAATCTAAGATGCCAATGCAAAATTACCTTTAGGTTGAAGTAATCACAATGTGAGAAATGCATATAGCCAAGCAGATCATGGGTCAATAAACTTGGGAAAGTTTGCCTTGCCCAAATAAACCAGCTGCATTTCCTCTCTCCATATCTGCAGCAATAACATATAAACAGCTGTGAAAGTTTTGATTCTTGACTTGTTTTGGAAGGAAAGACAGTGGGTTCAGAACTCAGGCACATACCATGTTACGAAATTCAAGCCTTATATGAGGTACGTTTGTCTTGTGAATGTCATTTCCATCTGGTCCGTGCCTGAAGTACTCCTTCCCAATCCAGTGAGACTGCAAAGAATTTGATTATCTGAGCAATTAGAAAAGTGAGGGGAAAACACTAATGGAGATGCAGAGGGAATATCCAATGATAATATAGCTTGATGTTGGGAGACAAAATCTCATCCTTTATACACTTGCATGGAAATAATAGTTTCATCTAATGGAATTTACAGGCATCAGCATTGATAACAAAGGCAGGCATCCATATGGAAGACCAGCATAATCTGGATTATGATAAGCATACATGTTTAAATCCACATGGTGTTGCTAAACCAAATTCAAAGTTTGATATTTTATCAGATAGCTCACAAAGTACCTTGCACTAATGGTAATTATAAGGCTATGCTGACTACTGCAAAAAATATAGTCTAGATTTGATATGGCTATAGTATCAAGTTGTTTCTTTTGACAAGCCAATATGAATTAAAGCAATGGGATGATTCACAACACCATTGAAATCATTGATAATTCCTATAAATACTGCATACCTTAAAAGCATGTGAAAAACCAGACTGATACACTGAATTACGAGCAATCTCACATAAATCGCATGAGCTTAACTTCCATACCTAACAATACGGGATCTGTAAGAATTTCAATAGTTTGGGTATTAGAAGAAGTGAGAAACCAGATTATGCATACTCACTGAAGCAGCTATACTGTATTCCTCCACCAGGGGCTCTTTAGTTAAGTGAATTTGTAATGGATCATCAGTTGAAAGGGATACATTGAGGCCCCGAAGGAAAAACATAGGAAACGGATTACGATGGTAATCCAAGAACAAAGAATTGTTGCTCAAAGGAGACATAGCCAGGCCAATCTAAATTTACAAGCCATTTCAAACATTAGAAACTATAATATAAATAGGCAACAGCTCATTTTTAAGCTTTTCTGCTTGCCTGGGCTAGGTAGTATAGATATTGAAGAACAGGAGATTTCCTAAGATTGATTCCATGTGCAATATTATGAGCCGTTAGAAATGTTGCTGCAAGATGGTCTATGTCACCAGCCTGATCATGCCACAAAATTTAAAAAATGTACATTAGAAATGTATATATGATCCACTCATTGCTGTGAGAAAAGAATGATGAATAGAACTTTTATATTCACCTCTCCAGAGTGGGGCCGGAACTTAATAGTTGTCATGCCTTTTGATTCTCGAAGCTGACAAAGTATGATTGAAATTTTTTAATTTGAAATCTTCAAAATAGATAACCAATAAATAAGAAGTGCAGGACACAATCAAGTATATTTCAAATCATTTAATTTTGGTGAGAGAAAATAAACATCTTTCAAGAAAAAAAAACATTTCTCCTAACTGTGGACAAGAAGACTTGTTCGAGTCATTTCAAGTTGAAGATACAGTGCTGTATAAAAACAAGGATTAATTACAAAGAGGGGTCTCAGTTTTGAAATTTTGGAATTATCATTGACAGCAAGGTATGACAAGGTATGAAAGAGGTGCTCTGTTCTCTCTACTGTCCCAACAGAAGGGGAAAGAGAAGAAACTATCACAACAGATTAACAACAAACTTGCTTACATGAACAAGAGGTTGAAAAAATGTATCTTCGAGCTTTAAAGTTTATGTGGAGCAACGAACAATGCTTTATGAGACACATACCTTATTAAGAGTGTAGAGGTTGGCATAGCAGTAGTATGCATAGTATGAAAAAGCAGGATTAAATATATTTATCCAGTCAGATGGAGTAGGCATGTGTTTTGTGGGCCGTCTTTCAGGCTTGCTTTCATCATCCACAAGATCCAGTCCAACCACCTGTTCAAGCCGAAGACAATGATACTTCAGAAGCAAGTCTAAGAAAACAAAGACTAGGAAAATAACACTAAATTCGAACTTTAGACATCTGCAATTAAAGGTTAAAAGTTAACAGCGTTGTGCAACAAAGAATTGTGTAACATATTAACATTGTTCATTGTGAATCACAAGTGGCTCAACAATAACTAAGGTAAAATAAAATAAATCTAAAAGGAGAACAAATATAAGTGCTTTACTAAGAAAAAAGAACAAAATGACTCATTCTGCAACATAAACACACTACAGGCAAAATCCAACCATCAGATTCACAACATTGCATTTCTGGTTTTCTCTGTCATCCTAATCAGTTTAATAATAATAAATTGCTGATACTGAAATTTTTGCTTGAGACCCATGAGGAAAACCTATAGGACTTGTATCAAAATGCTAATAATGGATGGAAGCTGGCAAACCTGCTTTAAGAAAACATGCAACTGTGGATGTGAATCGGGATCAACAGTAACCTCAAATAAAGGCAGAAAGATGTTATCAAGGATGTTTTGAAATGAGGTCACAATTCCCATCTCCTTGTACACATTGTAAAGTCTTGGAACCTACATGACACAATTTCCACAACGAGAATAAGATCATTAAACACGCACACATGCACATAAAGCTCGTGCACAACAGTTGCATGGGGACAACCAAAAATGTACTGAGCTTATTTTTTTCCTCAATTGTGCTATTCTAAATGCTAGAGGAAATCCTATATTTCTGATGATTGAAGTCTTTATACTAAAGCATTAATTAATATCATTTCATGAACAACCTCTTTTGCAGTAGACAACTTCTATCTGCTTTATTTATTTATTTCTTTTCCTTGGGGTGTCATTTTAACAAATTCCCAGTCAAAGTAAATTAATTTCTGAGGCTCAAGACCCCGGTAAACTGAATGCCAATATATAATGGCATTCATCACACCAACTATTCAGCCCAATGCAATAACAATAATTAAAGCAAAAAACAAAATTATATGTCATCTATGATACAATCTGAAAATTATAGGGAACTAGGCATCAGAAATTGACTTTTTATGATATCTCAGAACTTCCATATTGCATCTCATCATAAATTCTCACAGAAAGAATTGACAATCCAAAGATTAAACTAGGTTCAATCTAACTTAATAAAGCTTTGTTTTCAGTGAACCAGGTTCTGTTCTCACAGAAAAAATAGAACAAGTCTGTTTATCATGTAGGAGAAGACGGTCAAACTTAATAAAGCTTTTCATCAGTTTTTTCAGTCAACTAGGTTGCTCTAGAAAGAGATAACGTTAGAATAATTCGGCTATTTGAGGTTAGTACAGTGACCCTTCCACATATAGGGTAATGTAAAATTTCATAAAAAGGCTCCTAAAGAAATACGCTACAATTTGCTGGCAAATTTTTGGTCCTTGACTTCTGCTCAGGCTAAAATTCAAGAGAATCTTTAGGAAGCAAGTATTATACATCTATCATATGAACACCACTGACCATGAAATCGAACTCACTGATATATAAAAGGGAAGACATGCATAATACTTTTTTTTACCTGAATCAACCAGACAACATTCTTACTGTACAGGCCATTGTTTACAATCCAACTGGCTAGTTCGTCCCACTCACCCATCTTTCTGCCATGTATTGATATTCGATATTCAGCCATCTGCACAAGAATAAGGCAACAGTTTCACTCTCAGAAGCTATTTAAAAGATTGAAAAGCAAACGAACATATATGGAGAAATATGCACCAAGAATGTCCTTTCAGCATATGTATTACACTGCAATAATAACTCAAAAGCTATACGTTTTAAAATTAAAAATCCCTGCAGCATATGTATTACAGTGAAACTATAATTCAGGCTCAGTACATTTCATAATTAATACAACGCACAATGCCATCCTTATAATTAATTCCACAAATGTACTTCTCTACTGACACTCTCCCATTTCTGTTTGCTGGAGTATAAGTGGAAACACAATCATCAGAAGAAGTGACAGACAAAAGTGAACGAGATACAATATAAACATGCAGTTAAAAATAAAATAAAATACATGCATACAAGTAGCACTTAATAGTAATGAGGAGCAAGAGAATAACTCATTGCCGCAAGTATCTGTAATTAGCCCTCCTTCATTTGGCAAATAAAAAGTAAACTAGCCAAGTAACACCCTCCTCCCATCCCCAAAGTAAAAGAGTGTGATGCATGGCTTCACATACATCAAGTATCCAACAGCAAATAAATCCACAAAAAGGTTATCAGGGACCCACTTGAAATTTACTTGTAGCCAGATCTGAAAAAACTTGCATAGTCAATTCAGCAAGGAAACGACCTGTTGAAAGCATTAAAAGTTAAACCAGAAGTTCATCAGCAGAAAATAACCAAACGTTCTGTGTGTCTAGAATAAGCAGCGTTAGCAATGATCTAATGACAACTTTCCAATATAGGTATCACTCAGTGCTGATATAATTTCAGTGGACATAGACTTGCAAATCACATCCTTCCTGGTAATACTTGCAATATCCCTTCAGCGTGAAAAAAAAGAACAGAATGTACCCTGTATGAGATTGTCGTGCTTCAGAAAGATCTCTCTTAATCTACTCTGACCACATGGATTGTACTTCAAATTAAACTTGTCAAATCGATGAAAGGTGCTTTTGTCAGCATGAACATCTAATAGGTCAACATTCAGATCATACCTGTCAATATTTTTCAAAAAGAATTCATCAACTTCAGTATGAAATAAATTGTAATACAAGTTATGAAGAGAATAGCGTAAATAATGGCCCAGAGAAATAAATATGCAAAACAGAAACATGTTCTCCATTCTTCTTATACAATCCTAATGTAGATATTTTTACCCAGTTAAATCCAAGCTCTTAAACACCTCTTTCAAGGTCAGATATGTTCCATCTCGGAATATAACAACCTGAAAACAAGTAAATGAATCTTTGTCACGACAGAAGTTACAGTATACAATCCAAAATTATTCCATTGCCAGTGGTCAAAATACTGGACCTATATTTAAATCCCCAAAACCCACCCCCAATTCTTATTACCTCTAGTAATGCATAGTTGTTCTTGGGAAAACAAGAGATAAACATAAAATTCAAAACAAGTGTTACCTCATCCGGTTCCTTCCTCAACTTGGATTTTATAAACCTCAAAAGATGTTTCTGATTCATGCAAGCTGAGTGATGAACATGTGTGTCAACTTTCCTAACATTATAAAAATCTCGATGCGGTGCACTTTTCTGAGCCAGGAATTCCCTGTCTGCATTAAGCATCAGATGAAGGTTGAACTTCTGAGGCAACATATGCCAAGAGGATTAGTTGAATTTGTTATTTCAAAATCAACAGAGTATAATTCATAGTTTATGACCAGAACAATGCATCAACCTGTTCTAGAAGAACAAGTCTATGGTGGCATAGAGTTCGGATATTCCCAGCTGCTATAACCTTAAGAATATGATGCAGGTCAGTGAAAAACGTTGTTGCATCAGCTACAGGGAAAAGTTTTTCTGTTGCTGGGAAAGAAGATGACCACAATTAGATTGAGGACAATATATTTTGGAATTGTACTAATTACTGAGGTTAGTATCAGCTAACTTCTTTGCATCTTACAATCTTTATTTGCATAAACATGAACTACTCCAGCTTCCATCTGAACATAGTACTGCAGCAATTCAGAAAAATCAAGTAGTAAGAAGCATGCAATTCAATAAGGGAACAGGAGAGATTTTTGGGCAGACAAAATCAGGTACAAAAAAGATATAGATATGCCAATTGACAAACAAGACTTACATCAGATTTCCCCTCAGGTGTATAATCAAATGGATTCTGTACTGGCTTTGGGGTACTAGGATCAGATATAATTTCCTTTTCCCACGGTGCAACAGCTTCTCGAAAAACATAACTCTTCCTCATTTCAAGGCACTCTTGTAGTGCTCGGTAGGCCTCCACTTCATCTGGAGATGGTGTCTCTAACACCAATCATATAACAAAAACATCAAAACCACAAATCTTATTGGCCAATACAATATTTTTAGATCAGGAATCGAATGTTTTAATTCAGATGAAATGCAATATGAAAGTTTTAAAGTTTAAAATAATAATAATAAAAAAAGAAAGTTAAACCTTTCAGATATAGGTAAAGATTCATCACCAAGGAATTCTAGAAAATACTGACAAGCAACCAACATTATTCAGACAAGGGTGTTAAGTTAAAATGATAAAAGACATCAGAAATAAAGGTATGCTCCTCTAGAATGCAAAAGAAGCTATCAGTATCAACTAGGAGAAAATATCATGTAAACTCCAACTGCTAAGGTCCAACAAACACCGAAAGGCATTCCAGCAGACTTGACCGATGCCCAAAACTGGATACATCAAAAAGGGTAGTGAGGGCAATACCGCCTGGGGAAATTGTCATTCGTACAAAAGTCTCTTGCTCTGGCTCTCTCCTTAAAATATCAGCAGCTACAGGGTGAGATTGAACACCATGCAGGTCTCCAGACATACTGTGTGAGCGAATCATGTTTGATGTAGTCACGGCCATTTGTTCACCCGTTGCATTGACATGATCAGCTCCATTCTGAATCATGGATTTACATTCAGAGCCCATATCTAGGGACACAACTAAAGTATAGGTTCTATAAAGAATGCAGTAATTAGAAAATTTTGCACATTGTATGCATTTAAAAAATCTGTGCTGGTTCTCATATTCTATACATGCAAATGAGAGAGAGAGAGAGAGACAGAGAGGGCGAACTTGAGTAAGAATTTACTATTAAAAACTGAACTCACCACATTTCCATTAGTTTGAAGATATGTAGTGTCTAGTTTAGAATTGTCAGTTACATTATCTTCATCATCCGAACCTTCTACACTTTCAAAAGCGCTTGCGCTAGCAACGGGTGATTTAGGAGAAGTAGGCCAAATAAGATGTCCTGCCCTTGTTGTTGAATTCACATTACCAGATTTTCCTGAAAAAAAGGAAGAAGAAGAAAAAGCTGAAGTTACCATTATCAAGCAGAATCATATCTGCGAATCAACTGAAAAAGGAAAAGGAATTAATAAAAGGAGTAACAGAATCTCTACAAACTGATGCAAAGAAAGTAAAGTTTGTTTATTTTTGTATAAATTCTCGGGGACAGATATGTCAAGTAATTTATCCACTTGCTTGAGTATAATTTATGAGAAAGTGCAAAGTTGATAATAACATAGTAGAGAGAGAGATAAAAACTAATAATTCACAAGACCAGATTTTAAATTTATTCAAGTTTTTTAATTTTTAGTTCACTATTTAATTCTTTTTCCTTTATTTGAGGGGGGGGGGTGCAGTTGCATTAATGTACTAAGAAACAAACAATGTAAGTTCAGGACAATACCATGTACAAAATCCAAACAAAATATGTGAACACAAAATCCAGATAAGAAATCAATAGCAACTACACCCACCTCATGTGAGGACAGAGACAATATAGGGTGCTATTGCAAACCTATTTATCAAAAACAAGTTCCATAAACAAATTCATTTCCCTTTCTCTTGCTGTTGCAGGAGGCTTATACCCACAGCAGAAACAGTTATCTTAAACAAATATTTCAATGCTTCAAAGGTAATAGTTCCAACATGCCATTTACTCCCAAAAACTATGTCATTTAATAATCTTCAACCAAAAGTTCCAAGTGTGCTGCAAAAGGTGGTATAAATTTGTTCACATTTACAAAGCCACAATTGTCTTAAATAAATATCTCAATGCTTCAAAGAGAATGGTTTTAAACATGCCATGTACCGCCTAAAACTTCACCACTTAATAATTTTCAATTAAAAGGTCCCATCGTCCTACAAAAGGTGATATCAATTTGCATATACAACACATTATATGAACTTGTGTACTAAAAGTGCATTTTGCTAAGAGCTAGGGCAGGCAGAAGGTTAAGAAATAATCCCTTATCAATCTTTCTTTTTTAAATTTTTAAGTAATTAAGCTTTCCCTTACAAACAGTTCTACATGTTCCTCAAGAATGACTGCCGATGTAGCCTTAAAAGAATTTAGCACATAAAATTTTAAACATGCAAGATAAATTCTTTGAAAATATTCCTGAATAGAATCAAGTTAAACGGTTTGGTAATGACTGCACACAATGATTTGCACAAACATCATGCAGATCAAGCGCTTTCTCATCAAGTTGTCAACTACAAATAATCTCTCTCAATCATGGCATTCTTCTGCTGCCCCAATTAACAATACTCAATGCCATCTTCCTTTGTGCCAATATGAGAAGATTAAAACAACCATGAAAAGTACCAACTCAAACTACAGAAGAAGATCAAGTATTTATTTTCTCTTCCAAAAAGTACATTCTATATGAAATAGCTAGTTTATTACTACCAACAGTGCCTAAGGAAGACTTAATAGCTAGTTTATCACTACTAATAAAAGTGTCTCACTACTATTTCATGACCAGACAAGGTACCAGTTCGTGTTCAGCTGAGCAGATATTACAGAAGGAGAAGGAAATTATGGGTGGTGGCATACAAGTGCATAATTGGGGTATTCAAATAATGTCAACAGAATTGGACAACAGCTTCAAATACAACATATAACATTATCCATGCACTTGGCCTGAACCCAAACATATGAATTTCAATCCATCTTGACAAATAGAATTCTCATTATATCAACAACCAGCACAGGAGTATCAGTACAAGCACTACAAGCACCGCAACCCAACTAAAGTGATGCATGTCATTTTATATATTGACTTAGTCCACTAAAAGACAGGTAGCAGCTTCCAGCCAAGTGGTGTTACTTTCCAAAAGTATATAGCAGCCTTCATTTACATATAAATACATCTATTCACCAGGAAAAATTAAAAAAGACAAAAATCAGTTCATTTTACCATTCAAGTTTCGCCCGACATATGCATACCTTCAGAAAGTGTACGAAGCCTCGGCAAATCCACCGGAATCGCATCCGCATTCACTGGACCATTCCTCCTCGCGTCCACATCGCCTACACCGTCGCCTCCGGAGAAAGTAGTCACGTCCGGCAATGATGCCGAACCGCGACGGTAATAACTTCCGTTCCCCTGCCTCCGCCTCCCAGAGGGATACTTCTTAAGGTGCTCCGGCGCGTCGCCGCCGCCGCCCTCATCCGCAGGCGCTGCGTCATCTCTATCCCTCTCTATCGCCTTCGCGAACTCAAGCAACTGGTTTAGGGTTTTCCTGTGCATATAGTACGCCGAGACCGCCACAAAAGACGCTCCAAAGAGTGCCGCCATTGCAAGATGCAGCGAATAAGTATCCATTTCGATGTATAGGTAGTGATACAGACAAGGTGCGTATAGCCGTATTTATTCGGGAATTTATGTGTGTTAAGTGCGTAGAGAAAATGAAAAACCCTACTAATTGAAGGCAGTGGAGAAGCCTGTTGTAGTTTATTTGGTCAGAGAGAGTGGAAAAGCGGCGAAGTGAGGGTATTTATAGACAGAGAAGTGGAGCAAAGAGCATCTCATTGATATTCCCTTGTTTATGCGGTTCTTCTACCCTTTTTGTGTGCTCCTTCTCGCGTCCTCTTTTGGGTGAAATGTAATCTTCACAAATTTGGGGTGAAAATTAAAATTACACATAAAATTATTAATAATAATTATTAAATTTGTTGTGTAAAATTTTTTTGTTGTGTTGTTGACTTCGTGTAGAAGATGTCCTGAATAAAATAAGAATTATCTAAAATTTGATAAGTGATACATAATTTTTTTTATAAAAAAAATAAGAAAAGGAGTAACCAGACGTTGGGATGGGGATATAAGTTTATAAATTTTTTAAAAGTGTTTAATAAATTTTAAAATAAAAGAGTTTACAAATTTTAAAAATAAAATATTTAGAACTTATAAGTTACTTGAAAATAAATTTATTTTTTTCAACTTATTTTTAAATATTTTATAAATTAATTTATTATATATATTAAAAATATCATAAATATTTTCGATTTTATTATATTAATGATATCTAAAAAATTTTATTATAATTATAAATTTTAACAAAATCTTATAAAATAATTTTACAAAACACTTACCTTAATAAACTAATAAATCCAAATAGGCAATAATATTGTTAAGACACGTTTGATGCGTGTGGGCATAATATTTGAATGTACGAAATTTTGAACATTTATAAACTATCTTTATATGTAATAGTTTAACTATTTAGATGTGTTCATTAAGTGAAAGAAATACTTCGAATGACACGAAATAAAATGATTGGAAACCCAAAACGGTAAGGCAAGTGAACGATGAACCGCTATGAATGAGAGCATAATCTTCTATTGCAATTTATTTTTATTAATGAGGCTCATTCAGTTATTTTATCTCAAAACACGTAAAAAAAAAAGTCGTGACTTTTAAATTCAGGATTTTATTAATGAATGTGAATATTTACATGAATAAATAATAAATTTTATTCATCATGTCTTTTATTCTGAAGAATTTCTCGCAGAATATAAATGTATTTTGTATTTTAATAGGAAAAATTAGCTTACCCGGTCAATGTGTTGGACTTGCTTTTAAACATGTGACGACTGTGCTGTTTGAAAATCGAAAAACAAAAAAAAAAAAAAAAATGAATTGTATTTTTCCATACGTTCTTAATATTAGGTAAAGCTAAAGATCGTTAATACCCAAGACAGAATTAAGGTGGACAAAGCAGGGAATGGCCTATAGAAGATCGCGTATTCGCCTTTTCGTTTAGAATTAATTTTTATTGAAAATGAAAATTACGTTTTACATATGTAAATTAAAAAATAGTATAAAAATAAATAATTTATATGTCTTATACTTAGTATTGTGGATAAAATAGTCTGCAATTCGAAGGATAATTGTGGATGAATGTGTTCCAAGCATTGAAGCATATATTTAAAAATTTGGTTTGGCTAAAAGAATAAATCTTAGATATTGCATAAATATTAACTTTTGTTTGATCAAATTCCATTAATAATACAAAAAAATATATATCCTAATATTTTGTGTTTAAATGCAATTTAAAAAATATAATAATTTAATTATGATATTGTTTTGTACGTAGTGTATTAAAATATGTGCGCGAGTTGCATGAATATATTAAAAAGAAAAAGAACGAAGCGACAGCATATCAGTGCTTCTTTTTGTTACCGGGAGTTTTATTAAAAGCGAGGGAATTGTTTAAGGTTTGGCACGCGAATGTACGGAATGTTTGTTTCTCAATTTTTATGGGTATGTTTGGTTTCTATTTGAATAAGAGGAAATTTATGTTTGGTTTGTTAAATTTTGGCGACTGAGAAAAATATTTTTTTATATATAATAATTATTGACTAATTTAGTAGTATATGTATTTATAAAGTAATAAAAAATAAATGTGAATAGAAAAAAATATAAGGACATGTAAGGTAAAATAAATATAAAATTATTAATTAATTATAAAATGTGAAAGAGGAATATTTTAAATTTAAATTTGAATAAAATTTATATGTTAAGATATTTGGCTTGTAAGATTTTTTAGTTGCGGCAAATGTGTCAAGGAACAGAGCCCGAGCAATTTCATGCAATCCAAATCTACTAAATTCAAACACATAATCCAATAAAAATTTTACTTAAATTTCAATTTCAAAATGACCTCTTTATCACATATACACAAAATAATTAAAATTTAATTATATTATACTTAATCACTATTAAATCAATTTTTATATAATTGTGATTTTGCATTCTCCTTCCTCGCACAAAAATTAAATAAAAACATTTTTTTAATCATAATGAAATTTTTAAATAATTTATATAAAAATACTATGTGATAAAAAAATATTTTACCTTATTTTAATATCAACTAACAATTGTATCATAATGTTTTATAACTAAAATATAATTTAAAAATAATGATAATTTTATTATAATATTTTTATGTATATATAGTATATCTACAAACGTGTGTGTATAGAAAAATAATTACTCTGTTTAACTTATTATATATTCATTAACAAGGTAAAAGAAAATTTAGAAAAACACTTGAAATCGTTAAAATCAATCATTAACGACATACTTGGAAATACAATCAACGACAAAAAGGAAGTTAATATTTTAAGCTCACCTTTAATAGTATGTAGAGACACACTCTCCCTTTATATACAGACAGACACGCACGTATTGTTCAAATATTATTCCATATCCATACTATCCAATTATAGTTAAAAGTCAGTCTTTTGTTGCATAATGTATGATTTTTAAAAATATCATTATAAAAAATGTTGAACTTGTATTAAAATATATGTAAAATAATAATTTCACAAGAGTAACTAAATTTCAACACCTATTCACTCGAATAACTCATCTACTTAACCTTTCCTCCATTCCTCCTCATTTTTCCTTCTTTTGCAATCATTACTATGGCATTTATAAAACTTTATCCTTTTTTTCTACTCTCGTAGCTCATCCACCTTTACATTTTCATCTATTTCAAATTTAAAATTATAAAATTTTAATACGATGATAAATAGAATTCATCATAATAAGATAAATTCTAGTTTATCTATATTTTTCATTAAATTTTTCTTATAAATAAATATTATTTTTTCTTATTATTGTTATTATGTATATTACAAGTTCTAATTATTTCACAAATGTAGTGAAAGCGCCTTATCACTATTTGTATATGTATAACACTATAAATTCAAATAAATTAAAAATTTAAAATATCTCCATTTGAAAGCAACTCCGCTGACCAGTATGGCCATGTTTGTTTCCAAAGAAAAGATTGTGATGTGCTTCCGCTTTTTCTATCTTAATTCCAACCAATTTATGACCTTTTATTTACAAGCGCTTTACAGTTTAAGTTTTTATTTATTCATGGTATACCTTCTCGCTGTCTTAAAAGGGCAAAACATGTTTAAAATGTGACTCTAAAACTGCACCCACTAGAATTACATATGACTTGGTAATTTCTATTGTAAGAGGACCCAACAGATGGTTCGAGCTGGTAATTAACATACTGTTGGATTCCTTAAAATACTTATGGAGTGCCAAAATATCATAAATTGGGTGGAGAAGACAAAGTTGGACAGCTATGGCTACTATAACAATGCACCCACAGGGCAAGATGGCCCAACCTGATCTTGACTGGCGAGGCATCAACCGTCATTTTTTCACTATATCTGTCAAACACGTGTCCGGATTATTAGCTCAGTGATATTTCACATATACATTTCCATTTTATTTTTGACAATAATAGAATTTGGTAGCCCTATAGCATCGGAAAAAGTGGCGAATTCCAATTAAAAAAAATCACGTTTGCAGATAGAGTTTTCGTGGAAATACATGTCAACATAATTTGAACCTCGGAACATAGAATGGAACATGCGAAAAGATAATCAAACTTTGTAGTTTGTGCAACATAATATACTATACGTTTAAATTTTTGCCTAAATTTAAATTTTAAAATTTTTTCTTATATATATATATAACTATTTATTTTTGAATTATTACATATACTTACAGTAAAAACAAGAACTTGTATATACACATACAGTTATATTTATATTAAAATTTTATAACTAAATGTACTATTTATCTCCATTAACTATAAAATTATTATTGATACATTTATTGAAACAATTTAGTTATTGCAAATTCTGGTTAGATTAAGACTTTACATTGATGATTTTTCAAGGTGTTCAATTTCTTGTAGAAAGTAGAAATAGATTTTTATAGATCAATATTATTAAATATTTGAAATATTAAAAGAGTTTGGAAAAACTTAAAAAATACCTAGAAGAAAAGTTGGATCAATCTTGAATGATTGTGAATAAGTATCAAGAAGTTTAACTATTTTTAGAATTGGCAGAACTATGCCCACAATAAGGTTAAAGTTGGTTGGAAACCGATTTTGAACGTGAAGTTGATCCAAAGAGACATCTAGGTTGCAATATCTAAGATTTGTCGACTATAAATATTAGACGACAAGTCAAGAAAGAAAGAGTTTGCACTTCTAAAGAGTTCTACGAGAGATGTGAGATTTTATTGATAATTATATTTATTTATATCTGTAATTTTGTGTTAAACCACATAAATTTTGAGTGAGAAATTTTTTGTGGCGGAAAGTTAGGTTTAAAAGTAGATTTATGTGAAGTTCAAAATGTAGAGATTGAAATTTTAAGTATCCAACTAGTTGTAAACCTAAAAATTAAAGTAATGGATTTGTGATTAAGAATTGATCTTTATTTCCATTATTTTGTTGAAGTTAGTGGAAATTATTATCTAGCAAAATGCCCCCACATATAAGAGCGCATCTTTGAACCGTGCTATAAATATAAACATTGATGTTCAATTTTTAATTTTTGCAGGCGCGTGCAAGACTGTAACAAAACAACTTCGGCATTCTATTGGCCTGCTTTTGTTATCCTCGTTGCCAGCACTGTCATTACAAATTTTCAGTTTTAATACAACCACCAAATATTTACCCTTACAAAACATATCTCCCATCCATAGCCAATTACCCTACTTGATTTAGAAGAAAAGATCCCACCCCAAAATATAAAATACGCAGGGTATAAAACTGTCAGCAGCATGAGGATAATGGGTCCAATCATGAGATGCTCATGTTTAGTGTATGCGTTTCGCAGTGGGGAAGGTAGCTATTCTTCATTATCTCAATTCTCAACTACTGTAGAGTATGTGCCACGCTTGCTGATATTGGTGCTATTATGCATAAACAATGCTGTCTTTTCAACGCAAAAAGTTCAAAGCCTCAGGGAGATGGACAGTTTGTTATTCACGTAGGTTGGATACCAAGGATAAGAAGAACTAAAAAAGCTACCCTTTTCGGAATATAATGCCATGCCACAAAAAAGTCTGTACGAATTTTGGGAGTGCTTCTTTCATTTCCTGCTGTCTGCTTTTTCTTTATGCTAAGTGAATTTAAACTTTGTATTTTATTGTTCAGTGGTGGAGAAAAAAAATACGGAGCCGTGAAAGCTCATGGCGAAAGATGGGCGTGAAAAATGTGCTTGGTGCCTTGGCACGTGGATATCATTTTTCGCACCTCAATATCCTTCGATCACCTTCTATTTTTGCAATTTTGTGACAATCCCTACGCTCAATTCTCAAAAAATGAAACGATGATATCCTGTCAAATCACAAGTGTGTCGTTGAGGTCTATTTCTTAATACACGAAACATAAACACAAGTTGGTGGATGCCAACTGGATGTGTTGAATATTCTAATTCGTTTTTCAAAATAAAAAGATAAGAGAGTTAGTGGAATTTTAGGATTATGCCGAAAGGAAGGAAAGATGCTCCGATTGTTGCCATACATGTGTGATTGTTGGCCCAAGTAGTTGCGTCATTTTGGCCAAAATAAAATTGGTAGCTATGCATGGAGGAACTGGCGTATAATTTGCTGGGTCGGGGATTCTAGGGAAGTTTACGTTTGTTGGCATCTGTGTCGAATATCCCAATATGCTTGGTGGCTTAATTAGGAATCCAATTCCCTTGATTGAGCAAAGGAATCTATGTTAGCTGCTTATTACTTAAATTATAAGATAATGAAATATGTGGTTTGTATTTTGGGATATTAATTCGAAGCAGGCATAGTTTCATATAGTGATGGTTATGACCTTAAACTGATGAAATAAGGCCGCAGTCTTATCACAGTTGTAACTAAGGCTAGAATTAATTTTTTAATATTGGCATACCTAATTTCTAGCTCATGCAAGATTTTGTTAACATAATACATAAGGTGTTGCTACTGTTCGTGCTTCTTTACCAACACTGCACTTACCGCATTGTCCAATATAGCCAATTATACGAATAATGTCTTCTCGTCCTCTGGCTTCTTCATAATAGGAATGTTGGATAGGCAGGCTTTCAACTCTTCAAATGCCTGTTGGTAGCTGTCATTCCATTGTAATTCCTGCGCCTTCCTCAATATCTTAAAAAAGAGGAGGCTCTTGTCTGCTACTCTTGAGATGAAGTGTGATAAAATGGTGATCCTTTCTGTCAATCGTTGGACCTGATGGATGTTGATTGGGGTAGGCATTTTTTGAATGGCTTTAATTTTCTTCGAGTTGGCTTCGATGCCCTTGTGTGTAGAAAATGACCCAGAAATTTTCTACCTGCTACACTAAATACACACTTGGTGGGATTAAGTTTGAGGTTGTGACTGCTGAGGATAGAGAAAACCTCTTACAAGTCTTTAACATGATCGCCCTCTTTCATTTTTACGAACATGTCGTCTGCGTATACCTCTATATTTCATCCCAATTGTTCTCGAAATAGTTTGTCCACCATCTATTGGTAAGTTGCCTCGGTATTTTTCAAGTCGAACGGCATGACATTATAAAAAAAATGTTTCAACGAGGATAATGAAACATACCCTCTTCTTATCTTCCTCTGCCAAGTAGATTTGGTAATATCCTTGGAAAGAGTGTAACATGGAAAGCAACCTCATTTCTGCCGTAGCATCCATCAGTTGATCAATACAGGGCAAAGGATAGTAATCCTTGGGACATGCTTTGTTGAGGTCTCTGAAATCTACGCACATTCTCCATTTTCCGTTGGCCTTTGGTACAATTACTACATTAGGTAGCCATTCAGGAAATTGGATTTCTTGAACCTGTTCTGACTCTAGCAAGTTGTCCAACTGTTTCTTGATGATTTCCACTTTCAGGGCATTAAACGATTGTAGCTTTTGTTTAACCGGTCTGTGAGTCGTATCGATGTTTAGTCTGTGTTTGCTATTTTTCGATCAACCCCCATTAAATCTACCTCAGAAAAGGCGAAAACTTAACTATTTGCCCTTAAGAAATCTACAAGTTTGTCCCTTGCGAGTGTTGGCAATCTAGATCCAATATGGGTCATGGTCTCTTATCTCCTAGGATGTAATTTGATAGACATTGTCTCCTCGATAAGCTCCATAACCCTTAAGACCATTTTGCTGGACTCTGGCCTCCCACTTGGCTCGTAATTTTTTATGGCGTCCACATAATACTGTCGTGATATCGCCTAATTTCCTCACGCCACACCTATGTTCCCATCCGAAAGTGGGAACTTAATGACTTGATGGACGGGGGATGTTACTGCCTAGAATGCAGCCAGTAGAGGTCCTCCAAAAATGATATTATACGATCCCATTGAATCAATGACAAAAAATTCCACCATTCGAGTTTAAACTGAGCTTTCCTTCCCTAGGGTGATAGGCAATACAATCTTTCCTTTATGGTGCACCGATTCTCCAGAAAATCCATACATAGATCGACCCACAGGCTGTAAATCTTTATCTGAGAATGCCCTTTTTACAAATGCCTCTGCTGATAGGACATCTACTGAACTTGCCCCATCTACAAGGCAACAAGTCCCACTTCATAATTGGCTACTATAGCTATGATTACCAGGATGTCGTGGTGGGGAGTTCAGATTCCGTGAAGGTCCTCTAGTTTAAACCTGATGGTGCTCTTAGTTGGTTTTTTAGAACCAACCTGATGGTTTTCCTTCACCCGTGACTGCCCTGACAAATGATTTTTTAGAACGATTAGATAAGCCCCCAGTAGATCCTTCTAGAATAACATGAATGTATCCTTTTTTTAATGGCTCAACTTGGGGCTATCCAATCTCTTTCCCTTTCAATAGTTGCTCCTTTCGAGCGAATTCTTTGAGATGACCCTTTCTCATCAAAGCCTCTATATGCCTCTTTTACTTGCCACAATCCTCTGTGATATGTCCAAACTTGTTATAGTATTTGCAATACTTGCCTCCATGAGAGTTTTGTGGTGGATCTTTGAAGGAAAAGGGCCATCGGAACATATCCGTGTTCTAATAAGTGTGTAGTATGCGCTCTTGAGTGACCCTAAGGGATGTTAGGGTAAGATCTCGACGCTCCCTACCAGTCTTCATATCATCTGGCCTAACTCATTTAGGAGGTTGCTGACCCTCTACCCTTTCCTTTCGGCCTTCTCCATATTGATATATTTCTCAGCCCTTGCCAAGGATTCATTGAAATTCTTAGCCGGCCTCTTTGCCAAAGATTGGAAGAACTAACTGTCCCTTAGGCCCTAGGCGAACACACTTGCCAAAACCTCCTAGGTTGTTGAAGGTGTGTCAATTGCCTTTCGCATGAATTTTCTGACGTACTCCCGCAAAGGCTCTTCAATGTTCTGTCTTATGCTAAACAGTGACGTCAGTGTATTTTCATATCTCCCTGAGGAAGATGATTAAACCACCGCTGAACTGTTCCACCTAATGTGGTGAGGAACACTTAGCACTTGATTGCATATGAATACTGATGCAAAAGAGCTTGGTGGCGAAATCGGAACAAATGCTCCATTGGGTCAAAGGTATAATTATATTCCGCCATAGAAGCATTACGAAAATTTGTGGGGAGTGGTTCACCTAATATTTCCTGAGAAAATGGTAACTCTTCTTAGGGAGGGTTGGGTTGGGTTTGTTTCTCTGTCATGGACCTGCACACCTCGTTTCTCCTTGCCTTAGGCTTTTCCTTCAGGTTAGACTCATTTTGAAACTCCATTGGGAATTGACTTTTAGAATTTACCAAGTTGGCCTTATCCTGGTTATTTTGCCATGCTGAATGAGTCCTGAAGGCTGTTTGCATCACTTCGTTAATCAATGCTTAAAGCTGGGTCTTCGAGAGGGTAACTTGCTGGTCGGCTTCTTCTTCTATGTTGACTAGTAGGGTTTTTCTTTTTCGATCCCACAGATGGTGCCAAAGTGATGATGGATTATTACGCAAAATAATATTAGGATGGTACTGGAGAAATTACATAGTTCAGCCAAACAGCCTATGTCAGCGGGAAAGAAATAGCTTTTTTTTTTCTTTTTTTTTTTATATCCCTTCTTGTATACAGTTTTCTTCTATTTATAGGCTAGCCCAAGCTATCCCTACCATAATTATACTGATAACGGTTTCTCCATGTTCACGTAACGGCTTATTCCTTGTTTTCGCTCCTAGAACGTGCAACCTCCTATAAATGTCTGCTTGTTTGTTTTCGGGAGCTGCCTAACTCCCGTCGGACCGATAGGCTCTTTCTCAAGCCTTCAAATCCGTCTAATATGTTGGGTCGGTCCTTCGCCTACCTAAGTCAGTCCTTCGCCTGCCTGGACAATCCTTCGCCTGGCCAGTATCCCTTTGTGGGCCTAACCCAATAGAGCTTCGCGCATCACTTTATTTTATTATATTAACATTTTAATAACTTTAATGTAAAATTTAATTATTTCTATTGTTTAAATTATAGTAATTTGATAATTTATATATAAATTTGCATATTACTTGTTTACATTATTTGAACAAAGATTATTCGCATAATGATGTGTGTGTGTGTACTCCTTTTGCCAACTTTAGATAATGTGATTCCCCAATCCCCCATCACTGTGGGCAAGCAAAGACTACTACGAAGAAAACTTTTACCAGTTCCACAGAATAGGGTTACTTAAATTGCCATTTCAGACTAAATTTAATTGAAAAATGAATAATAGTTAACTGTGTCGCATCATAGAAATTTGCAAAGGTCAAAATTATAGCTCCTATGTGCTGAATTTGTTTTTCCCATGTATTGCTTTAACTCGTCAACGTAGCTACCCTGATGACGATACTAATTAATTTATTGGCGACATTATAAACTCACACTGTTGAGTGTCGAGAGTACAAACACTGGCCCATGCAACCAAAGCTAGCCAAGATCACAAGACATAAAATACGTGATTAAAGATCTTACATACCAGCCTATTGATACATTTCTAAATATGCACATACATGTTCTCGACGAATTAATTGTTCATCTGGAGGAGGTTCTGAACTCGGATTCATTGATCCGAATGCCTTACTTGGCGGCACGGTGGGCGCCCGACTTGTTGGTGGTGCTGAGGCCACACTCCCATCTCCTAATACCCTTCTCTCCTGATCTGCTCCTTTCACCACATCTGCCTGCCTCGTCTCCCTATCTTCTGGTACCCTTCCGTCCCCAGCTGCTCCTTCCGGGTTTGCCTTCCTCGGCTTCTGCCTGCCACACCACCACCTATGCATGCATGCATCACATTCCAACAAATCTACCCTCCGAAGGAGAGACGAATACAAAATAGAGAAGAATATATGTATCTACCTTGAGTGAGGTGCTCCTGGGCTTCGAGGCTCTTGCCATCGGTGCCGTCGGGGCCCACTGTCTCTCCCTGCCTGGCCCTAGCGTCGTGTTTAGCTTGCTCCTGTTCTGACGCCATTCCTCCACTTCAATATTTTTAACAATCTTTATTACTCTTACTACAAGTACATAAAATAAGTAAGCAGCTACGCATGCAAGTGTGAGGGCTTTTGTACATCCGTAGCTGGGTGCACGAAAGTGGAGCGTCAGGGGTGATGTGTGAAACGTCAGAAATAGGAAGGTTGACAGGTGGACGTGACGCGGCCGACGAGTGGGGAACGAGACACTTCATTGTGACATGCACTCTCTTACTCAGCCTCACGACCCTGGAATTACAAGACACGACAGGGCTGCATGCTCGGTTTAATTCGATTCCTACCTCACCATGTGGAGCATTGAATATTGACTTCGGCAAAAGACATCCAAATGGAACTGTTATTAAGGAATGGGTGTTGGGCTGGGTCCAAATCCTTAGCAGTTAGTTATTTTAGCCCCAAGTTTTTAGTCGTCGATATGAACTTGACATTATTTAACTTTAATTAATTACGGATACTATAATTGTAATAATGTAATTAAAAAATTAAAGAATAAATGATTGTATCAATTTTTCTTTTATAAATATTTTTTCACAGTAATATGCAGACGTGTGGTAGCTGGTCGAGCGATTAAATTAAATTTAATAGTTTTAGAGATTAAACAAATACAATACGAGTTGGGGAGTTGATGGTCCATCCATTTATAAATAAATCAAATGAACAGTCAAAGAAGACGAGTACATTCAATTTTCAATTAAACGACAATATTTTATCCTCTATTAATGGAAGTTGAAATTTCATTAAATTGATATCTATGCTTATTTACATTCTACATGAAATCTTCAATTAGGAGAAATCTCTCTCCTATGGGTTCATATTTGCCTTACTTTTGTTATGTTTTCATCCAGACGCAATTAAAATATCAATAGTTAACTAAACATATTGCAAAGCAATGATATATGTTGTTTTATATATGTGGGATTCAAATTTTAAATCATCAAATTTTTCTGTCACACTGGAAACTTTAGGAAGAGCTTGAAGCTAACCAATATAAAATAACAGAATTGTCGTCAACCACTTACAACATACATCCTGTTCAAATTGTTTATATATATATTCGCATACGAAATTTGAAACAATGACCTGATCCAATCAACTATAGAGAACTCCTTTTGCTTAATTTATCTGATTGTCACTACAAGAAAACAGCTGAATTGGAATGTCATTTTGAAACTACTTTTCTGAAATAATCATTCCAAATTAAATTTAGAATAACTTTGGAACGGTATTTTTACCGTTCCCAAATGCAGCTTTCCAAATTTTTGGGAACAGTTTTAACAAACTGTTCCAAAAACTTGGAACTATCTATAAAAGCCATTCCAATAATTGGAATGGTCAAAATAAGCTGTTCCAAATTTTTGGCACGGTTATAATAAATCGTTATAAATACATTCTTAGGCTATAGTAGTTGGATCAGCTTTGGAATGGCTTTAGAATGAAATTTTGGAACGGCTTTTGTTGGAATGAGTTAGAAACTGTTTTGATACAGAAATAGTGAAACGGCTTTGGCACGAAAGAATTTTGGGACTACTTTGGCACGACATATTTGGAATGGAATTGGAACGGTGTTTTTTTGGAATGGATTTGGCGCAGAAGAGTTTTGGATCAGATTTAGCACAGAAGTAATTTAGAATTGATTTGCCACGGTTTAATTTAGAATGACTTTGGCACGGTTACTTTGGAAAGGATTTAGAATGGTTTTTTTGCCAATGTATTTGAATAAATTAGGATCATTTTTGGCACAAATCTAAAATGATTTTTGCATTTTTGGGTAAAAACACAACACTATTTATTAATATTTGCCAGGAATTTCTAAACAATAATTGTCATAAATATTTTTTTATCTCTATTTTTGCATCAAATAAAATATAGAAACATACAGCCATTATATGAACCCATTATCACAAACAAATGAATTCAAAAACTATTCCAAAAATATCAAATGTATTAGAACAATAACATGACATAGAGAAGAATAAGACACTAAGTGATATGGCACACTACTCATCCATGTCAAGCCTCTCATCATCATCATTTGCATCTTGATTTGAAGATTGTAATGGCCTGCCAGGAGTGAAAGTTTTAGGGTAGTTTGCGTTAACCCACTTCAATAATTGATTCAATTGTGCCTCATTTTACTCAAGCCTCTCATCCGCACTCTTTCATTTATCCTCAGCAATTTTCAATTTTTTTTCTACTTGAAATAGTTTTTGCTCCATGTTGGGCAACTCTAAAGCAAGTGAGAAAGTTTGTGAGGTGGATCCCCTACAGAAATTGTGAAAATTCTTAGCTTCTGATTCCATGCCTGGCAGTCGGCCTTTCTTAAAGTCACCAAGGGCCGTGGCCACAACATTGCTACTAAATGAACTGTAAGATGATCCCTCTTGTGTGGTTGGATCATTGAAGTCTATGGCATTTACTTCATCTAGTGCTTTCGTGATATTCTCCTGTATAACAATTTATCTTTATAAATAATGAGAATAAATTTGGAGATATATTAATGCATACTATGTGAAAGAAAAAATACTGAGTTACTGTTTGAGTTTGTACACGAGGGCTTGCCCAATTCTTAGATGTAGTCTTCTAAACCTTGGAGTATAACTCTAATTGATTTGGCGGTCTGCCCATAGTTGCCTCCTACGAAGGCATAATATATGATTTTAAGTAATGAAATCATATGAAATGTCATGTAATGGGGAAATAATATCCATTGACATTTTAAAGTTAATGACTAACCATTCAGTTGCTATGAGCAGTAATGGATATCGAAACGCCTTGGTAAATGGTGGAAGCTAACACCTCATTAACTAGTCAGCTATTTTTATTTTTTTCACTAGCCTCAGGAAATGATTCTTGTACCCACTCATTTTTCATCTCTTCCCAATGCTCTTGAGATATCCATTTGGATTTTCTCTCTGAAACTCTTGCACGGTGCAAGTGCTTCCGTAAGAGCTCATAAGCTTTCTTCTTAAAATTCTTCTCAATTGTAGTCGTGCCCGCAGGGTTCCATACAAATTCTGCCTATTGCTGTCAATATTTTATACACAATCGCATGTGAAAGCCACTTCATGTACGAATAATAAAAATTAGATAATCGACAATATACAATCATGTTTCATCTAATTCATCCAATAAAGATGGCGCAAACATCATAGTAACAATATTTAACCAATGCTAAGTAATAACCACAAAAGGTATGCAGTAATTAATCAATCATACTATTGAATTTGTTCAAACAATATATATATATAACAACATTTATGACACATCCAAGCGAGTATGTTAAAAATGATTCATTAATTAAATGCGCGTCCATAGTAGAACCCATAGGGGACCAAATACAAGTGCCAATCTATTATGGAAAACTACACCAACATAGAATGGGTTATATATATAATTTTCAAACTTATGAAATATACAAAAGGCCCATAGTACTTGTTTACTAACCTTAAATAGATGAAACTAAAACTTTTTGGTATCGAGCTCGACATCCTTAAATCAAACCCAAGATCCATTATAGTGGTCAAATATAACCTCCCTTATATAATTTATTACCTCCTTATATGTACTGTGAAAATCATTTTATGCTATAATAAAACTCTTGTAACATACATTGATGAGTATAAATGAAATATATATACAAACTGGAAAGTTAACGAGGTTATGTGCATAGGCCCCCCCATTCTCTAATGAGATGCTTCCGATGGTTGCATATTTGGGGTTGCTTCCACAACAGTGTGTTCTTATTGGGCACTAGAGGCTAATGGCTCATTAAAAGGAAAAGGGCAAAGAAAATTATTATGTGGGGGAGACTGTGTTGGTGAGGGTGGCTGTACTTCAGAATCTTTTGAAATAAGCCTAGATAGAGGGAAGTTACCTCGACTTGTGCCAAGTCTTCCACCAGTAGATTGTGACTTTTGTCCATAGCCCTTTGAATAAGCACCACGTGTCATCTTTCAAAAATTAAATGAATAAGTAATAACTTCAAATTATATGTGAAAACTATGATTTGAAAAAAAAAATTACTTTAATGCATGTACATTACAACCTTTGTTTATCAATTTCTATAAAGTACAAAATATAGTCAAATATGACTATATTTTTAATTGGTCTAAACCATGTTTGTCAAACATTATGTAAGAGCCTTGCAAAAAAATGGGTTGAAATGCTATTTGCAACAATAAATGAGTATAACATCAAACAAAATATCATTCCATGAGAAAAAGCAATCAATGTACATGTTCATAAAATGCATTGTAAAGTGTCTAAATATAAACATAATATTTCATACTACTATTCCCATATGTTATTTGGTATAAAAATGAAGAATATACCATTCCAGACAACAAAAAATACCATTCTAGACAACAAAAAATCGGCGGCGCCTTTATCGTCACGACGAAGAAAACAACGACCTAATCCGATCGTTGTGACAGCCACGACAACAGCCATCGCAGTTTGCTGTCGTCACAATTGTAATGACGACGGTGGAAGACAGCAGCTCTAGAACAATTTGGAGTCGCCGTCGTCCATGGTCGTCATGACGATCGGGCAACGATGGGCCAAAAATGCACCGTCATCTACATCGTCGCGATCCCAAAAAAAGACGCCGTCGCACTTGATCGTCGCAACAGCGACATCAGTGTTGTCTGATATAAGTTTCATTTTCTTTCAAACTCTCTCATTCTTCTCCAAACTTTCTCATTCTTCTCCAAAATACTTCAATCCTGCTCGATTATTAATCATCTTCAATTAAGTCTTGCATTCACCCCGTAAACAAGTAAGTTTTGTTACATTACTTTAATTTGAAATTTATAATATTTATCCCCTCTCCCAATTGAAGTTTAGTATGACATTGAATAGTATATTCCGTTTATGGAATTTGTTGATTGATTTGTTGTGCAAAATGTTTGGATTTGTTTGTTAATTTATATGTTTGGACTATTGGAAGTTGAATTGCATATAAGGTGTTCGATAAATTACCAACGTTGATAATTAGCAATGTTGTGACATTTATTCTAAGTAGTATTTATATGATGATAATTGAGAATATTGTGCATTTGATTTGTTGTATTAAATGTTTAGATTTGGAATGATTTGATTACAACAAAGCCATTATAACTTGATTTGCATATAAGGTGTTAGATGAATTGCCTAAAAGATGGAATCTTTGTTTTTATGCCACAGTTATGTTAGGTTGACTAGTATCAAATATTATGTTTATGTTGGAATTTGTCATGTTAGTGAAATGTTGACTTGTAGTGAGATTTGACAATATATTGATAAAATTGTAATATTACAATTGAAAATGTGATTGTTTTACAAGGTAATAGCATCTAAAAGAACCCGAGATTCACAATCATCAAGGTCGTATGATGGGACAACCTTTGTATAGGAGGAGGCAAAGGAAAAATATGATTTTATCATAAAAAATCAAAGTTTCATGCTTAAGCGAAGGATAGTTCAGGTAATGTGACACCACCACTTTTACCACCCAATCATTAATGCTTTGGGTTGGTGGCAATTCACTCAAAAGCCTGAGCATCCCGCAATAAAGCCTGTGGTTAGGGAGTTTTACACAACCATGGAAAATATCATACTAACTGAATTTAGGTGTGAGGCGTTGATGTTAATTATGATGCAAGCACCATAAATTGGGTGCTTGGAACACCCCATAGAGAACATAGTGTGAGATTCAATCAGCTCTTAAACTTAAACAACCCGTTGGCTGAAATAGCTGGGGAGTTATGTCCAGACAGAGTCCAGTAGACTGAGCTTTCGGTGCGTAGTACATTTCGGAGCGTTTTGGGTTAAATGACATGGCCTACACATGGTGTGCTAACTACTCGAGATAAGGCCATTTACGATTATCAGTGCATGATGGCCACTTATAGTGCAGTGGGACCTATGCCAGCATGACCTCATCAATTCAAACCTACCCCATTTCCCGTACCCCAGCAGCCGCATTCACTTGAGGATGTAGCACCATTTACATTCGTGGACCACACTCCATCAGGAGATGAGGGTGGTTATTAGTGCATATTTTTATGTTTCATTTATGTATTTTGAATGACATCTAAATTTATAATGAACTTTGAACTTTGATATTCGTTGTTCCATTTATGTATATTTGGTATAAACTTTGATCTTTTGTTGTTCTGTCAATGTATATTTGGTATGTACTTTGATATTTGACATCTAATTTTTAACAAAACTATGGTGACAAGCCTTGTAAACATGACAAATATCTAAATTTAAAATTATATTTAAATATACAAAAGTCACTAATTTTGACTTGTTAGTAGGAATGATTACACATCACCTCTTTCTTTAGAATTACCAAATTCACTACCACTAGGTGAGATGCCTGTCAAGTTATCTCTAAAACTATCAGTTGACATATTACTATATATATCGGCCTCCATATCCTCGTGTGAGTCTACATGCAATCCAATACCTGAAGGGTTATGCAAAAGAGTAACATCTAACTATGTTGACGACGCTCTGTACATGAATTCATTCTCAGGTTGAAAAAGGACATCACTCCACTTCACTTCCACAGTACTTTTAGCCTTGGTCTTGCACGCAGTCACTAATCAACTCTGTTCCTTTTCGAACTAGGGTATCCTACATAATACACTTGAATAGCTTGTTGAACAAGCACAAATTGGTCATTTATCTTATAGATACGTGATAGATTAACATCAATTATGCCGTACTTAGGATGTGTTTTTTGCCCTGTTATAGGGTTAACCCACTAACACTTGAATGGTGTGACATAAATATTTGATAAGTTATAGTATTGAAACTCTAATATTTCCTCCAATAGTCCAAAAAATCATATTCTGTGTCATTGTAGCAGGATGATTGAATGCAAACACCACAATTCATTGTTGATTTGTCTTGGGCGTGGTCAAATGTGTAGAATTTAAATTCGTTTACCATATATTCTAAATAGGATGTGACTCGATTTCTCGAATCATATGTTAAACTCCTCATTAACCAATCACTTATAATGCTACTTAGATTCAGAATCTGTTTCGAAGTAGATACTTTAGCAACAATATATGCTATATAATGATTAAACTCAATATTTGTGTAATTATGCTTACATATGTTTTAAACCATGGGAGGAACTACTCCGCTACAATCTTGTCCATGAGGGGATCAGCTTCGTCATACTGGGAAATAAACAATCTGCTTCAGGAAACAGTATGTTAGCTCAGTGGCAAATCATAGTTCAAATACAATTATATTTGTGCTATACTATGCGTACCTATAGATTAGTTCAACCTCCAAACATACTATGTGTATTTATAGATTGGTTCAACCTCCAAACAGTTTAACAAAACATATGTTTTGTTGCATGCTTCTCAAAAGTAGTGAGATAACGTGGAGGCCTACAGTGGCATGGTTGATTAGGATCATTGAAAATGGAGAAAGATGCAATTGAAGAGGGCATAGCTCGTGGGTCATTACGGACTGGCTTATTTCTTTTTATTGAACAGTTGATTCAAAATAGTATGATGTAAATGTAACTATTTCCTTCATAACATATGCTTCACACGTTGAAACTTCAACACGTGTTTTGTGCCTTACTTTTTTCTTTAGGGTTTAAAGGAATCTGCTAAGAAAATCAGTAAAATCACCTTTATCTTCATCAAATAGAAAATGGATCAAGTATATTTGGACACAATTTTATGTACAAACAAGCCTCTCAAATGGATACATCCATTTATGTTGCACTATCTCACCAATCCTCACTTTATATGGCAAATGAATAACAAAGTGCTCCATTGAGTCAAAAAATGATAGGAGAAAGTTTTTTTTAAGGTTGCAAAGTAAAATTAGGGCCTTATCCTCCAACTCTTATAGTTGACTAATGTTTTGTATGGGTAAGCAAATTTGTTGGAAAAATAAATTCAACTCAGTCAATGCATTTCACACAAATCTTGGTAACAGCTCTCTAAATGCAATAGGAAGTAGGCGCTTCATAAACACATACGCATCGTGAGTCTTCATACCATGTAATTTCAGTTCTATTATGTCAACATACTGTCTGAGGTTTAAAGCATACCCATTTGGAAACCTTAGTCGCATAAGCTACTGACATATCATACGTTTCTGATCTCAACTAAGAGTGTATGTTACTTTAGGCTTAGGCCCATCACTTTCTGGTGGAACTACAATCTCTAGTCGATCACAGCTCTTATCCATGTCTTTACGGCCATTCAAGATTTTTTTTGTGTTTTTTCCTTTAATATCCATCACTGTGTTGAATATGTTGTTGAACACATTCTTCTCGATATGCATGACATCAAGGTTGTGCCGTAACATATTATCCTTCCAATAAGTTAGATCCCACAATATGCTTCTTTTTGTCCACTTATGTTTAGTACCATAACCAGCCATTGTTGATATTGGGTTATCAATGGCTCGAGGGAGGCCATATATCTGATTCCACATACATCTACTTGACATAATAGAAGATGAGGTGCGGTACTCTACACGTTATTTCACAAAATTTTTCTTATTCCTCCTGTAAGGGTGATCGGCGGTGACAATCAAAGTAACTTGGCTTCCTACTACGTTGAAGATAAGAAGCCTTAGTATATTTCATACACACCGGACATCCCATCAACCCAGCACAACTCCACCCAAAAACCATAGAGTACGCAAGTAAGTCATGAATTATCCACAATAAAATAACTCTCATATTAAAGGTACTATGCCATGATGCATCATATGTTGGAATTCCTTCATGCCACAACATGAGTAGTTCATCTACCAAAGATTATAGGTAAACGCCAATAAGTTTTTTAGGATTTGATGGATCAAAAATTACTAAAGACAGAAACATGTATGGGTTCTTCATACACAAACCTAACGGAAGATTATATGGTGTTACAATGATGGGCCAAGAAGAATATGTCTTGTCATACGATTCATGTGGTGCAAACATATCTGCACATAAACAGAGCCTTACATTGCGTGGCTCAGCAGCAAATTCAAGATGCCTCTCACTAAAACTTTTACAAGCTTCCCCATCTGAGGGGTGACACATAGTTCCTTCATTAGTTATGTGTGTTACATGTCAAATCATCTGGTTTGCTGTCATATCTGATTCATATAATCTTTACAAATAGAGAGTCAAAGGTAAATAATGTAGGTGAGCAAATGGTACCTTTTTTCTATGGTTTTGGTTGCCAAACTTAGCCTTGTACCTAGGCGCACCACAACATTTGCAATTATGAAGATTACTATCGGATTTCTAATATAGCATGCATCCAGCCAGACAATAATATATCTTCTGCACAAGGAGTTCCAAATCTCTTATAAGTCGATTCGTACTATAATAGTCTGCTAGCATTCTATGGTCACGAGGTAAGATCTCATCAATTAAACTACATATATCATCAAAACAACTTTTTGACATGCCATGATTTGCTTTTATACTCACCATTCTTGCTACAATCGACAATTGAGATGAATTTTCACATCCTTCATATAATGGTTCATTTCCCGCACATAACACATCCAAGAATTTATTTGTCAACTCAGGAACATCACTTGCTTCAACATTCTCTGTGCCATCGGCTTTATTATCACCATCATACATTTAATTTGAACTACTACCACTTGTTTTCCACACATATGAGACCTCATGTTGCCTTTATGCATTATACAACATCTTCTAGTTCCATGAAATCCGTTGATAATTGTCTTCTCCTAGGTTGTGTTCATTCACTGTGACAATCGGCTTAGGTGGACCGTTGCTATTTAAGTACTCATTTTCACTATAACTAGTCCAATTGAAATAATTCTTCATGAAGTCCTTTTCTGAGTAAATGTAATTTAACTTCTTCAAACTCTAAAAACTTGTTGTTTTTACATCGACAGCATGGGTATCTAATTTTAAAACTATTCATATAATTTTGTTATTGTCTTACCCATTCGACAAAATCAGTTACACCATTGACAAACTCCTCAACCAAACCTCGACAACCAGGGAGGTTTTTGTTGTACATCCATGCCTTAATATCTCTTAACATTTGCATTATAAATTTAAACATAAATAAAATTTTAAATTACAAATCAACAACTTGAGCACACACAACACAAAAAAAGGAAAAAACTTCCCCACAACAACCTCCTCATCCAGTTAAAGAAATACTATACACAATTAGTCCCAATTTACTATTTCATATCCATACATAAATTAATGGGATACTCACAATAAACTAAGTCACTAATTTATTAAAAATCTACACAAAGAATAATATTAACCATATTTGTCAAAAATTAGACATTAATTAGCAAATATACCTTCAAAATTAGCAATATGCCTTGGACAATCTCTACAAAAACTTTTACTATCGTTTGAGAATGGCTTCTAAGTGTTTAAGAGTGGAAAAATGTGTAAAACGCATCTGATGAGCCCTAAGGGTATATATACAAATCTGCAACATTGGAACATCAATAAAAAAAACCGTTCTAAATTTGAACATTTGGAATAACTATAAAATACCGTTCTAAATTACGAATTTGTAGTTTGGAACGACAATAAAAAGCCGTTTCAACTTTGAGATTTGTAATTTGGAACTGAATTGGGACGATATTAGATTTTGATGATTTTGTTGTAATGCAAGAATTACGTCTCAATTTTGTACTAGAGACTGGAATGATTTTTTGTAATGGTTTTACAACTTGTTCCAAATTTGGAAAGTCTTCCACTTTCAGAATGATTTTGAATAGTAATAAAAGTAGTTCCAAAAATTGGAATGACAACAAACACCGTTCTAAATTTAGAACGGTATTTACAATGCTGTTCCAACCTTGGAACGGTTGTAGTTGTCATTCCAAATTTGGAATAAACTTAGAACAGTTAATAAACAAGTTTTAATTTGAAATGAATTTGAAACGGAATTATTTTATAGCAGTTTTATATTCCAAATTTATGCTAAAATTGTGCTAGACGAATATGGTATTTCGAAACAATTGTAAAGCCGTTCCAATCCAACAGATTTCTCGTAGTGTGTTAGAGGTAATTCAACTTAGTAGGACAGAATAGTATTTGACCTTCCCGAAACTTATATATATATATTGTTATAGTGACTAATGAAACTATATAGCCATGGTTGAAACAGTCGTTGAATTAGCCGGCGAATGATCGTCACTTACGGCACCATGCGATGTGTGACATTCTAACGACTTGACAAAATATAAATATGAAAAAATATCTAAAGTCCAATTGCAATAACTTAATATTTCTTGTCATAACGAAGTTTAGTTGGGGGTTTTGACTGTAAAGTTAGAATACTTTATAATACCGTCACGATGTTCCTTCGAACGCTTGATTGATTCAGATTACAATGCACACACAAAATTTGCATACTTTATGCATCTGAGGATTTGTTTATTAATCATTAAATTTTTGCATTTTAATTAATAAAAATAAAATTATATAATATTAAAAAGTATAAAGAATATTTAGAATAATAAAATAAATAAATATCAATAGAATTTGAAAAAAAAAAGAAAATTTGAGAGATAACACGAATTAAAAAAAGTTAAAAAGAAAAATTAAAAATAAAAAATATGTTATTTTATATTGTACAAAAATATTTAAAATATAAAATGATGAATGATTAAAAAAATTTGGGAAATGATAAGATTTGAGAGAATATATAAATATAAATTGTGAATTAAAGAAAATGTTAAAAGATAATTATAAAAAAAATAAAAATATTTAATATAAGGGTATTCATACAAAATTATTTTGTGCAGCTAAAGTTTTTTTATTAAAATAATAAGGTAGTATTGATATATATACATATATGGTCAATAAGCAATTAGGTAATTAAAGATACACTAAAAGAACATCAACAAGTATTACTCCATGATCCATTGTTAAATTTTAAATTTATAATAATTTTCATTTCAATATTATCAAACCATAATTTAAGAATTTTCAAAATAGAATTAGACTATAATAGATTCCCTATAACGGGAAACGAGTAATGGATACGACCAACCAATAAAAAACCGAGGTGCCCCCATATTTTAGATAAATGCTAATACGTTTCTGATTATTAATATAAAAAATATGTCGTAAGCCTCGCAATTAATTGTGGTCAAGTACAACAAAAGCAAGATATATATTTTTTCATATTTTTAAATAATATTTATAAGTATTTGGTATAAATGCACCAGCCCGTCCCTCGTCGCCACTCATAGGCGACAGAAACTACGTGCATTTATCTTTTATCCTAATCAAGAGTTTCCCAAGGCCACGACAAAAGTAGACTTTCGTTTTGCTTTTATAAATTAAAGAAAACTTTATATTATGACACCCTTACACGGCAACACCACACGCATCAAAGTCTCCTTAGTAATGAATGGGAAATAAGTTCCCTTCTGATCCCCAAAATGATTTATTGCGTCATGAAGGCAATTTCTCATGCATTATGTGTATTTCTCTTTCTCACTCAGAAACGAGATCTTGACTTTAACAGTAGCTGCATACATTCAGGTCTCATTTGGCGTCCGCAACATTATCTGGCCTTTGCAGGAAAAACACCAACACGCAGAAGAAAATGCGCCCCCAAACTGTAATCTTGCTTCTATTACACCTTTCCCTGGCATTAGCCCATCATCCCCCTCCCGCTTCCCCCTCCACCACCGCCGCCGCCGCACCCACGCGAAAATCTATCGCCGACGCCGCCATCACCGCCAAACCAGGCTGCCAAACCAAGTGCGGAAATTTAACAGTCCCTTACCCTTTCGGCGTCGGTATCAACTCCGGCTGCTCTATCGACTCCTTTTTCGATGTAAACTGCAACGACTCCTTCTCCCCCCCGAAACCCTTCATCGCCACCTGGAACCTGGAAATCGTCGATGTATCAGACGATCATGTGAGAATTAAGAACTGGGTTGCAGCCAGATGCTACAGTGAGTCTGGCAAAATCGCCCGAAATAACTACGTGTACATCAATTTGACCGCCACGCCGTACAGCTTGTCCGACTCCAACAGGTTCACGGTGGTGGGCTGCGATGATCTGGGGGTGATCGTCGGTTTCAGCGGCAGAAACTTCACCAGCGGCTGCTTGTCGCTGTGTGTGGAGAGCAGTGATCTAATAGACGGGTTTTGCACGGGCATCGGGTGCTGCCAAACCTATATACCCAAAGGGCTCAAGTCTTTCAGGGCTCATCTCTTAAGCGTCAATAATCACACGGGAGTCCATAATTTTGATCCTTGTGGGTATGCGTTCCTCGGGGACCAGGAGAGGTTTCAGTTTCGCCCGTCGGACTTCAAGGACCCAGAGTTTCAGAATCAAACGATCGAGAATGTGCCGGTAGTGATTGATTGGGCCATCGGGATCAAAACTTGTGATGAGGCGAGGAATTCAGCAGATTATGCTTGTAGAGAGAATAGCCACTGTGTTGATTCGGATACGGGTCTTGGAGGATACAGGTGCAATTGCTCTGAGGGCTACGAAGGCAATCCGTATCTCAGTCCAGGCTGCACAGGTCAGTTTGCAGTTCAGTTACACGTTAACAGGATGTTTGGTTCATGAAGTTTAGGAAGAAAAGGAAAACACAAGGACAAAGGAAAAGAAATTAAAAGAAATCAATAATTTTTCAATTTGCATGGTTGTTAAGGAAAATAAAGAAGAAAATAAATTTCTCACGATCTACTAACAGATTGAGGCTTATTCCGGTAGATCTTTCTCCAACAATCAAAACAGCAATTTAGTGTAAGAGCAATATTAAAAATTATCCAACTAGAATCGAATTCATATAGCTCAAATAAAATAGAATGTTCATCTTCTAAATCTGTATTAAATCCTGCATCTAAATCATCTTAGAACTAGTCGAATAAACCAAGGAGCAGCGATTTTTTCGAAGGAGAGCGAGCGGGCGAGACAATTCCTTCCTTTGCCTCTCATTTTTATGAGGAAAGCTGATTTTCCTTCCTTATACTGATTTTTTTCCCTATTTTCCTTTCCTTACATTTTTTTTACTGACCAAACAGAAAAAATATTTTTCCTTCATAATTCCATGAACCAAACATACTGTCAGAGTGCGTTTGCCTTCAGAAATTTAGAGTGTAAAAGAAAGATGATAAGAAAAGAAAAGGAAAATAAAAGAAATTTAAAATTCTATCAAACAAAATTTAAAATTGAAATTTTTATAATTTCACAAAAATAATGAAGAAATAAGTAAAAGAAATGGAATTAATGAAATTTTTAAAGAAAGGACAAGAGTTAAAACAAATTTTCTTCTATTTTTCTCTATTATTATGCGAAAAAAATAAATTTTTCTTTATTAAACTATAATTTTTTGTTCCATAACATTTTCTTTTCTTTTCCTTCCTAAACTCTGAGAACACCCAAACATAGTGTAAGAGTAGTTTAACAATCTGGTTAATCTATTGCCGTAATGTTACTTTTCTATTGCAGATATTGATGAATGTGAGAGTAATCCATGTGACGAGAATGCAATTTGCACAAACATTGTCGGTAGTTATAACTGCACTTGCAAAGAAGGATACTCCAGCGAAGCCAGAAAAGGTGGTCCTGGATGCATTCTTGAGAACTCCAAATTCCCTGTGATGAAGTTTTCCATAGGTTAGTGACTTTCTTGGAAAAACTATTAGGCAAATCCATCATGAAAAACTTGCTGACAGAATATTCTACTTGACATTTCAGGTTTCAGTGTAGGCGTACTATCTTTATTTATTGGTATCACATGGCTGTACTTCGGCATGAAGAAGAAGAAGCTCGCCAGAATGAGAGAAAAATTCTTCCAACAAAATGGAGGGCTCCTTCTAAAGCAGCAGAGTAATTCTTTTAGCGAGGGTGGAGTAGAATCAACTAAGATCTTTTCTGCAGAAGAGCTTGCAAAGGCCACCGATAATTATGCGGAAGATCGCATTCTTGGAAAGGGCGGTTATGGAACAGTTTACAAAGGAATCTTACCTGATCGCCGTGTGGTAGCCATTAAGAAGTCGCGGATAATGGACCAGAACCAGATCGAGCTATTCATAAATGAAGTGATTATCCTTACTCGGGTTAATCACCGAAATGTAGTGAAGCTTTTGGGATGTTGTTTGGAGAGTGAAGTTCCTCTACTGGTTTATGAATTCATCTCAAATGGAACACTCTTCCGCCACATCCACAACAACAGTGAGGCAAGCTGGTTCTCTTGGAAAGATAGATTGAGAATTGCTGCTGAAGCTGCTGGTGCTCTTTCTTATCTCCATTCGGCGGCTTCTATGCCTGTTATTCACAGAGATGTTAAGTCGAGCAACATACTATTAGATGATTCATATACGGCAAAAATATCTGATTTTGGGGCGTCCAGATTAGTCCCATTGGATCAAACTCAAGTGACAACACTTGTACAGGGGACCTTAGGTTACTTGGACCCTGAGTACTTCCACACGAGCCAATTAACTGAGAAAAGTGATGTCTACAGCTTCGGGGTGGTTCTTGCTGAGCTTCTGACAGGAAAGAGACCTCTTTCACTGACCAAATCCGAAGAAGAGAGAAACCTAGCTACATATTTTATCACGTCCGTCAAAGAAAATAGGCTCTTTCAAATTCTTGAACCTCAAATCTTAAGGGAAGGCAGTCTGGAGCAGCTGCAAGCTGTAGGTGAGCTTATCAAGAGATGCCTCGACTTAAGAGGCAATGAAAGGCCAACAATGAAAGAAGTCGCAATGGAGTTAGAGAGGCTAAGAAGACACACAACCCATCCTTGGATTCAACGAGAAAATAGGGAAGAAAATGAGGCCCTTTTAGGTGAGCATTCAGGCCGTGTGCCATCAGATCTGTATGCTGTGGATATAGGCCAAGAATTGGGTACTGGAAGTTATTCTGTTCGAGATGGTTTGGACAGCCATATGATTAATCCCAATCCACGTTAATTGTTTGTCCCGAGAATAGCTGGAAAAACAGACATTCTTATGTTTCTGGATTTCTATGTTTAAATCTTGATTTGTTTAAATTATTTTGGAGAACTACAAGCGCTTGCAATCTCGTTTTTCAAATTAGATGTCGTATAGAATATTTTCCTTATGTCTTGAAATATGATTTTTTCATGTCATACTTGATTCCAAATGACGGATTAGCAGAGAAAAATAAGCTTCCAATGACTTCGAAATTCTGCTGTCACTTCTTTTTTACTCTTTTGTGACTTTTGTCTATAGCCTTTTGAATAAGCACCACGTGTCATCTTTTAAAAATTAAACGAATAAGTAATAGCTTTAAATTATATGTGAAAACTATGATTTGAGAAAAAAATTACTTTAATGCATGTACATTACAACCTTTGTTTATCAATTTCTATAAAGTACAAAATATAGTCAAATATGACTATATTTTCAATTGGTCTAAACCATGTTTGTTAAACATTATGTAAGAGCCTTGCAAAAAAATGGGTTGAAATGCTATTTGCAACAATAAATGAGTATAACATCAAACAAAATATCATTCCACGAGAAAAAGCAATCAATGTACATGGTCATAAAATGCATTGTAAAGTGTCTAAATATAAACATAACATTTCATACTACTATTCTCATATGTTGTTTGGTATAAAAATAAAGAATATGCCACTTACACATTTCATCAAACACCTATCATGCATAATTTATGTTGTTAATATGTTGTAATTAAATTAAGTACAATTAAACATTTTTCACATCATAAACAACAACAAAACTTGTTCAACATCAAAGTTTAAACATTACTTATTTACATCAATGAGAAAATGCTATTTAAAATTCAAATATTTGTTGAACATAAGAAAAAATATTACCTTAGAATGTAGTGAATTTCTAGAATACTACCTTTATATGAACCAAATATTTGCAAGATTTAGCCTAGATGAGTTGAAGATTTTCACTAATTCGGATTGGGGTGGTTTAGGGTTGGAGAGAATTTTTGAAGGTGAAAATATTTGAAATGAACAAAAATGAGTGTTTGGAAGAAGATATATTAAAAACTTTGGAGGAAGTTATATTAAAAATTTTAGAACAACTTTGGAATGTTGTTGTTAAAAAATATCATTCCAGACAACAAAAAAACGGCGGCGCCTTCATCGTCACGACGGAGAAAACAACGACCTAATCCGATTGTCGTGACAGCCACGACAATAGCCATCGCAGTCTACTGTCGTCACAATCGTAACGACGACGGTGGAAGACAACAACTCTAGAACAATTTGGAGTCGCCGTCATCCATGGTCGTCGTGACGATCGGGCAACGATGGGCCAAAAATGCACCGTCATCTACATCGTCACGACAGCCTAAAAAAAAGACGTCGTCACACTTGATCGTCGCGACAGCGACATCAGTGTTGTCTGATATGAGCTTCATTTTCTTTCAAATTCTCCCATTCTTCTCCAAACTTTCTCATTCTTTTCCAAAATACTACAATCCTGCTCGATTATTAATCATCTTCAATTAAGTCTTGCATTCACCCCGTAAACACGTAAGTTTTGTTAAATTACTTTAATTTGAAATTTATAATATTTATCCCTTCTCCCAATTGAAGTTTAGTATGACATTGAGTAGTTTATTCCGTTTATGGAATTTTTTGATTGATTTGTTGTGCAAAATGTTTGGATTTGTTTGTTAATTTATATGTTTGGACTTGGAATGAATTTATTACAACAATTTTATTGGAAGTTGAATTGCATATAAGGTGTTCGATAAATTGCCAACGTTGATAATTAGCAATGTTGTGACATTTATTCTAAGTAGTATTTATATGATGATAATTGAGAATATTGTGCATTTGATTTGTTGTATTAAATGTTTGGATTTGGAATGATTTGATTACAACAAAGTCATTATAACTTGATTTGTATATAAGGTGTTCGATGAATTGCCTAAAAGATGGAATCTTTATTTTTATGCTACAGTTATGTTAGGTTGACTAGTATCAAATATTATGTTTATGTTGGAATTTGTCATGTTAGTGAAATGTTGACTTGTAGTGAGATTTGACAATATATTGATAAAGTTGTAATATTACAATTGAAAATGTGATTCTTTTACAAGGTAATGGCATCTAAAAGAACTTGAGATTCACCATCATCAAGCTTGTATGATGGGACAACCTTTGTATAGGAGGAGGCAAAGGAAAAATATGATTTTCTCATAAAAAATCAAAGTTTCATGCCTAAGCGAAGGATAGTTCGGGCAATGTGACACAACCACTTTTACCACCCAATCATTAATGCTTTGGGTTGGTGGCAATTCACTCAAAAGCCTGAGCATCCCGCAATAAAGTCTGTGGTTAGGGAGTTTTACACAACCATGGGAAAATATACACAACTATGGGAAAATATCATACTGACTGAATTTAGGTGTGAGGCGTTGATGTTAATTATGATGCAAACACTATAAATTGGGTGCTTGGAACACCCCAAAGAGAACATAGTGTGAGATTCAATCAACTCTTAAACTTAAACAACCCGTTGACTGAAATAGCTGGGGAGTTATGTCCAAACGGAGTCCAGTAGACTGAGCTTTCGGTGCGTAGTACATTTCAGAGCGTTTTGGGTTAAGTGACGTGGCCCACACATAATGCGCTAACTACTCAAGATAAGGCCATTTACGATTATCAGTGCATGATGGCCACTCATAGTGTAGTGGGACCTATGCCAGCATGGCATCATCTATTCAAACCTATCCTATTTCCCGTACCCCAGCAACTGCATTCATCTGAGGATGTAGCACCATCTACATTCGTGGACCACACTCCATCAAGAGATGAGGGTGGTTATTAGTGCATATTTTTATGTTTCATTTATGTATTTTGAATGACATCTAAATTTATAATGAACTTTGATATTCGTTGTTCTATTTATGTATATTTGGTATGAACTTTGATCTTTTGTTGTTCTGTTAATGTATATTTGGTATGTACTTTGATATTTGACATCTAATTTAACAAAACTATGGTGACAAGCCTTATAAACATGACATATATTTAAATTTAAAATTATATTTAAATATACAAAAGTCACTAATTTTGACTTATTAGTAGGAATGATTACACATCACCTCTTCCTTCAGTGCGTGATTTTTTGTTTGCAAAGCTAGTAGTTTGTCGCAAACCAATTGGTAGGTGAAGTCTAGCTCTTCCTCTATATCATTGTTGTCTTCATCTAATGATGCAACTTGGGACACAACATTCTTTTGTTTTGGACTTATGGAATTGAAAGCTACTTGATTATTAGTCTAATTAGCTTCATCATTAGACTCTTCAGATCCATCATTACTCCAAGTTGAGTTCATCAATTTGCTTTGCTTTTGTTGCTTTTCTTTCTTTGTGACATCGAGGTTTATTTTATAGGTTTGTAGTGAACCCATAAGTTCTTCTAGTTATAAGATGTCCATATTCCTAACTTCTCTTATCACGACTACCTCAAGAGTGAATCTTTTAAGTAGTGATCTTAGTGTTTTTCTCACAAGTTTTGCTTCTGAATACTTCTTGCCCAGTTGGCAAGCTTGATTGGCAATGTGTCTCAGCTTGTCATTAAATTCTACAATGGTTTCATTTTCTCTTATCCTTAGTATTTCAAACTGAGTTGCCATCATCTAGAGCTTGGAGGATTTAACAGCACTGTTTCCTTCATGGAATTTTGTAAGATGTCCCATGTTTCTTTGGCCGTCTCACATGTGGATATGAGCTTGAATTACTTGTAAAAAAACCTAGTGTTGCCCTTTCTTCTTCGATTGTTCAAGTCTTCACATCTTTTAGCACTTCCATTCCTTCATTGGTTATAATTGTGGGAGAATCCTAGCTATGGTCAGTTGCATACCAGGCCTTCTCATCTTGGAATTTGATGAATGCCTTCATTCATGCCTTCTAATGTGGGTAATTAGATCCATCAGGGAGTGGAGGTCTTATCACACATGCTTCTGCTTGAATACTCATTTTCAACCCTTTTAGGATCCCACTTGCTTGCACAAACAAGCAAACCTAGTGAACCCAGCTTTGATGTTACTTGTTGATATGTGTCGAAGCAATGTGAGTTGTTTATTATGTTAGGAACACATAGCACAATACAACAAAAATGTAAATGAGGCACAAAAATTGATAACACAATTCAAAGTCACTACTCCTACATCTATGGGGTCTTGTCCAGTAAAATGCTCCACTAAGCAAATATAAGTAAAGAGACATACAACAAAATCCCTCAACCAAACTGGCCTAATCTCAAAGTTTTCGACTGATTGACAACACATTGCCTAACAATGTAAACATAAACTCCTTCTAAGGTTAACTTTTCGTTACTGTGAGCACTCTTTTTGATTTTGTTTCCTACACTCTTAATTTTCTCAAGTACATTTTATCAAATTACTCAATTAAAGGAGTACTAAATACTTTGCGCACACAAGACTTTCTGAATTATTCTCCACACTATTTCTTAAGTCTCAGTAGCTTTTCCTGTATAGTTTGTTACTATGTGAATCTTTTTGCATTAGACTTCTATTTGACGCCCATCCAGCTTCCACTATCCTAAATCAAATATTTTTTTTTTGGATAGACAGTTGTGAACAGTATCAAGTACAATAATTGGTTATTTTCCAAACGTATCTTCTCCTTGTCCAAACTTATTAGACTCTTCAAATATGGTTACCTAGTCTTAGAACTCCTATCCACACAGGTGAGAGGTCTTGTTATTTTGGGTGTTGCCAACCATCCCGAGAAACGTGAACTAAGGGTGTTTAGATAGGCTTGGAGTGTCCAAGATGTCCAAAATTCATGAATTCCAATAGTAGCAAAGTTTAGATATAATCAAACTCCTTTTGAAGCTTTAAACATTTGTTTAATCGGGTAAGACTCCTTATCAAGTTAGAATTCTTTTACAATTATCCATTTGGTGTATAATGTGCCAATAGACAGCCAACATGTCAACACAAGTTAATACGTCTGAAAATTAAAATATCTAGTGGACATCATTAAATCAATTGTGAGTGAATTTGGCTTGAATATTAACCTTGCTATGAGCTTATATATTGTCCTTTTCTCCAATTTTATTGGAGATCTTGTAACAAGACTGGCCCCGGGATAAAACATTCTTTTATCCAATAGCTTAAAGTTTTCTTTTCTTTTCTTTTTTTTTTTTATGTATATTTTTATTTTCTGTTATTTTTCTAGTCTGTCAGAATGCACAAACTTAGAATGAGTGGAAGTCACTTAAGCTTCTCGCAGTTTCATGTCGCGCTTGCACTGGAGGTGTAGATGGTATAATACTGAATTTTCCTTTATTGGACAGTCATTATTTTTATCTGTATCAGAGTCATTTCGCCCATTCCTGCCTTGGCAAATCATTTCCGGGCTCCTGTTTTTGTGAATACCTTGTATGTGCTCTGGATGGTTGTCCGAATGATGCTACAGTGATTGTATGTTTGTTTGTACGGGTACAAAATATTAATTTGATTGGGTCATTAAATCGTACATGCATTAAATTTGTCTCAACAGCTAACCTGCCACTTGCGTGGAAGATAGTGATGTTTGAATTGATGAGTAGGCAACTTTTCTGAGGTTAATATCCTCATTTCCATGTTGCCCATTGGGCAATTAGCATGCTGGAACATCTGGACGGTGCCGTTGGGGGAATCAGTCTCTTCCGGCAAGCCAACTTTGGACTTACTATATGCAAAATCTTTCCCCTATAGTGTAGAAATGATAAATGCGTATATTTTATTTGTTTGTTTTTTATATTTGTTATGTATATAATATTATATAATGATTGGGTAGTAATTAATTTTTAGATATATATACACATGTACAATATGAGTCATTAATTTTCATCCAGAGGTAGTTAACATGTCAATAGTTAACTACATGTACTCTGAGGCACTGATACATGCGGTTTTATACATGTGGGATTCGAATTTTAAAGCGATCAAAGTTTTTGGTCCTATTGGAAAGTTTAGGAAGAGCTTGAAGCTAAGCAACATTAAATAATTAAAACAGAAATGTCATATCCTGCTCAAATTGTTTATATATATATATTCGCATACGAAAGTTGAAACAATGACCTGATCCAATCAAATATAGAGAGCTCATTTTTCTTAATTTATCTGACAATCGATAGAATTCAACTTGTTATAACCAATTGTATTTGACATTCCCCCAACTTATTTGTATATATATATATTATTATAGTGGTCAATGGTATGATGTGTGATATTCTAACGACTAGGCAAAATATAAATATTAAAAAATATCTAAAGTCCAATTACAATAACTTAGTATTTCTTGTCATGATCAAGGTTGGTTGGGGGTTTTGACTGTAAAGTTAAAATACTTTATTAATACCGTCACGATATTCCTTTCCATCGAACACTTGACTGATTCCGATTACCATGCACACACTAAATTTGCAAACTTTATGCATCTTAGGATTTATTTATTAATTATAAAATTTGTGTATTTTAATCAATAAAAATAAAATTATGTAATATTAAAAGGTATAAAGAATATTTAGAATAATAAAATAAATAAATATCAATGGAATTTGAAAAAATAAGTGAAAGTTTGAGAGATAACACAGATTAAAAAAAGTTAAAAAGAAAAATGAAAATTTAAAATTATGTTATTTTGTATCGTGCAAAAAAAAATATAAAATAATGAATGATTAAAAGAATTTAAAAAATAATAAAATTTGAGAGAACATATAAACACAAATTGAGAGTTAGAGAAAAAGTGAGAAGATAATTATAAAAAAATAAATATATTTAATATAAAGGTTTTCGTGTAAATTTATTTTGTGTAATTAAATTTTTTTATTAAAATAATAATATAGTATATATCTCTATATTACCTCATTGGTGTATAAGTAATTAGGTAATTAAAGATACACTAAATGAACATGAACAAGTAATACTCCATGATCTATTGTTAAATTTTTCGGGCATTGCGTATAAATTTATAATTATATTGATTTCACTGGTACCAAATCATAATTTGAGAGGAAAGGGTACTTTTCAGAATGCTAGAATTAGATTATAATATTCCCTGGAACGGAAAACGAGTAATGAATATGACCAAAAAAAAAAAAGTGCCCCCATAATTTAGATAAACGCTAATTCGTTTATGATTTTTAATATAAAACATATGCCGTAAGCCCCGCAGCTAATTGTGGTCAGGGACAACAAACAGGAGCAGCACTCGAGTCTTGCACACAATTTTAATATTTAATTATTTTTTCATAACAATATTAAATATTCGATACAGGCGCCACCCACCCGTCGCCGCAACTCATAGGCGACGAAGACTGCGTGGATTTTTCTTTATTTCCTAATCGAAAGTTTCCCAAAAGTAGACTTTCATTTTGCTTTTATAAATTAAAGAAAACTTTATATTATGACACCCTTACACGATAACATGAGATCTATCAAAGTCTAATTAACAAAGGGTAATCATTAAGGCAATTCTTCATGCACTTGGCTGCAGTTTAACAGTAGCCACATGCATTCGGGTCTCATTTGCCGTCTGCAACATTATCTGGCATTGGCTGGCCTTTGCAGGAAGAACACCGACACACAGAAGAAAATGCTCCACCAAACTGCAATCTTGATTCTACTAAACCTTTCCCTGGCATTAGCCGATCATCCCCCTCCCGCTTCCCCCTCCCCCACCTCCGCACCCGCCAGAAAATCTTTCGCCGAAGCCGCCACCATCGCCAAACCAGGCTGCCAAACCAAGTGCGGAAATTTAACAGTCCCTCACCCTTTCGGCGTCGGTATTAACTCCGGCTGCTCTATCGGCTCCTGGTTCGATGTAAACTGCAACGACTCCTTCTCCCCCCCGAAACCCTTCGTCGCAGCCGGGAACCTGGAAATCGTCGAAATATCATCCAATCATGTGAGAATCAAGAACTGGGTTGCAGCCAGATGCTACACCGAGTCTGGCAACATCACCCGACAAAACAGCATGTACATCAATTTGACCGCCACGCCGTACAGCTTCTCCGACTCCAACAGGTTCACGGTGGTGGGCTGCGATGATCTGGCGGTGATCGTCGGCTCCAGCGGCAGAAACTTTAGCAGCGGTTGTTTGTCGCTGTGCGCGCAGAGCGGCGATCTAATAGACGGGTTTTGCACGGGCATCGGGTGCTGCCAGACCCCGATACCCAAAGGGCTCAAGTCTTTCAGCTCTGTGCTTGGTAGCCTTAACAATCACACAATGGTTCATAGCTTTGATCCTTGTGGGTATGCATTCCTCGGGGACCAGGAGAGCTTTCAGTTTCGCACGTCGGACTTCAAGGACCCAGAGTTTCAGAATCGAACGATCGAGAATGTGCCGATAGTGATTGACTGGGCAATCGGGAACGAAACTTGTGATGAGGTGAAGAATTCAGCAGATTTTGCTTGTAGACAGAATAGCCACTGTGTTGATTCGGATACGGGTCTTGGAGGATACAGGTGCAATTGCTCCGAGGGCTACGAAGGCAATCCGTATCTCAGTCCTGGCTGCGCAGGTCAGTTTGCAGATGAATTTGAAGAGGGGTATTTCAAATTCATAATAATAAATTCACGTATTTGTTTGAATAACAATTTAAAATTCTTTTTATTTGAAGTCATTTGAAATCCTTCGTCTAAATCCTTTCTCAAAATCTACTTCTTTTCATCCAAATAGGATTTAAGAAAAGTTTACCAGCACTGTTTAATCTGTTGTCATAATGTTGTTTTTCTTTTGCAGATATTGATGAATGTGAGAGCAATCCATGTGACGAGAATGCAATCTGCACAAACACTCCCGGTAGCTACATCTGCTCTTGCAGAAAAGGATATCATGGCGATGCCAGAAGAGGTGGTCCTGGCTGCATTGCTGAGAACTCCCAATTCCCTGTGATAAAGTTTTCCGTAGGTAATTTACTTTCTTGGAAAATCTATTAGGCAAATCCATGAAAATATTACTGATAGATTCTACTTGATATATATTCCAGGTTTCAGCGTAGGCGTACTATCTATATTTATTGGTATCACATGGCTGTACTTCGGCATCAAGAGGAGGAGGCTCGCCAGAATGAGAGAAAAATTCTTCCAACAAAATGGAGGGCTCCTTCTAAAGCAGCAGACTAATTCTTTTAGCCAGGGTGGAGTGGAATCAACTACGATCTTTTCCGCAGAAGAGCTTGTAAAAGCCACCGATAATTATGCGGAAGATCGCATTCTTGGAAAGGGTGGTTATGGAACAGTTTACAAAGGAATCCTACCTGATCGGCGTGTGGTAGCCATTAAGAAGTCACGGATAATGGACCAGAACCAGATCGAGCTATTCATAAATGAAGTGATTATCCTTACTCGGGTTAATCACCGAAATGTAGTGAAGCTTTTGGGATGTTGTCTGGAGAGTGAAGTTCCTCTACTGGTTTATGAATTCATCTCAAATGGAACACTCTTTCACCACATCCACAACGGTAGTGAGGCAAGCTGGTTCTCTTGGAAAGATAGATTGAGAATTGCTGCAGAAGCTGCTGGTGCTCTTTCTTATCTCCATTCGGCGGCTTCTATGCCTGTTATTCACAGAGATGTTAAGTCGAGCAACATACTATTAGATGATTCATATACTGCAAAAATATCTGATTTTGGGGCGTCCAGATTAGTCCCATTAGATCAAACTCAAGTGACAACACTTGTACAGGGGACCTTAGGTTACTTGGACCCTGAGTACTTCCACACGAGCCAATTAACTGAGAAAAGTGATGTCTACAGCTTTGGGGTGGTTCTTGCTGAGCTTCTGACAGGAAAGAGACCTCTTTCACTGACCAAATCCGAAGAAGAGAGAAACCTAGCTACATATTTTATCACGTCCGTCAAAGAAAATAGGCTCTTTCAAATTCGTGAACCTCAAATCTTAAGGGAAGGCAGTCTGGAGCAGCTGCAAGCTGTAGGTGAGCTTATCAAGAGATGCCTCGACTTAAGAGGCAATGAAAGGCCAACAATGAAAGAAGTCGCAATGGAGTTAGAAAGGCTAAGAAGACACACAACCCATCCTTGGATTCAACGAGAAAATAGGGAAGAAAATGAGGCCCTTTTAGGTGAGCATTCAGGCCGTGTGCCATCAGATCTGTATGCTGTGGATATAGGCCAAGAATTGGGTACTGGAAGTTATTCTGTTCGAGATGGTTTGGACAGCCATATGATTAATCCCAATCCACGTTAATTGTTTGTCCCGAGAATAGCTGGAAAAACAGACATTCTTATGTTTCTGGATTTCTATGTTTAAATCTTGATTTGTTTAAATTATTTTGGAGAACTACAAGCGCTTGCAATCTCGTTTTTCAAATTAGATGTCGTATAGAATATTTTCCTTATGTCTTGAAATATGATTTTTTCATGTCATACTTGATTCCAAATGACGGATTAGCAGAGAAAAATAAGCTTCCAATGACTTGGAAATTCTGCTGTCACTTCTTTTTTACTCTTTCTTCTCTCCGGTCATAGAGGAAAACTACTGCACCTCTTATCTCAGCCTAGTAGTTGTAAACGGTTGCCCTTCATTTTCTGTAATAATTACACATTGTCGATGGAATCTGACGAGTCGTATCATGGGACAAAATCTCCGAAGGACTTGGCACCCTACCAATTTCCATAGGTTTGTAAGTACGTATGCTGACTCGATGCTAAATCTTCCGAGTCCACGGCAGAATATCGATCCCCATCCTTTGTATCTGCCTCCATGTCTTCTTTATTAGCGCCACCGCAAGTTTCTAGTCCCATGGGTGTAACGAAGGAAGCCATTCCCAGACGGGTATTTAACTGATTATGCTTTCAACATTTTTTCTAAATCATATAAAATTGAAGTAAAATTATGAATTTTTTACTTAAATGAAATTAATTAAACATGATCAGATCAGAATCATGATACAGTTTCCAAGTAACACATCTCAATTGATTGGGACATACGGCCAGGCTGTCGTAATTATGCTGAAAAATGCATGCACCAACCACTCTGTTCCATATGGGGACAGGGAACTGAATGATGTTTAATCACAATGCATAAACAAGAAGTCTCCTCGCGCAACTTGCAAGCCTAAATTCTGAATGCACACTGCATTTATGTTCTCCGTTTGCAGCCTTCTAAGTTACAAGAACGTCTCAACAATCCATCTTCTTTTGCGTCTACCCCTGGCTCTGGTGGCAAAAGTGCCAACCGAACCAAAAAGTGGAAGAAACGAGAAAAGAGAATATTTGAAATAAAGGAGATAGAAAAAGCAATTTAGAAGAAGGGAATATGATATGGGAAAGGAAAAGAAAAATTAGATAGAACAATAAGAATAGAATTCTTCAACTTTTTATATTTCTTGCCTCCATGGACGATAATCCAATACATATATAGTACATGAGAATAACTATTTTAGGAATGATTCAATCATTATGGCTCCTATAATATTAATTTAAAAGATAACTAAACCTTATTTTAAGCTATCTTTTAATTTATTTGTAATCTAAATTAATTAGTTAAATTCTGAAATTAATTCTAAGTAATCCCAATGATATTCTTAAATTTATTATCTCAATCTTCTTGATTTTTCCTTATCCTTCTCATAAATATATATGCTAAAACATTTTAAACTTGCTAAAATTTTAACTTGTAAAATCTCATAAATGTGGAAGCTGATGATATAGCTTTGATGATGCAAACTTTTCATGACATTCATAAACTCGTCTATAAAACTAGCTTAATTAATTGAATCTTAAGTGCTTGTGCACAGGCCAGTTGACTAAAAATAAAAAAGGTGACTTCTACAGCTTTGGATTAGTTCTTGCATAGCCTAATAGTTGGAGTGTAGAAAAGCGAAAGAAGAAAAGAGTGTAAAGACGTCTCTTATCAAATTCTAGATTCTTGTGTGCTGAAATCGCTTATACTCATATACTCATTTAGCCATCACAGAAATCACTTATTTGCTTACGTATGATTGAAACTATAGTAGGAAGTGTTGAGCCACAATTTTATCCATAAGAGGGTTATCCTCATCATATAGACTTGCAAACATCTTGCGTGGCATACATCCCTAATTAGGTATGTAATGTGAAATTGAAAATGTTGCAAACATATGATGTAATACTTACCTATAAAAGAGTTCAACTTTGGGATGGTTCAACAAAGCAAATGTCTGTGCTGCACGTCGCAACAAAGTGGCGAGAAAGTGAGGTTGTTGTCAATAAGATTCCTTACTAGAACAATTAAATGTCAACAATGGACAACATTGTCCGCCTGTCGGCCCTGGAACATTGTGCATAGGCCTCGTTCTCTTGCTAAGGACGTGAGACTCCAAATAGCACGAGGCAAACCTAGCTATTTCTTTCATAATTTAAGTTCCACATATTGAAGCCTCAATATGTGCTTTGTTTGTAACATTTTTTCTTCAATGTACGAAGAAGCCTAAACATAATTTTACAAAGTCACATTTATCACACGAGAAAGCATGATAAAACAAACAATATGAGTTGGTAAAGCACTAACCTCTTGAATGAGTACATCTACCTATATTGTATAGGATCTCCAATCCTTGACTCGTATAGAAAATGGACAATGAGATGCTCTGTTGAGTCAACAATGTTAGCAAAAATATCTTTTGCAAATTTCAAACAAGCAACTCTCCATTTTCCTCCAACTTCTAAATTTGACTAAGATTCAACACAGGCATGCCGAGGTGCTAAAATAGTAAACTAATTTTAGTTAACAAATTCCACACAAATTTTGCAATATCACTCGGAATGCAACAAGAAAAAGCTTTTCCATAAATACATGACAATCATAACTCTTCATACCATTTAGTCACAACTCATTTATGTCTACACATCACCCAATATTTGATATATGCCATCTAGAAAGCTCAAATGTTTAAGCTACTTACATATCACTCGTTTTTATCCCCTATTCAATGTATAAGCAACTTTAGGTTTGGGTCCTTCATTATTTGGTGTCACAACAAGTTTAAGATGGTCACATATGATTCTAACATCCTTTTGAGCATTCAAGTTGTCCTTTGTCTTCTCTTGACATCCATGACCATATTAAAAATGTCGTCGAGTATATTTTTTTTCAATGTGCATGACATCTAAATTGTGATAGAGTAAGTTGGTCTTCCAACAGAGCAAGTCCTAAAATATACTTCTCTTTGTCCACTCATGGACACTTCCACAACCATCGATCATAGTGTGTAGATTGTCCATAACTTTAAGGCATGAGACATTTCTTTGCCTATCATTTGCTAAAATTTTTCCTATTTCTCCTGTGCGGATAGTTTACCGACACGAATTAAAGATAACAATCAAAGTAGTTCACCTTTCGACTATGTTAAAGATACATAACTTTGTTGTAATCCATAAACTCACCGAGGTCCACCTCAATATCATTGAATATACAAGAAAGTCATGAATTATCCACAACAGTACTACTCTTATATTAAAATAGCTTTGTCTGGATGAATCATATGTCATGATGCTAACTTCCCACAACATAATTAACTTTTCTACCAGTAGCTACAGATACATATTAATTAATTTCTTCAGGTTAGATGATCCTGGAATAATAAGAGACAAAAACACGTATGGATTTTTTAAGCACATCTCAAGTGGAAGGTTGTACAACATCACTACAACTGGCTAACATGAATAAGTTTTCGTATAGCATTTGTGTAAGGTAAACCCATCAGCACATAGTTCAAGCCTCGTATTTCTAAGCTCAGCAAAAAACTCAAAACGTGTCTTATCAAAGTGTTTCCAAACTTCAACATTAGACAGGTGGCACATAGACCCTTACCTAGTGGTGTGATTGACATGCTAAGTCATGTGTTCAGCTGTTTTAGTTGAATTATATAATCTCTGCAATCTTAGAGTCAACGACAAGTACCTTAGTCTCTCATATGGCACGTCTCTCTTACCACAATCACTACTTGTCTACAACCTTAACCTAGAATGCCCACAGAATTTACAATTCCTAAATCCTTCATCGTCTTTTTAAAATAGCATGCAACTAGTCCTACAACAGTTAATCTTCACAATAGGCAAATTTAAGTCCCTTATCAACCATTTTATGTTATAATAGTTTTCAGATAAACAATGATCAGATGTCAATACATCATAAATTAATTTCAAGATGTCATCATAGCAACTTTGTGACAACCCCTAATCTGCTTTTATATTAACCAGTCATGTAACTGCTAACAGTTGAAAAAAATTCTCGCATTATCATATATAGGTTGGTCAGCTACATGTAAAACTTTAAAAAATCTTTTTGACAACCGTTTCTCGTAGTTTGCAGTATAACTTTGTCCCCCAAGAGAGTGGGTGTCTTCATCATCAAGTCACGCTGTGTTATTTAGACCTACTTCACCCAAAAAATTTTCTATGCATGTCTCAACTACATCACACATCATTCGCTTGTCCCATATAATGTCCTAGTCATTATCATATTCGACAATGCTCCATAGAGGTGGGTTGTCATTTCGCGAAACACTATCAACATACTTGATCTTACCAAAACTAATACAATTATAATTGTTATTGACCAATCTCTTCCTAAATGAGTGCACATTTATCTTGTTAGAATGTAAGAAACTATTGTTCTTACATTGCGAACAAGAACACCTAATCTTACTGTCTTCCATTAACTAAAACTGCTGACAAGTCCACTCTACAAATTCATTAACCCTATTTTCAAACTGATCAATCAATTCATGATGCCTAGGGAGGCTTTTGTTGTACATCTAAGATCTAATTTATCTCAACATCTTTAACTACAACAAATACACAAACCAATATATTCAACAAACCAATATATTCAACATTACGTAATCATGCTTACTAAACCTTATAAGTTAATTTAATAATGTACAAGTGTTATAGATAAGAACTCAAACATTTGCAAAGTACATGTCATTCAACTCTTCATATAAATTTAATTACATTGTGCCAAGAAACCTTAGAAAATTCATACAAATTTAATTACATTGTGCTAAGAAACCTTAGAAAATTCCATTACATATTTTGGTTGTTTTGAAAACTTGCAATAATTAATCAAAATTAGACAACAAAAAATATGAATTGCTCTTAAATCTCATGAGTACAAAGCAAAATTATGAATTATACCTCAAAAACATTTCTTTTTACCATTATCCATATCTATGCAACAAAATAACAATTACGGTTACATAATAATACAAATAAGAACAAAACTATTACCTTAATAATAAAAACAATTTCAATTCCACCAACTTTGTGGAGTTTTCAACTGGTTTAGATGTTGTTTTCACAATGGTGAGAGAAAAAATAAGGTTTCAATAGAAAGAATGTCGTATTTGACCTATTTTGAAACCTATAATTTGAAATGACTTTAGAATAGCTAAATTATTAGATCGTCCTAACTATGGACGGCTATTGTCCCTAAATTTAGGGACAGCCATTTTTTTGTCATTCCTAAATTGGGAATAACTGTACGAAATCATCCCAAAATTTGGAACAGCTGAGCTATCTCTAATTGGGACAATTTTAGAATGGGTTTTTCGAGCTATTGTGAAGCATGACTTATAGATGATTTTAGAACCCTTGTTTTCTCGTCTAAAATCCATCTCAAATTTAGAATAATTTTTAGGTCGTCCCAATTTGACTATTTTTTGGTATTGATTAAAATGGATTCCTAGGGTTTGTTGATAGGTATTTGGGATCTAGATTTTGATTCTCGAGTGTTCGCTTATTTTATTTATATAATTTATTATGAAATTTAAAATAAATATCATTATAATTTAATAGAAAGAGAGAAAATTTTATTATCTATATAATTTACAATAAATATCATTATAATTTTTAACTAATTTTATGCAATTTGCCGATTTGGGACAAATTTGATTGTACATTGTGAATTTACCATATTGTTTGCAATTAATAAACTCATACCATTATCATTATCTTTAATCTAAAAAAATAAATATATTCAAATATGATTACTAAAACTATTACTTCTTTTCTATAATATAGATTTATATTCTTATTATTATGAAAGGAAAGTTTTTTAATTTATCATTGTAAAATTACATCACTACCTATAATTACTTATTTAATTTTTTCTATCATTTTATTTTTTTCTTTTCTTTTAACTTATTACTTTTATTTGTTTTTCTCCCAAATTTCTCTCTTTTCAAATTCTTTTTATTTTCTTAATTTAAATATTCCTTATGCTTTTAATATACATGTATACTATATTATTATAGAAGTAAGGTTGCACATTATTAAATTACAAAAATATCTTTAATTTTATATCTTAATTTTAACTTATTATTTTATCTGCTGTAAAATTCTTTTTATCTTTCCTTTTTTTTTTCTTATTTTGAATATTCTTTATACTTTGATTTTAATATTTTCATTATTTAAATATAATAATTTTACAATTATAAATAAAAAATGCACATGCATAGAGTGTGCTATTTTTACTAGTCTTTACCATATCTACTTTGATTACATGATATAAATTGACACTCTTACTTTAAATTCTTTTTTATCCTCTATTTTTTCTATTTTTAACATATTCTGTGTTTATGTTTTTTTTTTTTTTTAAATTCACTTTTCAATTGATTTTGATCTTCTTCATTCCTTAATTCAAATATTATTTATACTTTTAATTTAAATAATATTGTCATAATAATTTTATAATTTAAAATAATTTTGTCAAGTACGAGTCCGGCGTCCCTCGCCCGCAAATCACAGGCGACAAAAACTGTGTGGATTTATCTTTATTTCCTAATCTAAGAGTTTCATCAGCCGTTTTCTGTTTCTTTTATAAATTATAACACAGAACTCAATAATACAGTATCTATCAAGTCTCGTTGGTAATGGGAAAACAAATTACTGAAAAAGGATAAGTGAATGAGATGGAGTTAGCGTCATTTATGAATATTACCTCAGTACGTCAATTTTACGATATATGCACGACCAAAAACAAAAAGACCTGCCTCAAGTCAAGTTTGATTCCTTCAGGCGCTGAAGCCATTCATCCACGATATCTTGACTTCAGCAGTAGCTACATACATTCAGCTCCCACTTGCCGTCTGCAATATTATCTGGCGTTGGCAGGCCTTTGCCGGAATAACACCAACAAGCAGAAGAAAATGCTCCACCAAACTGCATTAATCTTGATTCTATTACGCTTTTCCCTGGTATTAACCGATCATCCCCTTCCCCGGATTCGGTGTAGGCGTACTATCTATATTTATTGGTATCACATGTCTGTACTTCGGCATCAAGAGGGGGAGGCTCACCAGAATGAGAGAAAAATTCTTCCAACAAAATGGAGGGCTCCTTCTAAAGCAGCAGACTACTTCTTTTAGCCAGGGTGGAGTGGAATCAACTACGATCTTTTCCGCAGAAGAGCTTGTAAAGGCCACCGATAATTATGCGGAAGATCGCATTCTTGGAAAGGGTGGTTATGGAACAGTTTACAAAGGAATCCTACCTGATTGGCGTGTGGTAGCCATTAAGAAGTCACGGATAATGGACCAGAACCAGATCGAGCTATTCATAAATGAGGTGATTATCCTTGGGTTAATCACCGAAATGTAGTGAAGTTTTTGGGATGTTGTTTGGAGAGTGAAGTTCCTCTACTGGTTTATGAAGTCATCTCAAATGGAACACTCTTTCACCACATCCACAACAGCAGAGAGGCAAGCTGATTCTCTTGGAAAGATAAATTGAGAATTGCTGCTGAAGCTGCCGGTGCTCATTCTTATCTCCATTCGGCGGCTTCTGTGCCTGTTATTCACGGAGACGTTGAGTCGAGCAACGTACTATTAGATGATTCGTACACTGCAAAAATATCTGACTTTGGGACAACCAGATTAGTCCCATTAGATTAAACTCAAGTGATAACACTTGTACATGGGACCTTAGGCTACTTGGACCTGAGTACTTCCACACGAGCCAATTAACTGAGAAAAGTGATGTCTACAGCTTCGGGGTGGTTCTTGCTGAGCTTCTGACAGGAAATAGACCTCTTTCACTGATCAAATCTGAAGAAGAGAGAAACTTGGCTACATATTTTATCTTGTCCATCAAAGACAATAGGCTCTTTCAAATTCTTGAGCCTCGAATCTCACGAGAAGACAGTTTGGAGCAGCTGCAAGCTGCAGGTGAGCTTATCAATAGATGCCTCGACTTAACAGGCGATGAAAGGCCAACAATGAAAGAAGTTGCAATGGAGTTAGAAAGGCTAAGAAGACACACAACCCATCCTTCGATTCAACAATAAAATAGGGAAGAAAATGAGGCCCTTTTAGGTGAGCAGTCAGGCCGTGTGCCATCAGATTTGTATGCTGTGGCTATAGGCCAAGAATCGAGTACTGGAATTTATTCTGTTCGAGATGGTTTGGACAGCCATATGATTAATCCAAATCCACGTTCATTGTTTGTCCAGAGAATAGCCGGAAAAACAGACATTCTTATGTTTCTGGATTTCTATGTTTAAATCTTGATTTGTTTAAATTCTTTTGGAGAACTACAAGCACTTGCAATTTCTTTTTTCAAATTAGATGTTGTATATGTTGAGAGGGCGGCGGATTCAAATACAAATTTTAATTGGAGTTTGTTTGGTTAAAAGAGAAGTCCAACCAAATTAAGAGTATTATTCGTGAACAACGTCTGCTAAGTTTAAGGTGGAGCCCAACGAAATCGGAGAGAATAGTTTACGGGCCCTGTACATAAACACATATGTAAGTAAGTTTGACACTATATATTAATTCAAAACTTTAAAATTATGAGTTATGCATCACGTATTCAATTATATACAAATCAATTTTTTCTATTTTTACAAACGTGGGTAACATTTTTTCTAACTCATATTTCCCAACATTATAGAATATTTTCCTTATGTCTTGAAATATGATTTTTTCATGTCAAACTTGATTCCAAATGACAGATTAGCAGAGAAAAATAAGCTTCCTATGACTTCGAAATTCTGCTCACTTTTTTACTCTTTCTTCTCTTTGGTCATAGAGGAAAACTACTGCACCCCTTATCTCAGCCCAGTACTTGTAAACGGTTGCCCTTCATTTTCTGTAATAATTACACATCTAAACTCTTAGTCAATGGAATCTGACGAGTCGTATCATGGGACAAAATCTCCGAAAGACTTACCCTGCTAGTTTCCACTGGTTTGTACGTGTACATGCTAACTTGTTCTACTCCACACTAGATGCAACCTCTTCCACAAAATAACACCTAAAAAAAAATTATGAATTTTACAATATTCTTGACTTTTCGTGTTAAATTTTTTAATTTACATCCAAACAATATTTTTTTCTAAATGATATAAAATTGGAGTAAAATTATATTTCTTTTTCTTTTTTTTTTTCTGAATCATGATGGAATTTCCACGAACACATCTCAATTGATTGGAACATATGGTCAAGCAGATGTAAATTGTAATCATGCTGGAATTGGACGTCCGACCATTCGATTCAATATGGGAACTGAATAATGTTTAATTACAAAGCATAGATTAGAAGTCTCGCGCTCCCAGTGAGCCTAAATTTTGAATGCACACTACGCAGCTAATGAACCGGCCGAAGGTGTTTTAATTCACTCATTCAATTAAGAATGCATGCATTTGTATACTCCATTTGCAATTGCTAACTAATAAAAGCATACAAACTTACAAGTTTTTTTTCTTTTTTTTATACAAACTTACAAGACTCTCTGCAATCCATCTTCTTTTGCGTCTACCACTGGCTTTGGCCGGCACAAGTGCCAACCTTATGAGGGTTAAGGAAGTAGCACCACCAAGCCTAACTAAAAAATCAAATGCCTTTGTTTTCATGGGACAATTGTTCGAGGATGCGACGGAGGCTGCAGGTGCTGTGTTCCGTGACCCCATCTCTATTATCCAGCAGCAAAGCCAATTATTCCCGGAGGTGCGAAGCCTCCCGTTACACTGTTAGATGATGACTACAGTGCCAAAATTCATATCTCAGCAGTTAACCTGCCACTTGTATGGAAGATAGTGATGTTTGAATTGATTAGTAGGCAACACTTCTGAGGTTAATATCCTCGTTTCCATGTTGCCCACAGTGCAATTATCCTGCTTGAATATCTGGATGGTGTGGTGTAGTTGGGCGAATCAATCTTTTCTGGTGAGCCAACATTGGACTTGTTATATGCAAAATCTTTCCCCTATATTTTCGTAGGTTGAGGATTAAAAATAGTATATTTTTGGTATGGAAGCTTTATGAATAATTTAATAATAATAAATGTGTGTATTTGATTTGTTTGTGTTTTGTATTCCTTATGTATATAATATTATACAATAATTGGAAGATGCGATGGTAATTAATTTTTTAGTATAAATATGTGTAAATGTAAGTTTTTATGTGTATACATAGATAACGATTTAATCTAAACAGCGGTGATATTTGATTTTGGATATTTTTGTATATAAAAGAGAGATATTCGATATAGTTATATATCATATGCTTGGAGTGTCAAAAAAATGAAAACAAACATAGCCTTTGTTTTCCAACAAAACAACCACTATTTTCGTGTGTGCGTTATTTGAGTTGATGAAAGCTGATTGCAAATGTACTTTATTTGCTTATTTATGGTTTTGGATTCCAGCATGGCTAGGCTTCTTGAATCCTGCTACTAGTAGTACGTAAAAGAGTCTGCAACATTTCTTTAGAAGAAGCATGAACATGATTCTCTAAATGTTTATCCAATGATGGATCATATATCCAATGAAGCTCTTTAGAGTCGTAATCACACTTATACAGATTCATGTTTTCATTCTATTGACGTTTTTTAACTGAGGTATAAAATGTTCTGCTTTATCTCCTATTTGATTGATTTATCTCTGTTACTATATCCTCAGCTTATATTCTTGTAGACTAAGAAGAATAAAGAGAATTTCCTTCCTTTATCTTGTTGGAATGAGGAGTCAACTTTGCCTAGGTGATCAATTTTGCAATTGGATTTCCTTTTTTCTCAATTGTTCGTATTCATATAAGCTGTGCACCTGGCATTTGGGACTGATTTACGTGTTTTCAGTCTGTGGTCTTGAGAAGCAGAAACGTGATTGTCTGAAACTGTGAGAATGGTGATTAGGTAGTACAATAATATGGGAATGATCAGTATGTAATTTCTGACCAAGAATGAGCGTGTCCATTTTTGCCCGCCCCACTAATTCCTGATGTGAATCCTGAAAGTAATTCGGGATGCGCGTTAGCGTACACAGCTTTATTGTCAAGTGTTTTCATGACGTGCTTTTTACACAAGGCAAAGACATTCAAATTATTCAAAAGATCTGGATGGAATCTTTTATGCCTGAAATTATGCAGCCATGCATATTCAGATTATTGACACTGAGAAATGTCTGGAGCATATCCATGCGTCTATGTTTGCTCCGATGATGGGCGCTCTCCTCACCGAGCTACAGGACATTTTGTAAATCAGTAGTTCCGTAGACTTGTGCTTTTCATCGGGTACAAGCGTCATAATATCTAAAGGGATCCAACGAGTTTCGGGCTTTTTTGGGTCAAACAGATGCCGCGGGGATGACAAAGGGCACATGACATTGATTGTATTAGCAATTTCAATTAATTCATGCAGGTTCAATCCCAAAGAATTCGCCATTTAATGTCATTACAAGAAGTCTGAATGCTAGACACTTCTGAGAAAATGAGTTGGTATTGTCACTAGAATGGGCATATTTTCGGCACCCTTTTGGATCACTTTCACCCCGCAGAAACATGCGCTTAGGTCTTCGGTCAAATCCGCAGTGGAGTTCTAACAGAGACCATAACGTCATTTCACCTTGCCATTCCTTTTCGGAGACTGAAGGATGAATCCAGTAACGAAAAAGAGACCCCCAAGGGCCCAACCGCAGTTCGTTGGACCAAAGTGATAGGACGGCATCTAGCGTCATTTAGAGAGAAGATAGAGTACTTGCTGTACACACCAACCTTCTTATGCAGTCTGTCTCATTGCGTATAGAGCAAACCCGATATGCCTCTTAACTCTCACACCCCTTATGCCTCTAAAACTATGACATGAAGGGATCACACAATTTACAATGCGGCTGTGCCGGACACACTTGAGAAAAATACCATTTTAAGCTTCAGTTAATCAAAATAATACCCAGCAGAAACAACTATGCAAACCAAAAATCGAAGTACGCGTGCTCTGCCATCTGACAAAGTCAAAAAATTCACATCACCTGTAAGAGAAGACAATACAAATTAAACTACAGTGTATAGTGCCACTCGCATGAAATCTGCAGTAGCAACGGCATATGCATGGTAGGAATGCTAAGATTTTTAGGACCAACTGAATGCACGTGCTTGTGTGCGCACAAACCCTCTTGCAAAGGTGCAGCCATGCACAAGCAAAATTCAGTAAAATAAGCAGCTCACCCATATCACTTTGCACAGGCCCAATCGAAAGTCGAGTGCCCTAACATGAAATATTTTTGCCACTGCAAATTTGGAAAGCCACACGTTGCCTATGGCATATTCAATGCCTTTTTCAATTGGGCAAATGCAGCAGGATGCATTCTAGAAATGGCATTATTAAACAATTCTCCGTGGAGAGCAGCACAAGTCTGGAGATTGCCCCGGACTGAATTCTCCAGCGAAATCTCATTTACTGGATCAGATAATTTGATCTGAAACAGAGAAAAATAATAATAATTCAGTCACAAGATGGTTGTGCAGTTTTACAAAATTCAAGAACAGAGTACCTGTCTCCTTCGGAACTCTTTGCTAGGAACCTGCAGCTTGCTAGACGGCATATTGTCACTACTGTTATGCAATAAGTTAAATTGCCAAATACAAAAGGGTCATTATGCATTTATATATAAGAATATCCATCTGGTACATTGGCATGAAGATAATAAATAAGAACCTTGATTCTTCTTCAGTTAATTCGTCATTTCCACCCAAAATTACGCTAGTGCATGCACTATCAAGAACAAAGGACAGCAGCAATACATTAGTACACAAACACGTGTCAATAAAATTGGAAAAAATAATTCAAGATCAGGTAGATGATGTACCTTAGGATCTGATCCAGCTTATCAAGCACTTGAGGCTGCCTCAAAGTTAAAATGATAGAAAGGGCTAGGCCCATAGTCTTTCTTTGTGTGGAAATAACATTGTCAACCTACAACTCTCAAGATATAACACAAGCATAAATAACTCATTAACTGCACATGATCATGAGCCTTTAAATAGAGACAGTAGAAGGTTTGTGTCATCAGATCAAAAAGCTACCCCGAAAACTTTTCCCATGCCAACTTATTCAACTAATCCAATCTAGCAATCAGAATAAGTTCCAGCCAAATGATAACAAACATGATGCCAACCAGGCTTTTAGTTTACAAAAGGTAAAAAGCACAAAAATCAAACTTTTATAAGCCTACAAACAGGAATAGTACAAATAATTAACACAAATACAGTGAAGAAGCAGCCTTTGCATCTGCAATTCAGGTACAGTCAAGTTTTGATGAATCCAGTCAATCAAGCATGTTCTAGAAATGCATACAACATTTCTGAAAGAAAACATACTGTCAGAAGAGGCGACATTTCAAAAGAAAAAATGTTCTAGTAGATTCCGTTAACTTAAATAGATCAACATATTTATTAATTTAATTATTTTCAAGCAGATGGAAACAAAGATAAATTATGTAAGCTAACTCATATCTAAACAGCATACTTGAAGATATTTCACCTTGTCAAGCCATACATCAACCAGGCAAAGAAGTATATTTTCTTCAGCTGGGAATCCATCTCTCTGAAGATGTGCTAATAGTGATGGTTCTGATGTCATTTGTGCAAGATAATTAGTATTCATGACCAAAATCCTTGCAAGTATGACTGCTGAAGCTGTTTTAACGGCTGTCTTGGAAGGATCATGATCATCACCACCGCTCAAGCATATGCTAATTAATTTCTAGAAATACGTGGCAATTAAATTCCAAAACTCAAACCATATAAATTAAGTACAAAAGAATATAACTACTACAAAAGTTGCTTAGGCATTCAAAGGTAAAGTGAGGCCATTTACCTGTATAGTGGTGCTAATTAATTGGGGCACTTCCGCAGGAAAACACTGATTAATGAAAAAGGAGATGAATATTATTTACTCAATAGAAAATTAAAAAAATAGACATGCAACTTAGTCTAAGGAAAACCTAATATTGATTTGATTGAGCATATTATATCATGACCCAGAAAAATTACTTCATTTTATGGTACTAAATTTCCAGTAGCACTGCAGTTACAAGAGAAGAAATTCAAGTCACAGAATTCTTCTAGGATTTATTCCCTTCTCTTCCTATCCGCACATATGCATAGCAAATAGAATAAACGTAAGCATGAGCACAAACCTATTAATATCCCACTGCTATGTAAATTAAAGCTTTAATTTGCAGCATGAGTCAAGATTATGGAGTCAACTACCTGAACTAAGACTTCCACAATTGGTAGAATTGAAAGCAACCCTCTGTCATTGACATTACCAACGACCAAATCAAGAACCTTTGCAACAGTAGGTGCATGCATATTGAGGAAATCCAACCCACCAAGAAGAATGTAGGCATCAATGATACTTGCAGCAACCTACACATCAAGTTGTACTTAGGACTACCAAGAAGTATATTTTGTTTTAGCCAAAATATTTCTCCACACCTTTAAATGATCAAAACTCCTGTCAAGGATTTCCACTAGACATGGAAAATAACCCAACAGCTGAGGCACCATTGAGGCAGCACGGGAAAGAGTAGCATCCCATAACTGTTTGATAATGATACAAGGAAAAAGGCAAAGAATTACGACATTAAAAAATCGCCTTTTCTTCTCAATGTAAATGCTTAGAGTGGCCTACTGACCTGCATGCTATCTTCCAAAAGCTCATCAGGGCTGTTTACATTAATCGTGCTTTGTAGAATAGGCAGAAGCATGTTGTAACAGATGGGTGACTGATAACCAAGTGCAACTACAAAGTTCTTCAATGCAGTAAGAAGCTGAATCTGCAAAAGGCTCTCGCCAGAAGATTCTTCCCAGGCCTGTTATAATACAGTTGGCAAATACAAAGATAATGATCTGCAAAATGCTCATATAAGACATTAGAGAAACATGACCACCAGAAATCCCTATTCTCTTTATCATGCCAATTTTTATCATTAAAAAGTGGCAAAGAATTCCCCCAGATCTGAATAAGATTTGAAAGAACTTATTCTGCAAAGCACTTCTCTTCTAATTTTCTGCCCCGTGCAAAAAATATAGCATAACTGTCTATTAAGTCAATAAAGCGCATGTTCTCTTAGGTGTAACAGAAGAGCATACAATAAAAAGCAACAAAAGTGAATACAATACCTTCTGGAAAAATTGCTCCAACTTGTTTGCATAAGGAATGATATCAGTAACGCATGCGATGAGACAAGAAATTGTATTCAACACTTGAACCTGAACATAAAAATAAAGAAAATGTTAATCAAATAATTTGGTCTCATGAGGTTTAGGGTAGGATTACATGAGAGATTAAAAATTCCTATGTTATAAAGTGCTTAGTGAAAGGTATTAGTTCTGCATGTTAGAGAACAGGTAACTCAACCATCCTAATTGGTTGTACACCTAACAGATAGATTAATTAACCAAAGGCTTGTGACAAGCAAAGAAGAAGATCAATTTTGAGTATACTGAATTAATTTGGTCTTCTAGCACACTCCTGCCATATGTGAAGCAGCCTACTCTAATCATCGAAGAATTGTTTCAAGTTTGACATATATAGACTAAAATGCGTCATATTTGACAGCTTCTTAAGTGGCTGACTTACAATGGGATTCTTATTACATAATAGTAGCATAGTAACAAAAATTTAGCCAAGGCAGTAATACCATTATATAGATGGAAAAGGCGCGGATAATAATAGGAAACATAACAAAAGAAATAAAGTATAGTTTTCCAGAACAAATTCGAGTTAATTTATACACTTTGGTTCATGAAAATAAATACTCACATGCTTTGCCAAGAAAGCCAAGAGCACTACTGATGGTTTCAAGGAAGATACAAGAACTTAATTTCTGTATTTGTTATAAAAAAACTAATGAAAGAGGGCCACAAAAGTTTGTGTACTAGCATTCCTAAAAAGAACTATATACCAAAAGAAGTAGTTTACAGCGGATAGGAAATTATTGCATGATATTCCAATGGTTGTCAATAAGTAGCAAAACTAGGAAGCCCATTAGAGACTTTCATTTATTACTAGTTAAAAAAGGTGAAAAAAGGAAACTTTATCTTACTTTTGAATCTAATTCTTGGACTTCTTCAACCAGTTTGAAACATGAGTCCCAACATACCGGTAGAAGATCTGCAAAGTCCTGCTCCGAGAAATCAGCGTCTTCAATATGGAAATACAGTGACCGTGATGCTGCAAGCTGAAACAATGAAAAATATCTCAATAATATAAAAGAAAAATAGACTATACTTTTTAAAAATAATATTATGCATCATACCCTAACACACAAGTCTTTCTCCTGAACCAATTTTATTAGCGCACAATATACTGGTCTTCTGGTGTCACTTTTAATCTGCCAAGAAAGAAAAAATCACTAACCATATTCTCAACTATACTCAACCAAGTATCCACAAAAAACAAAAAAAAAAGATGAGCCAAGACTTGAGCCAGCTAGAACATAAATCTCATAACCCATCCTAAATGTCATTCAACATCAGCGGCAATAGTTATTTTGAGTAGCATATTTTACGTTACTTTATTATTTTCAGTATAAAATTTCAAAGTTCACCCTTGATAAGGCAATTTAGTTTCTCAATATCATAAATACAGTTGACAGGATTCAGAGCTAATATCGAGTCAAGAAAAGTGTTAGCTTGAATAAACAGAAACCCAATGCAGAAAACAACATTAGATGGTGGTAAATCCTCCCTTTTCAGATATCAAAATGATATCTACAGGTGATATGAGGTCAACTGGCAAACTTTGAACCATAGCCTAATCATATCACTAGCAACCTGAACCACAAGCACCTCATATTAGAAAATTCTAAACAAGTTGCCCAGACATGTAATCTCTTCTCATCAAATCAAAAAAATATTAACAGTATAAGATCCCAAGCATACACAGGTCACTGTCCAGTTGTCCCTTATCTCTTGGAAGAACTACAAATTTAAAATTGTAATCATTGAAAGAATTTTAATATAACTTTTAAGCCTCATGAATTGTCTTATTTCCCAACCTATCAAAATTAGGTATTGTCAAAAGCAAATTATTAGATTCTATGTGCAGGGATCTTCAAGTTTTTTTACTTTTCTCATGACTTAACAGCTGCAGTATCAAAACCAAGCAAAGAAGATCACAATGTTTCAAAATACCTACCCTTTTGAGACTTAACTAGCCAGGATACAACCATACTGAGATAATTATTGAAGCCAAGACAAGTCTCCATAAGAAGGGATTAACTGTGAAAGCCATCTATACCCAGAAAGACATCATTCATTGGAAAAACTGTTTTTATTATTTCATTCCTAAATGAATGTTTATTCTGTCCACATAGCAACCGACAGGTAATTGGATAATCAGGATTACAGTGAATATATATTAGCACTTAGCTACTGATACCTGCCTTGTTCAAATAAACATTTAAATCACGTGCACGATTAAACCCCAAGTAGAAGAATCTAAGGAAACAAAAAAAACATAGAATCTCAACAGTTAACTGACAACATGTAAAAATAACTCAATAAGCATTGACCTCTGAAACCCATTGCCCCAAAATTAATGCAACTTTCCTATGGACAATCCGTGCGTTGGGATGATCATTTGTCAGCTCGACAGATAGTGCACCATTGAACCTACACAATAGTATGGGAAAACCGTTAGGTTGAAGGAAAACCATACTACAACAAGAATAGAGGCTAAAGTTAAAGAAGCATATATCACAAATAGATGCATTAACCAAGGTATGTCTGTCAACAATATATAAGTCAGGTTAAAGTAAATTAATAGCTAAATTGAGAGTAGCTCAACTGTCGTGTAAATTAAAAGGAGACCTGCAACAAATTTGACCTACACAAGGTAGGACTGTGAAAGTTACATCCTGAAATTCCAGCTGGGAATTGTCCCAGAAAATTTTGCCAGCAGCAAGGATTTCCAAGGGCAACATGGTCAACTACAGAATATGCATCTTCACCCAACTGATCAATACCTTAAAAGTGTAATAAGAGGCTCACCAGTCTCCAAAGTTCATATAATTTGAAAGTTCATAATAGACATAGGCGGCAGCACCATAAGCAGCATCCTTGAGAAGTAACTGGGGGCTTATTTCACCGACAGAAGGAGGGCAGCCATTCATTGCTTCTTGAAGAATAGAAACCACAACAGGACCTAGCAGCTGCGGACATCAATGGCAAACATGAGAAACAGCCACTTCCACAGAAGTAGAACAATGTAAATTAAGAATACTGAGAAGGTTATACACATAACACATCAAAGACACCTACTTGGCTATGATTCTCAAACAAAACAATGTATAGTGCTTCAGCACATGGCCTTAATCTCTCTGACCACAAAACAGAATCCTGCTCATGATGGAAAGACTCAGGATTCTGGTACCATTCTTCCAAATCACTAGCTGTCAAAACAAAATACCTGCAAAAGGAGTACAACAGCATTGAGGGGGAATCCTGAAAAATTCAAAATTAATGCCAAGGCAGCGGAAGAAAAAAATATCTCAATCATAATAAAAACTAGTAATGCAGTACGGAAAACAATACATGCATGCATTTTCAACATATTCAATTCCTCAATTTTGAAAAATAAAGATCTGCAATTCTGGAGAAAATAGAAGCATCCCCAAAACTTGCTTTGGGCAGCCAAATTATCAGACAAAACACCCATTTAAGGAGACTAAAGAAAGCATCTAATGTGCCAACACATCTGCCAAAGCAACAAAGTCCCCCAATAACTTGGCAAAGCCGTGGACTGCTATCACTTATCTTTTATTAGATTGAAGATCAGTTTAAATGCTAAAAATAGTTTTAATCAGTTAAATACTTGCACATTAAAATCTAAATACAAGTTATAGGTGTAAGACTTGTGAGAATTGTTAAATGCCTAAAGGAGGCCAGAAGGAAGAAAAACATGGAGAGGTTGGGTGCTAAATATAAAAGAAATTAAACACATCAATTAGCACAGACAATGCTCTAAATCTAATCTGACCAGATTAAGCTACAACATCAGCATCTAGTTAAGATAACTTTGTTCTCACCTCCTTATCAATATGTTACAAAGCAACACAACACGCTCAGCAGGTAGCAGCGAAGCCAAAATGTCGGCAACTGCACTAGTTACACTTTTCTTCATCTCCTGAATGGTAACTTGGTTGTCGTCCACAACACGACCAGTCAAGACAGGTTTGTATTCTTTACTTTCCAGAACAGACTTGAACATTGACATACACTGAATCAAGAATTCTTCAAAAGACAATATATCTGGCTCAGGATTTGTGATCTTATTTAAGCAAAAGTCAATGACAGGCCAGAGGACACTCTTGTCACCAAATGAGTAAGGATGCCTCTGCTGAATAGCAATTAAAATCTTCATTAATTTAGTACATGCTTTCTTCAGGAAATCCCAGAATTTGGGCTGTTTCTCTTGAAAAGAGGAATCTGCATAATAATCGTAAGGGCAAGCATTTACATACCCAGAAATACACAGAAAAATTAAATAAAAATCAAGGTCAGATCAACTTAGAATTGAGATTTTACACAGTTCCCTGACATATACAGGGAGAAGATAGACCAGAATCTCAACATGCATAGATTAGAATGTGATGAGATTCCCAAATTATTTCACTCTACTTATCAAACAACAAAACACATTAAGATATGACATAAAAGCACAAGATACAGTGGATCAGTACAGAAGGCAGATGATAACATAATAGATATTCCTAGATGTACGGGACAAGGAACAATCACCTGCTAAACATTATGAGCCAAAAGAAAATAAGAGAGAAATCTTACAATATTGAAGAAAAGACTGGATGGAATTCAACATGACAGGACCAATCTGCTTGACATGTTGCACCTCCTAAAAAATCAATACGACTTCATTAATTCCACAAAGTCATTTCAATCATCATAGAAAAGCGATCAAAAGAAAAGAACAATTCCAACAAGAGGAAAGCTTAAACACAACATTTAGAACCAGTCAGAAAACAGAAATTTACCTGTACAGACTTCGCATCACTTGGGAAACCAGAAACTATTAGTTGACGTATTATCTTTGAACAGAGAAAACATCTTTCACAGGTTAAATAAACATCATCATGATTCAACTCAGAAGCATTTTGAGCAAGTAACGAAAAACCATTTAATATATTCTGCACATCAGTCTGCCAAAGGTGCCAGCAGTAATCAAAGAATTGAGAAGCTATCTGCCAAACGAACAAAGACAAGCACATCCAGTGAAAAAGTACATTAATCAAATAATAAACTTATAAACAGCAGCAAAAAGGAAATATGAGACATATATTGCATTGGAGAAGCTTGTGAATCACCATTGAGGCTTTCTATTTAGCACAATCATTTTTGTTAGCAACTACATGAAGTCATGGCATCAATATTGAATATCCTGAATTTATCATCTAACCAGTTAGCAGCTTCAACATCAAGTGACAGCTAGGAATACTCACAATTTATTAAGCAAAAAAATATATATTGTTATTTATTCACCTGAGCAAAAGTCCTCTGGTCAGAAGTAAGTCGTTTGGTTGACAACTCCTTTAATGTCCGGAAAAGAATCATGAATATTCTATGAGAAGTTAACATATCAGCTGACTGAAGCTGTTGCGCTAACACGGAAAACAAGTCTGACCTGCATGCAAAATTAGATTCACTAAGACTAGCACACAAGGGTTATACATAAAACATTGGATTCCAAGACAAGCCAAATCATGCATAAGGCTCACTTAAATATCATATAAGCTGACCATGTGACCCGATCAGAGGGGGGCAGTGGAAGCATAAAAATAAATTGAATCCAAATTCAATTCCAAAAACGTGAACCGTGCAACAAAATGTCTGACCCAACGTATTGAAACCAAAATTGAACCCAAAAACTGATAAAGGGCGTAATAGGACGGCTACAATCGATACGCCGAGATTAATTGATACGTCACGACTCACTCAAGAATCACTTTTGTTGAATCTATTTGAACATTCTCAAATTTAGAGAAAGTTGGATAGTCTTATAACTCTCAGTTCAAATATATCAAAATCTCTCTATTTAAATTGAATGAAATAACTATTTATACTAAATCCTATCAAATCCTAACTTAAGAAGCTCATGCAGCTCAATTTATAAATAAAGCCCAATAATAAATAAAAATATAAATATAAAATAAAATTCGACAGATCTCTGGATCGCGTCACCATGCTAACTCAAGAATGCAAAGTAGAAATTTTGAAGGCAAAGATGAGGAAATATCAACAACCTCCATGAGAATAATATCCATACTTTTTCCCTGCACCAGCTGGTGCCAATTTCACCAATGGAATGTCAAATTTCCCACGGAATAAAAGAAAAGCACATACAAATTCTCCAATGACTGTCTAGTATATTACATAATTCCAGATTCCGAACAGGAACCTAAGATTCTTGCTCAATCATACTAGAATCTCCAAACTAATTATGATTTCTATTAAACTCCAAAAGTATCAATTAACTGTGAGCAAAGCACAGATATTCCATGCCTAAATACAATACTTGAAGGTGTCTGAATTAATTTATTAAAGTAGTAAATATATATCCCTTGCCTAAAACAAACATTTTAATAAAAATAGGCATTACATAATACTTAAATCACTAAAAGTTAGTGACTGTATAAATGGATGGAAATAAGCCTTTTCTCATAAAAGTTCAAAAATGTTAAATCGAAGTGTCGAGATATACAGTTAATATGGATAATCTTTGACAAAATTTGTATGTAGATGAGAGGAGAAGTATACCATTCCCTTGGGTAGTCGATGCGGGCAATTTTTGATATCAGAACAGCCAATGTAAGAGCAATCTGTAACAGAACCACATTCATGAGACATATGAAGCAAAAAAAAGATTGATGATTATAGATAGAGAAGAAAATTTTAGAACATTTGCGACATCCGTACAGATGGATCAACCACAATACCAAGAATAATAAACATGCAACAGTACTTGTAGCCCATCAACAAGCTAGTCGCAATTCCAGTAGGAACATTTAGGTTCCTAGTTCAGCAATCTGTCTGCAAGCAGACTAAATCTCAATTTAATTACATGCATCGGACTTAAGCATTACCTGGTAATTATCTTCTCTTAAGTGTGACAACAATTTTTTCCTTAAATGCAGTTTCTCTTCACTGCTTATTCCCCTGCAAAACGTATAGTCAGATCGAGCACCAAAAATAAAAGCCAGTCATAGACGAAACCCCATCACAGCCATTTCAAAGCATCATTCCTCACTTCACATTGAAAAGAACAACAATCGTGAAGAAGAATGTACTGAAAGAGGAAAGGGAAGAGAAGGTTCCATTGCATGTAAGCAAAACAGAAAAAGCGCAAGAGACTAGAGGAACACTAACGTTGAGTCGCGCCTGCTCCTCCAGTATCGATTGATGCAGTTCTTAAAATATACGGACGCCATTAATCTGACATCATTTTGTGATGCTAAATCTTTGGCTGTTATCACTTCCTGCATCACAGCAATATTCATTGCCAAACAAGTCCGAAAGCTTCACGTAAACATAATCACAAACACTTTGGACACGCACAAGACAACACTTGCATACCATAAGGCAAGAGCAGAAACCAGGTCTGCCTTCCAATTGAGCAAGCGCATCTTCCGCTGGCTTTCGCACATTCAAGTCGCCGCTCAGTGAACTGGAGAGGAGCGTGTAAACCGTGGGCAAGTCTGAAACTGACAGCCCCATTTCTTTTTCCGAAAAATCTATTAACGAAAATAACGACCGTGTGCCAGATTTCCACTCTATATATGCGCAAAACAGATAAATAAAGTAAGGATTTGAATCGGAGAGTGTTGACTAGTACGTGCGTATTGTACGGAATTTGGCGAGATGCGAAAATAAAGAGTTAAGGTTTTCAATTTTGGGGCAGGAGATTTGAAGAGCTGGAGGCGTAGCAGAGATTTGTATATCTCCGGTGAAGGGTTTAGCGGTGGTCGGAAGCGGAGAAAGGGTAAGATTAAGTTCCGCTCGGTTTTTGAGCTGCAACCATTGGCCGGCTTCTCTTTGATTTTTAACAATTTGCTGGCTGGCCGCAGGCATTTTTTCCATTTTTCCCCTTTTATATATATATATAAATCAGTTGTGAGGATGAGTATAAATTTATATATAATAAATTTATTTTATTTTAGATAATAAAATGAAAAATATTTAAAATTGATAGCATAAAATATTTAAAATATGAAAAACTAAAAAAATTAAAAGATAATACAAATAAATATAATAAGTTAAGAAAAGTGAAAAATAAAAAGATTTGAAACTAAAAGAATTTTAAATAAGGATAACTATAATGTTTGTTGATGTGTAATTATTGACATTTGTTTATTCATTATTTGTAAATTGTTACATTTTGATGATTTTAACTCAAATAAAAGAATTGTAGTTCATTTTCATTTGATTGAAGAACTACTCTTGTATTGCCGTGGAAATTGGGAAAGCATTTATTTTTCTTGCTAATCTTTTGTAGAAATATTTTTTTTATTATTAATATTAAATATATTATTACAGATCAACTCGACATTAATTTTTAATTAGATAACGACTAACTTATAAATATCAATAAATAACTAATATGAAAATAGAAAATAAATATTGGTTAAAAACTCGTTTTACTGTTTTATGTTAATGAAAACAACGACGACAGGCTTGCCCATCCATATTAAGGGATCAGGATAACTGATGCAATTGTTTTGCATTTTTCCTAAATGTTAAAGCTCTTCTTTGGTACAAATAATTTGGAGATGACGGGAGAAATGCCAAAACATAAAAAATAAAAAACGATAGTAGCCACAGGTGTTGACCGGGCCAGGGAGATCTACTTGCTATATTTAGTGATAGCGTGCATAGGTGATGGTGATGGTGATGGCCCATTTTTATTTTTGAAAATTAGTTCAATATATAATTGAAAAATCTCGTAGTACAAATATATACCCTATCTATGTTGATGAGCATCTGGGCGAATGTTTGGAGGTAACAACTGACGATGACCATCATCTCGTTCTGATAGACGAAGGGGGTTATGCCAGGGAAGTGGAGACCATCCATCAATGGGCCCTGCAATGCCCCGCCATCCGTAAATGTGAAGGCAAAGCCAGCTGGACAACAAAAGGTGAGTGAGTGATGCGTGAATCAAGTTGTTGCTTTGGTTGAGCACACATTGGAGGTGAGTGAAGCATTTGACACCTGCTGCCGGAGCCAAGATAGATCGCTCGGGCTTGCACAAGCGGAGTAGTTAACGCTCGCTGGACTTTGAGCCTCTGCAAATCGTTCATGAGATAAGAAATATTAGTTTGGCATTCATAATGAATTTTTACGACACGTGACAAGTAACAACAAAACGAAGGCGCAGTACGCACGGCAAGACAATGAAGTTCAAAGGATGCCATGATATGCATGATGCCGCTTTTTATCTTCGTGAGAATAAATATTCAAAACGCTTTTTCCACGTCCTTCCATTCACGCATATAATAATATGGGATGGGATGGGATGGCTCTATATATTCCTCTGTCAACAAGAAACAATTAATAAATAAATAAAAGTTGGGCAGATGCATGTTTAGAGCAGAAGATGAGATATTTAAGTATTTAGAGGGCATTTGGCTCAATTACATGCGATTATAAACATCGTGCAAGATGTTGGATGAATTACATGCTATTCTAAACATCGTGCAAGATGTTTAAAAATATTTGATAAATTTTTAATAAAATAATTTATAAGTTATCAAATAAAATATTTAAAGTTTATAAACCTTTTAAAAATATATTGTCTTTTCCCAACTTATTTATATATATCTTATAAACTATTTTAGTTTATATATATATATATATTAAAAATACCATCAATTGTTTTTATTATATTATATCGATAATATTTAATTTATTTTTGTCATTATTACACTATTACAATTAATTATAATTATAAATTTAAATAAAATCTCATAAAAAATTTTGTCTAAATACCTTATGAGTTTATTTTAAAAATATAATAATATAAACTTACAAACTATTTAAAATAAATTTAGTTCAAACACTTTAATCTTTTCAATCACAATTCAAACAATTGGATCCAAATACCAAGAGGTCCGAACCATCTAAGGCCCATTTAGTAAACAAAAGAGAACACCATAAATATGATTACAAAAATCAATCTAGAGTATTCATTCAATGTTACTCTTATGTCATCAACCTTCTTTACTCTGGGTTTCTCAAAGACGTTTAAGTGGAGTTCCTCTTTCACCATGAGGGCCAAGGTAAAACATCTTCATTCAACACTCAATTTCTAATTAATGGTAATTTCATTGCAATAATTTGCAACTGATCTGATTTTTGGGTAACAATGGAAGAAGAAGCGCATGAGGGTGTTGAAGAGGAAGCGCCAAAAGATGAGGCAAAGATCCAAGCAGCCTCTTATTTATCTAGCTAGGGTTTCCTGTTATTTCGTGCTGCTTCCCATTTCGTGAATTTTAACTTGTATAAGTGAATTATTACTTTCCAAAACTACATTTTGTAGATCAACTATATAATCTAATAAAAATTTCATACATATTGAGGTTATCTTTGTTCTGTCACACTCAATTTCACTACCATGTTGTGTTAATTTACCTGAATTTTATTTACGTTGGTTTAGGGGAACATATAATGTAAAATATAGTTCAAGACTTTCAAGCTTCAAAAAAATGGATTGCTAAATAAAGTGATTCAAACAAGTAATAACTTATTGCTATAAATAAAAATAAGAGAGAGCAAGATATAAAGTAAAACTTATTACTATAGATTATAAATTTACAAGTTGATGAAATTTGGAGGGTGTTTGGCCTCATAAGATTATGAAACTTGTAACTTACAATATGTTTTTAGAGTTTATTAACTCATGCATCTTATTTTCAAAATAAGCTAATCAAATATTTGAACACAAACATGTTATAATATTTTGTAAAACTTAGAATTATAATTAATTATATTTTTATGATGTAATAATGATAAAATAAATTAAATATCATTAATACAGTGTGATTCAAGATATTTATGCATTTATTATTATATATTAAGAAGCAATTTATAAAAAATTTAAAAATGAGTTTAAAAATTCAAATTATTTTAAAAAAACTTATAAGTTTTAAATATCTTATTTTAAGAGTTTATAAGCTCTTTTATTAAAAAATTTATTAAACATTTTTAAAAAATTTATAAATTTTTAAATATTTTATAAAAATATTTTGAAACTGGAATAATTTATGCAGGCACTGGATTATTGGGGCAGGGAGGTTGGGTTTGGGGTTTGAAATATGCGATTCTGGTGCTTGTGACTGTTAGACTGTGTGGTAGAGCGTGCAGTTAGGTCTTTTTTTCTTTATGGGTTGGCCTGTCAATTCTATGCCTTTTTTACCCTTCTAAGTTTTAATATCAATTCAATTTGTTGCCGAGGCTTGGAGTAGAGAAACTCTTTTGGGTACATCAAATTTCCAAATAAGATTGTCGTTTGTTGTTGTAATTAAATTACGTGTTAAATATAATATTTTTGTAATTAATTAAAGAGTAGCATCTTCTTGCAAAGTTTTTAAAGTCAGAACAGCCATTGAATCAAATTTAAATCCATTTATTAATAGAGCAAATGATAAATTTTTATATGTAAAATTAACAATTTCACAATTTAAGAAGAATAAAAAATTATTAGTCAAATCTAAAAGAAACTAAATTAAATTCAAATTAAAAATGCAAATATTGTAACACTAGTTTTGTAAAATAAAAATAACACAATTAATATGAAAATTCAAATAGAATAATATAGAGAAAATAATTAAATAAATAAAAGTGAAAATAAAAATAGATAGTGAAAATCATTCGTATTATATTTATATTTATATATATATTAATAAATTTTTTTGGTGATAAAAATGTTTAAAAATTATTTTTTATTAAAAAGAAGGTGTAATTTTGTTTTTAAATTTAACATTTTATTTATTAAAAAAAAAAACTTGAAACGGATTTTATCTGACTTTTATCAGTTCTATCCAATTTTGACATGTTCACGTTAATTCATTAATGTTGTAGCCAGTCCAATCGATTTAAAAAAACCTTGACCTCTCCGGAGAAGTTCTCATCGGCAGAAGAGCTGAAATGGAAAAGGCGGACAAAAGTAGGGAAGTTTCCACTTTAGACGGTAGGGGTAGGTTTTGGCTCAAGAATAAGTGGGACTTAAGGGTGTGATTGGATGACCCACCCAACCAAAAATCGTTTTTCTCCTCTCTTCCCCAACCAAAAAAATCCAGCCATTTTGCATATGAAAATATAGTATTCACCAATATTTACTGTTGAATGGTAGATTTATCGAGTAGGCAATAAAATAAATGTAAAAAAGAAAAAGAAGAATACAAAATTACGATATTTGTGACACTCAACACAAATTCATAAAGTACAACGTCCAAATGAATCGTAGGGGAGATGGAGGCTGATGTGACGTGGAATCGGTGTGGAATAAAGAATAGCAAATGGGAGAAGACAGACAAACTAGAAAAAACAAGAAAAGAGGAAAAGAAAAATGCAAAGAAGAAGAAAAGAGGAGGAAGAGAAGTTAAGAAAAGAGGAAAGAAGAGAGAGATTCACCTTTTTTTTTTTTCATCATACATACATTAAGCAAAATAAAAGCGAATATTTTTAAATCATTTTTACACGTACATATTTTTTTACCTAATTGCTATTCTACTAATATGTTGAAATCAATTTCATATATACATTTTTTAAAAAATATTAAAACTACAAACATATCACATTAACAAAATCAATAATAGCAACAATTAATACTATTACTAGTAAGGATAATTTCACTTCATTAAAATACATATACAACTAATACTTTTAATTTATTAAACAATGCAACACACTACATCAATACCAAAAAAAACATAGAGTAACCTTTTACATCATAATCCAAACATTACTTTTATATCATAACTTTATAATTATATTTTATTTTACAACTTTTCATCCAATCATACCAAAACATAGTGACGTGATCAACGATCGCGTCGGATAGGACGGTGTAACTGGACCCGAATCCGATAACCCCAAGGACGCGAACCGGGCGAAGAACGCCGACCCAACGTAGTAGGATTGGATTGAACCCGATAAGAACGGCCACAATCAGCACACCAGTTGCTGATTGATACGTTACGAATCACTCAAACCAATTCGGAATGACTCGATTTGGGATAGAAACTCACGAGAAATTGAAAGAATCAATTTCAGGGAATTGAAAGAAATCTGAATTAATTGAAAACACTCTTTGTATTATATTTTTTTTTGATCAACTGAATAACAAGCTACTATTTATATTAAAAACAATCAGACTCTAACCTAAAAGCCCATATGGCCCAATTTATTAATTAAGCTCATTTACAATGAAACTAAAATTAATAAATGCTAAAATAATTTTCGACGGATCCCTGGATCGCGTCATACCCCTCCTCTTGAAGGCAAATTGTCCTCAATTCGAATTTGTGTCCTCCCGGATCAAACACGAATCTCTGGAAGTTCTTTAACTCTTTATCGCCTCGCTGAAACTTCAGCTTTATCTTCCTATGAGTCCAGCATAGAAATATCGGCAACAAACCATATAAAGGAATATAAAAGGGCACTGACGACTTATTCGGATATGCATGTGTAATCTCTGCAAATAAAACTATCTTCAACTCTTGTACCGTACAATTGGACACAGGATCTGTTAGATAGTCGAATGGATCAATGTACACGTGGCTCTGTAGAAGTTTAATCTCTCAATCCTTTGCTTGTTCTTCATGCTTGTGGTTGTCCTCAACTTCCACTTTAATTTCTATGGTTTCTTTTATCTCAGCTTTATCCCTTTCAATTTCTACTAATTCCGTTACTTCTTTCCGTTCACTTTTCTCCTCAGTTTCCTGATGTGTGTTATTACTGTCATTATCTTCATGTTGTACTTCATCCGATGGCATCTTCTTTGCAATTTTCACTTGAGTCAAAGATGGCGTCTCGATGGGTGGGCCTTTCTTCTCTCTCAAAACTTTGCTAATGCCGATATAGGTATCAACTTCCTCGTTTCGACATTCACTCATGCTATGCCCAGGCTGAAAGCAATTAAAACACACCTGAGTTTGACTTCCAATATGAGAATCTGATACCTTGGATGGCTTGTTATACTCATCCACATTCGATCCATAATCTCTGACATTATAATATCTGGATAGTGTATATTTATTTCTTGTCTCCTCGTAGCCTCGTCGATCTTGTCTTGCTGGCCTGACATGATGCTCATGTCCGTCCCTAACCTGAGCTCGGCCTGGCACGGGACTGCTTCTGCGTCCAGTCGGTCTGGACAGTAAATTGTCTCTTTCTAGGGTTGCAGCTTGGGACGCTTCTACGCGCCCTAATCGGTCTTGCACATCTGTCATCCTGTCCTGCATACCCTTCACGCTTCTGGTGAGCTTTCTCAACTCATCACTGAGAGACTCAAATAAGAATTTAGTTTCGTCAGGACTGTTACCCTGTCCTGAATACTGGCTGGCCATCACGAAGTCAGTCTCAATTTCTCGTGCCCTCCTCGTGTGATTCCAAAATGGTCTCAAGATTCAAACGAAAAAATACAAGCACTCGGTACGATAGATATGGCCTAAAATTACGAGATAAGCAACTATCTCGATCTTCAATATTCCAGATACAATTTCAATAATATTAAAAAAAATCAATGAACAACAGAAGTCACTTTTTCCTTTTTTTTTTTGGCCTTTCTTTTTTTGTTTTCCCTTTCTTTTTTTGCCTCTTCTTTTCTTTTCTTTTTTTTTTAAAAAAAATTCAGTAACCAAACAGGCCCTTAAGTAGAAATAAAAATTTTGCAGCCAAACAAGTCCTTAAGCAGAAATAAAATTTTGCAGCCAAACAGGCCCTTAGTCTGAAACGAAAAACTGTAACCAAACACGGCCTTACCACGTCAGAAGGTCCAGCCCGGCAACAGCTTCTGGTCCAGCCCAATTCCTTCGGCCCAATGATTTTTTTTTTTCTCGAGCCTGGCCAATTGCAATCTGGCCCAGACCCTGCTTCAGCCCACTAGATACTCGGCCCAACTTTTATCTTGACCCAACCAAAAATTTATTTATTTAATTTTTTTTTTGTTGCCTGACCTGGGCCCAGTCAGCAACTTGGCCCAAAAATTTGCTCCGGCCCAAGTCAACCCCTGGCCCAACAGATTTTTTTTTTCCTGGTTCACGAGCGGCGGCGGCGGTGGTGACGAAACCGCTGATTTCGCCGGCGTTCGTCCGCGGAATTGGCCGGTGTCGACTCCCCGAGCGTCGGCAAGCCCTGGGCGGCCCTCAACGTCGGTGGTAGACGGCGGAATCAGGCGGAGTCGGGCGAATTTCTCTTGGCGGCGTCGCGCGGCTCGCGGTGAAATTCCGGCCGATTCGCTCCTCCTTCGGCGGCGATTTGGTGTGGGAAGGGATGGGCTCTCGATGGCGGTTCGGTGGGTGTGATTTTCTGGCGGAAATCGGCTGAAACGGCGTTGGAATTGCGGTTGCAGGCGGCGGCGGCGATTTTCCCTTTTTTTTTCTGATTTTTTTCCTTTTTTTTATTTTGATTTTTTTTTTGATACTTTGGATCGTGTATCGAATTAGAATTCGACACAAGATGGCTCTGATACCAAATTGACATGATCAACGATCGCGTCGGATAGGACGGTGTAACCGGACTCGAATCCGATAACCCCAAGGACGCGAACTGGGTGAAGAACGCCGACTCAACGTAGTAGGATTGGATTGAACCCAATAAGAACGGCCACAATCAGCACACCGGTTGCTGATTGATACGTTACGAATCACTCGAATCAATTCGGAATGACTCGATTTGGGATAGAAACTCACGAGAAATTGAAAGAATCAATTTCAGGGAATTCAAAGAAAGCTGAATTAATTGAAAACACTCTCTGTATTATATTTTTTTTTGATCAACTGAATAACAAACTACTATTTATACTAAAAACAATCAGACTCTAACCTAAAAACCGATATGACCCAATTTATTAATTAAACCAATTTACAATAAAACTAAAATTAATAAATGCTAAAATAATTTTCGACGGATTCCTGGATCGCGTCACATAGGCTATTCATCTTTCAAAAACTTTTCTCACATTAAAATTTGTAAAACGAGTATCTCATCCATTAGCAATTATCAGCAAACTCATTCTTCAGCACAAGTTGAACACCTTTGGTCAAAATAATTATCAATGCCCTGAAAATCAAAGGGGAGGACCCAACAACCAAATGCTCGTAGCTTTCATGCCTTGATTTTTGCATACCTGTTTCTTCATCTATATTTATTTTTCCTTTTATTTGTGTCTCACCTAACTTCATGTTCTGTCACTATTGTTCACATTTTCCCCGGAGTCTAATTTAATACTCTTTTCCTGAGATGTATTACCATTCGTTGGAGCGTCAAAAATAGGGGAAAAGTTAGTAACGTCGCGGTTCGGTTGTTAGTTAATCATTCCAACCATACAACGCGAATTAATATATAGCAACCCGAATACGAATCTGTTGAGGGAGCGTAAAGTGATGTAAGTGCGGCAATTAAATTATTTTAAATATGCAGCAGCAATTTTGACTTCTTCCTTCTTTTTACGCCTATGTATATATTTATATATATATTTTTTTTATGGTTGGTCTTGACAAAACTTAATGGTTAGATTTGTTTTATAATTATCTATCAACTAAAAATATACACTTAATTATTATTATTTTTATTTTTAAAATAAAAATATTTAAAAATATATATTAAAATTTAAAACCAAACAAAGTCAACGTGGCTAGAATTTTGACGAGGAAAACTTGAATAAGGAAAGAAATTTGAGAGCACTTCATTTGTAGCAAATGGGCGGCGTGCCGCAAAAGTCAAAAACGTTGAGCTAAAACCACCTTTTTTTTTTACTCTCACCAACTTAATTTATTCCGTATTATATGCACGACGATGATGCAAAAAACGATTATGCTCGAGAAAGGGATGAGAATTTTGGGCATCTTCTCCTTCTCATTTTTATTTTATATAATTACAACATTATTTACCATATACATTAGTATCTTCTTCTCAATATATGTTCGATCAACAACACCTAATTGTATTTGATTAATTATTAGTTTCCAATACAAATAAATTAATTCTCTGATTTTATTTATCAAATCAAAAGCTAATCATGAGAAAGAAAAGCAAAACTGAACCAAGTTGAAAGGATAGTTTGCCCCTTTGCAGTTACGGAATGGCAATTTTATCTGATACAAAATAAAGGTATATATATATATATATATATATATATTTTTTTTTTATGAATTTGAATTTCAAAGTCTTATTATACTGAAATATTTAACTTGTGTGAAAAAAATTAAGCTATCGCAACAGGGCGCTGAATAATGAGGAAATACAGAATAATCCAACGATTGATATTTCAACAGACAGTGGCTACCTGTCATATTCTGAACGGAAGAAAAGGGCAAAATGGACATGACCATACCCAAAGTAATTGGTCGTTGTCAAGCGCGTATTTGAATCTCGACGTTGTATAATGAGGAAATATTTTAGATCATAAATGTAAATAAGATTTTTTAGTTGCAACACTTAAAAAGATATTAAAGAAATATAATTACTGTGGGTAAAATTGAACTCAATGCAGTTACATGAGACACGCCTGTAGTTTCAATCTATCTTATTTTATAGATTTAAGGCTAAATTCTAGTAATAATTAATTGACGGAATTTTGTGACGGTCCGAATTGTGATTCAGTACATGCAATTGTTTTATTAGGGTCAGCTTTCTCTGCCAGGTAATGTCACCAAATTCATATTAAGTACCAAAAACACCTTTATACGTGATTTTGTTCAACTACCCAACGTGGTAGCTCAGTTATCATAAATTACTTAGTTTTTTGGAGAAATGTGTAATTTATTCCCATAAGAAAGACACCATCTATTTTTGACAAATTCCAATTCAGGCGGTGAATAAAGTTCCAAAATTCTGACGTTTTGGATTCTAATGCTGTAAAATACGGGGGCATTTCGATCTTTGGGAATTGTATAATTTGTTAATTGATAGTCATTGACACAGTATTAATTAACGGAAACGTGAGAACTAAAACAATCAACGCTGATTGGCCTTCGTTTCAATTAAATGTACGGTGAACCAGTAATTAATATACATTTATGACAACCATAACAGACCGTTGGATCAAGCAATTCAGGATGGACAACCAGTTATTAATGAGAAACTCTAACAGACAATTAGGGCTATCTTGTCTCGTGCTCAACTCGTAAATGCCAACTAGAATGGTGGGCGGCAACGAGAAGGTGCTTGTAATGTCCTTTAAAGGGTTCTTTTTGGTCGCTATATATTTTTTCATATATATAATGATGTAAAAGAAACGAAGATAATAATATTAAAAAATAAAAAAAGTTAATTGTAAATGAAGTTCATGAGACCGAACTTAAGGAAAGAATCCAAACCCACTAACCCATGGTAGCACTAAAAAAACAAAGAGAAGGAGATGAATGTCGTCAATTCAAAGGAAATGGCCAACATGTCTTTTGTTTGATTTTATGTCACATGTCCCCACCCCAGAAGCTCCAAAGTCCACCCAAGCTCATAAAATAATGGAGCGGCCGACACATAAGCGCGTTGAATGATATCTGTACGAATGACCCACGATACACAGAAAAAACAATACACGCAGTTCCCAGTTTTTTACTTGGACCCATTCTTCCCTGATCTTCTCTCCTGCATCCCTTGCTGCATCTCTAAATCTCAACTCTCCGCCAGCCATACGGGAAGTTCTTTGGCTTGCTTTTTTGATCCAAAAGGCTACAAAGGTGAAATTGATTGTTTTATTTCCCCAACCTCTTCAATAACAGGCTTACGGGTTTTTCTTCATAACTCTGTCCGATGAGAATTCAAGTCTTTTCATGCCTTCTCGGGCTTTCCCTTTTTCCAGTCTTTTATGTTGTTCGGGTTTCGAGTCAATGCCTGCGTGATCAAAGTTCGTTGTTGCTGCAGTTGAACGACAGCCTTGTGTTCAATGGGGCGTCTTCCAGCAGGCTTGGGAATTGGAACCAGAATGTTGACTGCTGCAAATGGGATGGGGTAGTTTGTGATGGATCGGGACATGTTACCAGTTTGGAGCTCGATAACAGATCAATTTCAGGTGGCCTTGAGAATTCTAGTGGTCTTTTTGGTCTTCAGTACCTACAGAAGCTAAATTTGGCTTTCAACAGCTTCAATGGTACATCGATTCCGAAGGGGATTCAAAATCTTACGAAGTTGGAATACCTGAATTTGTCCAATGCTGGTTTTGGTCGACAAATTCCAATCCAACTATCTCAAATGAGGAGCTTGGTTAGTCTTGATCTCTCCAGCAAATTTCAGGGGATCTTTCCTCTCAAACTTGAGAATTCAGATTTGAAGAAGCTTGTTCAGAATCTTACAAGTCTCAGAGAACTCTATCTTGATGGCGTTAATATTTCGACACGGGGTAGTGACTGGTGCCAAGCTGTATCATCTTTACCCAATTTGAGAAACTTGAGCTTGCGCAATTGTGGTCTATCAGGACCTTTGCATCCTTCCCTTTCCCAGCTTCAGTCTCTTTCCGTACTGCAACTCGACCGGAACAATCTCTCGACAATACTTCCAGATTTCTTTGCAAATTTCTCAAGTTTGACCACCTTGTCCCTCAGCTTTTGCTCTTTGCAAGGTACTTTTCCCGATAAGATCTTCCTTATAACCACTTTAGAAAAGTTGGATTTAACCAACAACACGCTACTCAGCGGCACCATATCCCAGTTTCCACATAACGGAGCCTTCAGCACTATAGTGCTGAGCTACACAAACTTCTCTGGTTCATTACCAGATTCCATTAACAATCTTAGCATGTTGTCCAGGTTAGAACTGTCTAATTGCAACTTCACTGGACAAATTCCATCCACCATAGGCAACATGACAGAATTGGTGCATCTGGATTTCTCTGTCAACCACTTCAATGGTTCTGTCCCACTTTTTCACATGGCCAAGAAACTTACGTACCTAGACCTCAGTCGTAATGGCCTAACAGGTTCGCTTACTCCCACGCACTTTGAACGTCTCCCGAATCTTGTCTTCATAAACTTAGGACACAATTTAATAAGTGGGAGTATCCCTCGGTCTCTTTTCGGTCTCCCTTCACTGCGGAAACTAGTTCTTTCTAACAACAACTTTAGTGGCCAAGTCAATGAATTGTCCACTTTGAATTCTTCTTATCTGGATACGGTAGATTTGAGCAGTAACCAGCTGGAAGGTTCTATTCCAAAGGCTTTCTTCAATCTTGAACAGCTTAATGTCCTCTCACTTTTTTCCAACTCCTTCGATGGCACTGTACCGCTGGAAAAGTTTCAAAATCTTCACAACCTCACAAGACTGGAGCTGGGCTACAACAACTTGTCCGTTCATGCAGGCAGCAGTAATTCAAGTCTCTCCCTATTTCCCCAGCTAAGCAGGTTGAATCTAGCTTCCTGCAACCTGCACAGTTTTCCCAACTTGAGAAACCAATCCCAACTCACATTTTTAGACCTCTCAAGCAACCACATTACAGGAGAAATACCTAGTTGGATTTGGGAAATTGGAAATGGAACACTCGCCCACTTGAATCTTTCTGTTAATGGCCTGGTGGATTTCCAGAAGCCTTACGATTTGCCTTCTTATCTTGGTGTCCTGGACTTACACTCAAACAACCTCCAGGGCGAGTTTCCAATCCCCTCAGCATCAGTTGTCTATGTAGACTACTCAAATAATAGTTTCCAAAAAACCATTCCACTTGACATTGGTAATGCCACGCCCTTTGCTACATTCTTCTCTCTTGCAGACAACAAACTTACTGGAACAATTCCTCCGTCTCTTTGCAAAGCAATTTACCTTCAAGTTCTTGACCTGTCTGGCAATTTTCTGAGTGGTAGTATACCACCTTGTCTAGTGAACAACATCACTAGTCTTGGGGTATTGAATCTTGGAAGAAACAACATCGGTGGTGATATTCCAGATGCATTTTCTGTCAACTGTGGTCTAAAAACTTTGGACTTGAGCAGAAATAATTTAGGAGGGAAGATTCCAACATCCTTGGCCAATTGCAGATCTTTAGAAGTCATGAATGTTGGGAACAACAAGATGAATGATAAGTTTCCGTGCATGCTTAAAAACTCATCAACCCTGCGTGTTCTTGTTCTGCGCAACAATAGATTTCATGGAGAACTTCGATGTTTTGGAGTGAACAAGACCTGGCCAAATCTCCAAATCATTGATATAGCTTCCAACAACTTCAGTGGATACCTGTATGAAAAATGCATCTCAAGCTGGCGAGGGATGGCACTAAACAATGATGCAAAGTTGAGGCCCGACCACCTGCGCTTTAACTTTCTGAATCTGAATAATTTCTACTACCAGGACACAGTGACGGTGACTACCAAAGGGCTAGAGCTGCAGCTTGTCAAGATATTGACAGTTTTTACCTCCATTGATTTCTCTTGTAATAATTTTCTTGGGGGGATTCCTTACAAAGTTGGAGATCTCAGTTCACTTTATGTTCTAAACCTGTCATACAATAACTTCAACGGCACTATTCCAAATTCAATTGGAAAGTTGACACAGCTTGGATCTCTGGACCTTTCGGTGAACCAGCTAACAGGGGGGATACCAGAAGAGCTGACGAATCTCACATTTCTTTCTGTCCTAAATCTCTCCTACAATAAGCTGGTAGGAATGATTCCAAATGGTCGCCAATTTCTGACGTTTTCTCCGGCAAGCTATGTAGGAAACACGGGACTATGCGGATTCCCTTTGAACGCAATCTGTAAATCTAATGGACCGGCAGCAGAGTCAGCACCAAATTCACAACTTGATTGGAAATTCATATTAACTGGTTTGGGATATGGGGTCGGAGCAGCATTAGTTGTTGCTCCTCTTGCATTCTGCAAGCAATGGAGAAAACAGTGGAATGAGCACCTGGATCAATTTATGAAGCTAATCTATCCGAGTTACGGATTCAGTTACGACAGGTATGATGGCAAGGTTCAGGTGGTGGGAAACATCGAAGACGAGACAACAGATGATGATGACGGTGATGAGGGGGATACTAGAAAAGAATTATCTAGCGGAAGGTACTGTGTGTTTTGCTCAAAACTGGACATCCAAAAGAAGAAAGCCATTCACAACCCCAAATGTACATGTCATTACTCACCTCCCATATTCTCCTCTTCCCCTACATCATCGTCATCTGCTTCTTTGCTAGTCATATATCGCTGCAACTTTTGAATCTTTCTTTCTTCTTCACATACATACATACGTTGTATGGATACAGAGCAAGAAACATGCGGTAGCTCCAGCAGGGATCAGCGAACCATACTCTTTGAGATTACTTTTAAGCAGAACTTGATTGATGAGCAATGTGTCTGTGTTGAAACAGAATTGTTTGACCAGTTATTGGCCATATAATTAGTGAGTAATTCTGTCGAACATGTTGCACTCAAATTCAGTTTTATCTCAGAGTCCGATAAAGATAATCCAAGAATACACCATTTTTTACACCTCGACACCAAAAGTAGTCATCTGCGAAAGGAATATCCATATAAGTAAAAAAGTACGGGGAATTTAAGTTTGGTGATTGAGGCATAGAGCAGAAAAATCGGTATAAAGAAAACAAAGAAACATTGGCATAAAGAGGGGGGCGAAGTGAGTGAAAATCGTACCTCATCATAGCAAACAAGCTACAAAGAGAGTGGGGGGATTTGAGGTTGATGCCATTGTGAGCCGAGCGTGGTCCCTTTTTCATGGTGTGAGCTTATGTTAAATGTTTCTAAATGGCCCAACCAGTTTTTCAGATCCAAAGCCGATGAAAAGCCTCAAAATATTTGTGAACAAATATATAAGTGAAGATACTTTGAAATATATGGCTATAGCTGTTCACAAATTTCAGTGGCTATGTTTGTTTAAAATTTTATAATTAGATCCAAGTCTAAAACAAAAATTCCTTTCTTATTTATTTATCGTTTTTTGAGCACATGACAATTTCATTGAAATTTAACTCTAGTGCACAAAGTAAGCAGCTTTCTAGCGGAACATGCATCTATTCTAGATGTGCGAAGAGCCCTGCAATGGGGACAAACAACTGCAGCAAGTGGTGAACCGCTTCCGAGTGAAAGCCGAGACGGGAGAGGAGGAGCAGGAAATTAAACATGCTGAAACAGACGGAGTCCGCCGCTGGGGTCGGCCTCTTGTAGCTTATGCGAGAGGAAAACATGCACGGGCAAACCCGCTGATGGCGGCGGGATGGAAAATATCTGGGCGGCGGATGTGGATTCATATGCCGAGAGCAATTGTACTGGCAACAAGCCAATGAAGAGGAAGAAAAAGCATATGAATATGCAGTGCACCCGGCAGTGGGCTCTTGCCATTACTCTCGCCTGTGGGTTTACTGAAACGAACTGCCGTGGCCTGCCTCACCTATAACTCTTCTTCTCCACCCTCGACAATAATTTATTATGTATTCAAATCTTTTATCTTTTTTCTTCTCAATTTTCCTGCCAACATTTCACTCACTCTATTTTTTTAGATTTTTCCATCAACTTAAATTGACATATTTTCTTCTTTCAAGCTCATTACTTTTATTTTAATTTTAATTTATTTTATTTTTTATTTAAAACTATTAATATGATAAAATAAATTTGAAAAAAACATTTCACATAAAACCCTATACTGTTTTATATAAAACATTTCATTTTAAATATTTATGCACGCGTATTAAATGTACAACAATGCCAGTACTGTTTATTGTGGTTGAACTCTGTAAATAACTATTTTTAATCATTTAATATATTTTTCAAAATATTCTTTTAATCATTTAATATATTTTAATCATTACTTTATATAAACGTGCATCTCTTTTATTTTATTTTTCACTTTCTCCTTATTTGTTTAATTTTTCTCTTTATTTAATTTTTTGCTTAAACTTTCATTATTTCTAATTTTATATAATCTAATAAATTTTAATGATAATAATTTATATTATTATAATAACTATTATTATAATATAATTTTATTATAATTAAAAGAGATGATTTTTGTTAGATGACAAAATCTAAAATAATATATGCATATGTAGATTCAAAATATCTATATTGTAAAGCATGACTTTAAATGTATTCATAATAAAATATGTTTAAAATTTTATATAAATACAAATCGAGAATGTATAAATTATTCGTGTGTGCATACGGATGTGCATATTATACATATCTGGATGGGAACTCGTGCCCGATGAGCACTTTTAGGGCACAAATTTTCCGAAACTCTTTGTATGCATCCGTCTCCATGTATCGACACTATTGTGTATTTTGTGAAAATACCCATTATCCGGTATATTCTTAGTGAATAAGAGGGATTTATTGACTTGTATAAAGGGTTTTTATTGGCAGAAGACCATAAAAATTTGAGTACACTCTGGGAGTATGTTTGGTTCAAGAACAACAATATAATTGATATACAAGAATAAAATAAAATAGAAATAAAATAAATTTAAGAATGGAATGAAATTAAAAAAAGCAAGCAATATGATGATGGGTTATTACGCAAAATAAAATTAGAATGGTTTCAAGGAACTATATGGTTCAGCCAAACAGCCTACGTGCACAAGAAAGAAATAGTTCTTATTTTCTTTTCTTTTCTTTTTTTATATATCTTTTCTTGTATACAGTTTTCCTATATTTATAGGTTAGCCTAAGTTATCTCTACCTTAATTACACTAATAACGATTTTTCTACATTCACATAACGATTGATCCCTCGTTTCCACTCTTAGAATATGCAGCTTCCTATAAATGTCTACCCATTTGTTTCCAGGAGCTGCTTGACTCCCACAGGACCGATAGACCGACAGGCTCTCTCTCAAGCCTTCAAAGCTAACTAATGTCTTGCGTCGATCCTTCGCCTCCCTGGATCTATCCTTCGTCTGACCCAGTATCCCTTTGTGGACCTAACTTAACAAAGCCTCACACATCACTCCTGCCCCCCCCCTCCCTCAATTCGAAAGAGAACTCTCAAACCCAGTTAGGAATCGTGGATTGAAATTGTGCCCCTTTAAACCAATCAGGCATTGTGGATTAGAATCGTACGTTTTTAGATAAAGACGAATCCTTGTCATAAAAGCACATCTTGCTGATTTGACCATTACTTCAAATTTCAAGATTCTTGGGAACCACCGCCGTCCCTGTATAAATAGATGATCTCTATTACTCGGCTGTTAAAAACTAAATTATATCCGCCATTTGCTCGCGTAATCCCTTCGACCAGAAAGATGGACAACATTCCTCCCAATCCATTCCTTGGCAGAAGTTCCTCAAATTCATCTTTCTCGTCGTTAACTAATTCATGGTCCCAACACATGGAGGAACTCAAACACCTCATGGATTGCCTCGAACACCTGGAAGTCAATAACTTAAGGCTAGAACGCAAAAACTTAGACCTGAAACTCAATGCTCCCACCTAGGAACAACTTTGGGACTTAGAGGAGGAACTCTCCCATACTCATGCCGCCCTAGCAGAACACTGTGCTTTGGTCCATAATATAGATAAATCCCACTGAAAGTTGGAGAGAGATTATCAAGCCTTAGCCGACCGAGCATACCGGTGCAATGGGGAAAGCAATAGCTGTTCGCAGAACCCCCAAATACTTCTATCCCGTCTGCAGGGATCAAAGGATGAACAAAACCTCTTGGACTCCTATTTCATGTGACGGCTGGTGGTGCTTCATCAATCCCAAGCATACCACTTGGAGTAGGTGGAGAAAATACGTTCAACCTTCAACTAGGGTTCCTAGAGTGCCTAGAAGCGACAGTCGAGGTCGGCCACTTGTCTCTTGATTCAAATCTTATCGATATCTGGCAGGGATGTTAGGAGAAATGCACTCCCCTTGAATGGTCACTTCCAGATCCTGCGTGGGATGAAAAAGAGGACTGATGCTGTTGCACACCCCCTCTTCCTTCTCTTTCTCTTTCTTTTTCTGTTTTTGCTTTGTGTTGTTTGTAAGCTCTTCGGAGCATTGTTGTCCTTTATGAAAAGAAATGCATCTTTGTTTATCTGGACGTTCCCTTTACAACAACTCTGCATGGATGAATAATATTGTTATCAATTACTCAAGCATTCTTACTCTGTTTAGCCAGGGAACCTTTCCTACAATACACTATATGGCCAAAATTAAATGTCATTTTCAATGACTTAGGCATCACATCTCTATCGAGCTAGGGACCCTCAAGCTATGGGACGCCCCGCAACAGGTCTTGTCCCTACAGTATGCTTTATAGCCAAAGTTAAATGCCATTTTCAATGACTTAGGCATCCTATCGCTATCAAGATAGGGACCCTTAAGCTATGAGACGCCCTGTGACAAGTCTTATCGCCTAATTGATCACTGTCCATGGCAAAGATCCCAGCACCCCCATTTTATCAAGCTAAGGAATCTATCTTACAGTACATTTTACAGTAAAGGTTAAGTATCATTCTTAATGATTGAGGCATCCCATCTTTATCGAGCCAGGGACCTCAAGCTATGGGATGTCCCGTAACAAGTCTTATCGCCTAACTGGTTATTGTTACTGGCAAAGCTCTCAGCACCCCCGCTCTATTAAGCCAGGGAATCTATATTATAGTACGTTTGTTGGTCTGAGTTAGCGTGGCTGCCGTAAGAATTGCTAATAGGGTTGCTGTGATGCTTATCCCCTATTCAGGTACTTTTACCTATCACGTACGTTGCTGGCTTAATCTCAAGAATTAAGTATGCGGCGCTGTTTCGCAGCACAAGTCACTGAGGTTGCTTGAGTAACTTCTACCAATATTTGCAACATAGTAAGGCCTCATGCGATACTTTAAAGAACACTGCTTGGGTAACTTCTGGATCCTACCCAGACGGATACCTTAGACCACTCCACGGAGGCTGCCTGAGTAACTTTTGGTGACGTTTGCAACCCAGTTAGGCCTCATGCAATATCTTAAGGAATGCTGCACATGTAACTTCTAGCTCTTACCCAGGCAGATACTTCGGACCACTCCACGAAGGTTGCCCGAGTAACTTCTGGCGACATTTGCAAACCAGTTAAGCCTCACGCGATAACCCAAGGAACGCTGCCTAGGTAACTTCTGGCGACGTTTGCAACCCAGTCAGGCCTCACGCGATATCCAAGGAATGCTACCTGGGTGACTTCTAGCTCTTACCTAGGCAAAACCTCAGACGACTCCACAGAGGCTGCCCGTACTGTTTTCTTGGTGACTTTGAGCAACATGTGCTACCTAGGCTGCTTGCAACAAGTTTGTTTCGCAAGACTTCATGTTGCTCATATTTTCGTGGAGACATACCAAGTGGAACAAACATCTAGAAGCTTCCATTGTACAATCTCGAAGCATATTCAACTTCAATCATGGTCATCCATGTGGCTATTTCAAAACTCAGGTAATCTCCTTATATGAGGCGCTTAATTTACTTCTATTCTTACTTGTCTAGTTTTTAGATTTCTTCTTGATGCATCGCTTTCTTTATCCAGTCACCAAAAACTTCATCCAGGTACGATGTCTTCTAAAATTCGCTCTCCTTTTTACGCCATGACCTCAAACAAGTTTAGAATACTTAAAGAACAGATTAAAACTCTTTACTCTTTGCCTTCGAAATTTCAAATCATAATTCCCGACGCCGCTACTGCCTGTAATAAACCTCCACTAGGCTTTCTTACTGTCTTCATTCATCAATTGAAATCAGGCCTTTCTTTGTATAGGTTTTAGGAGAATCTAACATTAGTCCATCCCAACTCGCCTCGAACTCCTTCCGTCTCATGGCCGGCTTTTTTATCATATGCTATGAGTTAGGATTTGAATTAGATTTATTCTACCATGCATTTACCCTGAAAGCTCTTGAGAAAACTGTGTTCTACTTCATTATGAGGCCAAGGTATAGCTTCTTGAGAGGTCTCCCCTCTGTTTACAAGCATTGGACAGAAGAGTTCATCTTTTTCCAATGCCCTGAAATTGGGGTATCAACACTTTGTGGATCAATGACCCACCCATTATCCCCAAATCCAGTAAAGAATTTATCCCAAAAAGGATATCCCAGCAACTCCAACAACTTACTGTACATACACTCCACCTTTCCTTTCTAAAGGAAAAGGGAATCCTGCATTGGTACGAGTTATCATCCAAATAGGAAAGTTTATCCAAAGATATAAGTACTTTACTTGATGTGGTTCATCCATATCAACTTTACATTTCTGCTAACTTTCATTCCGCAGGAGATCTATTAATAGAGCATTTGTTTGGCGCAGCACTAGAGAGAAGGCTAGCTAGTCGGAAAAGGAACGAGCAACCAATCAGCCTTAGATGCACTGACAATACCTCCTGGTCCCAATCCAGAGAACCCCCCTAAGGCTCTTAGCCACAGTTCCAGCCATACACCAGAGCGATCCGACCAAACGCCTATGCTAGAGTCGGCTTCTTAACCAACCTCTAGTCTAAGTCTCTTGGCTCCATACATAGCTAGGTTTGGAGAACCCAACTTGCATTTTAAGGCTCCAAATTCTTTTTTTATGACGAGCTCTTCCATCAACCAAAGCCCCCGCCTTGCCTGCAAGTACATGTGTGAAAGTGTCACTCCTCATGACCGAAAATTGGTCAGACATCTCTCAAATGATAAACTGCTAGACAAACAAGCCAGCCATTAAGCCATGGTATGGCACTGAACCCTTTCATCCTTCTCCATATATATAAATATATTTTTAACTTTGACCATCTGTGTAGTGTCTCATGTTGACTTCCGAAGTGATGAAGTACCTAGAAATGACTCAATTCCTCCAGGTAAACTATGCCAAGGTTTTAGGTTAGTAGGAATAGGCAGAGAAGACAGCTGAGTCCTGTAAATCCCAGTATGATAGATCCCAACAGGAGGTGGAGAGGCTGTTGAAGAGGAATGTTGAACTTCAGCAAGAGATCACCAACATCAAGGACACCCTATCGAGACACATCGAAGAGGAGAGGCATAACACAATCAAGAACGTTGCTTAGAATTCCAAAGGGCAGTAATTATTATCCGACCACTACGAAATCAAGCTGGCTGCTTTCAAGAAAATGGACGAGTTCAAGATGCAATTTTGTGACAAAGTCCTTAGATTCTTCTTTCACGGGATTGTCTACTGTCAGGGGGAGATGTCTAGGAAGGTTATATCGTTTCAGGATCTGACCTTTCTGCCATAGATATTGCAACTGAGGATTTTTGAAGATGACTCTTCCTAATGCCCCAAGTCTCTGATTTTTCAAGAGGTCGAGGGTCTAGAGGGATTGCTTTCCCAACCATATGTTGAAGCTCCCTTAGATCCTCCAATTGAATGTGGTCATCCCCCACCCCCGAACGTGGTCATCCCCCACCTCCTATGAGCCCACTTGCATCTGATTAAATAATGTATCCTTTCTTATTTATAAAAAAGACAAATTTATAATATTTTGAGTACATACACTCAGACATAGTATCGTTTCAATTTTTTGACATTCCATGGCCTATTGAGAATTCTCCCTTCTTGGTAATTCAAATAACAAGCTCCTCTCGAAAGTTCTTCTGCTATAATATAAGGCCCATCCTATGCAGATCCAACTTGCTTATTTTTTTGACGACATCCAGCTAGTGCAAGACACATTCCCTAGCTCGAAAACGCTTAGGACTGACTTTTCTATTAAACAGGTTGGAAACTTTTTGTCTATAATGTAACATTTGAAACCTGGCTGCTTCCCGCTTTTCTTTTAAGAGATCCAAATTATCTTTTCATTCCTTCCTCATTGTTGCTTAGATTATAAGACTGTATCCTGCACGTATCATGGATGACTTCAGAAGACAAGATAGCTTCCGTTCCGTATACTATACTAAATAAGGACTCTCCTATTGTCGAGTGGGGGGAGTTCAGTAGGCCCATAATACTTCTAGCAATCGATCGACCTAACTTCCATCTACTCTGCCTAATTTCAACTTAAGTCCCCTAACAATGGTTCGATTTGTTTCTTCCACTTGTCCATTGACCTGAGGTGAGTGACTAAGGTGAAAAATTGTTTTATTTTCTAGTCTTCACAACATGCTCTTACCCTTGTGCCCTGGAATTGCCTTCTATTATCTAATGCAACTTCTACTGGTAACCCAAACTGGCACACAATATTCTTCCATAGGAATTTGATTACAGCGCCTTCAGTGATTTTGGCCAGTGGCTCAGCTTTAACCCACTTACTAAAGTAATCTACCGCAACGATTAGAAACATCCTTTGTCCAATTGCAAGAAGAAAAGGGCCCACAATATTGATATTCCATCACGCAAAAGGTAATGACGGGGGCAAGACCTTTGTGGGTTTGCTCGGGACACGCAGGCAACGCCGTGAAGCTAGCACTGTTTACACCTTATGACATACTCCTCCACATCTATCAACCTAGTAGGCCAATAATACCCTGCTCGAAAGATTTTGTGGGCCAAGACTCTTTCCCCTCAATGGTTCTGCAGCTTCCTTCGTATACTTCTCACAAGACATCTTTGGCTTCTTCCTTTCCGAGGCACCTCTAGAGGGGTCAGAGAAACCTCGGTGGAATAATGTATCCCCGAGAAGAGTGAGACGAATGGCTCTCTTTTATGTTTGTTTGTTAGTAAGCCTTCCTTTCAAATAATTAATTATTGGCCCCATGCAATCTCCTTCATCCAAGACTAGGACCTGCTAGCTCATGATATATTTTGGTACTTCTTGTAAAGTAATTATCTTATGAAGAGTTATGTCCACTCCCTCTACCAGCTTCGCCAGGTGATCTGCCTGCTTGTTTTGCTCCCTATCTACCTGTTGCACAAACACTTCATCAAATTTGGCCGCCAAATTCCTTATGACCCCCAAATATATCCTCATTTGCCCGTCGTGAGCTATGAAGGTCTCCTTGAACTGCTGGTGTACTAGATGTGAGTCTGTTCTTATAAGAACAGATCTTGCTCCCATTTGATAGGCTAACATGAGCCCCCACGAAAGGCTTCGTACTCCACCCCATTATTTGTCACTATTATTTTGACTTTCAACACGTAATCAATTAATCATTCTCAAGGTTCTTCACCATTATACCCAATCCTTCTGACTTTTGTGCTGATGACCCATTCTCAACCATCAAATCAGCCAATAGCCCATCTGACCACTTTGTATCATGCTTCCCCATTCAATATTCTTTGTAGAGAGTGATTTGTTAGCACCACCATGGGATAAGTTAAGAAATAAGGCCACAGTTTTCTCGCAGTTGTAACTAAGGCCATGATTAATTTTTCAACATCGGCATACCTAATTTCTGGCCCATGAAAGATTTTACTGATATAGTACAAAGGGGGTTGCTGCCATTTGTTCTCCTTTACCAACACCGCACTTACCGCGTTATCTGATATTGCCAAGTATACAAATAATATCTCTCCATCCTTTAGCTTCTTCATAATAGGAACATTGGACGGGCAAGCTTTCAACTTTTCAAATGCTTTCCAACAGCTGTCATTCCATTGAAATTCTTGCGCCTTCGTCAATATCTTAAAAAAGAGGAGGCTTTTGTCTGCCACTCTTGAGATGAAGCATGATAAAGTGGTGGTCTTTCCCATCAATCATTGGACCTGATGGATGTTGATTGGAGTAGGCATTTCCTGAATGGCCTTAATTTTCTCCAGGTTAGCTTTGATGCCCTTGTGTGTAGCGATATGACCAAAAATTTTCTGCCTGCTACACTAAATACACACTTGGCGGGATTAAATTTCAAGTTATGACTGTGGAGGATAGAAAAAACCTCCCACAAGTCCTTAACATGATCACCCTCTTTTATTTTTACCAATATGTCGTTTATGTATGCCCCAACATTTCGTCCCAATTGTTTTTAGAATAATTTGTCCATCATTCGTTGGGAAGTTGCCTCGGCATTTTTCAGGCCAAACGACATGATATTGTACAAAAATGTTCCAATGGGGTAATGAAACATACCCTCTTCTTATCTTCCTCTGCCAAAGGGATTTGATGATATCCTTGCAAAACATCCAACATGGAAAGCAACCTCATTTCTGCCGTAGCATCCACTAGTTTATCAATATGGGGCAAAGGATAATAATCCTTGAGATATGCTTTGTTAAGGTCCCTAAAACCTATGCATATTCTCCATTTCCCATTAGCCTTTGGTACAATTACTACATTAGCTAGCCATTCGGGAAATTGGATTTCTTAAACCTGTCCCAACTCTAGCGAGCTGTCCAACTGTTTCTTGATGATTTTCACTTTCAGGGTATTAAACAATTGTAGCTTTTGTTTGATCGGTCTGTGAGTAGTATCGATGTTTAATCTGTGTTCTGCTATTTTTTGACCCCTATTAAATCTGTCTTAAAAAAGCGAAAACCTGACTATTTGCCCTTAAAAAATCTATGAGTTTGTCTCTTGTGAATTTTGGTAATATGGATCAAATATGGGTCATGGTCAATGATCTCCTAGAATTTAATTTGACAGACATTGTCTCCTCGATGGGCTCCATAACACCTGAGACTATCTTACTGAACTCTAGCCTCCCACTTGGTTCGCAATTTTTTATAGTGTCCACATAACACTACTGTGACATCGCCTGATTTCCTCATGGCACGCCTATGTTCCCATCTAGAAGTGGGAATTTAATGACTTGGTGGATGGGGGATGCTACTGCATGGAATGCAGCCAGTAGAGATTGTCCAAAAATGATGTTGTACGAACCCATTGAATCAACGACAAAAAATTCCACCATCTAGGTCTGAACTGAGCCTTCCCCCCTAGGGTGACAAGCAATACAATCTTTCCTTTAGAGTGCACCAATTTTTTAGAAAATCCATACAAATATCGACCCACAAACTGTAAATCTTTGTCCTAGAATCCCATCTTTACAAATGCCTCCGCTGATAGGACATTTACCCAACTGGTCCATCTACGAGACAATGAGCCACTTCATAATTGGTTGCTATAGCTATGATTACTAGAACATCTTGGTGGGGAGTTAAGACTCCGTGGAGGTCCTTTGGCCCAAACCTGATAGTGCTCCCGATTGGTCTTCTCTCTATCTTTATCCTCTTTTCTTCACTCATGACCGCTATGACAAATAATTTTTTAGAACAGTTGGATAGGCCCGCGTAGATCCTCCTAGAATAATATAGATGTATCCTTTTTTTGATGGCTCAACTTGAAGCTATCCAATCTCTTTCCTCTTTGGTAGTTGCTCCTCTCGAGCGAATTCTTTGAGACGACCCTTTCTCATCAAAGCCTTTTCTGCCTCTTTAACTTGCCACAATCCTCTGTGGTATGTCCATTCTCATTATGGAATTTGCAATACTTGCTTACATGAGGGTTTTATAGCGGATCCTTGAAGAAAAAGGGCCACTGGAACATATCCGTGTTCCAATGGGCGTGTAGTATGCACTCCCGAGTGATCTTGAGAGATGTTGGGGTAGGATCCCGGTGCTTCCTATCGGTCTTCATATCATCTGGCCTAACTCGTTTAGGAGGCTGCTGACCATCTGCCCTTTTCTTTTGGGCCTTTACCATATTGAAATATTTCTCGGCCATTGCCAAGTATTCATCGAAATCCTTGGCCGACCTCTTTGCTAAAGACTGGAAGAAATCGCCATCCCTGAGGTCTTGGGCGAATGCACTTAGCAAAAGCTCCTGGGTTGCTGAAGGTGTGTCAATGGCCTTTCGCATGAATTTTCTGACGCACTCTTGCAAAGACTCTTCAATGTTCTGTCTTATGCTAAATAATGACATCGGTGTTTTCATATCTCTTGCTATTGGCGAATTGATGTAGAAATAACGAAGTGAAATCTTTAAAATTTCGGATGACTCCTTGAGGAAGATGATTAACACACCGTTGAGCTGTTCCACATAAAGTGGTGAGGAACACTCGGCACTTAACTGCATCGAATACTGATGCAAAAATGCCTGGTGGCGAAAATCGGGACAAATGCTCCTTAGGTCAGAGGCACTGTAATATTCCACCATAGAAGCATTACGAAAATTTGTGGGGAGTGGTTCACCTAACATTTCTTAAGAAAATGGTAACTCTTCCTAGGGAGGGCTCGATCGGGTTTGTCTCTCCATCATGGACCCGCACACTTCGTTTCTCCTTGCCGTAAGCTTTTCCTTTAGGTTAGACTCATTTTGAAACTCAATTGGGGATTAACTTTTATAATCTGCCAAGTTGGCCTTATCCTGGTTATTCTCGTTAATCAATGCTTAAAGTTGGGTCTTCAAGAGGGTAACTTGTTGGTCAGCTTCTTCTCCCATGCTGACTAGTAGGGTTTTTCTTTTTCTTCCCACAGACAGAGCCAAAGCGATGATGGGTTATTACGCAAAATAAAATGACACGATCTAAGGATCCGTCGAATTCTATTTTAGTATTTATTAATTTTAGCTTTATTTATTAATGAGCTTTATTAATAAATTGGTCCATATGAGCTTTTTAGATTAGAGTCTGATAGTATTTATTATAAATAGTAGTTTGTTTTTTAGTTGAAGAGAGATATAGATAGACAGAGTTTTAATCAATTCAAAATTCCTTTCAAATTCTTTGGAATTGTTCTCTCAATTTCTTGTGAATTTCAATTCCAAACCGAGTCATTTTGGAGTGGTCCATGTGATTCAAAACGTATCAATCAGTATTCGGTGTACTGATTGTGGTTGTTTACATCGAGTTCAATCCAATCCTACCACATCAGGTCGGCGTTCTTCGCTCGGTTTCTGTCCCTAGGATTCTCAGATTCGGGTTCGATTACACTATTGCTATCCTACTGTTTCGATGTGATTCTAATCGCATCAGTTTGGTATCAGAACGAGGCTATGTTGAATTCTAATTCGATACACGGTCCGGATCTTTTTTCAAAAAAAAAAGTCGAAAAAAAAAAACCGTTAGCGACAGCAAAAAATTACAGTAGCAATCTGCCACCGTCAGCCCATCTTAGGCTGGAATCCAGCCGCCCAAGGATCGCTGCCGGAAGCCCAGTCCACCACTACCATCAATTGAAGCCAACGCCATCGAAATTGAGAGAAACTTCAACCGAAAAACCATTGCCGCTATCACACCTTCATTCTCGCCGAATGCCGCATGATTTGCCAAGCCACCGCCAGATAGAGGCCATGTGACTTTAGAGAATGTTTCCCCCTCATCGTTGTGCCACAAGCGGCCACCACCGTAGCTAAAAAAAAAAAAAAAAAACCAGCCGCGTCACCGCCGCCCACCCACAAACAACAAAAAAAAAAAGTCGATCGAGGGTTGAATTGGGTTGGAAGTAGGTTTTGGGCCAAGTTGCAAATTAGGCTAAATTCGGGCAGCCAAAATAAAAAAAAAAAGAAAAAGAAAAATCCAGTTGGATTGAAGTTGATTAGGCTAAAGGCTACTTTGGGCCAGAGTTATAGGGGCCAAAAAAAAAAGAACAAGAAAGCAGCAAAAAAAGAAAAGAAAAGAAAAGATAGGCAACCAAAAAAAAAAAAAGAAAGGCAACAAAAAAATTGAAAAAAAAATGCCAAAAGGTAGTGAAAGAGAAAAACAAAAGTGAAAAAAAAATTATAAAGAAGAGCAAAATTTATTTGTATTTATTTTATAGGATGTTGATTGATCACGCATATTACAAGGAGCTAATGTTCTACAAAATACAAAAGTTGTTCAGAGTTGTAGATAAAATGCAGAATTGTCTTGCTACGGACAACCGTACTTTGAGACATGAGAGGACAAGAAATAAACATCCATCGTCAAGGCACAATTGTGGCAAAGATTATGGATTGAATGTGAATGAGTACAACGAGACATCCAAGATATCGAATTCTTATATTGAAAGTCAATTTTAGTTGTGTCTTAATTGCTTTCAGTGTGAGCATAGCATGAGTAAATGTCGAAACAAGGAAGTTGATGCTTATATTAGCATTAGCAAAGTTACAGGAGAGAAGAAAAGTTTATCCATAAAGATGCCATCTTTGACTGAAGTGAGGATTACAGAGAAAATGTCACTAGAGGAAGTACAATATGAAGATAATGATAGTATTAGCACACATCTGGGAATTGAGGAAAAAAGTAAACGAAAAGAAATAGTAGAATCAGTAGAAACTGAAAGGGATGGAGTTGAGATGGAAGAAGCCATAGAAATTAAAGTGGAAGTTGAGGACAGCCACAAGAATGAAGAACAAGTATAAGATTGGGAGATTAAACTTCTACAGAATCACGTGTACGTTGATCCATTCGACCATCTAGTAGATGCTCTGTCCAATTGTACTACATAAGAGTTGAAAATATTTTTATTTGCACAGACTACATATGTATATCTGGATAAGTCGTCAGTATTTTTTTCTTCCTTTATATGATTTGTTGCTAATATTTCTGTGTTGAACTATGGGAAGATCAAGTTGAAATTTCAGCGAGACGATGAAAAGTTAAGGAGCTTCCAGAAATTCATGTTTGATTTAGGAGGATATAAATTCGAATTGAGGACAATTCACCATCAAGAATAGAGGTATGACGCGATCTAAGGATCCATCGAATTTTATTTTAGTATTTAGTAATTTTAATTTTATTTGTTAATGGGTTTTATTAATAAATTGAGTCATATGGGATTTTTAGGTTAGAGTCTAATAGTATTTAGTATAAATAGTAGTTTGTTTTTCAGTTGAAGGAAGAGACAGATAGACAGAGTTTTAATCAGTTCAGAATTCCTTTCAAATTCCCTGGAATTGTTCTTTCAATTTCTTGTAAATTTCAATCCCAAATCGAGTCATTTTGGAGTAGTTCGTGTGATTCGTAACGTATCAATCAATATTTAGTGTGCTGATTGTGGCTGTTTACATTGAGTTTAATCCAATCTTACCACGTTAGGTATTCATTCTTCACTCAGTTTGTGTTCTTGGGATTCTCGAATTCGGATTTGATTACATTGTCACTATTCTGCTGTTTCTACGTGATTCTAATCGTGTTATAAAATTAGGATGGTATCGGGGAATTACGTGGTTCGTGTGTTTATATTCCTATTTATTAATATGGAAGGCTACTAAGTCCATCTAGTTTATCTAGGAATGAATCGAGAAAGATATATGTGCTTGTTTGGCTATTGTAGGCAACTTATATGATTGGATTATTTGAAATTTATTTGGTTTAAGTTTTAAAGGGCTACATGCCCATATTAGGTGTTCGGAAGGTTCAACAACTCCTACATTGATTGTTTGGATGACTTGCCAATTTAATTGCAAAGACTTTAAGTTCTTACTTGGTTTAATTGAGTACTAAAATAGCTTGTGTGCCTATTTGGTGTTGTAGACAAGCCTAAGAACAAAATGCATTAAAAAAAAACTACTCAATTTGTCATACTAAGAAAAAGACCTCAGCTTCATTTATTTTCCTCGTCGATATTTAGAAATAGTATTTGAATCTATTAGATATACTTGTTGCCTATAGTTGAGAAATAAAAGTAAGAAAAATTTAAGGGACGACCCTTATCTAAAAGGCCACCCAAAGCCGTCAAATTAGGCTCTACCAATATTACCAATATTACATCTCTAAGGTTAATATTCATTTCAAGGCCCACTCTAAGATTTTGTCCTTGAAGATAGCACCAATATGAAAGGCTACACATGAAAGCCAAATTAGGCCCTCCACTCAACAAAAAGTATAAAGAAGGAAAGGAAAAATATTTAAGGGGTGAACAAGATTCATTTACCCAATAGTATAAAACATCACCTTACCTCGAGCTAAATATTGCACAAAACATTTACAAAATGAGTAAAATTTGCTCACCCAAAAGGGCAAAACATCACACCATCCCAAGCTAAAAATTATTCAAAATATTTAAGGGAAAAGCAAAATTCACTCACTCAAAAGAGTAAAACTTTGCCCCACTTCTAATTAAAAATTGTTCAAAATATATAAGGAATGAGCAAAATTTATTCATCTAAAAGGGTAAAATGTTGTCTCACCCAAGTTAAGAATTACTTAAAATATTTAAGAAATGATCAAAATTCATTCATCCAAGAGAGTCAAATGTTTGCTTACCTCTAACTAAAAATTGCTCAAAAATTGAAAGGACACACTACCAAATTTTAGATATACAAATGTTAGAAGACCACGTATTGTTAATGTCTTGCTCAAATTATTTAATTATTGTAGATTGATAAATTTAATGACTGACTCATTAAATTATTTAATTATTACAAGTGAGTAGGTCATCATGATTGACTTATTAAATTATTTAATTATTAAATATCACTAGGTCTTCATAATTGGTCGAGCGAATTAATTACTTATTACAGATCAAAGCATCTTCCTCGTTAACTTATGAATTTTCTTATGATATCTGCCTATAACTCTTACATTTTTTATTATCTCATATCTAAATGAATGGTTAATATATTTTGATACCCAACGCTAAATCAATTTAAAAGGCAACTTGAGTTCTATCTCAACCCGATATTGATGGAGAATAGTGACGTGACCAATACTCTAATTATTTGAGAATAAAGGAGAACTACATATTTTGAAAGAAATATTATAATATAATATTTATTTACTTACACAAGAACAATACACGCACGCAGATATGAGATTTTGGGGAGATCTTTTCTCCATCGGCAGAAATCAGTTCGACTCTTTCTTCTATGGGGACGGTTTCTCTTATTTTTCAAACATTTTCCTTCGTCTTTGTATGGCAATATTGGAGTAATTTGTACATCTTAATACTGAATGCAGCACTAATAGAATGGTAATTTCTAATCCAAATTTATATCAATCACATGTTTATAGATGAAATTAGAAATGTCCATTTTTTTTCTCCATTCCGCTGTACAAATCCTAACAGACTGCAAATGGCAGAAGACCTGTGGAAAAAAAAGGTAGACAGGGGCGGGAAGTTTCCACAAGAGATGGTTCGAGTCGATGGGAAGGAGACAAGTGGGAGTAGGTTTCGGTTCAAGACTGAGAACGATTGCAGAGGGTAATACTATAATTTATTTCTTGCATTTGACCGAATTTCTTTAGCGGGGAAGCTAGGATGCTGGACTCTGGTAATATCAATTTTTAGTCTAGACAATCGAAGGAGATGACCCAATCAGCTAGTGCTTCGAAGTTGTCTTTCATGCCTTCTTTTGTTTTTCTTTGTTTATTTATTTCTATTATTACATGATACAGCTTTTTTTTTTTAAAAAAATTATGTCTGAAGTAACTTTACAAAGGATTACCATTTACTCACATGCAGTTTTCCCGGGTCTAATTTGGAACTTTAGTCCTCCAACGTTTCATTGTTCACTGGAGTGCCAAATTACTGATCAAAATAAAAGAAATAGGCGAAAATTTAGTACCGTCGCTTTGATTGTATAGATATTATTAGTCTACTAGATAATCATCCCAACCTAACAAAACAAGTAAATATATAGCAAAACAACTACAAATATGGTGCAGGAGGATAAAAAGGTAAAGGGGGCAATAAAATTAAAAGATAGAGGGGTCAACCCGCAATTTATCTCTTTCCTATATTTTGCTCATAGAGTGCAGCTAAAACTTTAGATCAGCAGCTTACAGGATTGGAGAGGATTTAAGAAATTGGAAATGCTAAAGCTACTTTTGGATATAGTTTGTTCAGTAATATGTTTCAGTGTAAAATTTAATAAAATGTGTTGAAATTTTAAGTTTTTTTTTTTGGGCCGTTGCATTGAAAGTTGGCTCCAAATTTTGCCCAAAGAATTGACGCATGCAGACTGACCGCCAGTATTTAATGATACGAACTGTTTTATATCAGTTGGATCACCTCAACATATCATTAAAGGGACGAAGAAGAAAGAGAAAACTGAAAAGTAAGTAAAACAAAATTGTGTGTAAAAAATCCGATAAATGCCAGCTAGATTGAAAGGAGACAATGGGCGGGAGCATGTAGACCTCGTTGTGTCATTTTAAGATTAAGGGAGTGCCGATATATACATATTCAAAGAAAAGAAGATAATGATACATGGTGCATGTACATGCATATAGTGGAAGTTAAGTGGACAATGAAGTCCATGAGAGAGAACTTAGCGGAACAAGCCAACCCCCATTCCCATATACAGTAGAAGTAGAAAAACGAGCAGAAGAAGATGAATGCCATCAAGTCTTTGTTTCATTCCGTGTTACACGTGCACGACCAGTTCCAATGTCAACCCAAACTCGAATACGCTCAGTTCAAAGTTTTTTGCTTTGAAAACTCTCTCTCTGGACCACCCACCCATTCGAACCTGATCTTCCTCTGCATAGCTGCGTAATTTTATTCCCATAAGAAAGAAACCATGCATTTTCGACGAATTCCAATTCAGGCAGTGAATGAAGTTCTAATCCTGTAAAATACGTGGACATATTGATCTTCGGTAATTGTATACTTTGTTAATTGACAGTCCTTGACACGGTACTAATTTTAACGGATACATGAGAACTAAAACAATCGACGCTGATTTGCCTTCATTTCAATTTAATGTAATGTACGGTGAACCAGTAATTAATATATATTCATTGCAAAGATAACAGACCGTTGGATCAAGCAATTCAGGATGCAGACCCAGTAATTAATGACAAACTCTGACAGATAATTAGGATTTCCTCACCACATAAACATAATTCTTGTCTCGCGCCCAAAACTCATAAATGCCAACTAGAATGGAAGGAGGCAATGTGAAGGTGCTTGCTATATCCTTTAGAGGGTTCTTTTTTGGTTGTTTCATATTATTGTATATAAATGCCGTAAAAGAAAAGAAGATAATACTATAAAAAAATAAATAAAGTTAATTGCCAACGAAGTTCATAAGACCGAACTTAAGGAAAGAATCCAACCCCTCTAAGCCATGGTAGCAGTTAAAAAAACAAAGAGGACGAGAAGAAAGTCGTCAATTCAAAGCAAATGACCAACATGTCTTTTGTTTGATTTTATATGAAGCACCAAAGTCCACCCAAGCTCATAAAATAATGGAGGAGCCGACAAATAAGCGCGTCTGTACGAATGACCCGCGATACACACAAAAAACAATACACGCAGTTCCCAGTTTTTTACTTGGACCCATTCTTCCCTGATCTTCTCCTGCATCCCTTGCTGCATCTCTAAATCTCAACTCTCCGCCAGCCATACGGGAAGTTCTTTGGCTTGCTTTTTTGATCCAAAAGGCTACAAAGGTGATATTGATTGTTTTATTTCCCCAACCTCTTCAATAACAGGCTTATGGGTTTTTCTTCATAACTCTGTCCGATGAGAATTCAAGTCTTTTCATGCCTTCTCTGGCTTTCCCTTTTTCCAGTCTTTTATGTTGTTCGGGTTTCGAGTCAATGCCTGAGTGATCAAAGGTCGTTGTTGCTGCAGTTGAACGACAGCCTTGTGTTCAATGGGGCGTCTTCCAGCAGGCTTGGGAATTGGAACCAGAATGTTGACTGCTGCAAATGGGATGGGGTAGTTTGTGATGGATCGGGACATGTTACCAGTTTGGAGCTCGATAACAGATCAATTTCAGGTGGCCTTGAGAATTCTAGTGGTCTTTTTGGTCTTCAGTACCTACAGAAGCTAAATTTGGCTTTCAACAGCTTCAATGGTACACCGATTCCGAAGGGGATTCAAAATCTTACGAAGTTGGCATACCTGAATTTGTCCAATGCTGGTTTTGGTCGACAAATTCCAATCCAACTATCTCAAATGAGGAGCTTGGTTAGCCTTGACCTCTCCAGCAAATTTCAGGGGATCTTTCCTCTCAAACTTGAGAATTCAGATTTGAAGAAGCTTGTTCAGAATCTTACAAGTCTCAGAGAACTCTATCTTGATGGCGTTAATATTTCGACACGGGGTAGTGACTGGTGCCAAGCTGTATCATCTTTACCCAATTTGAGAAACTTGAGCTTGCGCAATTGTGGTCTATCAGGACCTTTGCATCCTTCCCTTTCCCAGCTTCAGTCTCTTTCCGTACTGCAACTCGACCGGAACAATCTCTCGACAATACTTCCAGATTTCTTTGCAAATTTCTCAAGTTTGACCACCTTGTCCCTCAGCTTTTGCTCTTTGCAAGGTACTTTTCCCGATAAGATCTTCCTTATAACCACTTTAGAAAAGTTGGATTTAACCAACAACACGCTACTCAGCGGCACCATATCCCAGTTTCCACATAACGGAGCCTTCAGCACTATAGTGCTGAGCTACACAAACTTCTCTGGTTCATTACCAGATTTCCTTAACAATCTTAGCATGTTGTCCAGGTTAGAACTGTCTAATTGCAACTTCACTGGACAAATTCCATCCACAATAGGCAACATGACAGAATTGGTGCATCTGGATTTCTCTGCCAACCACTTCAATGGTTCTGTCCCACTTTTTCACATGGCCAAGAAACTTACGTACCTAGACCTCAGTCGTAATGGCCTAACAGGTTCGCTTACTCCCACGCACTTTGAACGTCTCCCGAATCTTGTCTTCATAAACTTAGGACACAATTTAATAAGTGGGAGTATCCCTCGGTCTCTTTTCGGTCTCCCTTCACTGCGGAAACTAGTTCTTTCTAACAACAAATTTAGTGGCCAAGTCAATGAATTGTCCACTTTGAATTCTTCTTATCTGGATACGGTAGATTTGAGCAGTAACCAGCTGGAAGGTTCTATTCCAAAGGCTTTCTTCAATCTTGAACAACTTAATGTCCTCTCACTTTTTTCCAACTCCTTCGATGGCACTGTACCGCTGGAAAAGTTTCAAAATCTTCACAACCTCACAAGACTGGAGCTGGGCTACAACAACTTGTCCGTTCATGCAGGCAGCAGTAATTCAAGTCTCTCCCTATTTCCCCAGCTAAGCAGGTTGAATCTAGCTTCCTGCAACCTGCACAGTTTTCCCAACTTGAGAAACCAATCCCAACTCACATTTTTAGACCTCTCAAGCAACCACATTACAGGAGAAATACCTAGTTGGATTTGGGAAATTGGAAATGGAACACTCGCCCACTTGAATCTTTCTGTTAATGGCCTGGTGGATTTCCAGAAGCCTTACGATTTGCCTTCTTATCTTGGTGTCCTGGACTTACACTCAAACAACCTCCAGGGCGACTTTCCAATCCCCTCAGCATCAGTTGTCTATGTAGACTACTCAAACAATAGTTTCCAAAATACCATTCCACTTGACATTGGTAATGCCGCGCCCTTTGCTACGTTTTTCTCTCTTGCAGACAACAAACTTACTGGAACAATTCCTCCGTCTCTTTGCAAAGCAATTTACCTTCAAGTTCTTGACCTGTCTGGCAATTTTCTGAGTGGTAGTATACCACCTTGTCTAGTGAACAACATCACTAGTCTTGGGGTATTGAATCTTGGAAGAAACAACATCGGTGGTGATATTCCAGATGCATTTTCTGTCAACTGTGGTCTAAAAACTTTGGACTTGAGCAGAAATAATTTAGGAGGGAAGATTCCAACATCATTGGCCAATTGCAGATCTTTAGAAGTCATGAATGTTGGGAACAACAAGATGAATGATAAGTTTCCGTGCATGCTGAAAAACTCATCAACCCTGCGTGTTCTTGTTCTGCGCAACAATAGATTTCATGGAGAACTTCGATGTTTTGGAGTGAACAAGAGCTGGCCAAATCTCCAAATCATTGATATAGCTTCCAACAACTTCAGTGGATACCTGTATGAAAAATGCATCTCAAGCTGGCGAGGGATGGCACTAAACAATGATGCAAAGTTGAGGCCCGACCACCTGCGCTTTAACTTTCTGAATCTGAATAATTTCTACTACCAGGACACAGTGACGGTGACTACCAAAGGGCTAGAGGTGCAGCTTGTTAAGATATTGACAGTTTTTACCTCCATTGATCTCTCTCGTAATAATTTTCTTGGGGGGATTCCTTACAAAGTTGGAGATCTCAGTTCACTTTATGTTCTAAACCTGTCATACAATAACTTCAACGGCACAATTCCAAAGTCAATTGGAAAGTTGACACAGCTTGGATCTCTGGACCTTTCGGTGAACCAGCTAACAGGGGGGATACCAGAAGAGCTGACGAATCTCACATTTCTTTCTGTCCTAAATCTCTCCTACAATAAGCTGGTAGGAATGATTCCAAATGGTCGCCAATTTCTGATGTTTTCTCCGGCAAGCTATGTAGGAAACGCGGGACTATGCGGATTCCCTTTAAAAGCAAGCTGTAATTCTAATGGACCGGTAGCAGAGTCGGTACCCAGCTGGAAGAAAAAGGAATTTGGTTGGCAATACATATTCGCTGCTCTGGGATTTGGGGTCGGAGTAGCATTAGTTATTTCTCTTCTTTTGCTCTGCAAGCAACGCAGGGAACAGTGCAATGAGCACCTGGATCAATTTCTGAAGCGGATCTTTCACTGATAGGGATTCAAATGTAATAGGTATGAATGTATGATGGCTAGGTTGAGATGACAGATGAAGTGGAGGATACTGGACATGAATTATCTTGCTGGGAGGTACGGCGCGTTTTGCGCAAAACTGAACATTTAGATAAAGAAAGCCATGCATGCACGACTTCGCCCAAGTGTACGTGTCATTGCTCACCTCCCACATTTTCTTCTTCCCTTGCATCATCATCATCATCTATTTTTTTAGTGCTCATATGTCACCACAAGTTCTATATACTTTATTTCTTCTTTATCTGCGCGCGCGTTTTATATTGTATGAAAAAACAGTGCTAGATATATGCAGAGTGTGTGTTAAATGCAGAGGCATATAAGCGTGCACAATTGCAAGTCTCGTTACATTCCATCCCTAGGTTTACAAAAATTCACAGATGCACAAAAATTCCTATTTGTGTGTGCATATTGTTGGATTTTTGTGGGACTTGCCCGCACAAATTAAAATATTTGATTATGAAAACATTGTGCACATCATGGAAACTATAGGAATAAATTTCATTTATTTTTGTTACAAGATACGTAAAATATTAATTAAACAAAAACGTGCATAAAAATTACACTTTTGAAATGTTTTCAAACATTTCGCGCATGTGATTTTTAGAGTCGTGGCTCTCAAATTTCGACCTTTAAATTGACCATATGATGAAAATATTCACAAGCTTCTCTTACACACTACAAAACTTCTTTTATCAAACTCTTACACAAACAACGTTGGGTAGAAAGATTTTATGACAAAAAGTGCTCAAAGAAGGTGGTTAGGTCCCGCACTCTTTTGCTTGATGAGGTGCATGAAAATTAGAGTTTAAGTTGTGTGTTTTGAACACTTCAAGACTCCTTTAAATAGTTAAAATATTAAAGTTTGAGGAATAGGTTTTATGGGCCCTTTGTACATAAATTCTTTTAATTAAAATAGTCTACAAATTTTTATTTATTAATCTTATTAATAAATGAATCTATAAACTATTTATTATTAATCTTTATTAATAATTAAAGTCTAAATGTGTCTAATTAATTTAATTTAATTAATTCTATTAATTAAATAAATAATGAACACGATGGAAAATTTAACACAATGGCAAGCACGATCTCATTGTGTTTCTCGTTAATTAGAAACATGATAGGAAATTTAATTTCATTTATTTCATTAATTAAAATTTTAACTAATTAATCTAATTAATCTTATTAACAAACATCATAACAATTTATTTAATCCAATCTAATTGCAACTAAATAAATTATACAACCAACCAAGTAAAATATTGACAGTTAAAAATGAATGCTATGTGTCTGTTCTATTTTACTTATATGTGACCTGCGAACTAATTTTAACAATTGTAAATTAAGAAAACTTTATGTTCATATTCATAACTCCTTATAAATAAAACTTTTTAAATTAAACATATAGACATATGTCATCAATCAAAATTTATATACATAAAAATTTACTTAAAGATTAATATAAAAAATATATGCATAATTAAATATTTTTATTTTTTAGTCGCCGTTAAAGGGCATATCTCTAACGCATGTACGTACGCCAAGTGTTACGCCATTCCAAGGCAGATATATATTTGGCTGGAATTCGGGTGTTCCAACATCAACCCAACACTTAGCAAGCTAGACTATTCAGTTTAGACTAATCTAATGCCCAACAACAGGGCTGGCCAGGGACCAGATCCCAATCAGCATTTAATGAGTCCCACAGTGTTCGTGTTTGCTCTGCTTTAAGTTCAAGTGGCTCGCCATTCATTTGTTTCACATCTTTTCATTTAATAAATGGTCATGTTGAACCATGCATGGCCACACTACTAAACACTGCGCCATTAAGAATCTCAGAAAATAAAAGTAAAGTGTATTATGCTATGTTTGTTTTGGTGTTTATACGTTTCTTTTTTAAATATATATTTTTTAAAATTTATGTAAAAATAAAAATAAAAAAAGATAAAATTTAAAAAATTTAATAATTAAAATGTGTGTATTTTTAAGTGTGAAGCAAGCATTCGTTAACTGTACTTTTTTAAAAGTGATTCTTGAACGTATGTGGCGGGTGCATAAAGCTTCTCTTTATCTCTACATGCGATGGTGCCATGGCTAATTTCATTTAAAGGTTCACTGCAAATAAAGAAAAAATATGATAATAATTGATGCATAGACAAATTTTAATAATTACAATTGCTTCTATGTTTTGATAATAATTATACTTAGCAATGAATAAATATTAATAATGAAATGATTTAAATTTCGAAATTAAGAAAAGCAGTGACAAAATCCTCCAAGCTGTAATATAAGGAACAACATTACGTGACTATTCTATCTTACGTAATTAATTTATTGTGATTAGAACAACTGCATGATTTACCTTGGGTAGGTAATTCATGATAAATATATATATAGATGGAGTTAAAATATATAATTTATATTCAGTTAAAATTAATATCACTTCTGTGTAGGATGTATGAAGACCCATATATGCCATGTCGCTAACGCATTCCCGTGAGAGTTCAAAAGTGTTGTATAACTGTCTTGAAAATTAGAAATATTTATATATCGCGTCGGGTCACTTTGCCCCGCGGATTCCCGAAGCTAGAGGGCATTGTCAGCCCCGCCCATACCTTTACGGCTAGCCCATTGTCATGCCCACTAAGCACTTTACGGGTTTACTTTTCCATGTGAAATAGGATTTAAAAGTTCTCACAAAATAACTTAATTCTTGTCTATAGTAGGGCATTGTAGAATATAGAATATTATAGTAGAGACTAGCATTACGTAAGAGTCCACCAAAGCATTTCATAACTTGTACTAAATTATTCTAAAGTTAAGGAGACCTTGTAAAATATTCTAATATTATAATATTAATTATTGAATCAAAATGGCCTTCACCTTCGGGAAGTGGAGTAGTATAAGTAAGCATAGAGATTTCATCTGTAGCCAACAAGTTCAGAAGTAATGATCCAGCGTGCTAAGCAATACAAGCTTTCTTTCCTTATTAATCATCTTGTGTTCTTTACTATCTTTTAAAGTTTTTAGAACCTTCTTTACACACTTGCACAAAGAGGTTTGACTTAATTATCCGTTGGAATGGTTAAATGTTACATAACAAGACTTGTTTTAGAAATAAGTTCATAACAGGTGGTATCAGAATCGGGGTTAAGCTTGTGTGAAGAGAATTAGGCGAGCTGGCAAGCAACAGAACTACTATGTTGGGTACCACAACCAAGCGTGGCAAGGATAACGTTCCCATGCAAGAAAAGAAGAAATTGGACCAGAGCAGTGCTAAGCAGCCAAGCTTGCAGGAGACCACCCTTAGGAAGATGGGCAAATGAGTTGAGAGGGTTACACATATCGTCGAGACCTTAGCAAAACATGTTCTTAACCAACTCGACACCAACAAGGAAGAGATCAAGGTGATCCGCATTAATACATAAGAATTGTTCAATCTTGCTAACTATGTTGCACTTAAAAAGAGACCGATTCTATGGCTACCATACAAAAGCTCGAGGTAACCCCTCCGAGCAGAAAGAGGAGTTGTCTATTGGAACAAGGAGTTGCAAGTGGTAGTAGCATTAGCACAAGTGGAGTGAGTCCAAGGGTGAACTACCCCAAACTAAAGAGTTTCGATGGCAAGTGAGACGCCAAAGATGATGAGAACTTCCTATGGCAAGTGGACCTTTATTTTAAAGGGTTTGGCATCACGAATGTAGCTACTAAGGTACATACCGCCTCTCTTTACCTTACCGACATAGCAATGCTATAGTGGCATAGGAAGCATGCAGATATGGAAAAGGGTATGTGTAAGAGAGACACTTGGGAGAAGCTTAAATACCATTTCTATCTGAAAAACATTGTGTGCAAGGCTCAACACAAATGTGGGAGTTGAAGCACAAAGGTACAATTTGTGAGTATGTTAAGGAATTTACTACCCTTATGCTTCAAATCCCAAATATGTTGGAGGAGAACTTGTTTTTCTTTTTGTGGTTGGACTCCAAACATATGCTAAGCAAGAGTTGCAACAGCAGGACATGACAACAGTTGATGAGGCTATAGCCATTGCGGAGTCTTTCATGGAGTTCACCCAGGAAAGAAATAACAACCCTCCAAGGGCAAAGATAAGCATAACCCAAACAAATATGGAGGAGATTGACGTAAAGGCAAGAAGACAACCTTAAAGGAGAACAAAGAAAATTTATCAACCTTTAAAGAGTACGAGGAGAAAAACTCCTTTATGCCTCGTGAGGGTTGATTCATATGCCAAGGCCCCCGTGCTATGAACAACTAACCGAAACTTGGGTCTTTATGTACCCTCCAAGAAGAGCGTGATGCCACAGCCAATGAGACCACAACTAGGATAAGCTTATTACAACTACTTAATGCCCTCAAAGTTAATATTGTGCCAATAACATCAAGTAAGGGGCTAAAGTTTGTGGAGGCGCAAGTAAACAACAAGACTACCAAGGTGTTGGTAGATATAGAAGTAACCCACAATTTTATGTTAAAAGGTGAGGCCAAGAGGTTGGACCTTAATATAGCTTAAGGCAATTGGTGGTTGAAAATGGTGAACACCACCACCAAACCACTTAATGGAGTAGCACAACAAGTCAAGACACAGTAAAGGACTTGGAAAGTCTAAGTAGACTACTTTGTTGTACCCCTCAATGATTTTTAATGTGGTGCTAGGAATGGACTTCTTACATTAAGTAAGAGTTATTCCTACACCCTTTGTCATTTAGTTCCCATACTTGAAAAGGGAGCATCTTGTATGGAGCAAGTTGTGGGTATAAGCCCAAAAAAAGGCCAAAGGTAGTTATCCACTATGCAACTAGCCAAAGGCATATGGAAAGAGGAACCAACTTACTTGGCCACATTTAAGGAGGAGCCACGAGTTGATAAGGTTAATGAGGTTTTGTCCATCATCAAGGATGTCTTTAAAGAAAAAAATGACACCATGCTCATTGAATTTCCAAGCAAGCTTCCACCTAGAAGAGAGGTGGATCATATGATCGAGTTGGAGTTAGGAACCAAACCACCCACCATGGCAATTTATCGTATGGCACCATCGGAGTTGGAGAAAATCCAAAAGCAACTGAAGGAGTTACTTGACAAAGGGATGATTCACCCATCAAAGGCACCCTATGGCACACTCATGTTGTTCCAAAGGAAACACAATAGGTCATTAAAGATGTGCATCTATTACTAAGTGCTTAACAAGGTATCGATAAAGAATAAGTAACCCATTTCTCTTATTGCTGACTTGTTTGATAGACTTGGCAAAGTTAATATCTACACTAAGATAGATTTGCAAAAAGGCTATTATCAAGTTTAGATAGCTAAGGGTGACGAGCCAAAGACAAGATGTGTGAAATGGTATGGAGCACATAAGTGGTTTGTCATGCTCTTCGGCCTCACCAATGCCCTGACCACCTTTTGCACTCCAATGAACCAGATCTTCCACCTGCACTTAGACAAGTTTGTGGTGGTATACTTGGACGACATTGTCATTTATAATAATACCTTAGAGGATCAAGCTAAAAATTTAAGGATCATGTTCTAAGTATTAAGAGAGAACTAACTGTACATAAAGAGGGAGAAGTATACCTTTACCATTAGAGAAGTACACTTCTTAGGGCATATCATTGGGTGTCAGATGGTAAGGATAGACCCAGCTAAAGTCAAAGCCATCAAGGAATAGGAGGGCCCGACTAAGATAAGTGAGCTACACTCTTTCCTTGGACTAGTTAACTATTACTGCAAATTCATTGAAGGCTACTCGAGGAAAGTAACACCTCTTACTGATCTCCTCAAGAAGAACAAGTCATGGGAATGGATGGAGGAGTGCCAGAAGACCTTTGAGGAATTGTAGGCCGCCGTGTGCAAGGCACTGATCTTGGAACTACCCTACTCTGTAGAGACGTTTGAAGGTGCACACTGATGTCTTGGACTTCGTTATAGAGGGCATGTTGATGCAAGAGGGTAACCTATAGCCTTCAAGATTCGAAAACTTAATGAGATAGATTGCAATTACACTGTCCAAAAGAAAGAGATGTCAATCATAATCCCTAGCCTTAGGGTGTGGAGACACTATTTGCTAGGTACCAAGTTCATAATCTATACCAACAATGTGGCTACGAGTTATTTTTTGAAATCAAAAGAAGCTATCCCCTAAGCAGGCAAAGTGGCAAGACTTCCTAGCCGAATTCGACTATGTGTTAGAATACAAGCCTAGTAAAGCCAACATAGTGGCCAATGCATTAAGTTGAAAGGCCAAACTTGCTACAATGAGCCAAGTTAAAGGTGAGTTTGAGGAACTCATACGACAAGGCTTAGAACATGATCCACTTTCCAAAGAGCTAGTAAGGCTAGTAGGCGAAGGGAAACCCAGCAATTTTAGGTAAAGGACGACCTACTTTACACCAAAGGATGACACTTGTACATGTCGAAATGGAGGAACTTGCTCAAGAACCTAATTAAAGAACACCACGATACTAAATGAGTAGGGCACTAAACAACAATGCACAATCACGTTATTGGAAGTAAAATACTTTTAACCACAAATGCAAGACTCAGTGGAGCAATATGTGAGGACATGCCTTACTTGCCAACAAGATAAGGCGAGAACAAGCAAGCTGTGGGGTTGCTAGAGTCTTTACCGATAGTAAAGCATTCGTGGTTTTCGATCACACTCAATTTCATTAGTGCACTGCAAAAGTTCGATGGGTACGGTTCCATTCTTGTAGTAGTTGATAAATTTTCTAAGTATGGGACTTTCATCCCATGTTCAAAGGATTGTAGAGTCGAGAAGGCTACTAAAGCATTCTTCAAGAATGTGGTCAAGTATTGGGGGCTTCCGAGGACCATTATAAGTGATCGAGACCCCCGCTTCATAGGGAAGTTGTGGACCGATTTGTTTAAGCTACTATGGACCGAACTTAATTTTTCCACAAGCTTTCACCTGCAAACCAATAGGCAGGGCGAGATGGTGAATGCTTTGTTGTTAAGGTACTTGAGGCACTCATAACGAGACCAGGCCAAGCTCTTGGATATAGCACAATTTTTATACAACTTGCGATAGAGTGAAGCCACGGGTAACAGTCCTTTTGAGATTGTAATGGGGCAACAATCAGTAACACCACACACTTTAGCTACAGGCTTCAACAAGGGAAAGAGTCCCATGCTGCTTAAGATGGCCAAATTATGGAAGAAGCAAGCTGACTTAGCTTAAGCTCAAGCTTAACACTGTATCAGGAACCAGCAGCCAGGAGGCTTTTAATCCTGGTAGTGGAACTGTGAGGTCTGTAACCCCTTCATGGGAGACGTTTGATCCTTTTTATCAAAGTGTTGACGCCTCTTTCCCCTTGCCATCTTCTGCTTCTTCCCCTATGCCATATTTTATCGCCTCCACTGTGCCATATCATGCCGCTCCCCCTATGCCATATATTGACCACTCAACTTTGCCACCTTCTACCTCGTCCACTGTGCCATATGTCCCTTCTGCTATGTCTTCTGCTCCATTCCCTCCACCATCTTCTACATGGGTTACTCAAAATTGGGAACACTTTGGTTAGTTTTTGTTTGGATTCTGACATGAAATTTCTTATACAAATTGCACTAAAGATTTTTCTTTAATGCATTGCTTAGTTTGGTTTATTGATTGTTGAAAATTTTACAGTTCAACTGTAGCTGAGTGTAAATTCAACATACATGTAGATTAGTGATTTGATCACTTATCTATGCATTTGTGAATCATTCTTAACATGAAGAATTTCCATCTTGCCCTGAATAATTTCAGTGGTTGTATTAAAGGTGAATTTAGTAATTCTCACTGTCCTTGTGCACTTTCCTCGCCAACACATCCTTTTGTAGTTGATTAAAGAAATTCCCCATATACAGTCACCTACTTCCATTGCTTACACGAACAAATCATACACACAGAAACCGGTGGAAGAAAGTTGATGCAAACTTACAAATCTATAGTCACTCCCCTAGCACCATTGAAAATCCCAGTTGACGGCAATTCCTCAGCAGGAGTTGGGTTATGCCAACCGTGCTTTGCAGAGTCATATTTCTCCCCGTCACCCCAAAGGGCATAGGCTTCCTCTCCATGGACAGCATCGTCTCCGATCATGAGCTGCTCTTCTGGCATGCGCAGGGGTATCAACAGTCGAATGAGCAGAAGAATCACAGTTGTAGCAATGAAGTTCCAGCCAATGATAAACAGTGCTGCGACTAATTGCTTGGGGAATAGAATTCCTCCGCCGTAAAATGCACCTCTTGTGTTTTTGACCGGCAGTATCATGCGGCAGAGGGAGGGTTCCGCTAGCAGCCCAGTCAAAAGGCCACCAAGAATTCCGGCCACCGCGTGGGTATAGAACACTGCCAATGTATCATCAACCTGCGATGAATTGCAAGTAGAATGCCGACGCAGTTAGTTAATGCTAATCGCATCATATCATACCGAGTCTAAATGTAGTGACATATATTTTGCCCCCGCACGAAAACCAGAACCATAGGTGAGGGATTCGTTCACGTGAGAAGGGAAAGAGGTGCAGGGATTTGCTGAATTTTTTTGAAAGCTGATGAACTGGCAAATCCCGATAGGGGAAGACAAGGCAAATGGGAGCGTCCAAATCATCAGAGAACAAGAATCATGCACTTCAACAGAGATGGTTCTGTGGGAACCTAACTTGTAATAAGAAAACACGCACACATACTGACACACAAAAATGATTCTATAATAGATTTAACTGCGTGACAACTCCTGTAAGGAACTGACCAACAAAATTAATAAAATAACGGTGATTAGTGGATCTATGGGATTGTATCTAACGTTTGTTAAAAACCGAAAACAACGTCCACTTGCATAGGATTCCTCTTGTTTTCATAACTTCGCAGAAATATATAATCAAAACTAAAAGTTGGCGTAGACAAGTAAGACTTGAGGAAATTGTTAGTCAATGGATAAGTGTACCTTTTGTAGCAAAGTGGACTTTTTGTGAAGAATCATCATTGAGTACCACGGAATGCTACCAGAAAGCATTCCGTACACCATCGCTGCCCACGATTGCACCACGCCTGTCCCAAACATTATCCATCAATTTAGAATTCTATTTTGAGAATACATAGGCATTAAAAAATTGAAAAAAGAAAAAGGTAAAAACAAGAACAAGATCATTGAGGAAACACCAATCATTGTAAAAAAAAATCAAAATCATTGAGGGCCGGCATACCTGCACCAGGAGTAATGCAAGCGAGGCCAGTGATCATCCCCTGAACAGCCCCAATAACCGATGGCTTCCCAAAGTAGAAAACATCAAGTGAAGTCCATACAAGTAGGCTTGTCGCAGCAGATATATTCGTGTTCAGAACTGCTATTGATGAAATCAGATTTGCAGCGTAAGGAGCCCCCCCATTAAACCCTGACCATCCCATCCACAGTAGCCCAGCTCCCGCAAGCATCAGCAATATGTTGTTGGGAACGTATCTTTCCCTATCAGTTTTCAACCTTGGGCCAACCTGCAATCGGTCCAACAAAACCATATCAATAAAGGGTATGCCAGTGACTACCATCAGCAGTTGTTTATTTGTATGTTATATCAGCAACCAAACAGTGCATGCGAAATTGGAGCCTGTACCCAATAGGCAGCTGTGAAACCGGAAATCCCAGATGCAAGATGAATGACGTAGCCACCCGAATAATCAATGACCCCCCAGTGGTACAGAAAGCCGCCGCCCCAAAGACTATATGCGCCCACAGTATAACAGAAAGTCAGCCAAAGCGGAACAAACGCCATCCACGCCTTGATATTCATCCTCCCCAACACCGATCCCGCCAGCAAAATTGTAGTGATCGCTGCAAAAGTGAACTGAAAATAAACAAGTGAAGCCATCGGAAAGAAAGGCTGGTTGGTTGGTGTCTCGACTGTGCCGTTTGAGTAGTGGTGCGTGCTTTCTGGTACGGCGGCGCGTCGAGTTAGGTATCTGCAAGAATATTAATTGATATGAGCAATATTCAAAAGATCTGAAGGAGTGGAGTTTTGTCACATGAATCTTTAAGCTTAGGTGTTTCTTGAGGGAATTAATGGTACTTTTGGCTGAGGGATGGGGCGCCTTTACCCCAGAAGGGGAGAAGCTCGTGGCCAAAGGCCAGGCGGTAGCAGAGGAGGACCCAGCAAATTAAGACGGCGGCGAAGGCGTAAAGCGCCATGAAGGCGGAGTTAACGGCCCACTTCTTCTTGACGATGCTAGCGTAGAGGATGACGAGGCCCGGCATGGACTGGAGGCCAACAAGCGTCGCAGCCGTCATCAGCCACGCGTTGTCGCCTTTGTTCAGCCACGACGGGACCGCCGGAAGGTGTTCTTCGTGGGCCTCTGCTAGGTTGGCCATCTTTCTGTAAGGAGTGTTGGCTATGGGTTGATCACTTTGTGATGATTGATAGGTATCCAAGGCTTCTGCTCTTCCTCTACTCTCTATTTTATGTCGTCAAGAAAGAGATTGACACATAACGGCCGGTGGTTGATGGGGGCAGCAGCTAGGTAGGTGCGTGGGGTAAGAGGTCAGAAATACTACACGGAAGAATGTTTACAAGTCGTCGTTGGTCCAAATGCGCTACAACAGGTAGGCGAGTATTCTATGGAAGCAAAAGTCAAGCATGAGTGTTTCGGGGTTGGGGGCAGGAAAGAGAAGCTTCGCCCGAAACTGCAAATTGCAATGGCGTGATAGGCTGGTCTGAATGTATTTAGACTCAGGTTGACCGTGATGGGCTGTCTGACTGTGACTTAAATTGGCCCAATGGATTCCAATTTTCTGCGGGGAAATGTAAAAACGTTATGACATATTCAGGAACAGACAGACAACGTCCGTGTACAGCTTATCCGTCTCTATCTCCCGCTGCATCTATAGGTGCTGCCCGTTGTTGATATGTGAAACGAAGACATATTCTTAATGCCTCCGAGGAAGTTGTTGAGCCCCAATTAATTCCTATTTCACAACCCAAAATAAAAATCCCGGGAGGCTCAGTCACCTTCTCAAATTCTTTCAACTTTCTTCATTATTTTCTTATTTTAAATAATTTATACTCTTAATTTTAAATATTTTATTTTTATTATTTAAAATAAAATAATTAACTTATAAATAAATTTGCACACGCATAGGATGTGCAATTTTTACTAGTATATATCTATCTACACTGTATAAAAATGTGTGAATGTTTTATCAATTGTAAAATAACATATATATATGTATATATATACTTAACTAAATGAATATATTTATTATAATAAATAAGGTTATTTAGGTAAAAATTAAATTCTTGATCTCTTTGTAGCATAAGATTAATAGAATTCTAATATATCTAAAATATTTAGATAATTATCTAAATTATGTAACCATAACTCTTTCAGTAGTAGGAAACTTATACAATTTTAAATTATTCATAAATTAACTAAAATTTAAAAAAATCAGAATTCTAAATTTAAATTAGTTATAAACCTAGATTCATAATAAATAATTATAATTACATAATTTTATTTTTAAAAAATAATAATGAATTCATTAGAGGACAATGACTTCATAACCACAATGCTTAACAAATACAAAATAAATAAATAAATTGAAAATTATTAGATATAAATATCGAACAAGCCAATTAAATTATAAAGGATAAAACAAAGAATTGTAATAATGATCTAAAAGCTTAAATAAATAATAAATTTCATACACAAAGACATAGTTATTCATATAACAATTTAGTATAAATATTTAAAACAAGTGAAACTTTTATTATCAAACGTTTTCAATTTTTGATAATTTATTTTATGTTAATCTTTATTCAATAGTTAATTATATCTAATTAATATTATAGATAACAAATAGCAAGGAAAACATAGTTACAACAATGCGATAAAATTTTAAATAAATCAATTACACACATAAAAACTCAATATTCTAATGAAAAAAAATAATTTAACTCGTTAATTAATTTTTTTGTTTATCAAGCAGTAGAGTCATGGCATCAATGCCTTCCAATGAATTTATTCTTATATTTCAAAAATATAATTTAGCAATAATAACATGTATAATAAACTTGAAAGTCATAAATTCATTTTTTTAAAATATTTTATAACACGTTTATAAACATAAATATTTATTACATTAAAATATGAAAGAAGAAACAAATAGAAACATAAATAAAGTTCTAATAATAAACTAAAATTTGAATAAATAAATAAATTTTACATGTGTTACAAAAAATTTAAAATGATTGAATATTTGACCATTAATATTATTAATTATGTGATAAGCTAAAATTTTGAGTAAAAGAATAAATTTATTTTATAAAGAATGTTATTCTTAAAACAATACATTACAAAATATCTAAAACGAAACATTTTTTGACTATCAATTTTATTAACTATGTGATCATTCTTTGAGTATTGTTTTTTTTTTTTTTCCATTTTAGTTAGTTCATTATGCAGTACCATATAAAACAAATAGTAAGAAAAGTAATTTGAAAATATTACATTAAAATTTTAAATAAATAAGAAAACATAGATAAAAGACAATATTCATATGAAAAAACAATATGTTATAAAATCATCAAAATAAAAGAGTTTATGACTATCCATTTTGTAGTTATATTGCAATTTTTATAAATTTTTATTTTATTTTAAAGTTGATTATTTGTAATATAATACCCAAAAAACAGAACAACAGCAGCATGTATATTAACTTTAGAGGGTAAAAATAGAAATAGAATATACTATATTAAAAATTATCAATAGATTTATGTGAATATAATATCATAAAAAAAATAAATTACAAATTTCCTATGTGAGAAAAACTTACATGTTTGAAAAGGGCAATCCTTTGAAAAATAAAAAAAATAAAAACAAGTTAAATAATAGTGTAAATAATATCTTAAATATCAAAGAAAATATATAAGTAATTAATCTAAAGATATTATTGATAGAAACGATAATAAAATATACAAAAGATGCCATCATGTCATTAATAATGTAAAAAAAATATTGTTATAAAATAAAATAAAACTTAAAAAACAATAAACAAATATTAAGGAATTATATTTGACGGTAAGCATATATATGGAAAACTTGATGGTAAACTTTATTATAATTTGTCAAAAAACTTAGTAAGCATAATATATAACAAATATATAGTAAACTAATGCATTAAAAATATAAATAAATACTATAAATGTGCAATAATTAAAAAGAATAAATATTAGTTAATAAACAAAAATCCCTGCAAATAAAATGCTACAAAGTTTATCAAATTATAATTATCATGAACAAATACATTTTCATCAATAATTTTTAATATAAATATCATGAAGGACAACAAATAATATTTACATTATGAAAATTTAAATTATGAAGATAAAAAAAAAGGGTAATAAAAATGAAATCAAATTCAGAAATGTACAAACAAAAAATTATATTAAAAATTTTAAATGTTTATAAACAAAAGGTGTTGAGATCATAAGTTAAAATTTAATCTAATTAATAGGTATAAATGACTTTGTTAAAAATCTATACAAAACAATAGCAATTTAGTATAAATAATTTAATTACTGAAGTTTATAGTGCTTTCTAAATTATTTAAGTATTAGCATTTAAGTTTGAACAAATCTATTCAAGCAATTAATCAATTTTAGATTATAGAGTATCAATTTAAAAATAAAATATATTAGTAAATAAAATTGAAATGAGAGAAACTCAATGCTATAATAAGATAATTGAAATATCATTTTCTATTAAGAGTTAACAAAATTGATCCTTATGCTAAATTGCTTATGAAACTCAACTAATTTAATCTTAATACAAAGTTTTTATACATTATTAATTTTTTATTATTACATAAATTATATTTTATTATACTATCCCATTGTAGAACAAGTAAAATGCACAAATGCATACTTGGATTAAAATGTCAATATATTAAAAATAATAAAAATATTTTAATTTGATTCATAACACCAGAATATTATACGAAACAAAATTATTTTTATTCAACTATCTCGTTGTCTTCATAAATCAGATCTTTTTAATATTAACTAATATCTTAAATATTCATAAATCAGATCTTTTTAATATTAACTAATATCTTAAATATTAAACAATCACATAATATATACAGTTTTATGTTAAATACCATACAATCACGTAATGTATATGTGCATGTGTGTTTGCGTCTATGTCTGTGTGTAGTGTATATATCAATCTATATTAAAATGAGAATATAAAATGGTCAAATGAGAGTTTCCTGTATGCAAGAAAAAATTACTTTTTTTGGACATAGTAATCAATATCTAATAAATTAAAAAACTTTAATATAAATGAAAGAATGATATCATAACAAGATACTAATCTTTTCTAGTGTTTTTTTTACGTAGCTATAATTTGGGGAATTTGCTAGAATGGGCATGCTCTTAAGTATACTCATATATAATATAGAAATCAAATATAAAAATTGTGAATAAATTGTACTAAATTTCATACGTGGCAATTATTGAAACCTTTGAATTTATTAAATAGTGATTACTACCTCAAAATACATATAAACACAATACTATGATTGAGACCCATGCCTTACGCATTATACGCGATATCTTTGATACTAAGGCACATAATTAAGTGAGTGCTACCTTTTATAATGGCAAATCTCTCAATATATACTCGTATGCCACATTGTTAATAAATCTTCATTGTGTAATATTTCATATGCGACCCTCTTTTGAGGCGTGTTATGCTGGGCTACTTAGTCACACAAATCAACATATGTGGATCTATTCAAATCTTCTTATACTGTATGATATGGTCGAGATACATTGTGTTGAAAGGATATTATCACAGTTTAAGATTGTACAGTACAAATTAGATGACCCCCCACACCAGGAAGACCCTCTACACAGTTAATCTTTGTGGCAGTAGGCGAGTAGATTCATTTAGACATCATGTTGACTACATTACAAGGTGGATGAGATAAGAAAACTTAATTAGGAGAGTGGTTTACCATAAGAGTGTATCTCACATGGTCTATGGGTACGTCGAGTATATTCATCTAGACGTCATGTCAACTACATTGATAAGAAAACTTAATTAGAAGAGAGGTTTACTACGACAGTATACGTCACATAGTCCATGGGTATATCGAGTAGTATGGACGAGTTACGCGTTAATATATCAATACTATCACGAAATTCGTGGATAGTGGCTACCAATTGCGTCAATGCGGCATTTTTGCATATCTAGTATATGTTAAAATTGTTTTTTGAATATTATTTTTATAAATTCTTTTATGTTATATTTATATACATATTTGTGTTAATGTCTGAGTAATCAAATTTCATTTCAGATATATAAGATTGATCATCTAACATTTCTATAGGATGATAATAGTGTCCTTTGAAGTATGCAAGTCCTTGGTGCATCACATGTCACACCCGTGTTATTTGATTAATTCAAGTGAAAGAAATTAGGAAGTCAAAATTTCAGTATCTCGAAACTTGGGCTTTAATTAGTTAATGAATTTGCGGCATCAAGACAACAATAACGCAGACAAGCAGGCACGTTTTGAAACGCCGTATCCAACAAGCTGTTACGTCACATTTAATGTGGATGCACGCTGGAATATGGGAAACGATCAATCAATGCGTCTATTAGGAGACACCATATGCAACTCGAGTGATCCCTGCTTCTTTATTAATGCTGCTGGCTCTACGAATGGCAGAAGAGCAAAGCCTGAAGAATGGTTCATTAAGTTAAATGCCCAGCAACATAATTATTAGTATAAAGTATAAATTAATTAAAAATGCATAAAACACACTGTCTCAAAATTGTTTCCTCTACCAGTGGTAGAGACAATTGCAACGCATATTAATTCATGCCATGTGGTAATTATGTATTGATAAAATAGACACATAGGCAACGTTCACTTCTAAGAATATAATTAAGGACCATTAGAATTATTTTATAAGATTAATTTATTATATGTATCAAGTAGAATTAGTTATTTATAATTTTAGATAATTTATACCGAACTTATATTTTATCAAGTCAATAATTTATCATAAAGAGTATATAATTAAGTTTGATAAAATAATTTATTAAACCTAATCTTTATAATTAAGTTTGATAAAATAATTTATTAAATCTAATCACTTAAAGTGTACTAGTGTAGTTTAGACATAAAAAATTTTGCAAGACAGGCTTTACAGTCCACATCTATTTTATGTGGTTAGTGTGAATCCATTTTCTAAATGATAACGTGTAATCTAAATACAGCAACATCGATATAATTAATGCGCAGGCTGCAGGTTGGAGTCAGGGAGATAATGCACGCATGGGCTGTGTAAGCCACCCAGTTGCTCTGATAAACGCATTCGGCAGAATATGAACCGAAGATTGGACTGATATCTGATTTGGTGGATAATAAAGTTTGGCAGGTTTTTTTTTGTTTAAAATATAATTAATTAATGAGATGATCGTGAAACCTGAATGGACTAAATCTAAAGTTTGGGTTTTGCTAGTAAAAATATTTGGGCTTAGGCCCAAATTCCGAAGTCCACAATGCTATCATATGTGTTGGCCAGCCCACCCACACCATCATTGTCCATCATCAGTCCGTCGTCCTCTGATGAAACTACGAAAGGGGTGCAACACCACGTTCTTCCTGTCAACTAAACCCCACAACCACAGCCACGTGCCATCAAACAGGAGACATGCACAATGCAACGCGCGAACCAGAGAGTGTGGCGACATGCTCATCTTCTGTGATACGCCCCGGAATTGCGGGTCGGAAAATGCAAAAAAATTATTGCTATCGCCATCTTTTTAATTTTAGCGGCTCTCCATTTCTAGCGGGTCTTTAAGCACCCTACTTTCTTTTTCCATTTTCCTTTCGGCCCTCGTGCTAAATATTTGTAAGAAACCTCTGCGCCATTTTTCTGTTGAAAAAGCCGAAAAAATCAATTATGCAAACTACCTGTTGGTATGCATATATAAATATAGATTTTATCTAAAATACGAGACACCTAGAGAGAGTGGCCGTGAAAATTAACGGCCACCCACACCGACCCCTCTCGCCATCGTCAGATAAAATTAACCAAAATTTTAAAAAAAGCTATAGGAGAATAATTACAAAGCCCTATTATTTTCTGCTGAGAAAGGGAAGAATTCATCTCAGCACTGCCGTTTGTTCCTCAAGTTTTCGCCTTCCGTGGTCAACGGTGGCGTTTGCAGGTAAAGATTTGATCTTTTTCTATTTTAATGCAGCTCATTATCTTTTATCCGTTTTTTTTTTTTTTTTTTTTGCTTTGTGTGATTATTTATAGGGTGATTTGTTGATTGAGGGAAGATGCAGCAACATATATTCAATACAATGCGTAGTTTAAAGATGATAGATGGGTGCAAGGGCACCCAAGTGTACGCCCTTAATCCCACGGCCAGTGGAGGTGGAGGAGCAGCAAGCGGCGGTGTTGGGGAGAAATTATTGCAACATTTACAAGACCATTTAAGGGTTAATTCAATGAAGTCGAAATCTCATCGGCGCTATAAGAGTTTCTCTCGGACTAATAATGTGACTTCAAGTGTTATAGCGGAGGTTCTTGCGACTTATGGGCTTCCCCAGATAGATCTCATTGAGCCTCAGATTGATTCATGTCTCAAATTTGTTGATTTTGTGGGGACTCTGGCCGATTGTTATAGGAGACTTGAGAATTGCTCTGAATTTGAGAAATCAGGGCTATATATGGAGCAATGTGCAATCTTTAGAGGGTTGCCTGACCCAAAATTGTTTAGGAGATGTCTCCACTCAGCTAGGCAACACGCAGTGGATGTGCATTCTAAGGTTGTACTATCAGCTTGGTTGAGGTTCGAGAGAAGGGAGGATGAGTTGTTTGGGGTATCAGCAATGGATTGTAGTGGGTGGAGGATGGAATGCCTGAAGAGTTCTCTGGTAATAGGGTATAATGCTGAGTCTGCAAATGATGTTTGTTCATGTTCCCATCGCTTGAAAGAAGATGGGCACATGGAGTCCAATTTACAAGGTCGTGAATGCTTGACTTCAGCTAGTCATGGTGACAATGAAGATGATGATTATGATATGTGTTTTTGTATTGGGGATGAGGAGATTAAATGCAGTAGATATAAGATAGCTTCGCTCTCTAGACCTTTCAGATCAATGTTATATGGTTGCTTTATGGAATCAAGGAAGGAGAGAATACACTTCTCGCAGAATGGAATTTCTGCTAAGGCAATGCGAGCTGCCGAGCTGTTCAGCAGGATAAAGAGCGTGGATTCTTTTGATCCAGATGTTGTTCTTGAACTCCTGGTGTTGGCTAATAGGTTCTGCTGTGATGAATTGAAATCTGCTTGTGATGCATATATAGCATCTCTGATTGATGATATGGATAGCGCTCTTCAGCTCATTGAATATGGGTTGGCGGAGACTGCATATCTCTTGGTGGCAGCTTGCTTGCAGGTATTTCTGAGGGAGCTTCCTCGTTCAATGCACAACCCAAATGTGATTAGACTCTTCTGCAGTTCAGAAGCTAGGGAAAGGTTAGCATCAGCGGGGCATGCTTCTTTTTTACTCTACAGTTTTTTGAGCCAAATTGCAATGGAAGAAGACATAAAATCGAACACAACAGTGATGCTGTTGGAAAGGATGGGAGAATGTGCAACTGAGAATTGGCAGAAGCAACTAGCATTCCACCAACTGGGTTGCGTCATGCTTGAAAGGAAAGAATATAAGGATGCTCAAAAATGGTTTGAGGCAGCCGTTCAAGCTGGCCATGTTTATTCCTTGATTGGTGTAGCAAGAGCCATAAACAAGCGTGGACACAAGTACAAGGCATACAAATTGATGAGCTCCCTTATTTCTGATTATAAGCCTGCCGGGTGGATGTACCAAGAACGATCTTTGTATAGTAGTGGGAAAGAAAAAATGATGGATTTGAATACAGCTACTGAAATGGACCCCACTCTTTCTTACCCTTACAAATACAGAGCTATCTCAATGATGGAGGAGGATAAAATTGGTGCTGCCATATCTGAGATTAACAGCATAATTGGTTTTAAGGTCTCCCCAGACTGCCTTGAGCTGCGTGCCTGGTTCTTAATTTTCTTGGAGGACTATGAAGGAGCTCTAACAGATGTCCGTGCACTTCTAACTTTGGATCCTCAATATATGATGTTTCATGGAATATTGCATGGTGACCAGTTAGTAGAGCTTCTATGTCATATTGTTCAGCAGTGTAGTCAGGCTGATTGCTGGATGCAACTTTATGATAAGTGGTCCTCAGTAGATGATATTGGCTCTTTAGCTGTTGTACATCATATGTTGGCTAACGAACCTGGAAAGAGTCTTTTATGGTTTCGGCAGTCTCTCCTCCTCCTACGGTAAGTCTCCGTATCAGCATTTTGAATTTTTCAGTGTTAATTAATACATCAACTACTGTTAATTTTCAAAATTGAGTAAAAATAAAAAAGAGAGAAAGCTAAAATTTAAAAAGTGTAATAATTTAGTGTGTGTTTTTGGGCTGCAAAATTTGAAAACAAACATAGCCCAATTTGTTATAATATCCTGCCATGGAAATAAGGCATTCGCTATTTGTTTTCCTTTTATATTTTGTTTCCTTAGCTGGTATTATACTTGCAGTTTAATGCTTTTCCATTTTCAGAGGCTTTAATCAGTCACTTACTTTCTATTTGAGTTACTATTGTGGCAAAAGTGTAACTTTAGGTTGTTACAGATTAAATTGCCACAAGGCTGCTATGAGAAGTCTAAGAATGGCTCGAAATCATGGAGCTTATGAGCATGAAAGACTTGTCTATGAAGGCTGGATATTATATGATACGGGTTATCGTGAACAAGCAATAGCAAAAGCTGAAGAATCCATCTCGATCCAGAGATCATTTGAAGCCTTCTTCCTAAAAGCATACGTTCTCTCTGAAACAACAACAGACCGCGAGTCTTCATTCTATGTTATCCAACTTCTTGAGGAAGCTCTCAGGTGCCCATCTGATGGTCTTAGGAAAGGACAAGTATGTGTTATCTTCAAATGGACTGTAACAACTTATATTCTTATTTGTAATTGTATCCAAAAACACTGTTGACCCTTGTGGTTCTGCAGGCATTAAGTAACCTGGCAAGTATCTATGTAGATGTGGATAAACTAGATCCTGCAGTTGACTGCTACACGAATGCTCTGAATATTAAGCATACAAGAGCACATCAGGGTCTGGCACGTGTATACTATCTTAAAAATCAAAGGAAAGCTGCATATGATGAGATGACAAAGTTGATTGAGAAGGCCAGATATAATGCATCAGCTTATGAGAAACGTTCAGAATACTGTGACCGGGAAATGGCCAGACGTGATCTTTGCATGGCAACCCGTCTGGATCCTCTGAGGACATATCCATATCGATATCGGGCTGCTGGTAACTTTGGCTTCCCTTAAATTTTCTATGCTCTACTGCAATTGATGAATGAACTATCAGTTCTGTACATATGACTGGTTCGCTCTTTCATTTCTTTTTGTTTGGTAATTAATGCTTTGTTTGAAAAATAAAGGTAAATAAAATTTGTGGTTTTGATATGTGACCTTTATCTGCAACTTAGTTGATGAAATGTAAATTCTTCTCCACTTTTGGTTTAGATTACCTTCCTGACTCTAATTATTTGAACAATGTTCAATGTGCAAATTGATTTAAGAATTAATCAATTATTTGTTTATTGATTTCAAAAATCAGATTGTCATATAATATATTTTGCATGTTCAGTTAAGATATGCATATCATCTCCTTTTTCTTGTTTTCCTTTATCTGGTTTATCTAATTTTTCTGTTTTTCTTTATCCAACCAAAAAATGTAACGAGAGACAATATTTAAAACGTCATCGCTTACTAATATTATAACAAAATTAGCAATAAGATTTAAATATCAAGAATTTACCATTTATCCTAATAACATTTTCAGAAATAATAAGTTGGAGTTCACGATCTCAAAAATTCTACATCATTGCTTGCTAATATTGTAACAAATTTGTAACAAGATGTAAATATTGGGAATTTTATTTTGATTATTTATTCTAATAATATTTTACTAATGATCGCTGGAGCTTGTAGCCTCATGTAAACATTCTCATTACTTCAATCCATTGTATATACTTTAATCCATTGGCAATCTTACATGCTGCTACTTACTTCTGTACTCACTAAATCTTAATATAAAAATGTGTTTTATTTATTTTTTCCTTCTTAAATGCATTATTCCAAGTAATCCAAGTTTTAAGTTAATAACCAAACAGATTTGCTGAAATAGTTAATTCGGGTTTTCGAAAGTAACCAGTGAGATATCAAGGGTTACTGTTTGGCTCTGGCGAAAGTCACCATTTCTTTTCTTTTCTTTCTTTCTTTCTTTTTTTTTTTAATTGATACTCCTTTTCAATTGGAGCTAAAATGATAGATTTTTGGTTAGTAATGTAATTATGTGTGGGGTATGAATTTCTTAAATTTTAACTTCACAAGAGGCACATTAGTTTGGTAAGTAGCATTCCATTGTCAAAAATCATATGGTATCTCTGAGTCCATTTTGGTAAAACTTTAAATTTGAGAATGCTTAATTATTCTGGGGGTATAGAAGCTGGCAAAATTATGAAGCAAAACTGTGTCTTCACACTTATGTGACCTCATTGCAAAAGCATTATCAAAATAATTGCTTGAATCTGCATTTTTAAAGTCTCACTTTTGTACTACTCATGGGTGCATGCGTATGATGGTTCTTGCTCCACACCTCAAGAGAGAAGTGGGAGGTTTGAAATTTTACTTCATTGGGTGGATTTCTGTTGGTAAAAAAAAGAAGAAGAGAAAAGGCGCACCTTTTATTATGTAGCCTATACTGACGATTTTAAACCAATATTGTTTAATAAGGATTTTTTTCTTTTCTTGTCTGTGGCACAAATAGTTCATGCATCAGTATTTGGAAGTTGATCATGGCATTATTCCTTGTAGTTTTGATGGATGACCGTAAGGAAGCTGAAGCAATTTCGGAGCTCTCCAAAGCAATAACTTTCAAGCCAGACCTGCAGCTGCTTCATCTTCGTGCAGCATTCTGTGATTCAATGGGTGATTACTCTTCCACCCTCCAAGACTGTGAGGCAGCCCTTTGTCTTGATCCTAAACATGCAGACACACTCGAACTTTATCAAAAAGCACAAAAGCAGATTAATGGACACTCTCAAACTTTATCAAAAAGCACAAAAGTGGATTAATGAAGAACCAACATGAGAGGGAAAGAGAGCTATATGGTGGATGTCACAAATTCTTGTGCTGCTATCAGCTATGGCTGTCTCATTGACTCTGGGCCAGTTTGTTGGATCTCTCCTTTGGGCATTATTTGTTGAACAGTTGTGCTTGGGTTGATCATACCACATCTGGCAAAAGGAAAACCAGTGAGAATGTATAATGGAGAAAAGAAATGGGAGAAAGGAAAATAGAAACAGCGAATTCCCTGTAATCTCACGCATACTTGTTTTGCATTTCCCCCTTCTGTTTTGGTATGGTAATGTGATAGGGTTCGGGCAAAATTGGATCTTATTATGTGATACAAAGTATATATTGCACATTGGCCCGAGAAGGGATGCGGTGCGCTGTTATGAGGAAATATGTATATCATAGGTTGCAGCTTGTGAGTGGGGCTTGTATCATGTGCTGTTGCTTTTGATCCGTTACCAGATTTTTCTTCATAAATATTCTTGTGCTTTTGACGTTCCGTGTTGGTTCTGATGCTCTGAATGTCGGGACTCTTAGCTGTTATGCGAGAATTGGAGAAAGCCGCGGCTGATGTTTTGAGCCCAGTACTTGTGTCATCACACTTCTAAGGTTTCTGCACAAGAGCGTCGCAGGATCAACTTTGTGGTTGCATGATAGAGACGTGAATTTTCTGATTCATCACGTAATCTAAGTAAGCCAAGAATGACTTCTCAAACACAACTTTGGGGGTTCATACTTACATAGCACTTGCTTGGGTTAATATCTCTAGCTGGTGATTACGCATCAACAAATTAGTACTATGCGATGTCATTGGAGAATGATTTGCATGAAGGGTTAGTGCCTCTCTGTGGTATGAATCCTCTTGACATATTGTGATAACTTCATAATGAATTACCTGGTGAAGATTTCCATCAAGATTGCCAATCTCAGGCTGGTCTGGTCCATTGGGGACGACACCTGTATTTGTCAGGTCCCATATTTTCTTTTTGGTTCGTCCACGGACAGACTAGTACAAGCTGAGAGAGAATGAGAATGCTCAGCCACGGACAGAATATGCACGCCCAGCCAACCCGTGGATCCGCGTAGCTGTTTCCGTTCGTCATTTGATTCAAAGAACTCACCTAATACTGTCATCTGTAGAATCTAAAATCATTTGAAAGCATTTTTATGTTCGAACCAAGTACGTCCGCTAGGCTACTCAAAACTGCTTCATTTATAATGGTTTAACTCAAGACACGTCATGCATTTTTTATTACTCTATTATGTCGGCAGACAACGAGCAAAGATTATTAACTGTAGTTCTATTTTGGCATTCGTGGGGTAACTATTGTTTTATGTTTGGTTGAAACTGTTTCCGTGGAAACTTCAATTAAATATCTAATTTTGTAAATTGTTAACTATAAAAAATATTAGTGACGATCTAATTAGAAAAACCTGTTCTTGATCACAATGCAATGAATCAATATGGATCTCGACGGTGGTCTCATGAAGTTGATACTAATTTACATCGAAAAAATTCATTTTGTAAAATTAAGGGAGCTTCCGTACAGATTTCTTCACAGACGGGACGGGACTCCTATCAATTATCGGCTGGGCTTTTGATTATAGCGTCCCATAACGGGGCTCTTAACGCCACACGGCTTAGGCTTCATTTTCCATGGGAAGAAACTACTTAGGCCGCAGCCCCTAGGTGAATGGTACGATCTCCTAATGCCTACAGCTCCGAAGAAAGATGCACTGGAATCGGGGAGTTTCTTGTTTATAACGGATGCCTCAGCCAAGGCTTGTGCATCCGGAAGGAACCTCTGTATCATGAAATTCGGTGAGTGATCGCCATTGCGCTCCATTAAAGTCGAGCTTCCGTCTCTGCAGTTCTCTTCGCTTGATTCAGCTAATGAAAAGATGTCAATCGCGTCTGAGAAACGTTCGTTACGGCCCTCGACCTCATTACCGTCACTGATATCGCAACACTGATCGACAGCATGGCCTGCGGCGGCACTCTTTGTTTCATCCGTAGCCGGTGGCAGCCACCGCCCTGGAGGCGGTGGTAAGTCGGCATTTCCGCAGTCGTCGTCGTCGTCGGCTTCCTTGTACTTAGGCTGGCCGGGGATTCGTTCCCAGGAAAAGGGCACCATGTTGCTGGTGTCCGTTAAGGTGGCGCTGGATTTTGCCAGAACGAGCGTGTCGTCAGTAGCGGCGCCAAAGGGGCGCCTAGTTGATAGAAGTGGTAAGTTGAAGTTCAGCTTTCTTAGGCATTCCCCGTGCACAATTTGTTTCCTGTCTTCCTCCATCTGTGCAGCACCACTTGAGCTTAGAACAATCTTACCCGACCGAGGAAAAGTTTAGGACTCGACTCTAGAGAGCTTTGAGTGTACGATTGATTAATGGGAACTTTTAGAAGCAGTTGCATGAGTTATAAATATAGGGTAGTTGGAAACGTTGGGTTTCCCGTGTATTCTCTTAAAAGTTGACTTCAAAGGGCTTAAAGATACGGGCCAGAAGACACAACCAAGGTTTAGGACTTGACCACAAGTGAAGTGAAAGCCAACTGAGAAAGAAAAGTTCATTTGGGGAAGATTAATGGTTTTTGGGCATAGGCCACACACGGCAGGCGGCTGCAGCCACGTGCAGCCAGCCCTCTTATCCCTGTGTAATGGCTTGACTCAGACAAGTGCAACCGGGGAGCCCAAACCATTGTGTATTTGGGTCAGAACGAGTTGGGCCGTAGCTTTATCAGTAGTGGGCCTTCAGCAGAGTACTAATTGAACAAAATGCCCACCAACACTTGGACGTTGGAGGCCAACCCCCGCCACTCTGTATCACCATTTCCGCTTTTGTTCTAAATCTAATCCTGTGATAATCTACCATTCGTTATCGGACTCATTTATAGTAAACAAACGGGTACTGCAGATTTCCGTAGAAAAGACACGGCAGAGGAGAAGATAACCCTCCTGCTCCCTCTTCGCACCTGGCTTATCCTTCGTTGTTCAAGTCCTTTGTTCTGTACATCCTCAAGGCAGAGTCCAGCTGTTTCCCTTTGTTAATGGCATCCATAAATTTTAACCCGTTCAACGAAAGCTGGTTCAAAAACTCGCCAAGATTCCCATTCCAGCCAATTAACCTCATTTCCTCACTATACAAACCCCACTTAAAAACCCCTAACTTCGCTTCCATTTCCAACCCATTTACAAAGAAACCCAAAGCCGACCCCGATAAGAAACCTGGAAAGTACCGCCAAATGCTCGACCAATTCTACTGGGAATGCGAGAACTTGCCGGATTATCGACATACACCTGAGGTTGAAAGGATTTTACAGGAGGACCCTATTGCTGAAAAGAAGGAAAATCCGACCCAGGAAGAAATTGAGGAGAATGAGAGGTGGTGGGCTGAGCTTCGAGCCAGCCCAGTTGTTCAATTCTTGGCCCGCGCTGAGGAGATTGCTGATAAGCTTAATGAGATTGAGCTTCAGGAGAATTCTGCCCCGTATAGGAGAGAAGATAAGAAATTGTGGCAGGTATTTTTAAGTCCCTTTTTTAATTTTCCTTAGCATTGAATTTTATATTCTTAGTCATTATTTGTTCTTCATGTGTATTTGATGTCTCATTTGGTTGTGATATATTGTCTCAGTATGCGTGATATTTGATGAACTTGGTCTCGGTTTTTTATTCTAGTAGCCTTTTTTTTCTTAGATTGAATATTATTCTTCTTGTTCCCATGGTAAAATTTTATCTATCGTGTTTGTGAAGGCATTGCCTAATGTGATTGGGCTAGACGGGAGACCAATGCCCCGGAAAGCTATAAAGTCAAAAAGGGAGTCAGATGATAAGTTTTGGGATTTTGCTAGGCAGTTCTTTTTTGGGCTCTGGGGATTCCGCCAGCGGCCCTACCCACCGGGTAGGCCTATTGATGTTGCTCAGGCTATAGGTTACAAGAGACTCGAGAAGCGGTATTATGACTGTAAGCTCAAATTATTATTCATTAATTTATGGTACCCGTTTTCACTTTTTTGCTTAATCATACTGCAAACTTGTACTCTTACAAGCATTTGAACTTTGGTTAGAGTAGTAATGTTTCATTGCCCTTATAAGTTTGAAACACGTCTATGTGTTTCAGATCAATTTTTATGGTATTTGTGGAAATTCTGGGTATTGTTTGAACTGTATGGCCTTTGGAAAGGAACCATCTCCTTCATGTAATGACAAAAATTCTATATCATATAAAAGTTGGTATGAGATTAGTTAATGCTATTTTTTAGTTTGAAGGAGATCTTTGGAATGCACATTGGTTACTGAACTAATTGACACAATGGTGTTGGCAGCACGAGTCTTTGCTCTAAATCATAATTCATCAAACTTAATGATTGCTATTTGGCTTTTATCTATCTGTCCGAGATGATGGTGCTTCATCTTGTTTTGTTTTATCTTTGAACCAATAATTGTGTCCAACCTAAAAGGCTTACCTTTAATGACTCGTTTTTGGTCTTGGACTTTTTTCCTTATTTTGGCTCTTCCTTTATTATGTGCAGTCTTCTGGGAGGACTGCTCTACTATTGAAGCGCCTGAATGAGATAATTGCTTGCAATATAACCATTTGTTGTGTGTATGTGTTTGTGTGTGTGTGTGTTTCATGTCTTTCAGTGAATTAATGTGTTTCTATTACTTTTATCTAGTTATCATGAGAAGTGGCGGGTGGTACTATAAGGATCGATTGGGTCGGACAAGAGGGCCAATGGAACTAATACAGCTGAAGACTGCTTGGGGTGCGGGAATAATTGACAAGCATACTTTTATATGGGGTGATGACATGGATGAATGGGCACCAATTAGCATGGTCTATGGTATGAAGCGTGCAATTGCCACTTGGGAAGGTTAGTTATTTATACCTGCAAAATGTTGTGTAGCCTGTACTTGTTGGATTATTGGATTCCATTTTCTGATTAAGGACTGAGGGACTATATGCTTTGGTTTGATAGTAATTAGCTTTAGTGTCCAATAAAATGTATACCCAGGATCAGATGCATTGACAGTTTTTAGTCTGTCTGAGAATATTATGAATGTATGCAAACTCCTCAGTCTTTCTGTAAATTTAGCTAAGTTGCAACGTGACTCTTTCCTGTCATGCAATATTTTAAGTCCTTCCTCTAAAAGGAAAGGATCAACATATGTCGGCTTTATCTGCCATTTTTAAGAGGTTTTTTTATGTGCATTCGTGTCTACTACTTCTGGTAATGGAATTACTGTGTTGTAACAGATATCTGAATCATGATATGGTCCACAAGAAGGACCAAAATTTTGGGAAAGATCATAGATATTACGTATTTCACATCATTTGGTAGAGCTTTGAGCTATTAAAACAATGACCATGATGGATATGAAACCTTGGTTGGCTATCCTTAGCTATAAATCCAAATCCTACAATTCAAATGCTACCTTTGCTTATTTGATGTAGAAATCAAATTCACATGAGTCCTCTGTTTTATAGGCTGTGTGTTTGTGTGTGTATCTGCTGAAGCTGCTTCTTAATATATTATGCGGGTCCATGCGTAGGAAAACGTGATAACAAGGCCAAAGGTTCCTGAAGATTTTTAATTAATCTAAACTTGGTATTTAGTCGCATGTCATCAGGTTTATACATGAAATACTAATTCTTTGAGACTTAATTACAAACTTATATCTAATTGGTTGTGCATACCTTGATTTTCAGTTAGATTAGGTGCTGCCGCCACCGCTTTTCTCCATAAGATACAGAAAGGAATTCCACCTTGGGTTCCTCTCAAGGGCCATGAGGATAAAACATATAAGCAACTACAAAAAGAAGCATACGAGAGCAAAAGACGTGATTTAGCTGTGCTAAAGGCTAACAATGGTGTTTGGCCTGGTGTAAGGATCCCTAGTCATGCACTGTTTCTCTGGGCAAGTGGCTCTGAAATGACTTCTCTTCTAGAAGAGGACCATATGCCCAACAAATTCATCCCAAAAGATCTTAGGTAATATCTTTTGCTTTCTTTGATGCATCTTTTTGGTTTAATGTTTATTTACTCTGAATGGCTTAATGTTCTCAGTCCTGTACATTCACATTTATGAATTAATGAATTGCATTTGCATTACATAACTTGATCTTGAGGCTTTATTATCTGTCACTGATATATCCAGTGCAAAACTTTGTCGGACTTAACCGATTATATCCTTTGAGTCAGGCTTCTGTTGGCAAAAGTTATTCCTGGATTAAGGCCATGGGAGGTTCTCAGTATTGAACAAGCCATGGATCAGATAACATATGGTGGTGAGTGGTACCGTGAACCTCTTGGTTCATACAGAACTGGCCCTCCATATATCACTGAGTGGAATAAAGATGTCATGGTATGTAACATTTTGCAATTAATTGCAGGAATGGTGGTATTAATTGTTGATCGAATATATCCCATTTATGTGCTGAGACTGAAACATATTTTAACTGCTTTATCTGTGCAGAGGCTATTTGAAATTTTCCACAACATGAGTGTTCAAGCTTACAGCAAACTGGAGAGGACAATTCCAGGGTTCCGCACCATAATGGAGAAAGTCCAAGCAGATGCTGCTGCAAGGAATGCCAAAAGAAAGGCAAAGAGGGCTGCAGAAGAGAGGGCAGAGCAAGAGAAGGCATTGTTTGGCCGAGTTCAAAGCGATTTATAGCACCTTTAGCTAGTTGTCTGGAATACACAAGCATTGAATGGTTGTGAAGTTCCTGAGTTGTTCGTTTATCTCAGCAGAAATTACTAAATTTCTCTTATAACATTTGCTTCTTCTGTGGCGATGATAGGATCCCTCAAGCATATATGATATGCTCTCTCTTGCCCCATTGATGAGACGTCACAGGACTACACCTTGCGATTTACTGCTCTCTTGACTCTGGACCTTAAATTTGACAGGGTTGTGGCTTGAGAATTCCTTCGAATTTGTGATGATCAGGAATAGCTTGTTTTGTTTCTATTTGACATCAATGCCATATTATATACGTGAAGTGCATGTGGAGAAGCTTTGATATATTTTGGGTTTATACATTTGGTGTTGGTGTTGAACATGAAGTGAGAAATAATGTGGGCAAACTGAAAATTACAATAAACGAGATTGGAGCAAGCTACTACAATGAGCTATCTATTCAAACGAAGCGTCTAATTTCTAATTTGGTTTTGCTTTTAGTCCAAAGGCGAAAGACGGGGCAGATGAAAAAGATGACGGAAATGAGCAAGAGGTAAGCGGTTGGGGGGCGCGGTGGTGGCTGTTTTTAGCTTGGGTTTTAAGCTCCTCTCTCGGCTACATTTCTGATTGTCTGAACTGACACGCTATTTTGACTAAATGTCACAATTAGGTTTCGTAAAATGTTTTAATGGTCTTGTAAGAAAAATAAAGAAAAGTAAACAACACAGCAGTGAGAGAGCTTTCTTACATAACATGTTGATGGCGTATTGTAGTCTGCCTGATTTTGTGAAAGCAGGTGGGAAGGTTCTGCTCTTCATTTTTCTGAATTAACGACTCTAATCGTCAGGAGCCTATAATTGAATTGCCTCTTCCATTTAGCTCAACTCAAGAGCCATTTTGATGCTGTAAACTGTGTTCGTTCAGTGCCCATATCTGACAAGAATTTGGCGAGGGCTCTCTAAAAAGAAAATTTGCTCTCAAACTATAATATATATTCCCTATAAATTAATGCAATACTTATCGAAAACCTTGTTATTTTCCCAGGAATCACGCAAAGAATAAACTATCTGTAGTGCTACGAGTGCCATGAATTGTGCTTCTTTTTTGTCGATGTAGCAGGGCCGCGGTAAAGGGAAGGGGACCTCTTCTTGGATGAGGACATAATTGCTCATCATCATCAGCGGCACTTTGCTATCATCATCATCACTTGGCTTTAATTGAGGAAGAGAAGCGCATCAAGGTACCGGTGGTGGCACATACACGTTCATGACGGGCATGATATCGATCAATATATTCTTTCTTTTAAGCTGAATGGAAGAGGAAATTAAAGCAGCGACGGTGATGGAGAATCTTGATACGGAGGTTAACACTCACAGAGACCAGGCACTAAACAAAAGGCCTGTGGATAAAACACGCCCTCTGTCTCCATTGTCCTCAACTTCCCTGTTGTCCCTATCGCTGGATTCCGGTATTGTCCATCAGGATTACAGTTGAACACGCCTGTAATTGCCAATTTGTGATCATGCGGCAGCCTGAACTGTGAAGTTATTAATGTTTGGCTATGTGATAATCCATTCTTCTACTATCATCCCAACCAATCTGCTGTTACAGCCACGGGGTTTACAGCCAACAAGACACAAGCTTCGTCTAATCCCTAAGTGGCTACCTATCTATTCAATTATTTGTTTATTTAAACATTCTCCAACTAATCTACGTACAGGGTTATTACTTCCAAAATTCTTCTTATCCAAATGGATAAGCTGCAATAGCTTCACTTCCTTTATGCTACGAGTTTCTTCTAAGAAAGAAAAAAAAGAAGTGACATGTATATGGAGCATAAAGATGACATATCTTCAACTAGGATTCTCATTTTCTCTCAGCTACTGAGGGCAAGTGAAATTCAACCCCCTTTCTTCTCCACGGGGTGCCCCACGATAGCAAATATTCTCATACATATGGAGACAATTAAACCATCTCTATATATTTAATCGGAAACGGTCCCCAAGTGTTACGTTGATTATTCGCTCACCCTTTTAAATCCTCGATCCGCTCCAGCAGTTTCTCAACACTCCCATCACAGCCATAATGGAAGCCAGCGGGGCCTCTGCCGGTACGGCGGACACCAGCCCAAATTTTGATCAAAACTCAGAATTTTACGGAAACGAGGACTCGGTCTTACCACAGATACATGATGGGCTTCAATTCTGGCAGTTTATGATTGCGGGCTCTATTGCTGGTTCTGTAGAACACACGGCCATGTTCCCAGTGGACACCCTCAAAACTCGCATGCAGGCCATCAGCTCTCCATTCAAACCCTCATCCATAAAACATATGCAATCCCTTGACTCCATCATGAAACTAGAAGGGCTGGGGGGGCTATACCGCGGCATTGCAGCAATGGGACTAGGCGCTGGGCCTGCCCATGCCATGTACTTCTCAGTGTATGAATCCTGTAAGAAGTTTTTGTCAGCAGGAAATCCCAATAATTCGATGGCTCATGCAGCTTCTGGGGTGTTAGCTACCGTGGCCAGCGATGCCGTCATAACACCAATGGACGTGGTGAAGCAAAGACTGCAGCTGAAGGATAGTCCGTACAAGGGAGTGGAGGATTGTGTGAAGAGGGTGATGATTGAAGAGGGGTTTGGGGCATTCTACGCTAGTTACAGGACAACAGTTGTCATGAATGCACCATTTACAGCTGTTCACTTTGCTACCTATGAGGCTGCAAAGAGGGGGCTAACGGAGGTGTTGCCAAAGAGAGCAGGAGACGAGGAGTCATTATTGGTGTATGCAACGGCTGGCGCTGCTGCTGGGGCTTTGGCTGCAGCCATAACGACTCCCCTTGATGTTGTAAAAACTCAATTGCAATGCCAAGTAAGGATTCTATATGATTATTGTAAAATGAAGAGTGGCACAGGTGGTTTTTTTGCATTGTAAAACTTCTCAATTATTATGGTGAAAATGAAGATCAACAACTCTATTTAGACAAAAATAAATATATTTACCATGTGTTTGAATGAACAGGGCGTGTGCGGGTGTGATCGATTCTCAAGTAGTTCAATTTGGGATGTGGTTCAAATGATCAAGAAAAAGGAGGGATGTGGTGGGTTAATGCGAGGATGGGTTCCTAGAATGCTGTTCCACGCCCCAGCAGCTGCCATTTGCTGGTCCACATACGAAGCAGTCAAAGGCTTTTTTCAACAACTCGATGAAGAAATAGAAAAATAGAGATTGATACCATTCATCGCAATGATCAGGATTAAAATGGGGGGAGAGCTAGATGTAGCTCATCACCCAATGTATGTTGTAAGCCGAGCACCGCATTTATAGTCAAAGATGGTACGTGCTTTTACCTATTTCCCTCCCACATTATCTATACATGTATCTTATGTGGGGTCATATTTATCCCATGAACTCGCAGAAATTTTGCCACCTCGCTGTATATACCGTGTTTGTGGTATAAACTATGAGGAGGGCAATTTATCTTCAAATTTTACTTCATTCATATTTTATAAATGGTAAAACACGAGCAGTCAAAGAACCAGTGGTCTTCTGGTAGAGCAGTACCCTGTCGTGGCACGAATCCGAGTTCGACTCCCGGCTCCTGCATGTTTTTCATTTTGTATTTTTCCTTCAAAAATTCTCTCGTTTCTTTTAAGGCAACGGAACGGAACGGGGAAGCCTTTTCGACACATGGATTCCATTTGGTATCGTTAGGTCCAATCCTAACAGATTCCTTTAACGGTGCAGACACATTCATAGTGGGTCGGATCACAAATATTGTACAATTAAGGCTTTGAATTTGGTCTTTTCAATTTTTGTTTTTATTTTGTTTTGTGTCTTACGTTTTTTATAGGTAAAAGTTTAAAAAGCTTATCAAATCATAGGCAACCGCGTTACGTTTAAGCAAATTCCGATCTGAGATATAATCAAGTTATTTTATTTCAAACCATGATGGTACAATAGTAAAGGAAGAGATTTATGGCGTTTTTATTTATTTTATTTTTCACAATCATCCCAATAAATTTTAGTTGTGATATTTACGTTAAAGGCTACGGGTGTACATAAACTCGTTTGACTTGACAAATTTGCTTAAATTACCTGCAAATTATCAGAAAATTATCAGTTTTAATTTTTAATGAATAGTAGCAATTTATAGATATTAAAACCCATCGTATTGAAGTTGGGTGATGGGTTTAATAATTAAAATCCATCTAACTCAACAATTTGACCACTTGCATTAGTTTAATAGTATGTATTTGTACTTTTTATATTTATTTTTTCTTTTAGTTTAAATTATAAATGTACTTTCTTTATTTTTTAATTATGATTTATATATTTGAATGAAATTAATAATATATTTATCAAATCTATTGGTTAATTCAAAATGTACTTGTTACTATTTAAGTCAATTTTTAATTTTTTATTCTTAATTATTTGATGCATTATGTTCATAATATGTTAATATAATAACTTTTTTTTTATAATTTTCATTAGATTTTATTCTAATAATTTAATCCATGTATAAATGTTTTAAAGAATCAAGTTGTTTTAAAATTTTTATGTGGAATTGATTATAGAAAAGATATAAAATTAATGTAAGGTAGATAAAATTAAATTGCATTTTTTTTAATTGATAAAAAATTTTATTTTTACATAATATACTAGTTGATAAAAAATTATTGCATTTTATAAAATTAAAATACTTCCACTTTACTTTTAAATAATGAACATATAATTTGTAAATCGCTAATCCATTAATTTGACAGTCAAATAATATCAAATCGATCAATTCAAACCGTTCAATTTGCAAAAATTTATAACTTATCATAATTTATCTTTTTAATCCATCTATATTAAGTTGAATAAAATTTTTATTATAAAACCGTCCAAACGCGACCGAATACACCCTGCTACCATGTAATATTTAGTACTGTTTCGTTGGATTTCATACCACAGTTAAGCTTGGCCCCGCCAATTTTGACTATTCCAATCTAGTTTAGTTCACATGGATGTTTAACATCTTTTTTGACCCGTAACTTTGTTTTTTGACTTTTTATCAATTCACAAGTGATTTGAAACTTGATCTCGATGTGTCTTTTTTTTTTTTTCTAATTAAAAAATTACTACCATGGCAGTTAGGAATTTGAATAATATCTGATTGTATCCACGCCTCGTGAACTTCCAATGTTGGATCTTAGTCCCATTTTCATCACAAAAATAATGGCAAGTGCTTTGAAGATTCAAGCCCCACTGGTGCTTAATTGTACAAATAGTGCTAGATTGGCCTAGTGCTTAATTATACAAATAGCGCTAGATTGGCCTAGCCATGGTAAAACACGCGTTGAGATGGTATGTCCTGTATATATGTACCATGCTATCACATTAACTATACACTCTATGAATAGTTAAAGTGATTTCAATAATTATTATATAACAAAAATCAGGGAATCAAAACAAGAGCAAAGGACGTTTAAACAAGTGATACTTTAAGTAAAAATATCATGGTTTCGAAATTATAAATACGATCAGATTAAAGCCAGGAAGGATAACTTTTATCTGCAATGATATTTGTGTTCTGTACATATTGGTATATTTGTTTTTTGATTGTTTAAGAAACCTTGGAGGCTGTCAATTCTCATTCTGCAATGCAACGCTGCAGTTCTTTTTTCCTTTAATACATTTTGTCCACTTTGTTGAATAGAATTATAATTTAAAAAATTATGAATAATAATTTTTTTTACAAAGATTAATTAATTCATGACAATCATATTTAATAAATTTAAATATTTAAAATGATTATATTTATTTTTTAATTATAATTTTTGACGCGATCAGAATCACGTCGAAACAATAGGATAGCGACGGTGTAATCGAACTCGAATTTGAGAATCCCAGGGACACAAACCGAGCAAAGAACGCTGACCCAACGTGATAGGATTGGATTAAACTGGATGAAAACGACCACAATCAACACATCGAATACTAATTGATACATTACGAATCACACGAACTATTTCGGAATGACTTGATTTGGGATTGAAATCCTCGAGAAATTGAATGAATAATTCCAGGAAATTTGAAAAGAAATTCTGAATCGATTAAAACTCTGTCTGTCCTAAATGACCGGCGAAAATGAATTTATAAGAGTTTCAACAACCTTAACCCACCTACAATTGGGCTTACTTCCCCTATTAGGCTTATTTTAACTAGAACCAGAATAATAAATAATTTAAAAAATAAAAATTAAATTAATTATTTTGCTCCTTTGCTTGCGGGTCTTCTGTCCAGCTTAGAATGTTCACCCTGCACTTCTCTTTGGGTTCCTTGAATTTATGTCCACGTGTGATATTCTCTCGAATTTTATATACTAAGGCGTTAATTGCTTCCTTCAGTCTTTTTGCTCGTGTCTTGGTTATTGGTCCGGCTGGAATTGCTAATGGGTCCCCTTCATCATGCCGGGCATCCACGTCATTCCCCTCCTCTTAAGAAGGAATTGACCTCAATTCGGCAGTGAGCTTATCACCTACATCAAATAAGCTTAGGTCAGAAATATTAAAAGTTGCACTGACTCTAAACTTACTTAATTGCTCTAATTTGTAAGCGTTATCGTTAATTCTTTTCAAAACTCTGAATAGTCCATCCACTCGAGGCATTAGTTTAGACTTTCGCTGCTTGGGAAACCTCTCCTTTCGCATATGAACCCACACTCAATCCCCAGGTTCAAACACTACCTGTTTCTTGCCCCTGTTTGCCTGCTGAGTGTACTGCTGGTTCCTTTTCTCGATGTTTTGCCAAACATGTTCATGCTTTCGCTTCATATACTCAGCTCGCTTCCTGCCTTCTAAACTCAACTGCTCATTGCCAGGCAATGGCAACAGATCCAAAGGTGTTAGTGGATTAAAACCATATACAACTTCAAATTGAGACATGTTGGTAGCAGAATGAACAGCTCGATTATGAGCAAATCTACATGCGGTAAACTTTCTTCCCAATTTTTAATATTTTTCTTAATAACAGCACACAATAATGTAGTGAGTGTCCTATTAACAGTTTCAATTTGTCCATCGGTTTGAGGGTGACAGGTTGTAGAAAATAATAGTTTAGTTCCCAATTTAGCCTATAATATTTTCCAAAAATAATTCAAAAATTTAACATACGATTTAACACTATAGTTTTGGGCACGCTATGCAAACGAACTACCTCTTTAAAGAACAAGTCGGTTATATGCGACGCGTTATTAGTCTTATAGTATGCAATAAAGTGAGCCATCTTGAAAAATTTATCTACGACAACAAAGACGATATCTCTACCATTTCTAGACCTAAGTAACCCTAAAATAAAGTCCATAGATATATCAGTCTAAGGGGTACTCGGAACAGGTAAAGGATGATACATACCATGGGGTTGGTTGCGGGACTTTGCTTCTTTACACCGTATGCACCTTTCTGCGACCCACTCCACACCCCCTTTAGTCCCGGCCAATAAGAATGTTCCCATAAAATTAGCACAGTTTTGGTTACACCGAAGTGTCCCATTAGTCCTCCACAGTGAACTTCCCGAATAAGCAATTCTCGTAGAGAACACCGTAGAATGCATAATCTATTAATATAGATAAATAGCCCTCATGCCTAAAATATTTATCATAAGCTCATTTTTCAGTAAGTGCAGGTTTGACCGAAGTCAGGATCGTTTTGGTAAAGTTCTTTAATATGCTCAAACCCTAATAATTTTGTGCCTAGCGTATTCAGCAAAGTATATCTATGGGATAACGCATCAGCAACTATATTTTCCATACCTTTCTTGTATTTGATGACGTAGGGAAATGTGTCAATGAACGACACCCACTCGGCATGCCATTTGCTGAGCTTGCTTTGACTCTTCAGATGTTTTAAGAATTCATGGTCAGTGTAAATCACAAACTCCTTCGGCCTTAGGTAATGCTGCCACATCTCCGAGACCCGCACCAAGGAATACAACTTCTTGTCATATGTAGGATAATTCAGAGCCGCTCCATTAAGTTTTGCACTGAAGTATGCGATGAGTTTCCTTTCTTGCATCAGGATTGCTCCAATACCTACACCAGAAGCATCACACTCAATTTCAAACGCCCGTTGTTGGGCTTCTCCCTATTTGAACTTCTCATTCTTCTTAATTATAGAGGTAAGTAGAGCAGCAATGGTGCTGAAATCCTACATGAAACGCCTGTAGAAGCCAGCCAACCCGTGAAAACTTCTTACTTCAGATATTGACGTCGGGGTTGGCCATTCTTGTATGGCTTTCACCTTATTTTTATCTACCTATATTTCCTATGCACCAATGACAAATCCTAGGAAAACACAGTGGTCAGTATAAAAACTGCATTTCTTAATATTGACAAATAGTTTTTCTCGTCGTAAAACTTCAAGCACGCTACGTACGTGCTCAACATGCTCAGTAATTGTGCAGCTGTACGCTAATATGTCATTAAAATATACTATAACAAATTTTCCAATAAATGCACGTATAACATGGTTCATTAAACGCATGAATGTACTAGGAGCATTAGTAAGTTCGAACGGCATTATAAGCCATGCATATAATCCAAAATTTGTTTTAAAAGTTGTTTTCCATTCGTCACCCTCACGCATTCTAATTTGATGATACTCACTCTTGAGATCTATTTTAGAAAAAATAGTAGCACCATGTAATTCGTCAAGTAAATCGTCTAAATGGGGTATGGGGTGACGATACTTTACCATAATAGCATTAATAGCTCTACAATCCACGCACATGCGCCACTATCCATCTTTCTTCGGCACGAGTAGTACGGGAACGGCACACGGACTCATACTCTCTTAAACCCAACATTTACTCATCAACTCCTCCACTTGTCTCTGGATCTCTCGGATTTCCTCGGGGTTGGTTTGGTATGCTGACTTGTTGGGTATGGATACTCCTAGGTCTGGTGTTTTATCCCTCAAGCTAGCAGCAACCCCCTGGGGACTTCTTCTGGGAACATATCAACATATTCCTGCAAAACAGACACTATATTAGAGGAGATGGAGGATGTGATATCATCAAATAAATAGTATGATCCTTTATACATCAACAACACAAGAGACCTCTCAACACTCAACACCAACCTCACATCCCTCATTGTTTCCATTATACACTCTTTCTTTTCCTTTCCTCTCTTATCTTTCTTTTGTTCTTTCCCTCTTAGTCCCTCTTTTCTTTTGTTCCTCCTTTCCAACTCCAACTTAAACTGCCTCTGCATGTACAATTGATCCTCGTATACTTGCTTTGGAGTCAATGGGACTAGTGTAACCTTCTTTCCATGGAATAAGAAGGAGTACCAGTTAGTTAATCCGTTATGTATTACCTGTTGATCAAATTGTCATGGTCTACCAAGTAAAATGTGACAGGTATGCATAGGAACTACATCACGTCTCACTTGATCCTCGTACGAGCCTATTTTAAAACTCACCAACACCTGCTTTACCATTTTAACCTCGCCACTGTTATTAAGCTACTGTAACTTGTACAGCCTATATAGTCCTTTATTGGTAAGGCCAACCTCTCAACCAACGTCGTACTCGTCACATTCGTACAGCTCCCTCCATCTACTATTAGACTACGAGTCTTTCCATTAATCAGGCAGTGAGCATGGAATATATTTTCTTTTTGAGCCTCATCTATCTTCTCCTTCACTTGAGCGCTCAACGCCCTCATTACCACTAAATTAATTCCTCCATCTTCGCACAGCCTTTCTTCGTCGGATGGCACTTCCTCCAGTAGTGGCATTTCTTTGCTACTATCGTGCTCCTCATCAGTCATAATATCTCCATTTTTGGACAACAGCATAGTTCTTTTGTTGGAACACTACGAAGCGATATGTCTCCTTCCTTAACATTTAAAACACAAGATATCCCTATTTCGTGTGCCAGATGATCCAAAAGGAACAAAAGCCGTTACTTTAGGTGCTTCCACTTTAAGCACAATCCTGGCCTTCGTGGCACTCATCATAGGTGCCTTATCCTCCCTTCTAGAGAAGGGTCTGCTAGTTGTGTTGTGTTGGGACGTGAACCTACCCATCCTTTTCAACTACCTCTCTATTTTAACTGCCTTTTGCACCATCTCTTCTAACTTCACGTATGTTGCAATTCCACTACATCAGTTATGTTCCGGTGCAACTTACTCAGAAAACGCGCCATAGTAGCCTCTCTATCCTTCATAACATCTGCTCGAATCATAGCTATCTCGAGGTCCTTATAATAGTCCTCCACACTCCGATTACCCTGTGTCTAGGTCTGCAGTCACCGATACAAGTCTAGATGGTAATGACTTGACACAAACCTCTTCCTTAAGGCTGCTTTCAATTCTATCCAAGTACACACCGGCCCCTCTCCGGCTCTCCTCCTACTAGTGCACAACTAATTCCACCATATAATCCCATAGTCTGTGAACTCCAATACAGCTAACTTAACCTTTTGGCTCTCTGAATAGCGATGACAATCAAAAATCAATTCTACCTTCCTTTCCCACTCGAGGTAGGCGTTGGGGTCAAATCGCCCCTAGAAAGAAAGCAGCTATAACTTCATCCCCTTAGGTACCTCGTCTTCTATACCATCCCTCCATCGATGTCTCTAGGGCTCATTGTCATATGCATACCAATCCTCATCCTCGTTTGACCCAAATTTCTCCTCATAGTCATGTCAATCTTGTCTCACTGGTTTGACATGATGCCCACATCTGTCCCTAGTCTGAGCTCGGCCTGGCACAGGGCTGCCTTTGCGTCCACATGGCCTAGACAGTGAACCGTCTCTTTCTAGGGTCGCAACTTGGGACGCTTCTACACGTCCTAATCAATCTTGTATATCTGTCATTCTATCCTGCATACCCTCCACACTCCTAATAAGCTTCCTCAATTCACCAGTGAGAGATTCAAATAAGAATTTAGTTTCGTCAAGGCTATTACCCTATCCTGAATATTGACTGGCCATCCAACGTAACTGAAGTTACAAGAAAACAATAATAAGAGATAATAATTAGTAGTAAAAGTTCTCACCAGTAATCTCACAAAATTCACTATTCTCACTTCTCTCAGGTGAAGGGCTTTCTGACACTCGATTTTTACCTCTGCTCGTGTATCATACAAACTTAATTAATTCTCACAAATTCTAATTTCTCGTGCCCGTCTCGTGTAATTCCAAAATAGCCTTAATAATTCAAGTAACGTAAAACAATACAAGCACTTAGTATGAAAGATATGGGACTACAACGAAAATATGAGATAAGTAGGTATCTCAATCTACAATATGCCCAAACACAACCCCTAAAAAAAATAAATTTCTCCCTTTTTTTTGTCCACTTTTTTTTGGCCTCTTTTTTTTTTGGTCTCTCTTTTTTTGGCCTATTTTCTTTTTTAAAAAAAAATAAAAATATATATAAATAAATAAAATTCAACAACCAAATAGGCCCTTAAGTTGAGACAGAAAATCTGCAACCAAACACGGCTTTAAGTTGGAACAGAAATTCTACAGCAAAACACGGCCTTATCATGTCAGCATGGATGGTTTAGCCTAGTGGCAGTCCATGGCCCATCCCAATTCATTCGACCCAGACGTAGTCCAACGGTTCCTCTCCTCTTTTTCCTTTTTTTTTTTTGTCCTTCTCGGCCCAGCTACAACTCTGGTCTAAAGTAGCATTCAGCCCAATCAACCCCTTAGCCCAGCTGTACTCCTCATCCTAACAGATTTTTTTTTTCTTCGCAGGCGGGAGCAGCGATGCGGCTGGTTTTTGGCTATGGTGGTGGCCGCTTGGGGCACAACGACGAGGGGGAAACACTCTCCTAAGTCACACGGGCTCTATCTGGCGGTGGCTCTGCGAATCGTGTGGCGTTCGGCGAGAACAAGAGGTACGATAGCGGTGGCAGTTTTTTGGTTGAAATTTCTCCCGAGTCCGGCGGCGTCGGCTTTAATTGATGATGGCTGTGGACTAGGCTTTGGGCGACTGGATTCTAGCCTGAGATCGGCTGATGGCGGCAGATTGCTGCTGCAATTTTCAGTTGTTGCCAATGGCAATTCCTTTTTTTTTTTTTTTGAATTTCGACTTTTTAAAAGAAAAACTCCTGATCGTGTATCGAATAAGAATTCGACACAAGCTCGCTCTAATACCAAACTAACGCGATCAGAATCATGTCGAAACAGTAGGATAACAACAGTGTAATTGAACCCAAATCTAGGAATTCAACATAGTAGATTTGGATTGAACTCGATGAAAACAGCCATAATCAGCACATTGAATACTGATTGATATGTTACGAATCGCATGGACTACTCCAAAATGACTCGATTTGGGATTATAATCCATGAGAAATTGAATGAATAATTCCAGGAAATTTGAAAAAGAATTCTGAATTGATTAAAACTCTATCTGTCCCAAATGACCGGTGAAAACGAATTTTTAAGAATTTCAACAACCCTAACCCACCTACAATTGGGCTTACTTCTCCTATTGGACTTATTTTGACTGGGCCCAGAATAATAAATAATTCAGGAAGAAATAAATAATAAAAATTAAATTAATCATTTTGTTTCTTTGCCTTCGGGTCTTCTACCCAACTCATAATGTTCACTCTGCGCTCTTCTTTAGGTTCCTCGAATTTATGTTCACGTATGACATCTTCTCGAATTTCATGTACCAAGGCATTAATTACTTCCTTTAGTCTTTTTACTTGTACCCTAGTTATTGATCCGACTAGAATTGCTAATAGGTCCCCTTTATCATGTCGGAGATCCACGTCAATTTTACTATCTCTATAGTATTATATTATAGATAACTAAATTTTAAAATAAAATAAAATAATACCAAATAAGTATCATAAATTCAAAAAATTATACCCAAATTTTACACAATTAAAATAATTTACAACATATTGTTTATTTTATTATAGTAGTTGTTTCTGATTATAATACTTTTTTGTTATTTATTTGAAATTTTAACTTTTTGTAACATAATTTATATAACTAATTATTTTATCTTTTGTAATTTTCTTAGATTGATATTTATTTTTATAATTTTTAGCACGTTAATTTATTTATGCTTATTTAGTGGTATATTTTTAAGTTAGTATCCTCCGAAAAATATATGCTTTTGCAATTTCACATGCACAACATTATTTAATAAAATATTATTTTTTAAGCATGTCATTTTATTTCTAATACTGTAAATTTACTTTCTATATTTTAAGTATATTTAATGATATAAATTCACATGGACCTACTAATAAATTTTCAAACACATAATATGTTTTTATTGTTACATTCTAAATTTCACATCTTAAAAATTGTTATTCAATCTTTATATTACAAATAAATAAACTTTAAGATAATAAATATATATATAATTAATAAAATTTATATTCAACTTTTGCACATTTAAAATTATTTTTAAAACATTAATTTATTTCTATTTATTATTAAGTGATGCTATTATGAATTAGGGTCTTTTAATAAATTTATTATAATTTAATTAAAAATAATTAAACACTTCATATACAATGTAGATGACTAATATTTATAATAGCTATATAAGGAGTTTGAATAGTTTAGTATCTTACTAATTACTATGATTAAAATTAATATACCAATAACTATATAAGAAATTTAAATGAATTAGAGTTCTATTAGTATTTGATTACTAAGATGCTTATATTTTAAATATCATTTTATTTTTACTTAACCAATTTTATTTTAATAAATATAAGTATTTAATTAAAAATACACACACACACACTTTCACAAACTGTCGACACACATAATATGATACATGCACACGTGCACACATACAATTTTATGTGCAGTATGCAAGTATGAGAACCAACAATTTATAATTTAGATAGTAATTGTTTAAAATGTATGAAAATCAGTATTAAACAAGTTTGTATTAATTTTACATATAGAAATTAAATATTTAATATAAAAATATTTCTTCTATACATTGCTAATTTTACTTTTATTTATTATTAATTTTTTCGTGATGTCTTATCATTATTAATTTACTTAATAGTTTTATTAAATATGTATTGTCTTTTATTCAAATGATCATATTGTACATTTTATTATTAAAGTTTATAATATTTGTATTGTGATTATTACATAAATGTATTAATTTGGATATTTTATAAGCAATTTCAATTTAACAATATTTATGACATTTTACTGGCAAGGTTTATTATCTAATTAATTAAATTAATTTTCTTATTTTTATTTCAAACTATAGATTATTTCTTTAAGGAATATACTTTTCTTTAAATAACTATCCAAAATACAGAACATTATTTGTATGTAGTACAATTGTTTAATTGTTTTTATATTTCAACACATTAGTTTATTTTATATACATATTATATTTTCAAAATTGGTATGCAATTATATAAGAAAGTATCATCAACCCAACCACATAAACTTATCACTGCACATCATTCTTTAATTTAATATTTATGAACTAAATTTTATGTTTGGTTTTTGTAACATTGATTTTTTCATGTATTATTTTATATTTTTTTATACATTACTAATTAGTGTATAACAAAAAAATTAAATTTGACTATTTCTTACAACAGTTTTTGCATATTTATGCATTTTCATATTTATATCATTTTTCTATAGAATTATCTTTTTAAATATATCATTTTATTTCTAATTCTATAAAATTTTTATATTTTAAATGTATTTTAATAATATTATATTAAGTGAATCTGTTAACATGTTTTAAAAGAAATAGTATATTTATACTTACAATTTAAAATTTTACAACATAATAATTTTTATCTAGTATCTATAGTATTATATTGTATATAATCAAACTTTAAAATAGATTTAACTTATATTAAATAAATATCACGTATTGAATAAAATTTATAGTCAATTTTGTATATTTAAAATAGTTTATAACATATTATTTATTTTATAACTATAGTTGTTTTTTTATTATAACTTATTTATTTATTTGAAATTTTTACTGATTGTGTCAATATTATTTATATTGCTACTCACATCATTCTTTAATCTAATATTTATGAACTAAATTTTCTGCTGGTTTTAATTTTGTAACATTGATTTTATTGTGTAATATTTTATATATTTTATACAGTACTAATTAGTACATAACATAAATGTTAAATTTGACTATTCCATACAATATTTTTTGCATATTTATGCATTTTCATATTATATTATTCTTCTATAGAATTATGTTTTTAAATATATAATTTTATTTCTAATTTGTAAATCTACTTTTCTATTTTAAATATATTTTTATAATATTATATTCATGCGAATCTGTTAACATGTTTAAAAAAAAATAGTGTATTTCTACTTGCAATTTAAAATTTTACATCATAATAATTTTTATCCATCTCTATAGTATTATATTATATATAATCAAACTTTAAAATGAATTTGACTTATTTTAAATAAATACACATATTTAATAAAATTTATTGTCAAATCTTGTACATTTAAATTAGTTTATAACTTATTATTTATTTCATAACTATAGTTGTTTTTTATTATAACTTATTGATTTATTTGAATTTTTACTGATTGTGCTAACATATTTATATTGCTACTCGTTTTAATTTTTTTACTTTCATGTGACTGAGTTTTTTTGTTAATTTTAAAAAATTAATTTATTTTCTATTTATTAATTAAGTGATATAATTATGAGTTAGTGTCTTTGAACAAATTTATTGTTATTTAATTAAAAAATTAAATACTTCATATACAAGTAAATAATTAATAATTTTAATAACTTATTATAAGCAGTTTAAATAATTTAGAATTTTATTAATTTTTTACTTTTAATTAAATAATTTATAAATTACAGTTAAAGAACTCTAGATAATTTAGAATTCTATCATTATTTAATTATTTAAATCTTCATATTTTAAATAGAATTTTATATTTACCTAAGTAACCTTAATTTTATTAAATATGAGTATTTAATTAAAGATAAGAATGTAATTCAACAACCTGTCAAAAAACGCTTAGAGGGATATATATATATATATATATATTTATACAGTAGTAGACAGTGATAGTAGATTATCTTGGACACATATAGTCAGTAAAACGATATCGTCCCGTTCAAATTCTTATATATCCCTATTTCTCTTCTATTTTTTCTTTTTTCTTTTTTATCAACGCTTGCATCTCCATTTTCAATGGTGAAAGAAAAAATAAAATACAACGTTATATCACTTGAAACGAGTAAAATATTTTTCTTACATGGAAAACCAGTGCTCAACAAATTACAACACCATCATTTAGAACGAGAAAAATCTTTTTAACTTAATTGCCCTGCTTCTGATATATTGGTCTCCCCAAGAATAATTTAAAAAGGAAAACTGAAGAAAGAGGGAGAATTGAGTTAGATAACAATAAAAAAGTTACGAGACTATGGGTTGGGTTTAAGGCTGGAATCGAATAGAGTCAAATTCGAGTAGAAATCTATTCGAGCTTGACTCGAGTTAATTTTTGACGAGCTCAAACTTGAGTAAAATTTTACAATTTGAGTTCAAGTTCACTAAATTTGGAGTTCGAGCTAAGTGCATTACAAAATATACGAATATTTGATTAAAAAAAAAAATTGAACTCGAATATCTCTATGAAATATTCAAGCTCGACTTAATAATTATATCGAGTTGAGTCGAACTTTGATCGAGTTGCTCGACTCAACTCGATTGGCGAGTTCCTCCACTCCACTCGACATCAACTCATTGGCTTACAGCCTTAGTTGGGTCTGCCATTCCCGTGTACTTTTTCTCCTTATATTCATTGTGTTCAACCAACTCCACCCCCCCCCCCCCCCCCCCCAAATTTGGCTAGAAGTCTAACTTCCGTACATCGACAAATTAACTGAACCTATAAATTCTCTGAAAGGGAGTCGTGTAGAAATGGCACGTTATTACATGACAGCTCGTCTAGACAATATCAATGATCCCAGATTCCCCTGGGAATAATCCGCCACTGACATTTACATACATTGGCAGCTTGAAGCAACGCCATAACAGAAACATTATCTACCTTGCACCCAAGGAAGTGTCTCGGAATTACATGTCCAGTATGACTATCAGTTTATACTCTCTAAAGACCTGTTCGCTTCCAAAAATTAGGGTGAAGTAATTATTATATACGAGCCACACGTTTTTTTAAGGGATAAATTTCAAGATTAGACAAAAGATTGACAAAATGATTACAATGCTCAAACTCCAATTCAATAGAAATGTTGCAATAATCCATCAGAATGAATGGCCTAGGCGGCCGGTTATCCAAACGGAACCATATACTTCTAACACACCCGCCAGCATCAGTTTTCAGTGAGAACGCTATACCTATCACAACACGCGCGCGCAGCAGCAATCAGTGTACAAAAATTTTAATCCTTTGAATATCTTTGTCCAAGCTATGTCCATAACCTAAATCTAATTAGAGAATGCTACTCATTGGCTTCCAAACTCAGCTCCAACACAATAATTTTTTTTATCCCTCTCAACTTCAGGCTAGTGATCCTGATGGCAGATTTATATGTCAGCATCGTTCCTTTTTATACTTTTGACCTTCCAAAGCTGCATTCAAACGATCTCTCTAGGAAATTGACACAGATACACAAGGAATGGCATCTACATTCCCTTGACACAAGAAAATCCCTTTAGAGAATTAACTGTGCTACCGGCCAAACAGGAAAACCACTCCTCTTCACCTTAAAAACATTCTTGGTGGCATTACAAAACCACAGTTACACCCTCGTACAGTTCACTCGAACATTGGTTTACTTGAGTATCCAGTATCCACAGCCAAACAAACTAAATTTACCAAACATTTATTTACCACGGGATAGGAATCTGCGCCATTTATCGTCAGTTACCCCAATGCGCCTCCAATGGAAAGATAGGCTCCAATTGGGGGTGGGGGGATGCATATTCGTACTGTAATGAACGGCTAACACACGCAAAATCTAAATCCACATCAACCATGGAAATGCATCGTCTAGAATGCTATTCTTCCAAAGATAATGCAGTGGCACCGGTATTATTCAAGAAAAACAAAGAAAATTCAGGATTTCATAGATCTAACGACAAAGTTACAATTATTGAAATGCCCGTCTATATAGATGATCATGTAGAGCACTACTTCATCAGACATCCTATTTCAGTATATATATGAAAAAGAAAAAAAAAAGAATTGAATGGAAAAAATTCCATTCCATTCATTATCCTCTTACGCATGACAGATCATCAAGCCCTAGCAGCCGCGGGAGGCTGAGCAACAGGAGGGGCTCCAAGAGTCAAGAAAGATAGGAAGCCTGAGCCGCCTTCTTGTGGCTCCTGCTCATCAAGGAAGAGGTCTTCGGGAGTCCTAAAAGCACCGTGCACGGAAACAACGCCCATTCCAACCATGAGGGCGGAGACGAGAACGGATCCGACGCTGGTTAGGAAGACGACGACAATGGTTGAGACGATTAAGCACATGAGGATCTCTCGATCTGAGAACTGCCGGCCGAAGGCGGTGACCGGAGGATCGGAGGACTGCCGGAAGAGATAAAGGAATAGCCAGGCGGCAAGAAGGCCGCAGAGGAGGATCAGGGAAAGGGGATTCGTTAAAAGGGAGAAGGCGAGGAGGGCGGCCATGAGGACGAGGTAATTGACACGAAAATAGTTATAGTTCTTGCGGAGACGGAGGGTAACCTCAGAGAAGGATTCAGGCTTGGAGAAGGCGGAGCGATCGAGGAGCTCGGGCCAGGGGCGGCGGTTAGCGAGGCCGGAACGCACGGTTTCGGAGATGCCGGAAAAGAATGAGCGGAGAGGGGATAGTTGCTGGTGGTCGGTGGGAGCGGGCTGGGTATTGGTGATTGGGAGGACTGCGGGGGAAGAGTTGGCCGCCATCGTCACTTTCTGGGGATTTGGCTGCGAGATTGGATCAGAGGTCCATCACAGGGACCGTTTGGAATACAAAATAAGAGTTGTGGATGTGGTTTTGCTTGGCCAATACGGACCAGCCGCGTTGAGGAAATTTGTCGGTGGGTGCATAATTTTGGCCAAACGCGGTATTCACGGAAGATTTACTTCGTTATTAAGATCTTACGTCCGAGCCCACTCAAGAAAATCACATTGCGCTAGATTCATCATTTCCGTTGGATTCGATTGTCACTTCTGTTTTTATTCATAATCCGTAATGGTTAATCGAATATACCAAGGCAAGGATAAAGAATAAAAAAAATTCTAAATAAGATTATTGGTATAATTTAACTTTTTTTAACAAAAAAATTCTTATTAACGTAATAATATAGTATAAAAATATACTTTATGTGTGTATATTTATATATAAATTGTAAACTTATTATATTTTGAATACCAAAAATGCAAATATTTAAAAATTGAAGGTATAATAACATTTAAAATAAGAAAATAAATAATTATTAAAAAAATCCTAGAAAGGGAGAAAAGTTGAGAAAGAACATGTATAAAATAAAAAGTTTAAAAAAAGTGATAAAGAAAATAATAGAAAAATTAAAAAATTAAAGTTAGGGTGATTGTAAAATTTCATATTGTGAAACAAAAAAAAATGGTCTAAAATTTCATATTGTGAAACAAAAAAAAAATGGTCTCATTTCATTATAGATATAGAATAGATAAAAAATAATTTATACATTAGTAATTATATTTGTATATGCTCGATGTTTTTAAAACAAAAAAAGTTTGAATAATATTAAATTCTAGTTGTTACTCGAGCTCAATTTATTAAGCCCTTTGTAACACTCTCTACATCTTTGCCAAATTCAACAATATGAAAATAAAAAATTATTCACAGGCCTGAATTGTCTAAGTCTCCACTTATGTCTAACTTTCTCATTATCAATTCAATTTAAGAGAGTACATAGGTTGTTGATTTTAAGTGGATAATATGATTCGAATTTAGGGGTCTGCAATCAGAGGAGAAAGTGTGAATGTGACCAAGGAATGCATTGGATGCCTTTTGCAACTAGGTCTTGCGATCGTGGGTCAATGGTTCAAGGTTGTGCATCGAAGTTGTGCGATCACAAGCTCCCTCTATGAGGGGTATTGGAATTCCAACGCCCCTTTCTCGTGGGGGCGATAAAACATATTTAAGATAACCCACTTACTTATAGTCACGTAGCTTAGCCTGAGTTTTCTTTGGGTCTGGTCTTTTGGTTTCCTATTTATTTCAATGCCAATCGATTTAGTCCGAGATCGTAATAATTTAATTCTTACTCAACCTAAAATGTAATTTAGTCAATATCTTTCAATGCCTTGACCTAATGTGATCTCTACTTTAATCCTCATAATGATTATGCCCCCACACATAACCATTTGGTCTAAGATAATGGCTTTGTTATTCGTTTATACTTAATTTGCCTAAGTCTCCACTTATCCCGAGTTTCCTCATTATCAATTAAATTTAAGAGAGTAAAGAAATTGTTGTTGATTTTAAGTGGAAAATCTAGTCTGAATTGAGAGGTCTACAATCACGGAAGAAAGTGTGAATGTGGCCAAGGAATGCATTGGATGCCTTCTGTTATCAAGTTCGACAATCATGGGTCAATAGTTTGAGGTTATGCACTGAGGTTGCGTTGTCGCGAGCTCTCTCTACGAGGCATATAGGAGTTCCTACAGCCCGTTCTTGCAAGCACGAGTTTAGTTGTCATAGCTATAGGTGTTAGGATTGCGATTGTGTGATCGATTACGAAGTTCATCAAAATTTTTTTAGTTCTTGCTCGCAATTGCAGATGGGCTTTACACGGCCATGGGGTCTATTGGAATTTTTGTGCTCATTCTTATAATGGTGGGAATTGGCGTCACGATCACAATCATGATAGTAGTGGCCTTTGAGCATCCCACTACTCAATTTTCAATCAATTGCATGCCCGTCACGAGTGCAAGACTATTTCTCATAATTACTAGGCGCAACACCGATGTTGCATGGAGTTTTTTAGTTCAATTCTCATTGATTGTTTCATCCGATTTCCCCGTTTTTCCTTAGTCCCCATTAGTGTTAATAGGTCTTAGCTTGATTCATGGTTATGGTTATGTATATCCTCAGTTTGTTATATCCTCAGTTTGTTTAGGTTAGTTCATGGATATGGTTAAGTACATCTGCAAGATTTCACGTGAGTTTTTCAATTAAGTGGCATATCCCCATCGTTAAAGTCTCCCTAGTTACCTTCGTAGCCTTTTGTTTCTATAAAGTTTTGATATCCACATTCTCTTGCTACACAACCCTCTACTTGGTAGATTACAAACCTTTTTCTATAAAGTTTTTTTCAGTAAGAATTTATAAGCCTTTTAAAGGTAGGACTTACCTAAATTAAAAGGCAAGGAATGGTGGGCTTGTTTACCTTAGCTTATGTTGAACAAAAAGTGTTCTCCCTTGTCTTGAATTAGTAGAGAATAGGGAGTCTTGGGTGCAGTCAATTATAGAGGTACATATAACGTAACACCATGGTTTGAACTTGTCTTATCACATCCTAACCTTTTAGGAAAGTGAAAGTTTGATAAAGGATTCTTACCTTTCTCCAAGTTCTTGGCATGAGCAAGTCTGATGCTGAGGTAACCACTATGCTACAAAAATTTTCTTTGACATGTGAAACGCTCTCAGTAAATGCTGTTGTTTAATAATTTCCCTCCTAGCACTTTATTTGACACAGTACCTTTTTCCTTTCTTTCTCCTTCCTGCAAAAATTGTCAACTTGTCTAAAAATGTCTCTCGTTCCTTCCTACAAAATCTCTCCTAATTTTTGTTTATTTTTATTGCCTTGATTAATGATTGCTCTGTCCTTGCAAGCATTTAATTTCCTTTTCTTTATAGCTCCTCATTCATTAAAATTCCTTCTTCTTGCCATATTGGCTATTAGCTAATTAGCCACCCCCTTTTTTACCTTCTCTTTTTTTTTTTTTTGTCATCATAGATTTAGGCTATCATCCTTCATGGTGGGTTGCAGTCTGTTTGGGCCACTACATTCTCTTCTTCCTTTGTGAAAAGTTTCATCCTCAAAACTTAGTCATTCTTATTCATGAAACTGGGGGGAGGGTACCAATTCCCAAGTGGTCTTGCGCTCCATGTCGTTGGCCTACTGGACTTGACGTATGAGATGATTCTGTTCCGCAACACTTGTTCCTTAGTGTCTACTATTCTGATTGGAGTTTCTTCATGGCTTCACTCTTCCTTAATGAGCAATGGTTTCGCCTCTAATGCGTTGCTTAGATCTAATACATAACGCTTGAGTTGGGACACTTAGAAGATATTGTGGATTTTAGATAGCTCTGACAGTAAGGCTATGTAGTATGGTACTTTCTTGATCTTTTTCAAGTACTTAAAAAGTTTACGTAATTAAAATTCACTACATTAGCAAACTATCAATAAGACTTGTCACATGATTTATTTTCAATCACTTGTCTGATAATAATTTAATATTAGCTATGGCAATGGGACAGGGGTGGGGCAAGGGATGCGTCCCCCACTCCTTGCTCCGTTGTCAAAAACCTCTCCTCATCCCTACCCTCTATTTCATTGTCAAAAACTTCTCCTCACTCTTATTCCATGTCTCATTTTTGCTTCCCCCGGTGACCCTGTTGGAGAAATTTTTTAATTAAAATTTAAATTATTAATTAACTAGTTTTGTGTAATAAAAATTGAGTTTTAATCTTTGAATTGTTTAAAATGAAAATTTTATACTTTTATTTATTATAATTAATTTGATTTTTCATATTTTTTAATTTTTTATTATAAAAAAAAATATTTATTTTTTGAGAAAGTGTATATTTCTTCATAATTAAAAAATATATTTATTAAATTTATATATAAATTTGTGTTTAATATTTAACATAATTAATTTTAATTTATAAATTAATTTAGTTAAAATAATATATATTTTTATTAGTTTATAATTTATTTTTTTATAATAAAAAATTATTAAATTAACATGAGAGGTGAAGCAAGAGATGGGGAAGGGAATGTAATTAGAATCAGAAGAAAGTAACTTATCTTTTCTACTCTTGCTTTTTTTTTTTTTTGTTCTTCTTCCCTTGCCCTACTGTTCATCTTCATTTCTTTCGTCACAACACTTTCCCATCACTAAAACCCCTTAGTAGTAAAGTGTGGTCTGAATATTCTTTAAACATCATAAGAATTGAATCAGGTCATCTAAAAAGTGGTGACTATTTAGGGAAAAGGTTTTTTGGACAAATATTTCGATTAAAAGAAAGAAAGCATCATAAAAAGTCAGAATATGGGTATATCCACCATTGTCGCTTTTTTGATCGTCGAAGAAGTAATGTCTAGCCTCAAAGTTCATGGAGGAAGACGAAGAAACCAGAGAGAAGATTAGGACTTTTTGGACGGAGCAAGGAATAAGCAGCCCCATTCATTTCCCTTTGAAATCCTGGAATTCCCAATTTGCCCTTAACCCTAATGCACTTTGCCCATTTTGCCTCTGGTTCATTTAAAAACCACAAAACACCACTGCTTCTCTTATAAAAAAAAAGCCCTCCTCATCCTTTTAAAATTGCAACCAAGTCCTTCCTCCAGAACCTTTAGTAGACGTGGCCACTTTATTGGGCTTGAACGGATTTGGGCTCCAGGCCGATAAATTTAAAATCATGAGCCCATTTTTTAACCTAATTGTTAATAAGGTCACCGATTGCACAGTATAATAGTGTCGGGCAACAAGCTTGAAGCTTCACCAGATTCGGCAATTGGAGCTTAGGAGTTAGGGCACGAGAAGAAGGTGGAGGAATTGGAAAACTGGAAAAAGGAAAAATTGAAAGGAGATCCTGGCCCGAAGATATTGAGGGAAAATACGAAGTCGTGGGAGGAAAAGGAATTACTCCAAAGCATCTCGGATAAACGGCGTCCTGTTGCGTTGTCGGGCAGGTCGTCGGTCCAGCTAAGACTGGGTTGGCGACATGAATTGGTGTATTGGCAGCAAGCTTTAGAATAGGGCCCACCGCCCGCCCTTGCATGCACAACACGTGTTCGCCACCGCACCAACACTCAAATAAACTTTCCCCGTTCTTGCCTGGCCCACTTTCGCATTTACTTTTCATGTGCTGCTTACTACTTTCAGCTTTTCTCCTTCACCGTTGGATTCTGTTTCTCATATCTGAAATCTACACAACACAGCCACGTAGGACGTGGTATTGTATAGCATCACCTCAGCAGTAAAAATTTTCATCCATTTTCTATTTCTGTGGCGCGTGTACCATTGCAATAAATAGTGACATAAGCAGGTCTTCGGCCCAAGGCCTTTTCCATTTTTGTAGTTTGGATTTGCCTTGTCGCTTGCCTTTACACAAACTCCTGTTTTTTCGTCTTTCTTTTTTTGCACAAACCCTTTTTTCCTTTTTCTTTTCGAGGCGTGCATCTCTCCCTCTCTTTGCTTGATCTTCCGTTTTGGAGTTGTGAATTGTGCTAGTAGTACTGTTTCTTAAGTCTCAGAACACCGGAATTTGGGCTATGTCGGGTCTTTACAATTCAAACTTTTCGCCCGCCAGGGCCGTCTCTCCACAGATTAGAAGTAACTCAGATGTTGACGGGTGAGATTCTTTCCATAAAATTTTCTTCTTTTTGAACTTTTTTTCTTTCAATCTGGTAGCTCGACCAATTTTGATCCATTTTGGGCTTTCTGTTTTTCCTGGTGTTTCCTTTTCAAACAAATCTTAGTAATCAGTACTTGTCGGAGCTGTTGGCGGAGCGTCAAAAGCTTGGCCCTTTCTTGCGAGTAATTCCTATATGTAGTAGACTCTTGAATCAAGGTTGTTAATTCTCTCTCTCCTTCTTTTTTTGGCACCTTCAAATTTTTAATGTTTTTCGCTGTTAATTGGATCCAGGCTTTTCCGGGGCAGTGGTGTTTCGATTAATTCTCTGCTTGTTTGTTTAGATGTATTGGTCGGATCGGTGAACTGTTCTACTGACTCAAAATTCTATGACCCTTGTGGCGAGCTGTTACGCATGTATGTGTTATCGAACTTGCACACGCAAACTTTCTGTAGTTGAATTATGGCACGAGCATGGGCTGTGGAACTTGTAGAACCCTGTTTGTAAGTGTTGGATAAAATTTTTGAATAACAAGAAAATTTGATGTAAGATTGAATAATTTGGATCAAATTAAATTTTATAGGTTTTGCTCTTTAACTCTAGTCTTGATTCTTTTTTCAAGAATGCTTGGATTGAAACTTAAATAATTTTCAAGAAAAGTGTTTGTACTTAATCTTTTTTGAGGCTTGTTCTTTAAATTTGATAAAGAATACGATGAATTTTTTTGAATTTGACAAATAACACGGCTAATTTCTTTGAATTTGACGAAGAATACTTTAAATGTTCTTGAGAATTCCAAAGAAGATTTGGAGAGTTTCGGGTTTTCAGCTACTTCACTTTCTGGATTTTTGTCCTCGAGGTTTGACTCCTATTTATAGTGGTAGAAGAGATAGAGTAGTTGTGTCAGCTTGCTGATATGGCGCGATTTCATTGGCTGTTAGAGTTTGAACTCTATTCAACAATTTAATAGAGTTTTCATTTCTAAGATTTTTAATAAGACTCTACTACTTAGAGTCTTCATCCTTTGAATTTCTAGTAGGACTTTGCTACTTAAAGTCTTCATTCTTTGGACTTCTAATAGGACTCTACTACTTAAAGTCTTCATCTCTTGAACTTCTAATATGACTCTCCTATTTGTTGCCATTTGATTGGCTGATAAAAAAATATTAATAAATTATTTATTTATTTTAGATAAAATTTGTGTGTCTACAGTAAGACTTTATTTTCACATCAATACAATTGATTTAGCGCTAAAATTCATGCGTTAGAGATTTAGAAGCTACAACTAGCATATAGATACCAGCGACTTGGGCATGAATTTCAAGTTATAATGGAAGATGTTGTGTTATCAAATAGATTGGACATATTTCTTTTTCCCCACTATTGATAAAAGGAATTACTTGCTTATAAGTTCAATAAAAATAATGCTTCGTTTCTTTTATTGTTATTATTTATTAGACTCATCTTTTTGGTAAGTGGAAGCATTTGCTAAGGTTTTTTGAAATGATGCCTCATTTCTTTTATATATTGTTTGACAGGTAGGATAAGCCCATTATATGATCTGGCTTATAGATATTTGTATTGAAACATGAAGTTTTGTGACATGCTCAAGTTTGAAGTCTTAACCAAAAATTTTCATGCAAAATGAATTTTGATGGAGGTATATCTTTTTGTTGGTGGCAACTTACTTGAAAATGTTTTCAGTTGCCCCTGGGGTATGAATATGATACATGTAATCGATTAGGAATTTACTTATTTAGAATCCTTATGTAGTGTATGACATATTTACACCAGTGACTTGTAGTGTTGATTAAGTACTCTCCATTTTGTATTATTCTTCTTTCAAAATGTGTAACCCTCTTCTATTTTTCAGAGATCTTACGGGTCACTGGGATGACGCCAAGTCAAAGCTTCAGTGAACTTGAAAGGCTAAAACATAGAAGCCCTAGCCCTATGGCTTCTACAAACCTTTTATCAAATGTTGGTGGGACAGGATTAGCGAGATGGAATGGGCTTCTGCATGAGGTAATTGGTTTCCAATGTTTCCGATCCTTTCATATATTATTTGAGGGCATATCAGAGGTGCACTCTTTTGTTGTACGAGTATATCCTGGGTGTGAGACAGAATTATAGTTCAAAGAAACTGCTAATATTACCTTCTGTGTTCATAAAGCTGCTCAGAGTGTTTTTATATGGGTGATGTACCTTTCCAATTACTTTTCTTGTTAGGGAGATCAGAATCTCTTTTCCAACAAGGTTGTAACATGAGAAAACACAGCATACGCTATAGGGGATTAAGGCTTAGGGGATTAAGGCTTAATCAACGCTTTGTTGTTGAGGGGATTACCAAAAAGAATTAAAAATCTTTTTATTTCCATCTTTTTTTCCAGTAATAGAGTTTGGAGGGATTGCTACACCCTCTGAATAAATTACAAATTGATATGGCTGATTGAAAATTTGATGTGCTACCTATTTTTTTCGATAAACTTGGTGCTTTCTGATGACTTGCTTATTGTTAAACCCTGAATAATTTGCAAAGTTCTTTGTAGCTGCTGGACAATTCAATATACTTTCACATTTTAAAAACAAACCAAATCCAAATATAACTTCAAATTTCTTAAGAAATTATAACTGTGGCTGAAAATTATCACCCACTTTGATTCAATGTGCTTAAACTCATAACTTGGCTGCTTGAACTTATCAATGATGTGAAATCTGAAGGAGCCTACATTCTGTAGTGCTAATGTATTGTGGTAAATTGCTATCTTAACCCACGTTTTCTGGAAGCTATTCAAATGTTAGGTAATTTGCTTTTATGTTGATGAGACAAATTCAGAATTCTCTTCCAAGTAAACTGGAAGACAGCACAGTAGTATTGCAACTTCATTCTACCCCAGTCTTCTCTTCTGGTTTTGTAGCCTTTGCTTTGTTTACTAACATAATTGATATTCAATATTTCTATATGGAAAATGTCTTAAAACATCATAGAAACCTTAGGGTATGTCCAGAAAATCTCCAATACCTTTCCAATTGTCACTTGTACTAGCAATCACTCTCAGTAGCCAAAACCTTTCACAAACTGTTGGCTGCCTATGAGGCGAGGGGCTTGATGGTTAATAAACTGCAGCTTCTCACAGACGACGACTTACATCGACTAATTTTTTTCTGTAAAAATGACTGCAATTAGGCCAATTGCTTGCTGAAGTTAAGAAACAAGAATTGATCTGGTTTGTCAAAGAAACTTCTTGGACGCATAGTGGTTTGGTGTATGTTGCCAGTGAAATTTTTTAATCTGATCTGAGATTCTTTTTGGTAGTTTCCTGTTCATTCATAGGATTTGAAGGTACTTTCTGTACTTTATTTGTGGTAAGATTGCACGGAGACTGGCTTCCTTCATATTTTGCAGCAAAATGTGTTCCATCATACTTGACTGTCATTCACAACCATGGATGTTGTGCAACCTTTGTTTTGCTTGTTTGTTTATATTTTCATTTGCATTGTACCTTTAGCCTTTCTGGTGATGGTGATGAACAATTCCCTGGATTATCTCACTGGCTCGCTTAATGAATTTGAATAAATCAGTTTTTCATTGCTTGGTTGCTGAAATTCAACTTGTCCTTTAGTGTACATCCCACATTACTGTGGTTGTAATTTTTTTTTTGTTTTTCATTTCTGAAATTAGAAAATAACCTTAACTTCATGACACTGCAGGGACTTAGTGGGCCTCCTGGAATGGCAATGGATTGGCAAGGAGCACCAGAAAGTCCAAGTTCATACACAGTGAAGAGGATTTTGCGCTTAGAAATTCCTGTGGACAGCTATCCTAATGTAAGACTGAATGAGCTGGCTTTACTGACTTTTATTCTCTTATCATTGCCCTCAGACATTTCTCCTAATCAGTACTTGGTGGCTTCTTAGTTCAATTTTGTTGGGCGACTTTTGGGCCCTAGAGGAAATTCACTAAAACGAGTTGAAGCCACAACAGGATGCCGTGTATATATTAGAGGAAAAGGTTCAATAAAGGACCCTGACAAGGTAATCAAGTGTCTCTTATTAAGGAAAGCTTTCTTTTGCATGGTTATTTCTGGTGAATTCAAAAAACAACTATACAGAGAACAATGCAAATTTTCAAGCAAGAATTTGTAATTGTGTTTGATTGGCATTATTCACCTTTCCAAAATGTAATGTAAATTTTTTTCTGATCTGCATTTGAATATTTGCAGGAAGAGAAGCTACGGGGACGACCAGGCTACGAGCACCTTAATGAACCACTCCATATTCTAATTGAGGCTGATTTACCTACCAGTGTCATTGATGTCAGATTGAGACAAGCGCAGGAAATAATTGAAGAATTGCTAAAGCCAGTGGTATGATCACTAAACTTTTCGAACACTCTTGAGATGAGATCAGACTGCTCATCCATTTTCAAATATATATGGTCTTTTTCTTCTCTACAACTCCAAACGGCAACAGTTAAATTTACTCAGATGCTTGTGTTATGACCCTGTTATTTAATGATATCAGGGTTTAAAAAATGCCATGCTATTTTATTATTCTGTTCTGTTTGTAAATTAACACTATAAAATCCTCAAAAAGTTAAATCTTGCAGTCTGAAGCAGTATTGATTATACCATGAGATCATTTGGTCATAAAATTGATTGAATTTATCCATGTGTATGTGTTAAAGGTTAACATGCCTCTCAGGCATATGCATAGAGTTTCTGACAGTGCCATTTGTTTTCTGCTTTTGCTTTCCTGCAGGATGAATCCCAGGATTTTATAAAGAGGCAACAATTACGTGAGCTAGCCATGCTGAATTCAAATTTTAGAGAAGAGAGCCCTGGACCAAGTGGCAGTGTCTCACCGTTCAATACCAGTGGAATGAAACGTGCAAAAACAGGACGTTGAACTTTTATCAAATCTATAAGCTGCTTGATGAATTCTCTATTTTTCTATTTTTCTGTGATAGACAGAATCATAGATGGTATAGCTTTGGGGATATGTCATGCCATATCCGCCGCATATCCTCCCTAGTTGATAATATGACAGAGGAGTGTTGAGGTGTGTGCAGTGTAGTTTTTTGGTTGGGTTTTTGTTGTCCAATTTATTGAGCACAATTACTCAAGCAGGAGGGGGATGGGGAAGAATGTGATATTCATACATTTGATTTTGCATTAGGTTTGTCTTTTAAGTTGTTGAATACCTATTGGATTGATTCTAGTGTAAGATATGTTATTATTGATATAGATTAGCATGGAGAAATGTGATTTTGTAGGAATTGTATGATATCTGTACACAATTTTAAATTCTACATCAAATGGGGAGATTTAAATCCGAGGCATGTGTAGAACGAGGCCAGCACGAGTGCTGGCAAAGAGTTGGCTTATTGCCCACATTATGTAACCTGTAAGTGGTTAGGGGTGCTAAAATGAATGTGTGGTTTGGTATTCGGCTTTTTTGGGTGTGGTAGGGTTTTGTAGTTTTTTCTAGTTTCTCCTCATTGCCGTGGAGTTCTTGTTTAAAAACATTGTTGCTGCTGCATTGAAATATGATGCCGGACTGCAGAAATTAATTCAAATAAAATGCATGGCTTGGTAAGATAAGAATGATTTTAAGTTCACTAGATTCATAGGGCTGCTAAAGCCGAAGTATCCTCTTCTTTTGCAGCGTGGAAGATGGGTTAAGTTTTCCGGGGATAGGAGATTAGAGTGGATGTTTTTGATGAGTTGACATGCTATGCTACTCTCAGCAAACGAATGCGGCACATTTGCTGTTTCAAATTCAGTTGGTTTATTAAGGTCAATTCCACATTTACCAGAAGGGACAAAGAGACTGTTTCCATTAGGTGGTGGCCAGTATCCTTAATCAACGGAGATTTTTACTGTTTGTATTAAATTTTTATTTCATTTTCAAGATATTTCAATTTTTAAAATGTTTATGAATTTGTTTCAAATTCGTGAAATGAAATCAAACTGTTTGTATTAAATTTTTATTTCATTTTCAAGATATTTCAATTTTTAAAATGTTTATGAATTTGTTTCAAATTCGTGAAATGAAATCAAAAAATTGCAATTTTGTGATTTCATGTCACGTAATTGGTCCAAGAAAAACAAAAAACCAAAAATACATAAAATAAAGAAAAAGTTACATGAATTGTGATTTGAGTGTTTGGTAAAATAATTATTGATGAGTTGGTTTTGATTTCTCATGTAACAAAAAAATATTCAAACAAACATTATATACTTTATATCACATAGAAAATGTTTTTCTTAAAATAATATACTATAACATTATTTATTGAAATAATTGATAAAAAAATTTATGTAATGATTTCAATTAAATTTATCCAATATAAATATTCACATATTGATGATAAATTCTGTTTGTTTGTATATTTTTTATTACAAAATAAATTATGTTTGTTTGCTTATTTCAAAAAACATACAAACAAATAGAGAATAGATGAAAGGATAATGCTCTACCATTTTCGTGGACTCAAATTACAGAAATGTAGTTTTCTCTATCTTTTTTTTTTTTTTTACAATTCCGTACTTGTAATCATAGAATTTTTATTATATATAAATTAAGTATAAAATCATATACAAAGACCAAAAAAATAATAATAATTACTTATTTAAACAATTATTATAGTATAATATTTTTTCTTTTTATATATTTAAATTTTTGTTTATTTATTTTTATTATATTTTAATCCAACTATTCATTTTTATTTTTTCTATTCCTCATTTCCCTACTTTTCCTTTCTCTCATTCCTTTCCTTTTCTCTTCTTCTCTTTTTCTACCTCCCCTCTTCCTCCATTTTTTTCCTTCTTCTTCTTCATTAAAAAAGAATAAAAAAATAAAAAATAAAAACTAATAACAACAATAGCAGCGCAAAAAAAAAAAAAATCAAACCTAACAACCATCCAAATTGCCCAGCCAATCAAGCCGGTCTGAGCTTAAAAGCATTGGTCCTAGATTACAGGCTCAATTGTTGCATCCAGAATTGGTTCGCCATTGATGCTATTTTGTTGTGTTGTATCCATATCTCCCAAGCTACGATCAAGAAGAAAGTAAATTAGTCCTCATCTAGGCGATGGGAAGTATCTTTAATCCAATCCATTGTGTTCGTATCCCAATTTGAGATTGAATTACAAGGATGATTGGATATCGCCTATGCTTGCCTTGCAAAAGAAGATGATACCATACAGGTTGTCTTTCATGCTTTCTCCACAAGTGACAAAAATGGCTTTTTACAACACTTCCTCCAGAGTAAGTTTTATCTAGTGAGAATTATGTTCCAACTGATAACTCTTAGTTGTGGAGTTATTGTTATGGATTTTAATGAATAAACTTTGATTATATCCTTGCATAGAAGTAAGTGATTTTAGGGAAATTGTTGTATTGTCTTAAGTTTTGAACTTAAATGCACTTTTGTGCTAAAATGCACTAATTTAATTATTTTATTTTTTATACAAGAGTATAATAAGTTGTAGCTACAATAAGTCTTGTGTGGCTACACAAATTGCGGTTGTAGCAGAATTGTGTGGTCATACATGAATAATTGAAAAAGCCACTATTTTGAATCTTGTTTGATGCGGCCGCATTTAAGGCTTGCAACTATAGCAGATGCATCTGTAGATGTAAAAAATTTTGAATTATGGCAACGAATTCTAGTTGTGGCCAAAACAAAAAAGACTATTCAATCACCCAAATGACTTTTTAGGATTTTGGAGGGTGAAAAAGAGATTTCTGAGAATAAAAAAGAAGGCAAAACCATGAAGAAGAAAGGAAGAAATGGAGAAAGGGGGGAGAACATTGCAGAATTTGAAAAAAAAAACACAGAGAAAACGAGAAGAACAACGATGAAAGAAGAAGAAGAAGGAAGAAGCTATCAAGACATCATCCATCTCTACCCTATAAGCTTTCTTCTTTACTTAATCCTTGTAGTTCTTTCTTGTTTCCATGTCAAGAATGTAAGTCAAATTGAGTTTGGTCTTTTAAGTTATAATCATGTTAATATAAACTCTTAAACTCCAAATATTGGTATGGATGTGAATTATTTCTCTTCAATTGTTTGATTTTCTTTACTATTGATTTTGAATTTCTTAATAGCTTGAATAATTGGAGAATAATAGGAGTGCAATTCAATAATCAATATCAAATTCAACATAAACTTATAAGATTACAAAAGTAACCAGTGTGCTTGTGTGGAATAATTCTTTATTCATAGGTTTATTGAATGACAAATCAGTATAATTTTCATTGCTTATGAGTATATGTATATTTTTTTGAATGAAGTCTTGTAAAAGCTGAGTAGTGATTATAAGAAATTTTTAAATTAAAGAACCAAATCAAATGTAACTAAATTGAGAATGAAATTATTGATGGAGAAATGATCATTTAAGCTAATATCTAGGGTGCATTCTTAACATATAAATTGATGTGATCAGAATCACAACGGAAGCAACAAGATAGCGTACAATGTAATCGAACCCAAATCTGAGAATCCCAGGGACGCAAACTGAGCGATGAACGCCAACCCAACATGGTAGGATTGGATTGAACTCAACGTAGACCGCCATAATCAGCACACCAAACATCGATTGATACGTCACGAATCACACGAACCACTCTGGAATGACTTGATTTGGGGGTTGGAATTTACGAAAAATTGAACGTACAATTTTAGGAAATTTGGAAGGAATCTTGAATTGATTAAAACTCTCTGTCTCAAATGACGGTGAAAACGATTTTATAAGAGCCTCAGAAACCCTAGCTCACCGGCAGTTGGGCTTATTTGACTTGGCCCATAATTAAAATAATTTAGAATAGAATAATAAAAAAAAACTAATCCTCTCGCTCCTTTGCCTCCAGGTCTTCTACCCAATTTAGAATGTTCACTTGGCGCTCTTCTTTGGATTCCTTGAATTTATGTTCACGTGTGACATCCTTTCGAATTTCATGCACCAAGGCGTTAATTACTTCCTTGAGTCTTTTTGCTTGTGCCTTGGTTATTGGTCCGACTGGGATTGCCAAGGAGTCTCCTTTATCATGCTGGACATTCATGTCATTCCCCTCCTCTTGAGAAGGAATTGACCTCAATTCGGCAGTCGGCTCATCCCTTACATCAAACAAGTTTAAGTTAGAAACATTAAAAGTTGCACTAACTCCGAACTCACCTGGTAGCTCTAATCTGTAAGCATTGTCGTTAATTCTCTCAAAAACTCTAAATGGCCCATTCCTTCGAGGCATCAGTTTAGACTTTCGCTGTTTAGGAAACCTCTCATTTCGCATATGAAACCACACCCAATTCCTGGGTTCAAACACTACCTGCTTCCTTCCCCTGTTAGCCTGCTAAGCGTATTGTTGGTTCTTTTTCTCGATGTTTTGCTTGACATGCTCATGCATCCGCTTTACATACTCAGCTCGCTTCCTACCTTCTAAACTCAAATGCTCATTGCCAGGCAATGGCAACAGATCCAATGGTGTTAGTGGATTAAAACGATATACAACTTCAAATGGGGACATATTGGTCGTAGAATGAACAGCTCGATTATAAGCAAATTCTACATGTAGTAAACTTTCTTTCGAACTTTTAATATTTTTCTTAACAATAGCACGCAATAATATAATGAGTGTTCTGTTAACAGCTTCAGTTTGTCCATCAGTTTGAGGGTGACAGGTTGTAGAATATGGTAGTTTAGTACCCAATTTAACCTATAGTATTTTCCAGAAATAGCTTAAAAATTTAACATCACGACCTGATACTATAGTTTTGGGCACACCATGCAGACGAACCACCTCCCTTGAAGAACAAATCAGTTATATGTGAAGCGTCATTAGTTTTATGGTATGCAATAAAGTGAGCCATCTTAAAAAATCTATCTACGACAACAAAGATGGCATCTCTACCAGTTTTAGATCTAGGTAACCCCAAAACAAAGTTCGTAGATATATCAGTCTAACGAGTACTCGAAACAGGTAAGGGATGATACATACCATGGGTCTAGTTGCGGGACTTGGCTTCTTTACATCGTATGTACCTTTTTACGACCCGCTCCACGTTCTCTTTTAGCCCTGGCCAATAAAGGTGTTCCTGTAAAATTAGCACTGTTTTGATGACACCGAAGTGTCCCATTAGCCTTCCACAGTGAGCCTTTCAAATAAGCAATTCTTGTAAAGAGCACCGTGGGATGCATAACCTATTGGTATGGAATAGATAGCCTTCATGTTTAAAATATTTGTCGTAAGTGCATTTTTTAGTGTGCGCATAGGCTTGACAGAAGTTAGGGTCATCCTTATAAAGTTTTTTAATATGCTTAACCCTAGTAATCTCGTGCCTAGCATGCTCAACAAAGTGTACCTATGGGATAACGCATCAGCAACTATATTTTCCTTACCTTTCTTGTATTTGATGACGTAGGGAAAAGTGTCAATAAAAGACACCCATTTGGTATGCCGTTTGCTAAGCTTGCTCTGACTCTTTAGATGCTTCAAAGACTCATGGTCAGTGTGAATCACAAACTTCTTTGGTCTCAGGTAGTGTTGCCACGTCTCCAAGGCCTGCACCAAGGAATACAATTCTTTGTCATATGTAGGATAATTTAATGTAGCTCCATTGAGCTTTTCACTGAAATATGCGATAGGCTTCTTTTCTTGCATCAGGACTGCTTCAATACCTACACCAGAAGCATCACACTCAATTTCAAAGGCCTTATTAAAATCCGGTAAAAAAAAGTAAAGGAGCATGTGTAAGTTTATGTTTCAAAGTGTTAAACGCCTGTTGTTAGGCTTCTCCCCACTTGAACTTCACATTCTTCTTAATTATAGCGGTAAGTGGAGCAGCAATAGTGCTGAAATCCTTCACGAATCGCCTGTAGAAGCCAAGCCAACTCATGGAAGCTTTTTACTTCAGATATTGATGTTAGGGTTGGCCATTCTTATATAGCCTTCACTTTATTTTCATCCACCTTATTCTCTGTGCACCAATAACAAATCTTACAAAGACACAATAGTCAGTACAAAAAGTGCATTTTTTAATATTAGCATATAGCTTTTCTCGTCATAAAACGTCAAGCACATTGCATATGTACTCAACATGCTCAACTATTGTATGACTATACACTAGTATGCCATCAAAATATACTACAACAAATTTACTAATGAATGCATGCATAATATGGTTCATCAGACGCATGAGGGTATTAGGAGCATTAGTGAGTTCGAATGGTATACAAGCCATTCATATAATCTAAATTTTGTTTTAAAAGCTGTTTTTCATTCGTCACCCTCATGCATTCTAATTTGATGATACCCACTCTTGAGATCTATTTTAAAAAATATAGTAGCACCATATAATTCGTCAAGCAAATCATCTAAACGAGGTATGGGGTGACGATACTTCACCATAATGGCATTAACAGCTTTACAATCTATGCACATGTGCCACTGTTCATCTTTCTTCTGCACGAGTAGCACGGGAACGGCAAACGGACTCATACTCTTTCGAACCCAACCTTTACTCATCAATTCTTTCACTTTTCTCAAGATCTCTCGAGTTTCTTCGGGGTTGGTCCTGTAAGCTAGCTTGTTGGGTGCGGATGCCCTCGAGACAAAATCTATCTAGTGTTTTATCCCTCGAACCGGCGGCAACCCCCAAGGAACCTCCTCTAGGAACACATCAGCATATTTCTGTAAAACAAACACTAGAACAGAGGGGAGGGAGGATGTGACATCATCAGATGTATAGTATAATTTCTTATACATTAACACAAGGGACTCTCAGCACTCAACGCCAACCTCACATCCCTCATAGTTGCCATCATACACTCTTTCTTTTCCGTTCCTCTCTCATCTTTTTTTTATTATTTCCCTTTTAATCTCTCCTTTTTTTTCCCTCCTTTCTAACTCTAGTTCAAATTGCCTTTGCATGTACGACTGATCCTCATATACTTGATTCAGAGTCAATGGGACTAATATGACCTTCTTTTCATGGACTAAGAGGGAGTACTGATTAGTCAATTCGCAATATATTACTTGACGATCAAATTGCCATGACTTACTAAGTAGGATGCGACAGGCCTGTATAGGTACCACGTCACACGTCACCTGATTCTCATACGAACCTATTTTAAAACTCACCAACACCTGCTTCACTACCTTAACCTCACCACTGTTATTAAGCCACTGTAACTTGTATGGCCTAAGATGATTCTTTATAGGCAAGGCTAACCGCTCAACCAACGTTGTACCTGCTACATTCGTACAGTTCCCTCCATCTACTATTAGACTGCAGGTCTTTCCGTTAATTTGATAGCGAGCATGGAATATATTCTCTCCTTGAGCCTCATCTATTTTCTCTTTCACTTGAGCGCTCAACGCCTTCATTACCACCAAATTAATTCCTCCTTCTTCGCACAGCCCTTCTTCGTCGGATGACACTTTCTCCAATGGCGGCATTTCTTCATCACTATCATGCTCCTCATTAGTTACAATATCTCCATTTTCTGACAACAGTATAGTTTTTTTGTTGGGAAATTGCGAAGCGACGTGTCCCCTTCCCTGATATTTAAAACACAAGATATCCCTACTTCGTGTGCTGGATGAGCCAAAAGGAATAGAAGCCGTTACCTTAGGTGCTTCCACTTTAGGTGCAATCCTGGTTTTCAGGGCACTCGTCATAGGTGCCTTATTCTCCCTTTTGGGGAAGGGTTTGCTAGTTGTGTTAGGTTGGGACGTGAACCTATCCCTCATCTTCAACTGCCTCTCTACCTTAACCGCCTTTTGTACCATCTCTTCTAACTCCACATAGCTGCAATTCCACTACGTCAGCAACCCACTCAAAAATTGTGCCACAGTAACCTCCCTATCTTCCACAACATTTGTTCAGATCATAACTATTTTGAGCTTCTTATAATAATCCTCCACACTCTGATTACTCTGTGTTAATGCCTGCAGTCACTGATTCAAGTCTCGGTGATAATGGCTCAACATAACTTCTTCCTGAGGGATGCTTTCAACTCTGTCCAAGTACGAACTAGCCCCTCTCCAGTTCTCCTCCTATTAGTGCACAACTGATCCCACTATATAATCGCATAGTTTGTGAACTCCACTACGGCTAACTTAACCTTTTAGCTCTCTGAATAGCGATGATAGTCAAAAATCAACTCTACCTTTATTTCTCACTCGAGGTAGGCGTCGGGATCAGATTGCCCCTAGAAGGACAGCAGCTGTAGCTTCACCCTTTGAGGCACCTCATCTTCCATATTGTCTCTCCGTCGATATCTCTTAGGCTTGTTGTTATACGCGTACCAATCATTGTCTTCGTTTGACCCATATTCCTCCTTATAGTCATGTCGATCTTGTCTTACAGGCTTGACATGATGCCCATGTTTGTCCCTAGTTCGAGCTTGGCCTAGCACAGGGCTGCCTCTGCGTCCAGGTGGTCGAGGCAGTGAATTGTTTCTTTTTAGGGTCGCAATTTGAGACGCTTTTACGTGCTGTAACCGGTCTTATATATCTATCATCCTATCCTGCATACCCTCCACACTGTTGGTAAGCTTTCTCAATTCACCTGTGAGGGATTCAAATAAGAACTTAGTCTCATCACGGCTATTGCTCTGGCCTGAATATTGACTGGCCATCCAATGTAATTAGAGCTACAAAGCAACAATAATAAGAGATAATAGTTAGCAATAAAAGTCCTCATTAGTAACTTCACCAATTTCACTATTCTCACTTCTCTCAGGTGAAGAGCTTTCTGACACTTGTTTTTTACCTTTGCTCGTGTATCACACAAAACTCAATTTGATTCTCACAAACTCTAATTTCTCGTGCCTTTCTCGTGTGATTTTAAAGTGGCATCAATAAATCAAGTAACGTAAAAAAAAATATAAGGGCTTGGTATAAATGATATGGAGCTACAGCGAGAATGAGATAAAAAAGAATCTCAATCCACAATAGACCCAAAGCCTTTATTTCGATTTGATGATCCACTGAAACCATTGCTTTACCTTTCCCTTATCTGGCATCCTAGATGACAGGCACTTCGAACTGAAAATTGTCCCGATTTGGCATAATGCCAAATAAGTTGATCTTGTTTATAGGAACAACCCAACGAAATTGACAGAATTCTGTTTGCGTCATCTTCCCAAAACATGCTACGTACAGTCTCCTGCTTTCGCATGCGTCTGTGAGCATCGATATGGAACCTTGGCTTCACCGTCTCTCTTGGTATGATAGGTTACAAAGAGTGTTCCCTTGGAATCTTTGCAATTTCTGATGGAGGAACCTGTGCCAATACGCCATCAGCTCTCGTTTTCAATTATCTAGAGCTCAAAATACTTTTCCATGTGAGAGAAACCAACCTTAACTTCGAAGAAATCAGTCTAGTGAAAATACCTGGCTTTAAGGATTTTTGCCGACATGCTGGCAGGGTTTGTGGTTATTCGCCTTGATTTCTTAGCTAGTAACGCTAGATTTAAGATCCCAAAATCTTTAAAACCAAGATCACCTTCACTTCTACTCCTGCTTAATCTGGCCAGGATATCCAGTGATCCTTACAATCGTTTGGGCTACTCTACCAAAACTCCGCTAGTAAACCATGAATTTCCTTGATCAAGCAATTAGCGAGACAGATGCAACTCATTATATACATTGGTATGGCTTGAAGTACAGCCTTTACTAGGACTTCTTTACCAGCCCTTGAAAGAAGATTCTCCTTCTAACCAAGCACCCTATGCCATATTTTGTTCCATATTTCTTTGAATATATCTTTCTTTAACCTCCCCATGCATGTAGGCACTTCCATATATTTTCCATTGTTCTAGTCCAATCTGATGCCCATCATCATGGCCAGGCGTTTCCTCGTGGATTCTGAGACATTTCTGCTATAAGACAGAGAGGATTTAATGAAGATGACTTCAGCCCCGATGCCTCCGAGTATAGCGTCAGTACTTCCTATATATACTTTTGAGCTCCTACTTGTTTGCTTGATATATTAAAGTATCGTCCGCAAACAACAAATGAGAGACTCTCGGTGCTCCCCTAGCGACAACCACTGTCGTTATTTTCCCTTTGTTTGGATCATGGAGCTTAGTGCTTCTGCACACATCACAAAGAGATAGGGGGACAGCGGATCTCCTTGTCTAATGCCTCTGTCTTGCTTTATACTTCTGAACTGTTCTGATTCCACTATAAATGAGTTGGACACAGAAGTTGCACATGATCGCTGAAATGAACTTTCCATGAGAGCCCAGTCTTTTCAGAACCTCTTCTAAGAAGTTCCATTTGACTCTGTCGCAAGCCTTGGACATGTTAAGCTTCTAAGCCACGTATCCTTTTGTACTTGTCTTTTCGTGATTAAGGCAGCTAGCGACTTCGAACGCTATTAAGACATTGCCCGTTATCAACCTTCCAAGTACAAAGGCGGATTGCAATGGAGATATGACTGAGTTCAAATACGGCTTAATTCTGTTTGATAAGACATTCGAAGCAATCTTATAAAGCACACTGTAGAGACTTATTGGCCTAAACTGAGATACTTTCTCAGGTCATGAGAGTATTTGGGTATTAAACTATTTGAGTGAAGTTTGTCTCCTGATCTCTTCTGAGTTGAGCATTTTCAGCACAGCTTCTGTGACATCTTTCCCAACAATTTTCCAGTTCCTCTGGTAGAAAATAGGAGGGATACCATCAGGCCCTGGTGACTTGAATGGATGCATTTGATTAATGGCTGGTTTCACCTCTTCTCCTTCAAAAGGCCGAGTCAGGTCTTTGTTCATGCCTTCCGTGACGCAAGGTTTGATAAAATCCACTGCGCTTCCGACTATCTCCTCATGCGGCTCTGTGGACTTGAAGATTCTTTGGAAATGTGCGACAATCATCTGTTGGATGTCTTTCCTCTTTTCATACCAGAACCCATTGTCATTCTGTAATTTCTTGATCTTGTTATTTCAAGCTCTAGAAGATGCATAGGCAAGAAAAAAGGTTGTATGTCTGTCTCCTTCTCGTAAACATTCGGACCTTCCTTCTTTGTTTCCATTTCAATTCCTCGAAACTCAGCAAACCCTCGAGTTCAGTTCGAAGAGCTTCCTCTCGTGTTTTCGATTCAGATGTTCTAGCTTCTGACTTTAATCGAAATATTTGTTCGTCTTACTTTTGAGTTCTTAACATTCCCAAAGGCCTCTCAGCTCCATTTCCTAAGAGCATTCTTGCATGTTGCAATCTTTTTATTCAGTTGACAAGCATAGATTGATATTTAGATTGATATTAAAATTAAAATTACACGGGACATAATCAAGTTAACCGGTAATATTCATTTTGAGCAGGTTGTTGACAGAACCGCACGAAAACTCCTTGCAGCTTGTTGCGTGTTGTGGACCACAACTTGAGCCTAAATAACATCTATGCAAGATCAAACTCCGAGGACTTCACCTGCAACAAAGCATTTTGATTGCATTTGTAGCTCCATAGCTTCATGGTTAGCATTAGCTAATATAACATGACTCAGTATGTCAGCAAGCATGCAAAGTGGAGGCCACAAAGACATCAATAACTGGCATACTTTCCAAATATCCGGAAAAACCTTTTAGGACTAAACATTCAAACGTGCATACATCTTGCCTTCACTTTAGGGGTGGATCATCGGACTAGTTCAAAAATATTTTTAACACAAACCCAATTCCATACAAATGGCCCCTATCTGAAATCTGAAATCTGAAATTGGATTTCAAAATGCCATATCAATTGAGAGAGAGAATGATATTTTATTCCCCATTAAATTCTTCATGAAAGTAGAAATCAATATGCACACCATGACAAATCAAACAGCTATGGATGATTACAATGTACGGTAATAACCCTATAGGCTAATAAAATTGGCAATCGCCACAAAATGAACCAAAAAAAAAAAATTCGGCCCATCAACGAGAATAGGCGCTACTGGAAGAATCAAACACGACAACCAACAGAAGCAGGTGGTCAAATTACGGCACATATTCTGTCTCCAGCGTTGGCTTTGTCCGTGTACCTGTGGCTGCTGGCGCTTTTGTGGCTCCAACGGAAGTCATGTGAAGGGCCTCCCCAACATCCGCAGCCCCCTCCATTTGATGCATTTTCTTCCCGTGCTTGTACTTGCTTACCCAAATTACCAAAAGTCCTAACATAATCAACAAAGAAAATCCTCCTAGAGCTGACCCGATGATTATCCATATCTTGGAATTATTCCTCTCAGCCGTCCCACTGGAAGCGCCTTCCGATGGAGATGGAGGAGAAGGAGAAGGAGAGTGTGCGATTGATTCAACCACAATAGAGAAGTGCCCCTGCTGGAATGTGGTGCAAGTGTTATTCGACAACACATTGCTCAAATTGACGGAACCGTTTAGATTAAATAAAACACACTTGGGAAATGAACCGTCCGGCGCGGATCTCAACTCTGAAAAATGGATAGATATGGATTGACCAGATGCCCGGATATCCAGCTCAGGCAAGTTTTTACCCATCAAATTGGAAGCATCATAAGCAAGAAGACCCAAAATGGGGGCTAAATACGTGTAACCTGTAAGTGGGTAATATGTCGTCGACCAATTGCCTAAGTTGTGGTAAACCAAAACAAGCCTCTCAACATACGGCTGCTCCAGGAGTCCCTTGGGGATTTCAAACTCTTTATACCTTCTAACGCCCCTCGTTCTTAAGCTACCACTTCTGAGCCTCATTGCTGAAACCCAAATTCCGGTGAGATTGGAGGGTACAACCCCATCATAAACGACACCAGTCCTTGGACGGATAAGTGTCTGGTAAGCGTAGTCTTGGAGCAGAGCATCTAGTGCTCGCGCATCGCTTATTGCAGAGCCGAGCAATTGAGCATTCATGACAGACAGTGAGCCGAACAACCACACCAAGAGAAGAATATCCATGGCGATAAATCAATATAAGCGAGATGTGGCAGATCCACACGATATGATGAGGACAAAAGTCAACTCAGCAGCTAAGTATTGAAACAAGTGCAAAAATTCATTTCGTCGAGAGGAGGAGAAACTTGAAGCCCTTTCAAAGCAGAGGTCAGCTTCACAACTCACAAGCACTACTAACCGTTTAGAATCCTTTTAACTTCTAAAGAGACCCACAACCTCATGCTTTCTCAGAAAAGAGGAGAGCATCAACGATTCACTCCTCTTATAAAAGGTAACTAATTTATCAACTCTCAACCCAACTTGTAACTAGTTACTCCGCATCCCGCACAAGATGAATGGAATATAACAATAACGTGGGGGCATAGACTATAAATCTGAGGGAGGGGCAGGCCGAAGCGCCGACAAAATGAGTAAGGTGGAAAGAAAGGGGAGGAGACTGAAAAGAAGGAGGCAGGCGAGCAATCAGCGGGTGCATCTCTGCAGATCCGAGAAGCGTAAGGGTGGCAATCACCTCCTCAGATCTAAATCCGAAGCACCAGCCTTTTTCTTCTCTTTTTTTTTACCCTTTTCTTTTTCTGAACTTCGTAATTATAATGACGTGTATTTTTAATTATATTTCATTAAATATCGTGTAAAAAATTTAAATATATCTATACTTTGTAACTAGTTTGCTTGCATTAAATAAAGTTTCATATGTACCATTTATAATTATTTGGACTACTTTGATTATAGTAAATAAATTTACCTATGTACTTTATTTTCCAATTAATAATGATTAATTTTTTTACATAGGTATAAAATAAATATTCAAATAAATTAATATGTTTTACAAATAAAATAAGCTAAATAATTATGTTCAATTTGATATTATATAAATTTAAGTATACACATAAAATATATCAAAATTATTAATAATAATTAGAGTGCGCGCTTATGTTTAAGTGCAACCAATCGTAAGAAAACGTTCTTCCGTCTTAACTTTAACGAAACTAGATTGAAATTTATCAAAAGATATTTTAAATTCCCAATTAAAAAAAAAAAGAGAAATAAAATCAACCAAAGCATAAAATTCTAAAAACTATTTTTTGCATTTTAAGAATAAAATTTTAATGATTTACAATATTCCACATGCTGCGGACAGTTTTATGTATAGAATTTTAACTGATGAAATGGTGTTTTGTGTCAATCAAAATTTAGACCGACTATTTATATGGAACCATATATAAATAAGGGCGTAAAATATTATTTTACGATACTTCAGAAAATATCTAAAGATTAAAGTGTACAACACGTGTAAGGTTCGTCTTCACGCTTTTCCTTTGAATGGAAAAAAAGAAAAGAAAAATTAATAGGTACCTTTTTTAATATATTAGACATTTCATTTTTTTTCAAGTGTATTGCGTATGACCTCAAAGAAACATCTACAACGTGGATATGTAGCCGCTGTTGAATAATCAATCGATTTTAATAAATCTATCACTATATTTATATTCATATTTTATTATTAAGTTAACAAAAAATTTTTTATTGCACAAAATTAAACTACACAACTATCTTTATTTAAAATTATTTTCTTTTCTTAATTTTTTGTCTTTTCAAATCCTTTTAAACTTTGTTATTTTCTTATTTAAATATTTTTATATTTTTAATTTTAAATCTATCTATTTTATTATTTAAAAATAAATTTATGATTGATAAATAAGTTAACTCGTAAATAAAATGCGTGACTTTTACTCATACTAAGTGTCAGGTGTACAAGATACACTCAAATATTTTGCATAATATGTAACCAATAGAAAATGGGTACTAAACCAAAAGTCAAGTAAATATGGCCAGAGAATGGCAAAACAGTCATTGGGTGAACCCCTCAAAACTCCCTAAAGCAACTCACCGAATCCACGAACCTACAAGTGCTACCCAAAGGGCCACAACTGCTCGTTGGTTCCACATGTGCTTTGTTTCTTTGTCGCTCTCTTTCTCTTTCATTTTGCTTCTCTTCACACAGAAACATTGAATGAGGGAAAAAAAAATTGAACATTTTCATTAAGGTGAGATTGATAATGCTACCCTTATATGTTTGGGCAAAAATTTTGCCCACTAGAGAATAAGTTAAAGGTGATATTTTAGAGTATGTCCACTCTTAAATATTAGACTCCGTAAATTAATTTATCAAGGTTAACTAAAATATGAATTTGGTATTTTTTAACAAAATATTGAACAAAATAGTTCAACTCAATAAATGTAATAAAATAATCCAAATATATTAATCTATTTCATATATTTATTATTAAATTATCTTATATTTTAATCTATATTAGTGAATATAATATTAATTATTATATATTAATTTATCTTTTAAAATAATTTTTAAAATTTTAATCCTATTCATCAAAATAAAAGTACTTAAAATTTTGTGGAGTTTGGTTTGGGGCAAGTGCGACCCTTTGACGAAGAGAGTTGTTGACCATAGTTTCTGCCGCTAGGGAAGCATTTGTAAATGCCATTTGAATCAACCCAGCTAATGTGGCTAAGGTACGGTTTTTAACTTTGAGTGCTTTTCTACGTTAGAGTCTTGTTTGGAGGTTTGAACTTTCATAATCTAATTTTTTGAGTATAAAAATTTACAGAAACCTTTCATTAGTTGCATCTCCTTCCAGGAGTCAAGTTTATTTAGTGAGTAGGATGTTAGAAAATAATAACATTAGCAAAAAAAATTATGCAAAATTTAATTTTCTTCTCAATTGAATTTTAGATCAGTTGATTAATATTTTCTAAGTGAGTTATGTAAAAAACACAAATTTTAGGGGAGTTCATTGTAATTATTCAATTATAATTTCATAAAATATATTTTTTAATATATTTTTATAATTTTTTTTAAAATATTTTATATTTAAAATATGTTATCTGAGTATGAAAATATGTATTTTAAGAATTATAAGTCATAAAATAAAATTTTAAATTTAATAAAACTTAAAAAATATTAATTTAGAATATCTTCCAATCAAGGTATATATAAAATATTTAAAAATATATTTTATAAAAATATAAAAAATATATATTATATTTTTAACATGTAAATCATATAATTATAAAAGGTATACCTAAATAGTTTCACAAAAAAATATAAGAAATTTAATAATAAAAAATACAAATTTAGAAATTTTAATTTCAAGAAAATTTATATTTTCAAAAATGTAAAATATTAAATTTTATTATTAAATAAAGGTTAAAATTTTTGAACTATGTGCCTTTTATAAAATATAAAATTGAGGGTAAAATTGAATTTTTCCTATAAATTTTTTACTAAAGTCATTTGTATCTGACATCTCACATATTGGATAGCTTTAATTATTAGTTAAAAATATAATTGATAGAAGGTTCCTGCAATTTTTAATACATGAAAAGTTAATCTGTAAAAAACTCAAACTTTAAAAGAATGCAGTGTAATTTCTCCATGATTTGGTTTTCAGATAGAATGGTTATTTCCCGCAATTTTGCTTAAAGCCGATTGACTTGGTCAACTAATAGAAGGTTTTTCGTAATTTTTCATGTACGGAAAGGACACTATAATTTTTCTTTATTTATTTAGTTAATTGATGTCATGTTTAGTTTCTGTTAAGGATTTTAATTAATATTTTAAACTTTGTGTCTCTGCTTATGACCTAGAGGCTGCAGTGGTTCGACATATGTAATTGAGAGTTTTGAAGAGTTGATAATTTTCAGCGAAATAGATAACAAATGTAATATGGTGCGCTTTCTTGGTCGATAGGCAAAGAACCATGTTTCGATGACTGTGCTTCTACTGCTCTATTTTATACAGGTAAGTGCTTGCATTTGATTTAGATATTTGATGCTATCGGTTTCCAGCGCCAGAAAGGAAAGTGGTTTCCTTGCGATATTGGGCAGTTTAGGAAATGTCCATTTTTAGTATCTTGAAACCTAGAAAGGTTATGATGAGACTATTTTAGGCAGAAATGGGAGGTTATGAAAGAAAGTGGAAGTTTAAAGACTTGGGAGGGAGACCAAGTTAATCTTGTTAAACAATCTTTTCTAATACCTGCATTAAATTAAGAATAGAACAAAAATTTAGATGATTAACAATAGGTGATTATAGAATTCTTTATGTTTTATTATCTCTTTTGGCACACATGAATATGCTCCTATCGTTAGTATCATATATTAAGCAAATAAAAAATTTGATTGCATAACCTGATTACTTAAATAATCTTAATTCTTTAGATATTATCATTTAATATATTCTGCTAATTTCTATTTATTCCATTAACTTTTAACATTAATTTAGTTTTTTTTTTCAAAATTTATATTTCGTTTTTCTACTTTCTATTGTATATGAAAAATAAATATATGATTTTAGTTGGACAATATTAAATACTATAATACCATTATTTGAATATTTCTATTTTTTTTTATAATTTTGCATCCTTTACTTATATTTTTTCTTTTATTTAATTTTTTCATATACTTTAAATTTTAGATTAATTTTATTTTTAATAAAATTTATTGAAATAAATAAAAATATCAAAATTTATTAAAAAAATAAAAATTCATCGAATACAGTACTTTTTAATTATTTTTGTAATGCTTTTTTTCTTTTCTTTTTTCTTACCGGTGTGAGATATCAATCAAATTGCGTGTCGTTTACAATACCTCTCATCCTTTTTGTCAAATTATGAATAGTCCAAAATATAATAAATGTAATCATTTTTTTTTCATTATTAGAACCATTCTCATATTTTTTATTTATAAGAAGCATCTCTTGTCCATCGGATTATATTTAAATAAAGTGATAGCTTTATTTTTAACTTGACATTATTTTTCTCATAAAAAATGACAAAAATACATCCTTTCTTTTTATTTCAGGTACTCAGATTTTATATGTAGCTCTCAAGAAAACAATTTTATTATTTCGAAATTAACTTCATTTTATTACTTTTTATACTCAGTGAGAGCATTCAAACATAGCCTCACGGCTGACGGTAAGCATGTCCGCAGATTGCAAAGTAGACTCATAATAATGGTCGCCAATCACAAAAGCATTCACCTTACATCAACAATCAAGAAGTTTGCAATCCCCACTGACATAGGTCAGCGGACAACACACCTCCAGCCTCGAACAAGTACAGGTGAACAGGGACGTTAGCATAGAATACATACATCAGACAAGAAATTTTTCTCATCTAACTCGGCATGCAGCAGGGCCACCCGGGGAGCAATTTGCATTGGAAGATCGACAACCTACACTGGTTCCAACAGCCTCAGCAAATCTTTGTCGCATCCTGCACTCTGGAATCCTTCCAGAGACAAGTGCACTACCACCACATAGAAGAGTAGGGGTTGCAGACATTGACGAAGACACTTCATTACCACCATTGCATTGTAAAGGTTCCAACGTCTCAACCACATCACTCATCAAGGGTCTAGCCTTTGGGTTTTGGCTCAAACAATAATATGCCAAACTGCAAGCTTTCTGAGCAGCCCTTAGTGAGTACTGATTCTCTAATCTAGGGTCGATGATTTGCAGCATTTTTCTCTTATCATTTAGCTTTGGCCTGGCCCAATCTACAAGACTTTGTTCCCTGCTTGGCCTCGTTTTGTCCACAGACTTCCTTCCTGTCAATAGTTCTAGAAGAACCACCCCAAAACTGTAGACATCACTCTTGGCAGTAAGATGACCTGTGCATCTCATGCAGGCATTAAAAATATAAGCAGGCGTATATACATTAAACACTGCATGTAATTTCATTGAATAAAGAAGACCACAAAATTGAAACTGCTAAATCCACTAGTGATATTGCAAGGGGTAGCAATTTTTACATGGATATAGCACATTCAACCTCTTGGTGAGGTTGGCCTGAAGAAAATCGTTGTTTCAAAGAGATACACTATTAAAGAGACATAACCAGTAATGTCTAAAGAATGTTAACTTGAAGCAGTGATCTTGACCTGGAATGTGAATTTAATCTAAGAAATGCAAAGAAATGAAAAAAAAGATATGCAAGAATTTTTCTATTTCTCTTCAGTGTACAAGTTACTAAATCATTTCTCATGCAGTTAACTCTTGTTCCTTAATCCAAGATAGAAGTGTTGAATCGCGGATGTTCCCACTCTTAATATTGTTCATCTCGCACAGTACCAGGACAACCATTACAATGGCAACAAGGGCATAATCAATAGAAGATATCCAATTAAGAGATGCTGCTAGACAGGAAATGCATCAAAATATTTTGCTGCATCACTGCAACAAAGGGATTCAGTACACATAGAAACAAAAAGCACAAGCAGAGTGAAACCAATTTGTACATGTAACATTACACATAGGACATCAACAGAAAATTTACAAGCGGATTAATATAAGGGCCAAGATCAAACTAAAAGCAAGCTAAAGGTTGCAAAACATTCGACCAAAATTTTCAATAGCCACTAAGTTTAAGAAGGCTTTAACCTCAAAGAAAGTTCCCGATTAAAGGTGCAAAACAAGATCTCATTTTATAACAGTGCAATGACTTGTTTGAAAATCCCTTATACCCCATACAATAGACTATTCCTAAGGGTATTATCAGGCCAACCTCCAAGGAATCAAATGATATGCCCTATCTTAATGTCCCCCCTGCACTAATATAAAGATCACATAACAATCAAGCAAACCCATTGATCATGTGGGAAATGCACATGCTTCAACTGGAGGTTCGAGGGGGGTTTGACAAGAAGGGTCAGAACAGCTAGGGAAAATTTGCAAACAAGTTGAGGATCAGCAGAATTCACTTGTGCTATAAATTCCTTCAGCTATCTTAGCTCTGTAGGCATCAAAATCTAAACGAATTTTTGGAATGAGACAACAAGTGAAATAAGGAAAAGGCCATTTGAAGTCTCACGTACCACACTACATTATAATGTATTGAGACTTAGGAATCTTTATTATTGAGATAGGAGAGCAATCCAAAAATGCATATCCACATGTTTCTCAATCAATTAGGTTGCAATAGCTGGGGATCTATTTCACAACAATTGAGTCATACAAGAAGACAATTTGGTCTCAGGCAATACAGGAGTTATTTAGTAGTACCAGTCATGACATATTCAGGGGCAGCATAACCATAGGTACCCATAACTCTAGTTGATACGTGGGTCTCATCACCTTGTGGCCCTGCTTTTGCAAGCCCAAAATCAGAGAGCTTGGCCATATAATCCTGTTAACAGAGAATATTTGGGTAAACAGAAAGATGCCAAAAATCTTCCAATAAGAAAATTTTAAAGTTACAGTGTTGAAATAACAACTCTGTCCATAATAAAACCAACAGATTAGTTAATTAACAGATTCCCAAAGAGATAGGCCAGAATACAATTGATGCATCCACTCCACCTCAATTGTGGTGGCCCAGGGCGGGCGAGTGGGCCGGCGAGTGGGCGAACGAGCGAGAGAGAGAGAGAGAGAGAGAGTAATTTAAAGACGTCACTTACTGAGTCTAGCAGAATATTAGATGTTTTGAAGTCCCGGTAGATTACAGGCCTTTCAGCATTATGAAGGAAAGCAAGCCCTTTAGCTGCCCCAAGAGCAATCATCATCCTTGTTGACCAAGATAAGGGAACAGCTGCTTCTGGACGCCTCAGAAAATTCCAGGTTAATTGTAGTCAGCAAAAGGTTAAAAATGCTTTATGCAGATTGCCTAAGTTGAAAAAATATGCAAAATGTAAATATCATTGAAAATCATCTAATGAGCACAGAAGATAGAATGGTTTAAACAGTAAGGATGAATAGAGTATAACACAACCCAAACAAAGCAGATAAATACTGAAATATAAATGTCTCTGGCATACGGGATAATGAGCCAACAAATCATCTCGCTCAAATAATAATTTAATCAAGAGATACTACAGGTTTAGATGCCAAGAAAGAGACATTTAATCACTATTTTGACATAGTATAATATTCGGGGCCATGAATGCGTTAATCACATTTCAACTCCCCTGGACTCCAGAAATCAACTGGTTCATTAATCATTACTCATTAGCTTAATCAACTGCATCGCAATTGTAATGAGATGCATCATTGCAGTTGGCAAACACTCCCAAATCCCCACCTAAACATTTGCAGAAATGTCCCAACGTAGGAAGCATCTGATATTCATATCCAATAAGATGAAGCATAGTTTTTCATGAGGGCAAGCTTTGCATGAGAACTTCCTTTGAACTCACTTATAGAGGAATACAGTTTCACAGCGTTATAGCCAATAGACAGAGCAAGTAAAATTTCAACAGCAATGCATAACCAGTGGAATCTAATAGCAACAACAGTGGAAAGAAATGGAATATACTTCGAAACAGGTGGTTCTCAAGGCTTCCCCGGAACATGAATTCATAAACAAGTAACCTATGATCGTCCTCACAGCAATAACCTATCAACTTCACCAAATTAGGATGCCTGAGCTGTCCGAGAAAATTGACCTCAGTCTGAATCAGAGAAATCATAAATTCATCAAAATTGTTTAGTCATGGTCATAAAACAAGCAGACAACACATTAGATAAACAGGATTGAGAAGCTAATAGCTAATACCAACAGCAAAAATGGAAACAGAGAACTCACTAGCCACTCACGGTGACCTTGAAGGCCTTCCTTGTTAAGCACCTTGACGGCAACAGGAAGAGATTTGAGTCCAACCCTGACATTCTCGTCAATGTAACCTTTGTATACTGTTCCAAAACCACCCTCGCCGAGGATGTAGTCTGAACGGAAGCTCTTGGTGATGGTCTCTAGCTCAAAGAGAGTAAAAGCAATGACGTGCGTGTAGAGGAGGGCATTCTTACGGAAATCCTCAAAGTTTTGCGGTGTTGAAGGATCGCTTAGATCTGAAATGGAGCGATTGTGTTTCTTATCTGTAGCCGGATTCCTAGCGGGTATTGACAACACCTGGAGCTGCTGCTGAACTGCTCAATTTTTTTCTTTTTTAATTCTCATGCAGGAATTAAGCTTCAGCTTTTTCAAAACATATGGTGACCAACAAGCGTAAAAAGATTACAAAAACCCTAACTACGTTCTCGTCCATTCAGGCTGGCGGAATGAGCTGCAATTACAGAATGTCTAGGGGTAGCCGTTTTCCAATGAGTGTAGAATATCAATTTTACGGTTTTATCGTTTTGTCGAAGCCAAATTTAAGAATAAAGAACTCAAAACAAGAAGCTGCTGAGACTAGAGCAGAGAAAAACAAATAAATCAATGTATTTTCAGAAACGACTAAAGGACTAATAATTGAGAATGAATTGACCAAAACCTAGATCTGGTGGGCAGGACAGAGAAATGTTAGTTAACAAACAGAAGAAAATGAACCTTGATGTTGATGAGCAGTAGAGACGACGGCTGACTCCTCCCTAGTGCCGCAATTGCCCATTTCCTCTGTCAGGCAGAATAGATCCTCCGGGATCCCGTCTCATTCTTTTCGCCAGCCAGCCTTTTCTTTTCCTCTCGACTCCCACGATTCTAATCACTTCCTCGTTCTAACCTGTCCGATCATTTCGATCTACTGAAACGATTTGGGTATGTTTGTTTCTAATTAGAAAGGGCTAAATAATTTAAGTGGAGATGAACGATTGTAACATTTTAGTTGATAGAAAAACTACGTGCGTGTAACAATGGAATGGTGCGATAATTATAGATTTTTAGGGTAATAAAAAATTAAATATAAATAAAAAAATTATAAAAATAAGTGTTAATTTAATTATAAATATATATAATAATTAAAAAATTATTAATTAATTATAAAAAATAAAAGAGAGAAAAATTTTAAATTTAAATTTAAATAAAATTTAAAAAATAAAATATTTAGTTTATAAAAAATTTTGAGTGGAAGATGGATAGTTGAGATTAAGCAAACAAACATAGCCTTTACCTTTAGGAAATTGTTATTATTTATCTATCCACCCTATACATTAAGGTATTTATTGTAAAAATTAAATCACCACGATATGTTTATTTATTTACGTAACTTTTTACTTTGTTTTCCTTATTTTAATTATCTTCAATTCTTTCATGTATTTTTTAAATAATATAAACCCTATAATATTATTCATTCATTTATATAATTATATACACTTATCAAATATGTTTTTAATAACTAGTTATAAATAAAAAAAAATGACATAATTATCATTTTATTCGACATAATAAAAATCCATATTAATATGCCCATCATATCATCCTCTTTGCAATAGTTGGGCTTAGATTGCATGTCTGAGTAGACGTCGTTGGATGGATAAATAGATGGATAAATACATCATTTGTATTAAGCTTGAAATATCCTAGGTTTGGTTTGCTCCATATAACTAGAAATAGATAAAGGGGATGACTCAATAGGAAGTGGAACTTAATAGAGTGTGCAATGTCCATGTTGCCTCGTCAATTTTCCTTGACAAATTTTTTATTTATGGATAGAACCTACAAATGGATAAAAACTTTCCAAACAACTTTATGCTATGAAAATTTTTTGTTTCTATGTTTAGAATAATTCCTTTTGGACCAAATAAACTAAAGAGTGAGTAAAGAGACAAGGGATCTAATGTGTAGTTTATGAGAGTAGCAAGAGTAGAATTTCCAAAAGTTAAATAGAATATTTAAATAAGTCATACTAAGGGAATGGGGGATATGAAAAAGGTTAGAGAACAAACTCCAAATGTGATATGCTTGACCTTAAATGAAAAGATGAGTAGTAGATTCAATGTCTTGATAGTAATGGCATTTAGAAGCGAGAGATATTCAAGTTTTTTAAGTCGAGTATCAATTGGGATCCAATTAGAGACACCATAGGAAGATTAACTTAGTAGGGATGAGGAATTGAGTCCACAGGTTTAAAAAAAGATGCTAAGTCATTATTGGTTCTCTAATAAGGTTCTAAGTGATTTAAAGTTAAAGAGGCCATTGGAAGAGTGTTTCCATTTCATGAAAGCTTCGTCGGTATTGGAAAAGTACACTTGGATTACTTGCTTCACTAGGTTTATTGTTAAAATTTGTTGAAGTTTTTGGATATCCCATTCTCCATGGTTCCAATGGTAGTTCACCCTTTTAAATCCCTAATCCCCTCTTTGGGGTTTAGGGTTTGGGGATTGGGATTTGGAGTTTTGGGATTTGGAGTTTCGGGTTTAGGGTTTAGGATTTTTTTTAAAAATAAACTCAAAAATACTGTTATGGGTGAAGGGTTAAGAGAAGACCTCCAACCTGTATATAAAGGTCTAGTGAAAATACATAAGAAACATCTTGTGCGAAAATAAAAGGAGTACTACTCTCTTTATACAGGTATCAAAAATCCCAATAGAAAGGAGCATAGTCAGAATCATCTAAACCTAAAGTTGATAAGGCCAAGTTTGTCTAGTTTAAAAAGTCTACAATGGTGTTTCTTTCCTTGTAAATGTGAGAAATATGTATTTGAACCTGGTTAGTAATGGTGATGATTTCAGAGATCATGTTGTGGAGAGTCCAGTGTCCTTGTGATGAAGAAGAAATAATGTTGATGACAGCTTGAGAGTCAAGCTTTGCCCAGAGTGGGGATAAACCTCTGTCTAATGCTAACTCTAAACCCTTCAACAAAGTCCAAATCTTAGCAAATGTGTTAGTAGCATTTCCAATATAGCCTTGGAAAGCTAAAATGATGTTGCCTTCAGAGTCACATATCACTCTACTAGCACCTACTACACCTGTAGAAGTTTTAGCTGCACCATCTATGCTGAGCTTGAAACATTCTGGATTTGGCTTTTTCAAAAAAATTGGGAATGAGAGAGTAGGAAGGCTTGGTGGAAAGTGGAATCTAGGGGCTCGAGCAACTTCCATGTCTCCTCGCTAATTATCCCTTTCATATTTTTTACTTTTGAAGAGAACTTGCAAATGGTAAAAAATTTTCCAAACAACTTTATGCCATGCAAACTTTTTGCTCTTATGTTTTGAGTCATTCCTTTCAATCCATATGAACCACAAAGTAAGGAGATAAGGGTTCTAATGTGCAATTTGTGAGAGTAGCAAGAAGAGAATTTCTAAAAGTTAAAAAGTGTGTTTATGTTAGTAGTATTGAGGAGGGAGATATGAAAGAGATCAGAAAACAAACTCCAAATGTGATTTACTTGCTCGCCTTATATGAAAAGATGAAGAATGGATTCAATATTTTGACAATGGCATTTAGAGGCAAGAGAGATTCCTAAATTTTAATGTTGGGTATCCACAGGAATCCAGTTATGGAAAATGCGCCAAAGGAGAGAGAAAATCACCTTTGTTCTAGAGAGAAGGGAGAGCATTTGTAAAAAGTACAGAATGGTTAGGTTTAGGGTTTTTAGGGTTTTTTTTAAAGGAAAACGCCAAAGGTGCGAGGCACTTTTTGGGGTCGTCATCCCATCTTCATAAATTCATAATGCTAATTACAAGAAAGCTTTGGAAGAAGTAAATGAGAAGTACTACTCCTTTATAGTTAAAGAACATGGATGAGTGTCGGATCTAATGAAATCTAAAATATGGGTACCCAATCGAATCGAGATGCAATATGCCTCGTATGTTACCTTGTGTTTGCTGCCCGTGGATGACAGTGAGATGGGATGCCTCGCAAGCCTCGGATGCAAGAAGATCAGCTACTTGATTTGCCTTCTTGTAAATATGAGTGATGCGAACCTTCATTAAGTTTAGGGTTTAGGGTTTTAGGGTTTAGGGTTTAGGGTTTAGGCTTTAGGGTTTTTTTTTTAAACAAAGCCGCCCAAGCCTTGGCGGGAGGAGCTTTTCGGGGTCCTCATCCCATCTTCATAAAGAGAGGAAACGTTTATAGAGATTTTAAGGAAAAAGTCAAAGGGTGGAACAACTCCCACACGAAAGTAAACTTACACAAAGATAGTGGGGAGTACCAAGTTAAAATCTAAAGTACGGGCAGGACATCGAATCAAGTCTAACAATGCCCTTAAGCTGACCATGAAGCTGATCCTTGGAGAAGATAGCTGGGCTATGGCTGTGACAAGCTTGTGTTGCTAGCACGTCAGCTGCTTGATTGGCTTCTCTGTAAATATGAGTTATTTTGATGTCCATATGGTTCATAATCTCTTTGATTTTATGCAAAATTTGTTGAAAACGCCAGCATCCAGGGTGAGGTGATGATAACAGAGACAAAATAGATGTGGCATCCACTTCGATCCAAATTTTATCAAAACCTCTTTCCTTGCAAATAACCAAACCCGAGTGAAGAGCTTTCAATTCTGCCATGGTGTTAGTGGTGTCTCTAGGTGGCTCTTGAAAGGCAAAAACCACCTCGCCATCATGGTTTCTTAAGAGACCTCCTGCTCCACTAATTCCTGGATTTCCTTTAGAAGCTCCATCCGTGTTGAGTTTATGCCAACCTGAAGTAGGTTTAATCCAAAAAACAGCTTTTGGTTGGGTCTTGGTTGGGATTGGAAGGTTAATCCCCAAGTAAGATGCAATACTCCTATCTCCTTTCCAAACAAATGACTTCCAAAGGTTACAAACTGTAGTATAGTGAAGATAAGAATGAACCTGTTGGATAATATGATGAGCTTTCAAAGACTTTCCTCGGTATTTTGCATCATTCCTTGCACTCCAAATAAACCATAAGATGAGATATGGGACAATATTCCTGATATGAACTTGAGTGCCGTTGATATTCATGTCCCAGGCCCGGAGAAAAGAAACCACATTGGATGTGCTAGGTAGAGTAAAATTGAATATCTGAGCAAAATGATTCCAAACAATTGTAGCCTTCATGCTATTAAAAAATAGGTGTTCAGAAGTCTCTCTATCAGCACAACAATAACATTTTGAAGCTAAATTGAAACCCTTCATTTGCAGCCTTTCATCCGTTGGGATCCAATGCTTGACAAGTCTCCAAATGAAAATAGAAATTGATGGAAGGATGATTGGAGACCAGATTTTCTGAAAAATGTCATGTTGCTGTCCTTGAACTCTAATTAAGTGCCAAGCAGACTTAAAGGAAAACATACCATTGGATGAAAGTTTCCATACAGGTTGATCCTTGTTGTTAGGATGAATAGGCGTATTAGTAACAAGATCGCACATGGCAGGTGGAAAGACTGCTGCAAGTTTATGAATGTTCCAGCTTCCTTGATCCCAATACCAATGGACCAGTTGTTGGGTCATGTTCTGCCGATTGGTGAGATCAGACAGTGTGCCTTCGACAAGCCAACAATCATGCCAAAAGGAGACATCACCACTCCCTAAATTCCAGAACATGTTTGCTTGCGTTGTGGTTTTAACCGTCCAAAGCCTTTTCCAAACTGAAGAGTCATGGATGGATAACTTGCTTGGTCCTGGGAAGAAACCCCCACAATATTTGTGAAAAATGAACTCTGCCCACAGAGATGACTGGAGTCTAAATCTCCACCAAAGTTTAATGGAAAAAGCTTGCACCACCTCTCTCAACTTTCTGATTCCAAGGCCACCTTCCTCACGAGGTTGGCAAATATTTGGCCAATTTGTCCAGTGAAGTTTCCTTTGACTTGTAGTGGTTCCCCAGAAATACCTGGAGAATAATTTTTCCATTTGATCAATAATAATAAGAGGGGGGGTTAATCACCTGAAAAAGATGCAGTGGCATAGAAGCTAAAACACTTTGGATAAGCTGGAGACGGCCTCCATGAGAAAGGTAGATATGTTCCCAGCCACTAAGCTTGCTCCTAATCTTCATAACCAGATTCTCAAACAACACCCTTTTTTTATTACCCTTGTACAATGGGGCTCCAAGATAATAAAAAGGAAATTGTTTCCATAGAAACCCTGTGATAAATTTAATTATGTTCAGCTGAAGCTGTGAGGTTCTTTTGCTAACCACAAAAAAACTCTTAGATCGATTCAAGGCTTGTCCAGACAATGTTTCATACTCCTTCAGAAAATTCATCAGTTTGTTCAGAGCTGGTTTCCTTGCCTTGGAAAATATGATGATATCATCTGCAAAGGAAAGATGAGTTATAGGAATGCCCCCTTTAGTGTCAAAATACATATGCGGATTCTGCATGAAAATTTTGTTAATGCCACTCGAAAGAACTTCAGCTGTGAGAATAAAAAGTGCTAGAGAGATTAGATCGCCTTGTCTCAAACCTTTAGTAGATTTAAAGAAACCTGCTGTGCTACCATTAACAAGGACAGAAAACGGGTTTAGGGTTTAGGGTTTTAGGGTTTAGGGTTTATGGGGTTTTTTTTTTTAAAAAAACGCCGAAGGCGGGAGGAGCTTTTCGGGGGTCCTCAACCCTTCTTCATAAACAAAAAAACATCAAGTGCAAGGTAGCTTTGGAAAAAGTAAATAAGGAGTACTACTCCCTTACAGCCAAAAAGCATAATCAAGTTCCAGATTTAATGAAATCTAAAGTAGGGGTACCCAATGGAGTCAAGGTGCAGAATGCCTCGCAACAAGCCCAAAGTTTGCTCCCTATGGAGAACAACAAGTTGGGTCTCTTCGCAAGCCTCGGATGCCAGAAGATCAGTAGCTTGATTGGCTTCCCTAAAGATGTGAGTGATGCGGACCTCCATTAAATTAAGGAGATTCTGGATGTTAAAAAGGATGTGCTGAGAAAGCCAATGTCCAGTGTGATTCGACGAAAGAAGGGATATAATGGAGGTGGCATCAACCTCGGCCCAAACTTTAGTAAATCCGTGCTGCCATGAAAGAATCAAGCCTCGATGAAGGGCATTCAACTCCGCCAAAGTATTAGAAGACTGTCCCAGAGGCTCCTTGAAAGCCAAAATGACTTTACCTGTATGATCCCTAAGAAGACCGCCAGCTCCAGCAGGTCCTGGGTTACCATGAGAAGCCCCATCTGTGTTAAGTTTCACCCACCCGATGGTGGGTTTAATCCATTCAACAACTTTAGGCAAAAGTTTTTTAGGAGAGGATAAAATAATTCCAAAGTGCGAGGCGATGGATCGGTCTCCAGTCCAATGTGAAGGTTTCCACCGATTACATCGAGAGATGGTATTAATATAAGAATAGACCTTATGAATGATTTGATGACCATGCACTGGAAGGCCACGGTGTTTAGCGTCATTCCTGGCACACCAAAGAAACCATAAGATAAGGAAAGGAACAATGTTTCTGATATGAACCTGATAATTGCTTCCAGGAACATCCCAAGCCTAAAGAAATAACACCACATTTGAAGTTTGTGGAATGGATTGATGGAATATGTAAGCAAAGTGGCTCCACACAGCTCGGGCCTTCATGCTAGAGAAGAAAATATGCTGAGAAGTCTCTTGTTCTCTACAACACAAACATTTGGACGGAAGAGCAAAACCTTTCTTCATCAGCCGATCATCTGTTGGGAGCCAACTCCAAATCAACCTCCAAAGAAAGATAGAAATGGTAGGAGTAATAAGCGGGTCCCAAAGTTTATGGAAGATAGCTTTATGTTCCCCCTCATCCCTAACAAGATGCCAAGCAGTTTTGGTAGAGAACAGTCCATTTGATGCCAACTTCCAAACAGGTTGATCAAGCGTACCCATTCGGATGGGTGTGTTGATAATAAGTTGGCAAAGATTCTCTGGAAGCACTGTTTGCAATTTATCAAGATTCCACCTACCATGAAGCCAATAATGATGAACTGGTTCAGAAGATCCAGACATGGAAGAAAGAGTGTCTAAGGTGCCCTCCTTAAGCCAACAATCATGCCAGAACGAGATAGAACCCTTTCCTATATTCCAGAAAATATGCTCTTGCGTGACCATTTTGATTTTGGAGAGCCGCTTCCATGTGGGAGAATCATGGATAGAAACCTTCACCAAACCATGAAAGAATCCCCCACAGTATTTTTGAAGAAGAAAACGGGCCTAAAGAGATGATTGCAACCGAAATATCCACCAAAGTTTAATGGAAAAGGCTTGGACAATGTTTCCCATCTTACGAACACCCAAGCCACCTTCGTCACGAGGTTGGCAAATGTTAGTCCACTTTGTCCAATGAATTTTCTTATGATTATCTGTAGATCCCCAGAAATATTTTGAGAAGTATTTTTCAATCCGATCCAGAGTAAAAAGAGGAGGATTGATAACTTGGAAAAGATGAAGAGTCATGGAAGAGAGGACACTCTGAATAAGTTGAAGTCGTCCTCCATGAGACAGAAATTTATGCTCCCACCCCCGAAGCCTGTCATAGATCCGGTCCACAAGATCAGTGAAAAGGGAGCACCGTTTATTGCCCTTGAATAATGGCGCACCAAGGTAGGAGATTGGTAGCTGCTTCCAACAAAAGCCAGTGAGGTGTTTGATACGGTGGATCAAGGCTTGTGGGGCTCGTTTACTGACCACAAAGGCACTCTTGGGGGTGTTTAACTGTTGCCCTGATAAGCATTCATAATGCTGTAAAAATTGCATAAGTTTTTGAAGAGCCGGTTTTCTCGCCTTAGTGAAGATAATAATGTCATCAGCAAAAGCCAGATGAGTAATAGGTAGACCTCCTTTGGTGTCAAAATACATATGGGGATTTTGAGAAAAGAGATTTTCCAGTCCTCGGGCGAGAGTCTCTGCTGCAAGAACAAATAACGCTAGAGAAAGCGGGTCACCTTGGCGAAGTCCCTGAGAAGATTTAAAGAAGCCAGCGGGATTGCCATTAATAAGAATAGAAAACCAGCAGTTGTTGATGCAGTTTTTAATAAGGTTAACTGTTTGATCAGGGAAGCCCATATGAGAAACTGCTGTGAGGAGAAAATGCCAATTCACCCGATCATAAGCTTTCTGCATGTCAAGTTTGATCACAATGTTGTCAAACTTCGGCCGGTTATCAATGTGATGGACCAATTCCTGGGCCAAGAGAATGTTATCACAAATAAGACGCCCAGGAATGAAACCACTCTGTGAAGGAGAGATAAGGTCCAGGAGGAGAGGAGCAATTCTTTGATAAAGTAACTTGGACATAATTTTGTTGATAACATTGCAAAGGGAAATAGGCCTGAAATCATTCCACTCCTTTGGACCATCCTTCTTGGGAATAAGCACAATAGAAGTGGCTGTAAAGCTTCTAGGCATAGGGGTCCCACAAAAGAAATCCGTAACTGCTTGAAAAACGTCTTCAGAAATGACTGGCCAACAAGTCTGAAAGAAAAGGGTAGAAAAGCCATCCGGGCCTGCAGCACTATCCGGGGACAATGAAAACACCACTGCCTTAACTTCATCGATATTGGGAAGAGCAGTAAGGGAACAAGCCTTATCTGAGGAGATCTTGGGCAACAGCTCCATAAACTCATCCAAATCTGAGGAAGCAGAACTTGGACTAGAGTTATTCACTCCAGAATTTGAAAACAGCGTCTGAAAATAGTTCACTGCTGATGCTTGGATATCTTCTCCTCTGGTATAGGTACTGCCCTGTTCTGTAATCTGATTAATCCTGGACTTGGCTCTCCTTTTCTTGAAAAGAGTGTGAAAAAATTTGGTATTGCGTTCGCCCTCCTCGAGCCATCTGCAATTACTTTTCTGCTTCCAAAAGGCAGCCTCAATGGAAATGGCACGAATAAGCTCAGCATTACACTTGTTCAGTTCTGTAGAGTTAGCATCCCGAGGATCACGGTCAAACTGCATTTCTGCATGAGTAGCTGCCTGTTTTGCCTGTGCAACCAGCTGAAAGACATTTCCAAAAACGTCCCTGCTCCAGCTTTGAAGAGTGCGCTTCATTTAGAAAAGTTTCTGTTGAAGTTTAATCATACCGAAGCTGTGAACAGGCTGCATCCATGTCTCTTGAACAATCTGCAAAAACTGATGGTGTTTGATCCACATATGTTGAAATCTGAAGGAGGGCTTGACATTGAGTTGTGGGTTAAAGGACTGAATAAGAAGAGGATGATGATCCGAGCTTCTTCTAGGTAGATGGATAACCCGAGTATTCTCAAAAATCTCACTCCAATGAAGGGAATAAAGAACTCTGTCCAGCCGCTTCCAAATTCGATTATTAGTCCAAGTAAAAGGATTCCCTTCAAAACCGGCATCCAATAAATGGCAATCCATGACCATGGAGTTAAAATCCTCAGTTGATCCATGACGTTGGGCTGAACCTCCAAGAGTCTCAGTTGAAGAAAGTGTGGCATTAAAATCCCCTCCGATAATCCAGGGTCCGCAAGAAAGAGAAAGCTGCTGGTGCTCAGTCCAAAGGATCTTTCTTTCTCCTCTAATACAGCTGGCATAAATAAAAGTGCCCCAAAAACACTTATCCAAATCCTGAGAGAAATTTTTGACATGGAGAAATTGATTATGGTCCTTGAGCACCTCGACATGGATCCCAGTCTTAGCAAAACACCAGATTTTGTTGGAGATATTAGCACAAACTGAAGAAAAACCAAACCTTCTGCACATGAAGGAAGGGTCAAGTTGTATGAAGGGCTCCAAGATAACAAGAATTTCTGGTTGATGATCAGTGCAAAAGCTGTGTAAGATTTTTTGTTTACTACTTTTCCCTATTCCCCTGACATTCCAAATAAGAAAATTCATCAAAGATTATTTTTGGGGGGGCTGAGACTAAGATCTAGATCTTCGTTTAGTACTTTGATTGGCTGTATGCCTTCTGCTGGTTTGAGAACGGGTCAATGGTCCCTTAAATCCTTCATCCAGTGATTTGTTCCTTCTGTGTTTGGCACTAGAAGTATCATCCAGAATTTCTGCGTATCTCTGAGTGTCTTCTGCTTGACTGTCAGAATCATTAGAGTGCTGGTTCACTGGAGAGGCTGTTTGCTGCTGCTCCTCCTCTGCTTGGGCGTGATCAAGGCCAGCATTAGGATGGCCAAGAGAGTTTTCACTCAGCTCCACTGCTGAATTAAAATCAGATCCGGACTGATTGTCAATCTGCTGATAAAGTGGATCTGCTGTTCTGAAATTCAAACTATGCCCTGTTGCTGTCTTTTCCTATTCTGAGTTGGAGGGGGAATTTTCCATGGAAATATCAACGTCCTGATCACTGACAATCACATTAACATTTTTACGAGGTTGACCAGTTTTGAAAATGAGCGGAGTTGCTGAATCAGAGTAAGTATTTTTCTGGACAGATTTTCCTTTGGCAGTAGTTTCAATTGGTGAATTAGCAGAGGCAGTGTCTGATTGAGCAGATGTTTCCCCACAGGCTCGATGATCATTTTGCTGCTGTGACGCCTGAACTGGCTGACAAAAATCTGCATCATCCTTCTCTTTTGAAACTCCATTGGCTTGCTCAATACTTTTATCCCTGCAATCATCCCTTGTCGAAACCTGATTTTTCTCCTGGTTGCCTTGACGATTCTCATTCACTTGAACTCCCTTTCCACGTTTTTGATTCAACAACTGTCTGAGATCAAAGCCAGATTTTTTGTTGCAATGCTCAATCTGTTTGGCAGTGTCATTTTCAGCCTTCTTACCAGTTGGATCTTTAAAGGAGCAGAAAGATGAGTTGTGCCCCAAATGACAGCAGAAATTACAGAACTCAGGGCAGTTTTCATAAAGGATTCTTTGAGTAAAAGTTTTGTCCCCAATTCCCAGAAAAATTTCATGAATCTGATCTTTCATCAAGTCTAATTCCACACAAACTCTAGCAAGACTAGGGCGTGTTAAATCTGCTGTTGGTTCATCAATAAGTAAAGGAGAACCGATGAGAGAAGCTATGCTGAAAAGAGCTTGCTTGTTAAATAAATGGCATGGCAGTTCAGGAAGTCTAATCCAAACTGGAGCAATTGAGGACTCAATGGAAGGATCAAAATCCGGCGTCCATTTAAATACTCGCATAGGAAATCCCTCAAAAAGCCAAACACCTCTCAACCAAATCCTGGAATAGTCTTCTTCGTTCGCTAAAGTGATGAGAACATGTTTAGCATTAATAATTCCAACTTTGAAGGTTCGCTTAAGGCCAAGTTTTGTAATTCTAAAACGAAGCACATTTAAAGAGGGAACACTGTGAGAGAATTTTCCAATGAGCGAGTATTTTAAAGGCTGAGTGAGAAGCGCAGTTTCGTCGGCTGAAAATTTAATACCCGGTTTCCCTTTGTATTTGGAGATAGTCCCAACCAAAGAGGAAGATTCATCAAACAGTTTCTTAGCTGAACGATGGGGATCAGATTGAAACTCAACACGTTGAGAACCCCGAATAACAGCCGTATAACTTTTAGGAGGAGCTGGTTCGGGTTGATCAGGTTCAGCCATGATCATAAACACCACCAAACACCAAACACCATCAAACTCCCTCAATGCAACAACTCCCGCAACACACCACAAGGCAAAACGAAATTCCCGGCAAGGGAAAGTCAAAGCAAAGGGTGTAGCAAAATACCTGGCGCAGGGAATGGAAACGTCTGTGCAGGAACAGTGCCCGTCGAAAAATTCGCAAAAATCAAGCAAGCAATTGAACGCAATCCAATCAATTGATAGATGGGGAAGGAAACCCAGCGGATTGCGAGTCTGTGGAGCCTAGAATCACCGATAAACAGCTTCAGAAACGCGTGGCCGAGGATCGAAAAGAAAATCGAAATTTGCAAACCCACGAAAAACGATGACCCACGACTAGAAATTTGAGGTGGAGGGCCGCCGAGAGATGGGGAACACTCGACGACTGAAGCCGGCGGCCGACGACGACCGGAAACCGATGAAAAAAGCAAATCGCTTTTTAGAGAGAGAAAATCGCCTAAATCGCCCAGATTTTTAGAGTTGCCACTTGGGGTTAGGGTTTAGGGTTTAGGGTTTTTTTTTTTAAATTAAACCACCAAGAGGTGGGAGGAGCTTTTTGGAGTCCTCATCCCATCTTCATAAACAACGCAGCCATTTACAACGAGGTGAAAAAGTATAAAGTTAGGAGAGTAACTCCAAAAGCAAAGCTAGGCCAAAAGCCAAGACTAGCGAAATCTAACATAAGGAATTTTAAGAGTGTCTAATCTAATAATTCCAAAGAGTTATCCCTGGATTTGGTCGGCTGAAAGCATGGTGATACCGTGGTGGTGGCAAGCAAATGTGGCGAGAAAGTCAGCTGCTTTGTTAGCTTCTCTGTAGATGTGTGTAATGTGGATCTCTATCCTACTCATAGAATTCCTGATTCGACTCAGCATGTGTTGAAATTTCCAACAGCCAGCTTGATGATGAGAGATCATGGTAATGAGGCATGACACATCAATTTCAACCCAAACCTTCAAAATGTTTCTTTGCATACAGAGTTCAAGACCAAGGTGAAGTGTAGTAAGCTCGGCCAATGTGTTATTGCTGAAGGGAATGTGTTTTGCAAAGGCGAAAATAACCTTCCCTTGCTGATTTCTGAGAAGGCCTCCTGCTCCACTAACTCCTGGATTACCTTTTGAAGCCCCATCTGTGTTGAGTTTGAGCCAACCTGGTGAAGGTGCCATCCAAGTGACGATTATAGGCCTATGTTTGTGAGGTTGAGGTAGGGGAACACTAAATTGGGAAGCAACATTACGATCCCCTCTCCAGTGTGGTAACTTCCATAGCTTGCCAACAGTCAAAGAATGGAGATATGAGTGAACTTTTTGAATGATAGAGTTAGCTTTCATGCGAATGCCTCGATATTTAGCGTCATTACGAGCACACCAAATAAACCACAAGATAAGATAAGAGATAATATTTCGAATGTGGACAAAAGAACCTGGAATGTCCCAAGCTTGGAGAAACAGCTTAGCATCAGAGGTTTGAGGGAGGGAGACCTTAAAGAAGTGTGCAAAGTAACTCCAAATGGCCCAAGCTTTGGTACTAAAAAAAAAAGTATGAGAAATCATTTCATTATCATTGCAGCACTGACATTGTGAGGCTAGAAGAAATCCTTTCCTTTGAAGTCTTGCATCTGTAGGGATCCAATCATGTAAGAAGCGCCACAAGAAGATCGAAATGGTTGGAAGGAGCAATGGAGACCAAATTTTCTGGAAGATGAGTTGTTTTTGACAAGCTTGTCTATGTAAATTCCAGGCAGATTTGAGGGTGAACTTACCATCATTAGAATCCTTCCAAAATGCTCGATCGGTACCGCCAACATTAATGGGAGTAGAAGCCACCAAATGAGCGATTTGAGCTGGTAAAATGTTAAACAATTTACTGAGATTCCAGCCCTCATCATTCCAAAAAAAGTTGACAGGTTCAAACTGGGAGCCTTGTATGTCGGAAAGATCATGAAGCGTACCCTCTTGTAACCAGCAATCATACCAAAATGAGATTTTTCCATCACCAAGACTTCAGAAAACATTATTTTGGGCCACTGTTCTGATCTTGCAGAGCCTTTTCCAGGATGGGGACGCCTGAGCTGTAACTTTCACCGAACCTGGGAAAGAGGCTCCACAATATTTCTGCAAAAGGAAAAGACTCCAAAGTGATGATTGCTCCCGGAATTGCCACCATAGCTTGAGAGAGAAGGCCGAAATAACATCCTGAAGTCCTCTAATTCCCAGCCCTCCTTCTTCACATGGAAGCAAATATTCTTCCATTTAGTCCAATGAATTTTCCTATGAGATGTGGACGAACCCCAAAAGAATTTACCAAACATCATTTCAATTTGATAAATAGTTGTTGTTGGAGGATTGAGAACTTGCAGTAAATGAAGAGGTATGGAAGAAAGAACACTCTTAATGAGTTGAAGTCTACCGCCATGGGAGAGAAGAAGATGTTCCCAACCACCAATTCGATCACGGATTTTCTTCACAAGATTATCAAAGAAGATTTTTTTCTTATTCCCTTTAAATAAAGGGGTGCCAAGGTAGCAAATGGGGAGGTGTTTCCAGCTGAATCCTGTCAATAATTTCAGCCTCTGAATTTGAAGAGATGAGGTTTTCTTACCGACGACAAAGAAGCTCTTGCTGTGGTTAATCTGCAACCCTGAAACAGTTTCAAAATTTTCAAGAAGAGTCATAAGTTTGTTGATGGCAGGTTTTCTGGCCTTGGAGAAGATAATGAAATCATCAGCAAAGGCAAGGTGAGAAAAGGAGCAGCCTCCTTTTGTGTCAAAAAACATATGGGGATTGTTCTTGAAGAGAGAATCCAATCCTCTAGAAAGTGTTTCTGCTGCAAGAATGAAGAGTGCTGGAGAGAGGGGATCTCCTTGTCTCAATCCTTTGGTGGACTTGAAAAATCCTGAAGGGCTGCCATTAACAAGAACTGAAAACCAATAATTTTTCACGCAATGGCGAATGAGAAGGATGGTGTGGGCAGGAAAATCCATGTGTTCCAAGACTTTAAAGAGAAAATCCCAACAGATCTTATCATAAGCTTTAGCTAAATCAAGTTTCATAATAATGTTATTGAACCTGTCCCTGTTTTCCAAACAATGCACCATTTCTTGCGCAAGGAGGATGTTATCACCAATGAGCCGACCTGGGATAAAACCACTATGGGAGGGAGAAACAATATGTGGGAGGGCTGCAGCAATTCTCTTATAAAGAAGCTTTGACATAAGCTTATTAATCACATTGCAAAGAGATATCGGCCGAAACTCACTCCAGGATTGCGGTCCCTCAACTTTAGGAATCAGAGTAATAGAGGTGGCGGTGAAACTTCTAGGCATTGGGGTACCAGAAAAGAAATCCACGACAGCCTCAAGTAAATCAGTAGCAACAAAATTCCAGCAAAACTGGAAGAACAGGGCTGAAAAGCCATCCGGTCCAGTTGTGCTATCTGGGCATATGGAGAATAAAGTGTCTTTAATTTCCTCTATATTAGGGACAGATTTAATGGACTGAATGATTTCAGCCGAGAGTTTGGGAAGGAGGCTTAAAAATCCATTCAACTGTGGTACTGAACTGTGTGATGAGGTGCCTGTGAGCAGTTTTTGAAAAAAGTCAGTAGCTGAAGCTTTAATTTCATCCTCTGCTGTCAAAATATGACCATCAATCACCACTCTGCTGATGTGAGATTTGCTCCTCTTTTTTTTAACAAGAGAATGAAAGAAACTCGTGTTCCTTACCCTTGCTTCCAGCCATTTACAGGCACTTTTTTGTTTCCAAAAATCAGACTCCATAGTGAGTATGCGAATGAGATTGGCGTTGCTTCTGTTCAGCATAATAGAATTTGCTTCTGAAGGATCTCTATCAAAGTTTAATTCAGCTTCAGAAGCAGCTGTTTTGGCCCTTTCAACGTGCTGGAAAATGTTCCCAAAACAGTTTTTGCTCCAGTCCTTCAAAGTGTTTTTGATACGATAAAGTTTCTGTTGGAATTTAATCATTCCAAATCCCTGAACTGGTTGCCTCCAAGAGTCCTCCACTGTTTGTAAAAAGGAATGGTGTCTTGTCCACATATTAAGAAACCTGAATGAGGGTTTGCACCTGTTGTAGGGACAAAAAGCCGACACTAATAAAGGGTGGTGGTTAGAGCTTCTCCTGGGAAGATGGAGAACTTGGGTGCATGAAAAAAGATCAATCCAGAGGCGAGAATGGAGAACTCTGTCCAAGCGTTTCCAAACTCTTTTGTTCGTCCAAGTATATGGTTCTCCAACGAAACCTGCATCAATTAATCCGCAGTCCATGACCAAATTACAAAAATCTTCACTTGGTCCTGTCCTTTGAGAGGTGCCGCCAATAACTTCAGAAGAGGATAGAGTAACATTAAAGTCTCCCCCGACCAGCCAAGGGATAGTAGTATCAGACAAGGCGAAAAGTTCCTCCCAAAGCAAGCGTCTCTCGGCTCTAGAGCAGCTGGCATAAATAAAGGTACCCAAAAATTCCTTCCCTTGGTCAAGAGAGTGTGCCTTAACATGAATGAATTGAGAGTGATCCTTTAAAACAAGGATATCGACCCCCTCTCGAGCGAATAGCCAGATTTTATTATTAAGGTTGGAGATGACAGATGAGAAACCAAATCTTCTCCGCATAAAAGACTCATCCAGATGAATAAATGGTTCAAGAATAGCCAGGATGTCTGGTTTGTGTTCTTTACACAGATTGTGCAGAATTTTCTGTTTACTAGAACTGCCCACACCTCTAATATTCCAAATGATGATCTTCATGTTAGAATTGGTTGGATGGTTGAGATGATGCTCTGGTGGACCTTCTCGAAGGTTTCGAGGATTTCTTCTTGCTTTTAGAAGAGGGAACCTCTTGTAAGTCAGCTGTCTCCTCATCCACAGATTTGTTCTTTTTATGTTTAGCCGTGATGAATGCATCTTCAAGATCTTCTTGCTGAGTAGAGTGGAGCTGTTCTTGATTCTTAAACAGGCTGCAGGCCTTTTCAAAACCAGCCGGTCCTTCAGTTTGGAAAATCTCTCTGGCAGAGTTGACTTTATCCATTTCTAATTCAAGATTGAAAGACTGGGCTGTTGGGGTCTCTGGAGGAGTGTTACCAGTGGTTTCAGCTTCATCGAGGGGGAGATTATTCTGTGAATTAACTTCCTCATCAGAATGCAGAATATTTTCCTGGCAATAACTTGAAAGATTGCCTTGTGAGCTCTTTTCAGTTTCAGTTTCAAGGTCAGTTTCACTTAAAGCAATATTGACCCTTTTTCTAGTCAAACCACCCTTGAAAATTAGGTTCGTCTCTGTTTCTGAACATTCCATTTGCTTGACAGGGGAATGGGCAGCATGTGCTTGGGCTCCCTTATTTTTAGCTGGAACAAAATTAGTCGGCAGATCAGTCTCAGAATCTCCCATTTCTTGACTGGGATTTTGCTCCGGAATGAATTTGTTGGAGGGACCAGCTTCAGCCTTTGTATTCTGTGGTGGAGGCTCAGTTTCATCAATAGTAGTGTTCCCAGATTTTAGTTGTTGTGAATAAACAGGGCCAGGAGCATCACGAACTTTGCCGGTTCCCTTAACCACTAGATCAGTGCCAATTTTACTACCCTCCTCATCAACTGTGAAAAGATGCTCAAAATTAGCAGCATCAGCAGCTGTCTGGAGTGGTTGATCATGTTGGAGGACCAGCTGAATTTTTTTCCCCTTAGTTTTAGCTGTCCCAGTATTATTCATAGCAACCTTGACTGGCCTTTCACAGTTTGCAGAAGCAGGATTGTTGGTCACGGTTTCTTTTCCCCTCTTCTTATCCAAAACCTGCCTTAAATCAGACACAGGGAGTGCCCCACTGGAAGCTGGTCCAGCCTTTGGATCAGCACCCTCCATTTTCTTGGCCGGATCCTTTAAGAAACAACCATGAGCAGTGTGGCCAAGATGACAGCAGAATGTGCAGAATTCAGGCCAATTTTCATACTGAATTTGCTGAGCAAAAGTTTTATCACCAATGCCAAGGAAAATTTCATAAATCCTTTCATTCAGTAAATCCAATTCGATGCAGACTCGAGCAAGGCTAGGCCGCGAGAAATCAGCAGTTGGCTCGTCAATGATAAGGGGTTTCCCAACGAGATTAGCAATGCTGAACAGAGCTTGTTTATTGAAAAGATGGCAGGGTAATTCTAGGAGCCGGATCCAGACTGGGACAATTGAGGATTCAATTGCTGGATCGAAATCTGGAGTCCATTTAAACACCCTCATAGGAAAGCCTTCAAAAACCCAAACACCCCGAAGCCACAGTCTCGAAAAATCCTCTTCATTAAACAAGGTGATCAAGACATGTTTAGGATTGATGACACCAATTTGGAAAGAACCTTTAAGGCCAAGTTTGGTAAGTCTAAAACGAAGGGATCTCAATGGGGGAATACCGTGAGAAAATTTGCCAACAAGAGCAAACTTCAAAGATTGTGCAAGCTCAGATGTTTCAGTTTCAGAAAATATAATTCCCAGTTTTCCCTTGAACTTAGACACAGTGCCAATACAGGAGGCGTGCAATGATTCATCAAAAATTTTCTTAGCAACTCGATTAGGATCAGATTGAATTTCAGCTCGTTGAAGTCCCTTAGCAACAGAAGCATAGCTACGTTTAGATGAAGGATCAGGAGGTTTGGAAGGCAATTCGGGGGGGTCCATAGCAATATCCAACAATCAACAACCACAGCCGCTCAAGCACCCAGCACAAAGATTCCCCACCAATCTCCCTCAACGCATCAACTCCCGCAACAAGCAAATACAAAAAATGTTGCTACAAGCAACCCAAGAGAAGGAGAGAAAAAACCTGAATCGGGCAGGAACAGTAAACTCTGGGCTGTGTTCAAGTCCACGTCCAATAGAGCGATCAAACGAACGAAATCCAGTCAATTGAGTGTTGGAGAAGAAAGCCCACTAAAAAGCGAGCCAGAAAACAGCAGAATTTCAAATGGACGTCTTCAAAATCGGGCAGGCCCAAACGCGACAAAAGCGAAGAAGCTTAGATCCATCGATTAACAGCGAAGCACCACCAGAGAATTGCAGCGAAGGGTCGCCGAGGGCCAGGGAGGACCCGACGACGGTCGCCGACCACCGACGACGTCCGGAAACCGGCGAAAAAAGCAAATCGCTTTTTAGAGAGAGAAAATCACCCAAATCGCCCAGATTTTAGAGAGAAGGAAGAGAATTTGAAAAAAGTCCATACTGATCTGTTTTTTTTTTTTTTAAAACCAACTGCCAAAGACTTGGCAGGAGGAGCTTGTCGGAGTCCTCATTCCATCTTCATTCGAAAATCAAGGGCAACTACAGATAAGAAAGTTTAAGGTAAAGAGAAAAAGAAAATAAATAAGGAGTACTACTCCTTTACAAGCTTGAAGAAAAGAAAAGGAAAGATTACTTGAAACGAAAGTATGGGTACTGGAGGGAATCCATAGTTATGATGCTGCACAGTTGGCCCTGGATTTGGTCATGAAGAAGAATCTCGCGTTCTGGGAGGGTACACGCTTGAGTTGCAAGTATGTCTGCTGCTTGGTTAGCTTCTCTGTAGATATGTGTGATTTTGGTCTCCATGCTATTCATTAGCACTCTGATCCGTTGCAAAGTATGTTGGAGAAGCCAGCTCCCCGCTTGAGTGGAGGACAAAAGGGGAAGAAGGGAAGAAGCATCAACTTCAATCCAGACTCGGTGGAATCCCAATTGCAAGCATAGTTCCAAACCTGTGTGCATTGCTGTTAGCTCTGCCATTGTGTTTGTTGTAGTTCCGAGTGGTTCTTTGAAGGCAAAAAGGACTTTTCCCCTGTGATCTTGCAAGAGGCCTCCTGCTCCTGCGATGCCTGGGTTGCCACGGGCAGCTCCATCTGTGTTAAGTTTAAACCAGCTAGGAGATGGTATTTGCCAGAAAACAATCTTTGGCCGGGGCTTTTTGGGAGGTGGAAGAAAAATGCCCAGGTGTGAAGCAATGTTACGGTCGCCTTTCCAATTTGATGCCTTCCAAAGCCTGCTGAGTGTCAATGTATGAAGATAGCCATAAATCTTATGAGTGATGGAGTTAGCTGCCATGTGAATGCCACGATACTTCGCATCATTTCTGGCGCACCAAATGAACCACAACACTAAACATGGGATTAGATTCCTGATGTGAACATGGTTCGTATCGTGGGAGGTCTCCCAAGCCTGAAGAAAGCAAGAAATATGAGCTGTATTCGGTATAGCAACGTTAAATAGGTGAGCAAAATGAGCCCAAACTGCTGAGGCTTTCATACTGGTGAAGAAGAGATGTTGAGTTGTTTCTTGATCCCTACAACACCAGCATTTAGAAGGAAATGAGAAACCTTTTTTTTTTAGTCTATCATCCGTAGGAATCCAGTTGTGAATGAGGCGCCACATGAAAATGGAAATAGTAGGAAGTAAGAGGGGCGTCCAGAGTTTCTTGAAAATGTTGTATGATGTTCTTTCTTCCCTAACAAGCGACCATGCCGATTTAATAGAGAATTTCCCATCACTAGCAGGTTTCCAGAATGGAACATCGCTGCCTTCAGTGTTGATTGGGGTGGCTGCCACAAGTTGGCAGAGATGCGCTGGGAGGATCTCCGATAGCTTAGAAGTGTTCCAAACACCGTGATGCCAATACCAATGTACGGGTTCAGGTGAAAAGCTGTCTCTATTAGTGAGGTCTTGAAGGGTACCTTCTTAGAGCCAACAGTCATGCCAGAAAGAAATCGTACCATCTCCCAAGCTCCAAAAGATGTTGTTCTGAACAGAATTCCGGACTTTACATATCCTTTTCCACGGGGACGAATCATGAGCTGAGACTGGGACTGCTCCTGGAAAAGAGGTGCCACAATATTTGCTTTTGAGGAAGTTAGCCCAAAGAGAAGATTGTGCTTGAAACCGCCACCAAAGTTTAAAAGAAAAGGCTGTGACCATGTCGCTCAACTACCTAATACCCAGCCCACCTTCTTCACGAGGTTGACAAATATTGTGCCATTTTGTCCAGTGAAGTTTCTTGTGATCTGGAGTCGAACCCCAAAAAAACTTAGAGAAGATCATTTCAATCTGTGCGATAACCGCGAAGGGAGGATTGATGACTTGGCAAAGGTAAAGGGGCATCGATGCAAGGGTGCTTTGGATGAGTTGAAGCCTACCGCCATGTGACAAATGTGTGTGTCCCCAGCCTCCAAGTCTTGTTCGGATTTTGGAAAGAAGATGATCAAAAAGGATTCTCCTCTTATTACCTTTAAAAAGTGGCGCTCCAAGATAGATGATGGGCAGTTGTTTCCAAGTGAATCCAGTGATAAGTTTCACTCTGCGGATGAACAGGTTAGGCGTCCGTGTACCAGTGACGAATGAGCTCTTTTCTTGGCTAATTTGCTGGCCTGAGTAGAACTCATACATTTTTAAAAAATGCATAAGTTTGGTAAGAGCTGGTTTTCGAGCTTTGGAAAAAATAATGATGTCATCTGCAAATGCAAGGTGAGTTATGGGAGTGCCGCCTTTTGTGTCAAAGTACATGTGAGGATTCTCCATGAAGAGCTTGTCAAGGCCACATGATAAAACCTCAGCCCCAAGGATAAAAAGAACTGGGGAAAGTGGATCACCTTGTCGCAACCCCTGAGAAGATTTGAAGAAACCAGCAATGGAGCCATTGATCAGGACAGAAAACCAGCAATTTTCAATGCAATTTCTGATCAAGGAGATAAAATGGACTGGGAGTTCCATCTGATTCAAAACAAAGCAGAGGAAATCCCAGTTAACTTTATCGTAAGCCTTCGTCATGTCCAATTTGATCAGTAGATTGTCAAAGGAAGCCCTATTGTCAAGCCGATGAACCATTTCTTGTGCCAGAAGGATGTTATCTCCAATGAGTCGACCCGGGACAAAACCACTTTGATTAGGAGATATGAGGCCTAGAAGAGCAGCTGCAATTCTGTTGTAAATCAGCTTGGACAAAATTTTGTTGACAACATTACAGAGAGAAATCGGGCGGTAGTCTTTCCAGTGGTTTGGACCATCAGTTTTGGGTATAAAAACAATCGTTGTGGCTGTAAAACTGCGGGGCATGGGGGTACCCTGGAAAAAATCCTGAACTGCCTCTCCAATGTCTTCAGCAATAATCTACTAGCAAGTTTGGAAGAATAATGCTGTGAATCCATCTGGTCCTGCTGTGCTATCTGGATCCAACGAGAAAACAATCTCTTTTATTTCCTGCAAATCTGGAATAGAGCTGAAGGTGGGAACAAGGTCTGGGGGAATTTTTGGGAGAGAGCTCCATAGAGTATGATGGCTTGGTGCATCAAATTGGGATGAGGAGGCAGAAAATAACTGCTGGAAAAACTGCACAGCAGAAGCTTGTATATCCTGTTCTGCTGTCAGCTCTCGGTCTTCGTCCAAGATGCGGTTAATGCGGGATTTAGCTCGCTGTTTCTTTGCTAGAGTGTGGAAAAATTTAGTGTTGCGCTCACCTGCTTGCAGCCATTTGCAGTTACTTTTTTGCTTCCAAAATGCAGCTTCCAGAGTAAGGGCGTGAGTAAGGCTAGCGTTGCACTTGTTTAATTCTGTGGCATTGGCTGCACATGGGTCCTGGTCGAATTTTTTCTTAGCATCTGTGGCCGCTTGCTTGGTCCGTTCCACCATTTTGAAAATATTACCAAACACAGTCCAATTCCAACCTTTTAAAGCCTTCTTCACTCGCAGCAGCTTCTGTTGAATCTTAATCATACCAGTGCTGGAAGTTGATTGCTTCCAAGATTCCTCGATCACAGACAAAAATTGATGATGTTTAGTCCACATGTTTTGGAATCTGAACGAGGATTTCTTTCTACCCTGGGGGTTGGAGGTTTTGATGAGAAGGGGACGGTGATCAGAACTTCGACGAGGAAGATGGGAAACTCGAGTACACTCAAATAGGTCAGCCCAGGTGGAGGAAAGTAGGACCCTATCGAGGTGTTTCCAGACTCTGTTGTTAGTCCAAGTAAATGGTTCCCCTTCAAAGCCAGCATCACTCAGTCCACAGTCCAGAATCATGTCATTGAAATCATCACTTGGTCCCGGTCTTTGGGCAGCCCCGCCAAATGATTCTGAAGCTGCTAGGGTGGCATTAAAGTCACCGCCAACAAGCCATGGGCCAGTAGAGGTTGAGAGTAGGCGAAGCTCTGACCAGAGGAGCTTTCTTTCCACTCTATTACAGCTGGCGTAAATAAAAGTGCCCTGAAAGGTTTTATCCAACCTTTGGGAGAAGATGTTCAAGTGGAGGAATTGGGGGTGATCTTGCAGCACTTCCACGTTTGTGTTAGTTGTGGAGAAACACCAGATTTTGTTCAAAATGTTGGCCACCACTGACTGGAAACCAAACCTTCTACATATAAATGAAGCATCCAGTCGAACAAAAGGTTCCAAAATGACCAGAATCTCCGGGCGGAATTCTTTGCACATGCTGTGTAAAATTTTCTGCTTGCTTGAGGCTCCCAGGCCTCTAATATTCCAAATGAGGGGCTGCATTAGCGATTATGTTTGGCGGAAAGGGAAGAAGCTCGAGTAATTCTTTTTGGAATCGGGTGAGTTGAGCTCTTATTCTTTGAAGTATTAGGTTTGCTTGATTCGGACAGCACGTTGAGCTCCTCTGACTGGTTACGTTTATGTTTACTAGACACAACAGCGTCCTCAAAGTCTTGCTGCTGTTGATCAAGGTGTTCATGCTCATCTTCATGTTCAGCACTGGAGTATTCAACTTCGATTCTATCGGCAGCTGAGGGGTGAAAAATGTTGCATGCCTTAGCAAGGCCGCTTATCCCATCAGTCTTTAGAATGGAAATAGCTGTTGGAATTTTCAATGCTTCCGTTTGAATATCAATTAGGTCAGTATCCTCAGTCGGTTCTAGATTTGTAGCACTGATATGGGATTCTGAGTCTTTGGTTTCATTATCGTTGTGACCAGCAGAAGTGCCAGCTCCATCAGGCTCAGCTACAGAAGGAGGAAATCGACAGGGGTTGCTATCAGATTCTGTGCAAGCTGGACCAAGAAGTTTTCGGACTGCAGAAAGCTGGAGGCCATTTTCTGTGTCATTCAAATCTCGAGTTTCACTTGTCTGTGGATGATTTATTTCATCAGTTCCAGGTTTGGAATTTTCTGAGTCCTGTCCGGTGCCATTTTTCCCATCAGCGGCAGAAATAAATTTGTGTTGCTCTGTAGATTTTCCAGCATTTTCAGCAATGAGGGTTCTGATTGTGGCTTCTGCAGGGACTACAGAGGCCTGATTGTCCTGTGTCTGCTCCACTGAATTTGGGATGAGGCTTCCAACAGCCTTAGCGTCTGTGTCCAGATTATTCGTGGTCTCCTTTTGACTAGTTAGATGGGCTGCTTTCAAAGTTTCTTTTCCACGTTTTTTATCCAACACGTCCCTCAGGTCCGTGAACTGGTTATGCTGATCAGACTGGATATTTCTGTCGGAGACAGGAGCAATCGGCTCTTTTTCAGCATCTGTAGGTTTTTTATTTGGATCTTTGAGGTAGCAGTTGCTGACAGAGTGTCCTAAATGGCAGCAGAACGAGCAGAATTCTGGACAGCTCTCGTAGTGGATTTTCTGCAAGAAAGTTTTATCGCCAATCCCCAAGTAAATTTCTGTAATTCGCTCCTGCAAGATATCAAGCTCAACACAGATTCTGGCTAGACTGGGACGTGACATATCAGCAGTCGGTTCATCAATCAGAAGCGGCGTTCCAATCAGTTTTGCAATGCTAAATAGAGCTTGTTTGTTGAAAAGATGGCATGGCAACTCAGGTAGACGAATCCAGACAGGAGCGATGGAGGATTCAACGGAAGGTTCGAAGTCAGGAGTCCACTTGAAGACACGCATGGGAAAACCATCAAAGAGCCAAACACCTCGCAACCAAATTCGGGAGTAGTCTTCCTCATTGGATAAATTAATCAACACATGCTTTGGATTAATAACACCAAGTTTGAAGGATCCTTTAAGACCCAGTTTGGTAAATCTGAATCGAAGGGAGCTCAAAGCAGGGACACCGTGCGAGAATTTACCAATGAGAGCGAATTTTAGAGACTCCGCAAGTAAAGAAGTTTCAGCTTCAGAAAATCGGATCCCAGGCTTCCCTTTGAACTTAGCGACCGAGCCAAACTCAGAATTTTGCAAGGCCTCATCAAATATTTTTTTTGCTGCTTTGTTAGGATCAGGCTGTATTTCTGAACGCTGAGGTCCGCGAGCAACAGACGCGTAACTACGTTTGGGTAAGGGGTCAGGGGGCTTGGTGATAACAGCCGGCGGATCCATCAATCCAACACAACGCCAACAGAGATCTCAAGCGTTCCCAACCGAGCTCCCTCAACACCACAACTCCAGCAACAATCACAAAAGCACAGATAAGGCTGCGACAAGCAGCTTAATCAAGATGAAGTTTGGGTAAACGTCACCTGAAGGGGATGCGCAGCGCTGCGCACCGTTGGGGTCGAAATGCCCCAGGAGACACTCGCAGACGTCTGGGCAGGCCTGTCGATCAGCCCAGAGACGGAGTCGCGACCAGAGAGAAAACTGCGAGAAAGCTGCGATCTTCAATCGCGTAGCGCACAGCAACCGCCGCCAGCCGGCGTTTGGTGTCGAAGGTCGGCTTCTCCTCGGTGAACCCAGTGATGGTTGAGCGCCGACGAGCCGTGGCCGGAGTTGGCCGGAATTTTTGAAAAAAATTTTAGAGAGAGAAAATCGCCATTTTCCTAGAGAGAAGGCAGAGAATTTCTGGAAAG